>JAWWQZ010000215.1:2575000-3775000 GCA_033815515.1 Cryptocheilus praepositus | reverse complement strand
CTACACTTAATCGTTCTTTACCCGCAACATTTTAACCGTCTGACATTTAACATTTACGCTTTCCAGTTTCATGTCGAAAAGTCCCACTAATTTTATCGCGATGCGTTGTTGGCTATATATTCTTTGCGTAGTTACTGTTTTGGTGTGCACCATGTGAGCAAAACATTTTGTCTCTCATTTCCATTCACTTTAAATTATACTTGTTTGATAAACTACGGCTTTGTTGATTATTTGGCAATTTTCCAACATAAATCGTTGTAAAAAAATAATTCTCAACAAGATTTTTTGAATAATCTTTGGGATCCAAACGGTTAATCTACACCTAATCGTTCTTAGCCTGCAATATTTTAAGGTTACAGTTAACATTTTAACATTTGAACGTTTAAAACTTTAAGACAATGTTCAAGAATAAAATGTTACACTTCCAATTCACAACTAACTGTTCCCCGTCCGCAGCACTTTAAGATTACTGGTAAATTGCAATTTTTCAAAGCATACTATGTCAGAAACGATGACAATGCTAAAAAAATGATTACAATTTCAGTTGACAAATAATTATTCTCCGATTATAACTTTTTAAGATTACTTGTTAATCGCAATTTTCCAAAATATAATACGTTGCAAAAAATTAATACGTCGCAATTACAATTTTCGAAAATAAAATTCCACAACTTTAATCTACACATAATCGTTCTTTACCCGCAATATTTTAAGGTTACCTTTAACATTTTTACATTTAAACCTTTAAAATTTTAAGATACTGTTCAAGAATAAAATGTTACACTCTCTTTTCACAACTAACTGTTCCCCGTCCGCAGCATTTTAAGATTGCTGGTCAATTGCAATTTTCCAAAGCATAATATGTCAGAAACGATGACAATGTTTAAATGACTATAACTTTTTAAGATTACTTGTTAATCGCAATTTTCCAAAATATAAATCGTTGCAAAAAAATAATACGTCACAATGAATTACAATTTTCAAAAATAAAATTCCACAACTTTAATATACACTTAATCGTTTTTCACCCGCAACATTTTAAGGTTACCTTTAACATTTTAACATTTAAACCTTTAAAATTTTAAGACAATGTTCAAGAATAAAACGTTACACTCTCTTTTCACAACTAACAATTCCCCGTCCGCACTCAAATCCACGAAGGACCACGTTTCTCCGCTTCCAAACTGACGAGTCTCCGCGGCGCATTTCCACGGACGACAATTCCAGCGGAAAAAGCGAACGCGCCGTCTAAAAGAAACCGTTCCCGCGTCCGCTCAATTTTTTTTCGGCCGAACACTTCAGTTCC
This sequence comes from Cryptocheilus praepositus, assembly GCA_033815515.1. NCBI lineage: Eukaryota > Metazoa > Arthropoda > Insecta > Hymenoptera > Pompilidae > Cryptocheilus > Cryptocheilus praepositus. Next base: position 3,773,694 of record JAWWQZ010000215.1, on the reverse strand, counting down.
ATCGAAAACCCGCACTTTCGTTAACGGCCCCGCGGACTCGTCGGCTTTTGCGTTCCATCGCTCGAAGACGAGATAAAGCTGCGAGCGCAACAGGCGCCGAGCGCTCGCAGTTCCGCTTTTGATCATTTTAATCCCGCCACGGGTTTTACGGGGAAAATAGTCACGGCAGGAGGGAGGGAAATAGAGACTTCGTTTGCGCAGAAAATACAGGGGCAGGAGACATTACAGGTGCATTAAAGAAATTATCTCCGGCGATACGGCGAGTCGGGGAGTGCAGTAACTCACTAATGGCGAGCTTAACCGTTTGAGTCCCAAGCAGCTCGATCGCGCTGTTGAGATTTTATGTCGAAAAAAGGTAGACATTCGAATCATTCCGTAAGTAAGTCAGCAAATGTCGCTATTAAGCAGTAGTAACAGTTTCTGTATTTTTGCTCGTGGTATTCGAAATACATCGAAATGTCGAATCCCATAAATGTAGTATTAAACAAAGCTATATTAATAATTTCTATAATTTTGCTCGTAAATCCGAAATTAGATACACATTCGTAGCATTCCATATGTAAGTCAGCAAATGTTGCTATTAAGCAATAGGAACAGTTTCTGTATTTTTGCTCGTGATATTCGAAATCCGTGGAATTGCCGTATCCCATAAATTTAGTGTTAAACAAACCTATAATAACAATTTCTATAATTTTGCTTGTAAATCCAAAATTAGATACACATTCGTACCATTCTATAAGTAAGTCAGCAAATGTTGCTATTAAGCAATAGTAACAGTTTCTGTATTTTTGCTCGTAGTATTCGAAATCCGTGGAATTGCCAAATCCCATAAATCTAGTGTTAAACAAAGCTATAATAATAATTTCTATAATTTTGCTCGTAAATCCGAAATTAGATACACATTCGTACCATTCCATAAGTAAGTCAGCAAATGTCGCTATTAAGCAATAGTAACAGTTTCTGTATTTTTGCTCGTGGTATTCGAAATCCGTGGAATTGCCGTATCCCATAAATCTAGTGTTAAACAAAGCTATAATAATAATTTCTATAATTTTGCTCGTAAATCCGAAATTAGATACACATTCGTACCATTCCATAAGTAAGTCAGCAAATGTTGCTATTAAGCAATAGTAACAGTTTCTGTATTTTTGCTCGTGGTATTCGAAATCCATCGAAATGTCGTATCCTATAAATCTAGTGTTAAAGAAAGCTATAATAATAATTTCTATAATTTTGCTCGAAAATCCGAAATTAGACACACATTCGTACCATTCCGTAAGTAAGTCAGCAAATGTTGCTATTAACCCATTCGAGACCGATTGCACACCGTGTGTGCAATTGATTTCCGAGGCTATAAGACGGCTTGCACACCGTGTGTGCAATAACAGTAATGTGCAATTATCAGTTATTCTGAGTAAACTAGTCGTCGAAATAAGAATTTCCTTGAACTAATGAAATCTGCAAGGTACAGGAAAACAAAATTTGGCATTGGTTTTACTGTGTAGCAAAAATCTAAAAATTATTTGAAGCGTCTCTTACATGTAAAATACTATGAATTGCCGACAGTTCTACAAAGAAGGAAAATATAAACGTAATAATTACTCTTGTCCTGCTTGTGTCGGTAATCCTGGATTATGTTTGGGAGAATATTTCAAGCGCTACCATCAACCAACTAATGTATAATTACTTTATGGTCAGTGTACTATTTGCTAAAAGTTTATTTACAAATTATATTTTCTTTTTTATTACTGAGTTACATTACTTTGTTATCTGCAGACATTTTTCTAAAAATTTATTTCTCGTTTGTTATTTTTTTAATTATTCAACTTATCTTTTCTTAACTTTTTACTACTTTTTAAACATTTTCTTTGCATTATATTCTGTTCTTTATTATTGAAAACAAAATAACGATTTGATATTATCTAACTATTTTTGAAATAAACGTTTATACATTTTTTAATGATGTATTTTTATTTTACCTTGCACGACACACATGGTGTTCAATCCGTTCCACGCAATAAAAATTTTCCGAGGAGCGAGCTGCACACCTGGTGTGCAATGATCTTATTTATGTGAATTCACTTACGAATGGGTGATTTCCATAGTAAACATGTTTTTTCTAAACCTGAACAATATAAAGAAAAAAAATTTCGCTCCTGGGGACAGTGTTCGAAAAAAATCGTCGTCTCGAATGGGTTAAGCAATAGTAACAGTTTCTGTATTTTTTCTCATGGTATTCGAAATCCATCGAAATGTCATATCCCATAAATCTAATGTTACACAACGAACGGTAGTCTCCGAGTATGTTTATAAAACCGTTTGTACAAAACGTTTATAATTTTGAAAATGTGTAGTTGTGTCTACGTGTGCCATTCGCAAAACATGTCACTTCGAAGGCTTCTCAAATGTAGGTTTGCTGGAAATGAAATATATTCAAAATTCCACACACTTAGCAGCAAATAATTTACCGAACTAAATATGCTATTTAGCAGCAAATAATTTACCGAATTAAATATGCTTTTAAAACGTAAAATGTGTCACTTCGAACGTCTCTCAATTAGTGGTCTGCCAGAAATGAAATATATTCAAAATTTCACACACTTACCAACAAATAATTTACCGAACACAGAATTAAATATGCCATTAAAACGCAAAACGTGTTACTTCGAACGCCTCTCAATTAGTGGTCTGCCAGAAATGAAATATATTCAAAATTTCACACACTTAGCAACAAATAATTTACCGATTAAAACGCAAAACGAACTAAATATGCCATTAAATGCTATTTAGCGCAAATAATTTACGAATTAAATATGCTATTAAAACGCAAAACGTGTCACTTCGAACGCCTCTCAATTGGAGGTTCGCCGGAAATGAAATATGTTCAACATTTCATACGGTTAGCAACAAATTATTTACCGAACAAAGAACTAAATATGCCATTAAAACGCAAAACGCAAAATTAGTGGTCTGCCAGAAATGAAATATATTCAAAATTTCACACACTCAACAAATAATGAACACAGAATTAAATATGTTAAAACGCAAAACGTGCGCCTCTCAATTGAAAAAATGAAATATATTCAAAATTTCACACACTTAGCAACATATAATTTACCCAACAAAGAACTAAATATGCAAAGCGCCAATTAAAACGCTTAAATATATTCAAAATTTCACACACTTAGCAACAAATAATTTACCGAACAAAGGACTAAATATGCTATCAAATCGCAAAACATGTTATTTTGAATGCCACTCAATTGAAGGTTTGCCGAAAATGAAATATATTCAAAATTTCACACACTTAGCAACAAATAATTTACCGAACAAAGAACTAAATATGCTATTAAAACACAAAACGCCAGTTCGGGCGCCTCTCAATTGGAAGTTTGTCAGAAATTAAATATATTCAAAATTTCATACACTTAGCAACAAATAATTTACTAAACAAAGAACTAAATATGCCATTAAAACGCAAAGCGCCAAAACGCAAAGCGCCAATTCGAACGCCTCTCAATTGGAGGTTTGTCGGAAATGAAATATATTTAAAATTTCACACACTTAGCAACAAATAATTTACCGAACAAGGAACTAAATATGCTATTAAAACGCAAAACATGTTACTTCGAATGCCACTCAATAGAAGGTTTGCTAGAAATGAAATATATTCAAACTTTCACACACTTAGCAACAAATAATTTAGCCCACAAAGAACTAAATCTGCCATTAAAACGCCGGTTCGCAAAACATGTCACTTTGAACATCACTCAATTGGAAATTTTCCGGAAATGAAATATGTTAGAAATTTCACACACTTAGCAACAAATAATTTACCGAACAAAGAACTAAATATGCCTTTAAAACGTAAACCGCCAGTTCGCAAAACGTGTCACTTGGAACGCCTCTCAATCGGTGGTCTGCCAGAAATTGCACATATTCGTAACTCCGCACGCGCGAGCAAACATTTACCGTGATCTTAATAAACATATGCGCATATGCCACGTAGAAGCGCACGCACACGTATTCGTTTGTTTGCCTGCGTAAACGTTGATCGGCATTCGAAAACGCTTACGTGCAATTGGGTAGAGCGCAAATGGGGTTGGCCGCTTTGGCAGATCGTTGCTGATACTGATTCTGTTTGGCTCCGCCACTTGATAGAGAGTTTCTAACCGCCAGCATTGTCCATTCGGAGCGTCTGTCCGTTCCGCGTGAATTAAATTCGTCGGATTAGATTCTACCTCGAGGTGGGATAGATGGATACTGTAGCAGACGGGTCGGCGAACGGGTGAAAGGGTGGAAAGGGCCGTGAAACGTCAAAGGGAGAGCAGAGATGGAGAAAGCGAGAATGTTGTTAAAGGCATGTTACGCTTCTGTACACGGAAGAGAGATGGAGAGAAGGAATCAACTCAGTAGTGTATATTCCGGATATTGTTGTTATGATGTATACTTGTGAATGGAATTAAATAAATGGGAGTACTTCTGTTGTATTATGTTTCATCGAATGTTATTCTTATACTGGATATTTTGGAATATTAATCTCTGCAATTCAATTTGCAATTTGCAAATAGCAATGCTAGTATTCTCTGCAATTGAAACACTACTCATAGTAGATAGTAGAAAAAAATGGAAGTACCACTGTTATATTATGTATCATCCAATGTTATTATTATACCTGATATTTCGGAATAGTATTCTCTGCAATTGAAACACTATTCATAATAGATAATAGAAAAAAATGGGAGTACTTCTGTGATATTATGTACCACCGAATGTTATTCTTATACTTCATATTTCGGAATAGTATTCTATGCAATTGAAACACTACTCATAGTAGATAGTAGAAAAAAAAATGGGAATACTTCTGTTATATTACGTATCACCGAATGTTATTCTTGTACTTGATATTTAAGAATAGTATTCTATGCAATTGAAACACTACTCATAGTATATAGTAGAAAAAAATGGAAGTACTTCTGTTATATTACCTATCACCAAATTTTATTCTTATGCTTGATATTTCGGAATAGTATTTTATGCAATTGAAATACTACTCATAGTAGATAGTTGAAAAAAATGGGAGTACTTCTGTTATATTAAGTATCACCGAATGTTATTTTTATACTTGATATTTCGGAATAGTATTCTCTGCAATTGAAACACTGCTCATAGTAAATATTAGAAAAAAATGGGAGTACTTCTGTTATATTAAGTATCACCGAATGTTATTCTTATACTTGATATTTCGGAATAGTATTCTATGCAATTGAAATACTACTCATAGTAGATAGTAGAAAAAAATGGGAGTACTTCTGTTATATTATGTATCATCGAATGTTATTCTTATATTAGATATTTCGGAATAGTATTCTATGCAATTGAAATACTACTTATAGTAGATAGTAGAAAAAATGGGAGTACTTCTGTTATATTACGTATCACCGAATGTTATTCTTATACTTGATATTTCGGAATAGTATTCGCTGCAATTGAAACACTACTCATAGTAGATAGTAGAAAAAATGGGAGTACTTTTGTTATATTACGTATCGCCGAATGTTATTCTTATACTTGATATTTCGGAATAGTATTCGCTGCAATTGAAATACTACTCATAGTAGATAGTAGAAAAAATGGGAGTACTTCTGTTATGTTACGTATGATCGAATGTTTTCTTATACTTGATATTTCGGAATAATATTGTATGCAATTTAAACACTACTCATAGTAGATAGTAGAAAAAAATGGGAGTACTTCTGTTATATTACGTATCACCGAATGTTATTCTTATACTTGATATTTCGGAGTAGTATTCGCTGCAATTGAAACACTACTCATAGTAAATAGTAGAAAAAAAATGGGAGTACTTCTGTTATATTACGTATCATCGAATGTTATTCTTATATTTGATATTTCGGAATAGTATTCGCTGCAATTGAAATACTACTCATAGTAGATGGTAGAAAAAAATGGGAGTAGTTCTGTTATATTACGTATCATCCAATGTTATTCTTATACTTGATATTTCGGAATAGTATTCTATGCAATTGAAACACTACTCATAGTAGATAGTAGAAAAAAATGGGAGTACTTCTGTTATATTACGTATCACCGAATGTTATGCTTATACTTGATATTTAGGAATTCTCTGCAATTGCAATACTACTCAAACTAGATGCCTCGAATACTTTTCTTATACTAAATGTGTCTGAAGAGTATTTTCGAAAATTGGAATACTATTCATATACTAGATTCCCCGAACGTCGTTCTTATATCATATACATCTGAATAGTATTCCCCAAAATTGGAATACTATTTTTACATTATATATCTTTGCATACTAATATTATAGCATACAGCTCCGGATAGTATTCTCATAATTGCATAATAATAGTATGCAAAGCTATATAATGCAAATCTAGTATTCTTCGAAATTGAAATACTATTCTTACATTACATATCTTTGCATACTATTATTATACCATATAGCTCCGGATACTATTCTCAGAATGGTATAATAATAGTATGCAAAGATATATAATGCAAATCTAGTATTCTTTGAAATTGAAATACTATTCTTACATTACTTATCTTTGCATACTATTATTATATCATACAGCTCTGGATAAGATTCTCAAAATGGTATAATAATAGTCTGCAAAGATATATAATGCAAATATAGTATTCTTCGAAATTGAAATACTATTCTTACATTACTTATCTTTGCATACTATTATTATATCATACAGCTCCGGATAATATTCTCAGAATTGTATAATAGCATGCAAAGATATATAATGTAAGAATAGTATTCCTCGAAATTGAAATACTATTCTTACATTACTTATCTTTGCATACTATTATTATATCATACAGCTCCGGATAATATTCTCAGAATTGTATAATAGCATGCAAAGATATATAATGTAAAAATAGTATTCCCCGAAATTGAAATACTATTCTTACATTACTTATCTTTGCATACTAATATTATATCATACAGCTCCGGATAATATTCTCAGAATTGTATAATAGCATGCAAAGATATATAATGAAAGAATAGTATTCCTCGAAAATGAAATACTATTCTTACATTAAATATCTTTGCATACTATTATTATATCATACAGCTCCGGATAATATTCTCAGAATTGTATAATAATAGTATGCAAAGATATATAATGTAAGAATAGTATTCCTCTAAATTGGAATACTATTCTTACATTACATATCTTTGCATACTATTATTATACCAAACAGCTCCGTATAATATTCTCAGAATGGTATAATAATAATATGCAAAGATATATAATGTAAGAATAGTATTCCTCGAAATTGGAATACTATTCTTACATTACATATCTTTGCATGCTATTATTATACCATATAGCTCCGGATAATATTCTCAGAATGGTACAATAATACTATGCAAAGATACATAATGTAAAAATAGTATTCCCCGAAATTGGAATACTATTCTTACATTACACTTCTTTGCATACTATTATTATACCATAGAGCTCTGGATAATATTCTTAGAATGGTATAATATTAATATGCAAAGATATATAATGTAAGAATAGTAATCCCCAAAATTGGAATACTATTCTTACATTACATATCATTGCATACTATTATTATATTATACCATACAGCTTCGGATAATATTCTCAGAATTGTATTATAAAGTATGCAGAAATATATAATGTAAAAATAGTATTCCCCGAAATTGAAATACTATTCTTACATTACTTATCTTTGCATACTATTATTATACCATACAGCTCTGGATAATATTCTTACAATGGTATAATAATACTATACAAAAATACATAATGTGAGAATAGTATTCCCCGAAATTGGAGTACTATTCTTACATTACATATCTTTGCATACTATTATTATACCATACAGGATAATATTCTCAGAATGGTGTAATAATAGTATGCAAAGTTATATAATGTAAGAATAGTATTCCCCAAAATTGCATTCCTATTCTTACATTATATATCTTTGCATACTATTATTATACCATACAGCTCCGGATAATATTCTCAGAATGGTATATAATAATCTCCGAAATTGAAATACTATTCTTACATTACATATTTTTGCATAGTATTATTACACCATACAGCTCTGGATAATATTCTCAGAATGGTATAATAGTAGTATGCAAAGTTATATAATGTAAGAATAGTATTTCCCGAAATTGGAATACTATTCTTACATTACATATCTTTGCATACTATTGTTATACCATACAGCTTCGGATAATATTCTCAGAATGGTATAATAATACTATGCAAAGTTATATAATGTAAGAATAGTATTCGCCGAAATTCGAATACTGTTACAGATATTATTACATTATATATCTTTGCATACTAATATTACATCATACAGTTCTATATTAAATTCTCATAAATAACGCATTGGTCTTACATTACATCTCTCCGAATAGTATTCTCTAAAATAACACAATTATTCTTATATTATATACTTTCAAACACTATTTTTCCACTACACACCCCCGATTAACATTCCCTCCTACACGAATACTATTTAACTCCCCGATAGACTCTGGCAGTAAGTTATTTTTAAATTGAGAAATACTTAAGAGACAACGTAAATTGAGACGTAACGGCGACTGGCATAGAAGGAATTCCTTTGACTTTATCCGAAGGCACGGAGAGGCACTAATCGAATGACAGGTAATAGAATTCCACTTGAGGATACCGAGCCGGAAAAGGGACAGATTTTATTTTTAGCGCGCGACAGATTGCGGAATAATTGAACGCCGATCGGCGAACTGCCGCTGCGAGATAAGAATAACGAGCGTTTGTAGGCGGCTAATTGTAATTGCGTGTTGAATTACAAACGTAAACACGACTGCAATGTTATTTCCGGCGATGACGGATGGAAGAATGTAAAGAGGACGAGTTCGACATGAGACCTCTCGGTGTATCGACATTTGCTTTCAGCGTAACGAATAAACTCAAATAAGCGAACGGGGAAAAAGTCCACGCACGAAAGTGTCAAGTTGCGACATTTACATGGCACGTTGAAATGTTCTTATTAATTGTATTGTGGCAAATTGTACTCAACACATATAGGTACACTTCTCTTGTTTCGTATAAATGAATGGAAAATTTTTAACGATCCTGTGCTTTTATGCAGAAAAGTGGGCTAAGATTTGAAGTTGAAGGCTTTGCTGTGAAGTATCATGCATTATTGCATCGAGCAAAAAGCCCTCAAATATCATCGTACAGTAGTAGAATTTTCGAGAAATTTGCCCGAAAAAGTCGGCACGAATATTGAACAATTTTATGAGTACTAATATTTCACTTTGAAAAACATTCTAAAACTTATTAAAGAAATGTGTAAATACAAATATTGAATATCTCCATCTCACAACGTAGGCTTCTAATTTCATCAAATATTATTTATGACGGGATCGTCGAATGATCAGTTTCTACGATTTCAAATGTCGGTATTATGACAGTTATAACACTTCTCGCAGATTATCGCCTGCAAATTTTGACGCAATGCATATAAATGCGCCGAATACAAAGTCTCTGAACAATCGACAACGCGCAGGGCTGACATTTTTCAGAAATTACTCGAAAATCAAGCAATTTTACAAACACTAACATTCCGTTTTAGCATAAAATTCTCGAAACCTTTCCCAGAAGAGATTGCATGTAGACCCGGCATCGATTTTTGATTTTCAATGATCACATTTTTAATAATCCTGTGCTTTTATGCAGAAAAATGGGCTAAGATTTGAAGTTGAAGGCTTTGCTGTGAAGTATCATATATAATTGCATCGAACAAAAGGCCCTCGAATATCATCGTCCGCTGGTAGAATTTCCGAGAAATTTGCTCGAAAAAATTGGCACCGATGTTGAACAATTTTATGAGTACTAACATTTCACTTTGAAACAACATTCTAAAACTTATTAAAGAAATACGTAAATACAAATATTGAATGTCTCCACCTCAGAACTTAGACTTCTAATTTCATCAAACATCATTGATGACGGAATCATTGAATGATCAATTTCTACGATTTTAAATGTCGGTATCATGACAGTTATAATACTTCTCACAGATTATCGCCTGCAAATTTTGACGCACTGTATATAATTGCGCAGACCACAAAGTTTCTGAAAAATCGACAACGAGCAGCAATGACATTTTTCAAAAATTACCCGAACATTGAGCAATTTTACAAACATTAACATTCCGTTTTAGCATAAAATTCTCGAAACCTTCATTAGAAGACATTCCATATGGACCAGACATCGATGATTCCGTGTAAGTTTAAAAAATTCATATGTTATCTTAGTGTAAACTAAAGTCAAAACTTTAAACGCGTTTATCTCGAAACTACATTTTCAGAATCGGTGACCACTTTTTCTCAAAAACTATGGTATTAATTTTTGTTTTAAATTTGGTAGCCTTGTTGTTTAGATACAAATGCCAATGTTAAAGGAAGCTTTTTTTTTTGCTTAATTCGTTTTTTACACGCAAAAAACGGGCAAATTTTTTGGTCAAAAATCGTTGGTGTAACTTTGAACCACCGCCATTTTGCACACAATTAACTTTTCAAAAATCCGGTCCGTTGCCACTTGTATCATTTCATATACTATTTAAAAATGTTTGTTTTTTAAATTTCTTGTAACTTGTCCTGCAACTTGTTTTTCTTTAACTTTTTGTGCAATAAAAAAATTATTTCATATTGTCTAACGAACGATATTTCCAATGCCTCAAACCCCATTTCAATAACTGCTTCCGTTAGTCCACAAAAAAATATTGAGAATATACCAATTTTTGACCGTCCTAAGTAGGCTTTTCCCCTTAAGATTAAAAATTTTGCCTTCATGACTTAAGGGGGTATTCCAATGTGATGGGCCGAAAAAATCGATTTTGTTTTGCATTTTTTGGTAGTTTGTAGCCATAGAATTAATATTCCAAAGTCGGTTTTTTGATATTTTTGCAAGTATATACTATATATACTATAGATATATATACTATATATATATACTATATATACTATAGATACTTATAGAACGACTTCAAATTTTAACACAATATTCAGCATATTTACAACTATTGCCTGAAGCTCAACCACGTTAAAATTTTGAATATAACCCATAATTTTGCCTTATTTGTAGCGCAAAAAAATTGCTTTCTTTTACACTTTTTTACAACACGCCACCATTTTGTTAATTTTCAAATAAAAAATTATTTCATGGGTGTAAAACCATCAATATAATTAAATACACAAATATTTTCAAACGATAAAAAAATTTTCCTTTATTGTCCAATACCAGGCCTTTTCAAGAAATAAAAGTTTACTCAATTATATGCAACAGTTTCGAAGAAAAAATAATGTTGGAAATTTGCTTTTTCTCTGCATTTTTTGATAGTTTATAGTCATAGAATTAATATCCCAGAGTCAATTTAGGCGATTCCGTGCTTTTTGCCTGGTAATAATAATGAACGAGATTTTTGCAAGTGGCGTAGATGATTACTCGAAAAAGACTTTATAGATCGACTTTAAGTTTTAACACAATATTCAGCATACTTATGTCTATCGCTAATTAGGAAAAAAAATGTTGAAAATTTGCTTTTTTTTTAGGCGTTCATATTGGAATATCACCTTAAATTTGCCACAAATCAGAGACCGTCGATTTTCTCTCAAACCATCTAACTGCACCCGTCGCAAATGTATTTATTCTTCGAAGCAGCCCAAAAAAATGCATTCGCGCGCCGTTGAGCTGAAGGTAAAAATGAAGACGAAAGAATCGACCGGCGGAGAGTGGAAAATGCTCAACGACGCGGGCAGGCGTCGTGACGAAGGGATGACAGGAAATTTCGAAGTGGGTGGGAAGAAGGTGCGAGCCGGGGGGGAAATAAATTCGTCGCGGCCGGGGGAAAAATGTCTGCGCCGCTGTTTATCTCGGCGCCCTTTGTCTCGGCTGGCGAGAATTTCCGCGGGAAATGGGACGGGACGCGCGACGAGGTGTTTTCGTTCCGTGGAAACATCAAATACCGAGCGACCGTCGACGCGAATCAGACCCGAAGTTGAATCGCGGGACTTACGCGATGCCGCCTGATTTTCCTGCGCGAATGTTTGCCGTGCGACGCAGAAAACAAGCGATTGAGCGGGCAAAATTGGACGGCGCGATAATATTTGTCGGACGCTTGAAAAGGGGCGTGTGGAACGAGAGGAATTATTTTCGTCAACTGATAAACAGAGTTTAACCCATTTGCATCATCGCTCTAAATCCGCAATTTTACTAAAAAATCAATAGGAGTGAATAGCAATTGCATCCCTGCAATTAGCACGTCACTTTCACTAATTTTCAAGATGACTTCCATTTTCAATCATTTCACCATCATTTTCAAAATCAATCAATGTGTTGTACCAAGTACAAAAAAAAGGTAGAGAGATAACCACAACAACCACCCACTCCAAAAAAATCTAAACTCAAGCAATTTCCACCATATTTTTCTAACATGCTTAGACTTATAAGATCCCATATTGTGCCGTAGGCTTCTCATATTTTTCTTAATTTTCCAAATAAAACGAATGCCTCATTTCATTAAAAACGACCATCCGGAGAATATCAATAAAATAATCCGTACTTGCACAGCTGTATTCTAATTTAATCGCTCAAATTCTAATTCTAATTTCTAATTTCTATAAATTCTAATTTCATCGCTCTAAATCCGCAATTTTACTCAAAAATCCGACAAGCGCAACTAAATGTTGCCGATACCAGCATGCGCAAGGAAGGCTTTTAGTGTTTATTCTCATTAGAAATAGTGTTATAGGGTTATTCAAATTATTGCATATTACTCGTATGTTCCAGAACTATTTTTTGGACTAGTTCCACGTTGAAAAATAATACGAAAACATCACGCCTGGTCATTCCATTGACGTTGATGGTTACACCACTTACGGCAGTAAAATCATGTAATGTTGGCATACAATTTTGTTTTTCCGATAAGAAATCTCCAGTTTCAATATTATCGAGCTGGTCATCTTCACTACTATCTATGTTATGGCACGTTTACGCTTATGGGATATTTGCATTTCTATGCTTGAATCCGAATCCGAACTGTAATTCATTATGGTGACCTAATTTTGTTAAATTTTATTATCTATTATTTATTTTTATTATTTAATATTTTGAACTTACACTCAGAAAGCAAGAAAAATAATATTTTACACAAAATTCTTTATTGTTTGTTTATCGTACAGACTCTTTAACGATTGCTATTAAGTTGAAAACAAAAATGATTGTGTGCGGATTTATCCGCTCCCGGTGATAATGGTCAGTTTTTGTTTGCGGATTATTCCGTCAAATGATGCAAATGGGTTAAGGAATATGGAGGAGTCATTTAGAAAGAATGGCTACCATACAGGTACCATAAGTCAATTACTTGCGGATTTTGTAAGGATAACGATTATTTTTACTTATACTTATTTATGCTTATTTATACTATTAATATTTATTATACTTTACAAGTAATAGTTTAATATTACTAATCTTGAAGTCAATGTAACAATATCATTAGTAAGACAGTATCGTCATGCAGATTGCAGAACATAGTTGTAGTATACATATATATATATATATATACTTTGTGTATGTAAGTGTATCTGTCAAGTTTAATAACGTTAAACTGCTATGCAATATTAATGTTACATACATATCTTGTTCTGCGCTTTGTCTGACGATATTGATATCGACAATATTATTATTTCTGACCATTTAATATCTTCCATTGCCAACTTTTCTACTACGTGTTTCATTCTTTACGATACTAAGTAAATTGCAAATTAACGTTTCACTGTAGTTTAGACACAATTGAGCGGGCAAAATTGGACGGCGCGATAATATTTGTTGGATGCTTGAAAAGCGAGGTGTGGAACGCGAGGAATTATTTTCGTGAACTGATAAACATGGTTTAAGGAATATGGAGGAATCATTTAGGAAGAATGGTTATTTCGATTTATGTACGTGAGAGGTTGGAGTTTTGTAGTGTGTGATACGGTTCAATTCTCTGGATGCTGAGGTAATGTGTGATGTGAAGAGTAATGTAAGCTTTCGGGCGTTTATATAGCTTTAAGCCTTGCATGTTTACGCGTATCAATGCAGTAGTTGTCATATTTATACTTGACTTAAAAAAAGTGTGGTAATATTTGGAAAATGCAATGTTTAAAGAATGTCAGTAAAAATTGCGCTTCAATTTGATAGCATGTAATAATGTATACGTGTTAAGGTATTGCATGATGTAAAGAGTAATGTAAGCTTTCGGCTGTTTATGTAGCTTGAAGCTTTGCAGGTTTACGTGTATCAATGCAGTAGTCGTTAGATTTGTACTTGACTTAAAAAAAATGTGGTAATATTTGGAAAATGCAATGTTTGAAGAGTGTCGGTAAAAATTGCACTTCAATTTGATAGCACGTACTAATGTCTATGTGTCAAGATAATGTATGATGCGAAGAGTAAAATAAACTTTCGGGCGTTTTTGTATTAGGTGCAAGGAAAAGTTCTGTCGTTTTCTTCTAAATTCTTCATTCATAAATTCTTCATTTATAGATTGTAGTGAAGATATGGACAATTGATTTGCAATAAAGTACAAAATTTGTGAAACTAAAGCGAACAGCGAAAGAGGCACTTTAAAATAGAGAACTGGATTCGTTACCCACATTTTTCCCGATAAACACTGTATAAACTCAAATGTGAAAAATGTGTAAACTTGAAAACAAAAATTCATTTAAATTTACATAATTTAATAAATAATAATCATTCATTTAAATTTAATATTAAAACTGCATATTTATCATTTGGAACCCTAGGACTCCTTTTGCAGTATCGATATCTGCTATATGAAAAATGTCGTAAAATGCAATAGTCGTTAAATTTGTACTTGACTTCAAAAAATGTGGTAATATTTGGAAAATGCAATGTTTGAAGAGTGTCGGTAAAAATTGCACTTCAATTTGATAGCATGTAATAATGTATATGTGTCAAGGTAATGAGCGATCCAAAGAATCACGTAAAAATTCCGCCAAGTATCGCTTGCGTATTTATTTTGAACTTTTTGACCGTAATATTGTATTGGCATAGCATGACTTGCAATGAAAACCAATTTAAAAAATGTGACATTATTTGTGAATCTTTGAAACATGTTGTTAAAGGTTACAATATAGTTCACTACTGTAATACAAGAACAAGGTGACGTACACTCCCATCTTATCAACTTTTAGTAGGATTTAAAAATATTTGGCATAATTTACACAAATCCATACCATAACAATGAAGACGGCAAGCATTAATCTTAATCATTATTAGCCAAAGTCCCACTTTAATTACACTTCTTGACACAATATAAATCTCGCGTAACATGAACAATATCTTTGCCACAAAAATAAATACGTAAACCACCCCTTGTCAAGAAAAATGAACACATCATCTCATCTAAGTCCTGCACCTAGAACCAAAATGTGATAATATTTGCGAAACTTTGAAGCGTGTTGTTAAAGCTTATAATATAGTCCACTGCAATAATATAAAAGCAAAGGAACGTACATTGCGATCTTATCAACTTTTAGCACGATTGAAAAATATTTGGAGTAATTAACCCAAGTCCGTACCATAGCAATAAAGACGACAAGCATTAATCTTAATCATTACTACCCGAAGTCCCACTTTAATTATCCTTCTTGACATTATATAAATCTCGCGCAACATCAACAATATCTCTTCCACAAAAAATAAATACGTAAACCACTCCTTGTCAAGAAAAATGAACACATCATCTTATCTAAGTCCTGCACCTAAAACCAAGATGTGATAATATTTGCGAAACTTTGAAGCGTGTTGTTAAAGGTTACAATATAGTCCACTGCAATAATACAAAAGCAAAGTAACGTACATAGCGATCTTATCAACTTTTAGCACGATTGAAAAATATTTGGCATAATTAACACAAGTCCGTGCCATAACAATATAGAACAAGCATTAATCTTAATCATTATTAGCCGAAGTCTCACTTTAATTACACTTCTTGCCACAATATAAATTTCGCGCAACATCAACAATATCTCTGCCACAAAAATAAATACGTGCACCACTCCTTGTCAAGAAAAAATGAACACATCACGTCATCTAAGTCCTCCACCTAAAACCACCATCGCATCCACTTATTTACCCGGTCAACACCATATCCACGTGTCATCCGCCACAAAGATCAGAGATTGCCGGCGGACTGTGCACTATATGATAACATACGATATTACGGTATCCTACGATGTGAACACCGCCATGAAAATCTAACCAAATCTTCCGACAGCTTATCTCGCGGCTCTCGGCATGTTACATCTTATCAGGGCAGCAGCCGGCGGCTTATAATTCAGCTTAGAACAAAACTGATACGGGGCTTAGGCCGCATTCGATTTCTGGCGGGCGTTGTCGGTGCAGGATAATTTATAGTCGGGTAGACCGCGGCCATTATTTCTCGAATGGCTCGTATCATTGTCTCGCGCCGCTTTCTGACCGCAACGTTGACGCTATCTCCTGTTTCAGGTCGACGAAGGAACGAGAGAGAACGAACCCTTGCCCGCATGCGACCGAATGCTTGTCGTTCACCGAGCTTTATTGGCTTCGCACGCCTTTTCTATAATAGGGTCTGTACTGCGGTATCACTTTAAATTGATGGGACGACTAATTTGTGATTAGGCTGGTACGGTCGGTGGAGATTGAGTTCTGATATTGTTGACGAACTGTTGCATGTAGAGTTAAGGAGGTATTCTGATGAAAATGAAAATTTGCAAAAAACATCGACTTTTGGGGCAATAGTTCGTTCTAATTATTTAAGTTAATAGATTATTACGAGTAAATATCCAAAACAATTGTAGTGGGTTGCAAACTTAGATTTCTTTACAATAAAACAGTGATTGTTTTAATCCTGAGTATACAGGAACATACACCCCGTCTTAAAAACGATAAATATCAATTAGTTGCAGATTTTAGCGTGTTTTCAATAAAAAAAATTATTGTTTTGCCTCATGCTTGTCGTTCATAGCGCAAAAAATTGCTTTTCTATAATAGGGTCTGTACTGTTATTACAAAATGGGAGTCATTTTGTGATTATTCGTATGGTCATCGAGATATATTGTTGACGAACTGCTGCGTGTAGAGTTATGCGATGGAAATGAAAATTTGCACATTCATATCGATTAAAGTAGAAAATAGCAATAGTTTTCTAATTATTTAAGACTTAGATATCCGAGGAAATATCCAAAACAATTGTATATGGGTTGCACAATAACTTTACAATAAAACAGTATTTTTTTAATCCTGGGCGTAAGGAACATACATCCCGTCTTAAAAACGACAAACCAGTTATAATTAAATAAACAAATATTTTCAAACGTCGTAAAAATAATAGTCCTCTATTGCGGTATCACTTTAAATTGATGGGACGACTAATTTGTGATTAGGCTGGTTTCAGGGAAAATATTGTTGACGAACTGTTGCATGTAGAGTTAACGGGGTATTCCAATGTGACGGGTCGAAAAAATCGACTTGTTTTACGTTTTGATTTCGATTTTTTTTATTATAACCCATAACTTTGCCTTATTTATAGGGCAAAAAATTGCTTTTCTTACACTTTTTTGCAAAACGCCGCCATTTTGTAAATTTTTATGAAAATTTGAAACTTGGGGTTTAATAGCACATTCAAGAGAATTAATCTCTTTTGATTTTCTGTCTCAGGTGTCCAGGAGGACCGAAATTGTCTACGCCAGCACAATAACATTTTTTTTTGGTGGGTGTAAAACCACCAATATAATTAAATACACAAATATTTTCAAACGATAAAAATATTTTCCTCTATTGTCATAGGCTATACCTTTTCAGGAAAAAAAGTTTGCTCAATTGCATGCAACAGTTTCTGAGAAACAAAATGTTGAAAATTTGTTTTTTTTAGGCGTTCACATTAGAATACTCCCTTAATAGCAATAAGAGAAATAATGACAGTTTATTTTAGTAGGGTAGGGTAGAGAGTTTTTGATCATGATAAATTAAGTGGAGTTTTTGGAGGATTGTCGTTTATGCAGTGCAGGGAGTCGTGGAAAGCTCGAAAGTGAGAATGACTGAAATATCTAGGTTTTCTCAACTACTTTCGGATTTATTAAGGATAACGATTATGTTTACTTATTCTTATTTATACTATTAATATTTATTGTACTTTACAAGCAATAGTTTAATATTACTAAACTTGAAGTCAATATAACGATTATTATCAGTATAACAGTATCGTCTTGCAGATTGCAGAACATATACGTGGTGTATATATACATATACTTTGTATATCTATCAAGTTTAGTAATGTTAAACTGCTATGCAATATTAATGTTACAAACATATCTTGTGTGATTTGTCTAACGATACTGATATCGATAATATTATTATTTCTGACCATTCAATACCTTCAATTACCGACCGTTCTACTACGTTTTTTCATTGTCTGTTTTACTCTATGATATCATAAAACACAACAACGAATCAGTAAATTGCAAATTAACGACTAGTCCAGTCCTTGTTCGACGATTCACTGTAGTTCAGAGACGTTTGACAATGCGCGACCCAAAAAATCATTTGCATTAACCTTAACATCCCATCTATTTCTCACCGTTCGATATTCTAAACCTCCCATGAACCCGCAATCTCTACAAGGTTCGTCTCAGTAAAGTACTTCAGACCCAATTTGCAGTGCGCCGTTAAAAACACAAATCGTGGGGCCACTCGGGTGCAAAAATCCCAAGTTTTACTCAAAAACGACTTTATAGATCGACTTCAAATTGTAACACAATATTCAGCATACTCACAGCTGTTGCATAAAGCTCAATCACGTAAAAATGTTGATTATAACCTATTTTTGAATGATGTAAAAAAATTGCCACACTCAATAACGCCGCCATTTTGTTAATTTTCATGGAAATTTGAAACCTGAGGTTTATGCGATAACCACATTCATACCGATTAAGGATCTTTTCCGATTTTCTGTCTCAGATGTCCAGGTGGGCCGGATTTGTCTACGCCAGCATAATAAATTTTTTTTGGTGTGTAAAACCACCCATATTATTAAATACACAAATATTTTCAAACGATAAAAAAATGTTGCTCTATTGTCGTAGGCCGTACCTTTTCAAGAGAAAAAGTTTGCTCAATTATATGCAACAGTTTCTGCGAAAAAAACTGTTGAAAATTTCTGACGTTTCTGGCGTTTAAAATAGTAAAACAATTAGGCGACCATCTTGTCTTAAATATAACAACACAACTAAATGTGTGCGAAAATATACAGAAATCGATTAATCCAGGTTCGGACGGATGGCTGACTATGCATTGACCTGTACTACTGAAATCTATCTGAAATTTTCTTCCACAGATGTCCATTAGTCTTTCGGAATTTTTTTTGCTACGCCAGTTCTGACAACAAAATGTTTTGATGAATATAACCAATATAATTAAATACACAAATATTTTTAAACGATAAAAAATGTTCCTCTATTGTCCTAGGCCATACCTTTCCACGAAATAAAAAAATGTTGAAAATTTGCTTCTTTTGGGCGTTCATATTGGAATACCCTCTTAACCCTTTGACTGCTGAATACTTCCGGACAAAGCGCTCGCTGAGAAGAAAATATTTTTCGATACTTTGAACTCTCAACTATATAAGGCGCCACTAAATTATAATGCTAATTCTCCGTTTACTCCAAATTAGATAATGCAAGAAAATTATTTGATAAAGATCGCATCTGTATTCATCTCATACGTTGATAATTGTGTCTGCACTATGTAAGAAACTGAAATGACTGTAAAACGTATATATGCGCCCATAGTCGACACCGACAGATTCCAGCAGACGCATATATGCGTCCATAGCAGTCAAAAGATTAAAGACACAAAGCGTAGAAAAGTGACGTTACTCACCGTCGGGCACTGCATGGCTGGTCATGAGGAAATTAACGCATGCAGCTCCTGTCCCGTGTCCGATGAGCGTAACGTTTCCAGGATCACCGCCGAAATAGGCAATGTTCTCCTGGACCCAGTGTAATGCCGCGATTTGATCCATCAGCCCGTAATTCGCCGGTGACCGTAAGTGCGAATCTGTGTTAGCATTTAGAAAGCCTGCAATCAAAACAAGCCCGCTTATGGTTAGTCCGGCTTGCAAGCGTGTCCCCTCTTCAACCCCCGTCATGCTCCCGTCCCATGCCCTTCCGACGCCTTGCTAACCCATGCGATCGCAGCTCAAATTACATCCGGAAACTCGCACCGCCGCGTGGCAGATTAATTCGGCCTCAATTGAGTGTGCCCAGCGTTTCGAGGCACACGTCAATAGAGCAAAGACGCGTGGCGTGATAAGTTTTGGTGGTAGTAAGTGAATAAGGCAGGTAAGGGGAAACTGACCGGAAGATTGTTGCGAATTTCGTAAAAAGTGGGTAGGTGGGATGTGTTGCAGAAGGTGTGGGTGGATGTTATAATGAATTTGATGGGGTTTTTTGAGATGGGTAAGTCGGCATGTTGAGTTATAGAGGCGTGACGAAAGGAATAATTATTAGTTCACTGGACGAATAAAAATCTAATAAGAAGTGTAAACATAAATATGTAATATAAGAAGAAATAGAAATAAAAAATATAGAAGTATAGAATAGAGATATAGAAATATAGAAATATAGAATAGAAATATAGAAATATAGAATAGAAATGTAGAAGTATAGAACAGAAATATAGAAATATTGAATAGAAATATAGAAATATTGAATAGCAATATATAAATATAGAATAGAAATACAGAAATGTAGAATAGAAATATAAAAATATAGAATAGAAATATAGAAATATAGAATAGAAATATAGAATAGAGATATGGAAATATAGAAATATAGAAGAATAAGAAATATAAATAAATAAATAAGAAGTAAGTATGGGAACAAATAAGAAATAAGATTTTAGCAATTATGAAATTTAGTTATGGTCTCCTGGAGTTATGAAGAGCTTTTTTTCTGAAATAGATTGAATGTCATAATTCTAAAACGTTATGAGTTATATATTTTTGAGTTATAGAGCTTTACAAACGGCACATACTGTCAATAGCTGTCGATTAAGTGCTAAGAGCCAAGGTATTACATATGGACCGTTTATTTTGAAAGTGGCGTAAGTCCATTTTCTCTTGTTTCGAGAAAATTAAAGGTTAGCATATCTGTTAATTAAAAAATGTAGGAAAATTATATGAAGTTTGGCAACGTTTCCACTGAATTATCAATATGTAATTTGGTTATAGAAATTTGTTTTAGGTGAATCTGAGTAAACTAATGTATATTTACGGGCTGCAAATGGACTTACACAACTTTCAAAATTAGATAATTGTAAAAATTGTTTAATTTCAATTTTTAAAAATTAAACATTACTTCAAATATACTTCATATTAATCCTATTTTGTTTACAAATAATGACAAGATATAAAATAGAAGCAGTATTTTTCATTTTAGACGTTAATTACATTGTTAAAATTACAAGATATTGGTAGTATTTACTTATGCTCTGTATGTGGCAGTGTTTTGAAATATTCATGATGCACCAGAGGTATATAAGATAATAACTGTTTGATATCTTTATATTTTTCATAAATAACAAGCCTGAAATCTCGGTTCAAAGGCGTCAGGATGATTTTTTTTAATTTTATTTGGATTGCTGGAATAAACTTTCCTCTATTTGTATAGTACTTTTGCCTGGTATTTCGCTTAATTTTCTTGATTCGTTGCATATATTTTCCTTTATTTTGTTCTGCGGAATCCAAGTTGACAGTAATAATATCCACATCCGATGAAGATTCTACTTCTATAATTGTTATTCTCGTTTTATGTTTCATTAACTTGTTTTTCATAGTGGAATTATCTTCATCCTCCGACTCTAAGATTATTCTTTTGTTTATATTCATGGGTCTTATTTCTGTGTGAATTTATTTAAAATAAAATAAAATAAATATTTTCAATCGTTATAAAATAATATTAATTTACCATTTGCTCTTACCTATATCACTATCTGATGTTAATATGAAATGATCCATTTTAGGAAGAAAATAGAATAAGTGGTCCAAACTAGTAACTCTTGACACGTAATATGTCACGTAATATGAAACAAATGTAAAATAACAGGCTACTGTCTTACAACCATCTGCTAAGCCACCTATCTCTGGAAATTGGACTTACATCACTTTCATAATCAGTGATTACGCAATTTCTTTTACCGACCAATTTTAAATTGTAC
This sequence comes from Cryptocheilus praepositus, assembly GCA_033815515.1. Classification (NCBI taxonomy): domain Eukaryota; kingdom Metazoa; phylum Arthropoda; class Insecta; order Hymenoptera; family Pompilidae; genus Cryptocheilus; species Cryptocheilus praepositus. The sequence goes on along the minus strand of JAWWQZ010000215.1, from coordinate 3,751,336 downwards.
AAAACATGGGCATTTTTAAGAAATGAAATACTAATTAGTTATACATAAAAAGTTTATATTACATTAAGTGTAAATTGCGTGTATTTCATTTTTTTAGAAATGGACTTACACCATTTTCAAAATAAACGATCCAAGTGTTAACAGTCGAGCATGATAGGCAAAATTATTAACAAAACATTTAAGGCTGTTGTTACATACACGACCAGTGTTTTTTGTTTCGCCACAACATGAAAACTTTAATATCACTCTGTTTACGAACGTCACTCTGGGAAGACGTTATCTATAAGAATCTCGAGCAAAGAACCCATTATAAATTTCGGTCGCATAGCGTGGACGTTATTTCTGTGTGAATTTATTTAAAATTACATAAAATAAATATTTCCAATCGTCATATCGTCATAAAATATGGTAATATTGTCATAAAACAATATTGATTTACTATTTCTTACCATCATTCTTATCATCATTCTTGCTTACATCACTATTGGATGTTAATATGAAATTATCCATTTTAGGAGAAAAATAAAATAAGTAATCTAAACTAGTGTCTCTTGACACGTAATATGACACGTAATATAAAACAAATGTAAAATAACAGGCTACTGACCGAAATTGGACTTACACCACTTTCATAATCAATGATTACGCAATTTCTTTTACCGATCAATTTTAAATTGTACAAAACATGGGCGTTTTTTAAAAAATTAAATACTCACTGGTTATACATAAAAAGTTTACATTGAATTAAGCATAAGTTGCGTGATAACTCATTTTTTTAAAAACATGGACTTACACCACTTTCAAAATAAACGGTCCACATTTAGTAATATTATTTTACTTTCCAAAATATACAAATTTGTAATCATAATTCATTTTTTTAAATATTATATTATAATGTTCATATAATATTTTTTAATACAACGAAATTACTAAAGTATTTAAAGCCGAACATAATATTAATAATCAACTTCGGTATGATAAAGTTGAAAGCATGGAAACACACATAACCCCACATCACATTGTGAACAATACTCCCTCGATTCACATCTTTTCCCTCGTTTACTGCAGACGACACATTTTCGAACTTAATTTTTGTTTTGACGCCACATTCAAATATATAGACGCAAAATGTCTTTCAGTAACTGTTTCAAGATTATTACTATTTCGTGCAACGTAACATCTCACATCTAACTTTTGTTTCCCGTATGTTTGCAATAATTGTCTCTCATATGTAAAGTCTTGATTTGTTATTTCGTGCCGATCTTTTTCATTTTTTACAAAAAAATGGACTTACTATCTGTCTGTTCAAAATAAACGCTCCATATTACGAAACCAACGTTTATTCCGTAAATCGCAAAACTGGAGTCACAATGGTCAAACGGACGAATTTCACGATTTTTTTTTATGTAATTTTACACAATAATAGAAAATTTGAAAGTTTTCATTTATTATTTCGTACCGTATCTACTTTTTCTTCTATACGCATGTTTGGAGCTGTCTGTTTAGTGTTCAGTTTATACTGGGTGTCGTTTTCTTCATCGACAGTCACTGGAATGCGCCGCCGGTTTCAAAACGGGCCAGATTCAGTTTATTTCTTTACATAACGTAAAATGTAGAAGGAAAATTATCAAACGTCAATGTGTGTTTTTTTTGACACTGTCGACATTTATTAGATCGCTGATGCGGCAAAAATAAGCCGGCGAGTTTTATTCATTTTTTATAACATGACGAGTTGTGGAAAAATAAAATTCGATAGTTCGCCTTTCTTGTTCCACTTCAATTTGTGTTCCGTCTTTTATATTGATTGATTTATTAAATTCATGTTCGTGTCTGCCTGTCCAGCGGCGATTTTACACAGGGTGTCGCCTTTTTTGACGCCGTCCGAGCTTATTAAATCGCCGGACCCGTCACAATGGTCAAACGGACGAGTTTTACGATCTTTTTTTTGTGTAATGTGACATGGAGGAAAAGAAAATTCGAAAGTCTTGATTTGTTATTTCGTGCCGATCTTTTTCTGTCTTTCATACGCATATTTGTACCTGACACGAAAGAAAAGAAAATTCGAAGGGCTTGATTTATTATTTTGTGCCGAATCTACTTTCTCTTCTATACGCATGTTTGTACCTGTTTGTTTAGTGTTCAGTTTATACCGGGTGTCGCATTTTCTGACGCTGTCACAATGGTCAAACGGACGAACTTCACGACTTTTTTTATGTAATTTGACACGGAGAAATAGAAAATTCTAAAGTTTTCATTTATTATTTCGTGCCGTATCTACTTTTTCTTCTATACGCATATTTGGAGCTGTCTGTTTAGTGTTCAGTTTATACTGCGTGTCGCTTTCTTTATTCTGTCGACAGTCACTGGAATGTTGAAATTTACAGTTTCAAAATGGGACAGATTCAGTTTATTTCTTTATATAACGTGAAATATAGAAGAAAAATTATTTCAGCATACACTTTATACAGGGTGTTACTTTTTTGCCACTGTCGACATTTATTAGATCGCTGATGCGGTGAAAATTTCGAAATGGGCGAGTTTTATTCATTTTTTTGTAACATGACGAGTTGTGGAAAAAAAAAATTCGATAGTTCCGCTTTCTTGTTCCACATCAAATTTGTTTTTTTGTCTTTTGTACTGATTGATTTATTAAATTCATGTTCGTGTTTGCCTGTCCAGCGACGATTTTACACAGGGTGTCGCCTTTTTTGACGCTGCCGGAGCTTATTAAATCGCCGGACCTGTCACAATGCTCAAACGAACGAGTTTTACGATCTTTTTTTTTGTGTAATGTGACATGGAGGAAAAGAAAATTCGAAAGTCTCGATTTATTATTTCGTGCCGAATCTACTATTTCTTCTATAAGCATGTTGGTACCTGTCCTGTTTAATGGTTAGTTTATACCGGGTTATTTCTTTATATAACGTAAAATGTAGAAGGAAAATTATTTCAACATATACTATTTCAACATACACTTTATACAGGGTGTAACTTTTTTGACACTGCTGACGTTTATTAAATCGCTGATGCGGTCACAAATTTGAAATGAGCGCGTTTTATTTATTTTCTATAACATGATGGGTCGTGGAAAAATAAAATTCGGTAGTTACCCTTTCTTTCTTATTCCATGTCAAATTTGTTTTGGTCTTTTATACTGCTTAATTTATTGAATTCATGTTTGTATCTGCTTGTTCAGTGTTCATTATACACAGGGTGTCGCCTTTTTTGTCGCCGTCGGAGCTTATTAAATCGCCGGACCCGTCACAATGGTCAAACGGACGAGTTTTACGATCTTTTTTTTGTGTAATGTGACATGGAGGAAAAGAAAATTCGAATGTCTTGATTTGTTATTTCGTGCCGATCTTTTTCTGTCTTTCATACAAATGTTTGTATCTGTCTGTTTAGTATTCAGTTTACACCGGGTGTCGTTTTCTTTAGACTGTCAAAGTCGTCACAATTTCAGAATGGGCGAGTTTTATTCATTTTTTATAACATGACGGGTCGTGAAAAAATGAAATCCGATAGTTACCCTTTCTTATTCTACGTCAAATTTGTTTTTGATCCTTTATACTGATTGATTTGTTGAATTTATGTTCGTGTCTGCCTGTGCAGTGGTGCTTTTACACAGGGTGTCGCCTTTTTTGATGCCGTCGGAGTTTATTAAATCGCCGAACCCGTCACAATGGTCAAACGGACGAGTTTCAATATTTTTTTTTTATGTAATGTGACACGGAGGAAAAGAAAAGGCGAAAGTCCCGATTTGTTATTTCATGCCGAATCTTCTTTTTCTTCTATACGCATGTTTGTACCTATCTGTTTAGTATTCAGTTTATACCGGGTGTCGCCTTTTTTGACGCCATCGGAATGGTGAAACGAACAAGTTTCACGATTTTTTTTTTGTATGTAACGTGACATGGAGAAAAAGAAAATTCGAAGGACTCGATTTATTTTTTCGTGCCGAATCTACTGTTTCTTCTATACGCATCTTTGTACCTATCTGTTTAGTGTGCAGTTTATACCAGGTGTCGCTTTCTTCATTCTGTCGACGGTCACTGGAATGTTGAACTCGTCACGATTCCAAAATGGGCCAGATTCAATTTATTTCTTTATATAACACGAAATGTAAAAGGAAAATATTCGATACTTTCCATACATTGTTTTTCGAATTATTGTTTATCCGGACCGAGTTCGTAGCGCCCACTTTCAGCATGCATTTTATACTGTTTTATACAAGGTGTTACTTTTTTGACACTGTCAACGTTTATTAGATCGTCGATGCGGTCACAATTTCGAAATGGGCGGCTTTTATTTATTTTATATAACATGACGGGTCATGAAAAAAATTCGATAGTTACCCTTTCTTATTCCACGTAAAATTTGTTTTTGGTCTTTTATACTAATTGATTTATTGAATTCATGTTTGTATCTGCTTGTTTAGCATTTATTTTATACAGAGTGTTGCTTTTCTTGACGTTGTCGAAGTTTATTAAATCGCTGAAGCTGTCACAATGTTCAAACTCACGAAATTCACGATCTTTTTTTTATGTAATGGGACTAGGAGAAAAAGAAAATTCGAAAGTCTCAATTTATTATTTCGTGCCGAATCTACTTTTTCTTCTACACGCATGTTTGTACCTGTGTGTTTAGTATTCAGTTTATACCGGGTGTCGTATACGTTTATAACGTAAAATGTAGAAGCAAAATATTCGATACTTTCGATACATTGCTTCATGGAAAATCTCTACAATTAATGTTTATCCGAACCGAGTTTGTAGCTCCCTATTTCAGCATACACTTTATACAGGGTGTTACTTTTTCTGACACTGTTGACGTTTATTAGATCGTTTATCAGAAGAAAATTCGGAAGCCTCAATTTGTTATATTGTGCCGAATATTCTTTTTTTGTCTCCTATATATGTGTTTGTATCTGTGTGTTTAGTATTCACTTTATACTGATTGTCGCTTTCTTCACACTGTCGATAGTCACAGTTTCAAAATGGGCCAGATTCAGTTTATTTCTTTATATAACGTGAAATGTAGAAAGGAAATATTCGATACTTTCGATACATTGCTTTCATGGAAAATCTCTACAATTAATGTTTATTCGAACCGAGTTTATAGCTCTCCATTTCAGCATACATTTTATACTACTTTATACAGGGTGTTACTGTTTTGACACTGTCGACATTTATTAGATCGCTGATGCGGTCGCAATTTCGAAATGGCCGAATTTTATTAATTTTCTATAACATGACAGGTTGTCAAAAAATAAAATTCGATAGTTACCCTTTCTTATTCCACGTCAAATTTGTTTTTGATCTTTTATACGGATTGATTTATCGAATACATGTTTGTATCTGCTTGTTCAATGTTCATTTTACACAGAGTGTCGCGTTTTTTGACGTTTATTAAATCGCTGATGCTGTCACAATCTCTACACAGGCGACTTTCACGTTTTTTCCAATAACATGACGTGTCGTAGAAAAATAAAATTTGATCATTTCGTCTTCTAATTTCGTAATAGCGAATAATGAAACAAAAGTCCTTTTTTGGTTGAGAATGAAAATCTCCGGAAACTTGCATAGACGTTCTAATAAAATTTCTCAATCTATTTCCAATTTCAACCAAAAAAGAGTTTTTATCTCATTATCCGCTATTATCAACAAGGTCGAAAATAACACAATACTCAAGATTTCTTATTTTATACCGAATCTGTTTCTTTTTCTGTCTTTTCTAATGACTGATTTATTGAACACATATTTGTATCTGCCTGTTTGGTGTCGTATTTTCTTTTGTCACAATGCTGACAATTATTGGATCGCTGAGACTGTCTTAATTTACAAACGGCCGGCTTTATTTTTCACAATAAAACATAGCAGGGCATAGAAAAGAAAAATTCAATAGTTCCGATTTTTTCCGAGATAAATCTGTTTTTTCTCTCCTCTGATAAAATCTTTTCATTCAACTGATGTCCATATCTGCATCCCGCACGTCTATTTTCCAGTGTCCCTCTTTCGACACTGCCAACGCTTATTAGATTCCCAAAGCCATCACGCCTTCCAATCCCAGCGCCCTTATTTTTTCCGCCGTAGCTTCAGATCCTGAGAAAAAATGAAAACTTTCGCTTTCCTGTTTCACGGGAAATCTCTTTGCAATTCCAAAGTTCATTTTATTGAGTTTCGCGCGTTCAGACAAACGCCTTACTTTCGTTGGTATGTTCTTATTGCTTTTATAATTTCCCGACACGCTTCGTACAGGCTTCCTCTGTCAGAATTTTCAAATATATTTCATTTTCTTTTCAATTTAAATTTATTTTAATATCCTTCGGTTCCCTATAAATTTAATTTAATATGTCTCCTGTCGACACGCGATTAATGTTTTGAAACATCGAATTTCCATTTCACAAAATCCGTCCACTTATTTCCTACCCAAACATCAGCCACAAATGTAGACACACACGTATTTAATTAATCTTAATAAATTACTCTCAATAAAGCAGCGTAAAAAATTCCACTTCATACGATCTATTCCACATTATTATTAACATAGACCAGTGAAGAAGAAGCCTAAGTCCTTCGAAACATGTCAAGAGATGACAAAAGTAATCGATACACCTACCGTTTTACTAATCTTAAGCAAATTTTGTTTTATTTTCAAATAAAAATTATTTCAATTTTCTTCATTTACCTTTAAAATTAAATATATCTCTTGCGGAGACACAATTAATGTTTCCGAAGATCAATTTCAAACATTTCACAAAATCTGTCCACTTATTTTCTACCCAAACATCAGCTATAAATGTAGACACAAACGTATTTCAATACGGTAATCGTCATACATATCAGAAAACCAATTAATCTCAATAAAGCAGCGTAAAATTCCACTTCATACGATTCCACATTATTATTAACATAGACCAGTGAAGAAGAATCCTAAGTGCTTCGAAGCATGTCTAGAGATGATAAAAGTAATTGAAACACCTACTATTTCACTACTTTTAAGTAAATTTTGTTTTATTTTCAAATAAAAATGATTTCCAATTTTCTTCATTTACCTTCAAAATTAAAAATATCTCCTGCGGAGACATGACTAATGTTTCCGAAGATCAATTTCAAACATTTCACAAAATCCGTCCACTTATTTTCTACCCAAACATCAGCTATAAATGTAGGCAGAAATGTATTTCGACACGGTCATCGTCATATATATCAGGAAAACCAATTAATCTCAATAAAGCAGCGTAAAAAATTCCACTTCATACGATCTATCCCACATTATTATTAACATAGACCAGTGAAGAAGAATCCTAAGTCCTTCGAAACATATCTAGAGATAACAAAAGTAATCGATACACCTACCGTTTTACTAATTTTAAGCAAATTTTGTTTTATTTTCAAATAAAAATGGTTTCAATTTTCTTCATTTACCTTTAAAATTAAATATATCTCCTGCGGAGACACGACTAATGTTTCGGAAGATCAATTTCAAACATTTCACAAAATCCGTCCACTTATTTTCTACCCAAACATCAGCTATAAATGTAGACACAAACGTATTTCGATACGGTCATCGTCATATATATCAGAAAACCAATTAATCTCAATAAAGCAGCGTAAAAAAATCCACTTCATACGATCCCACATTATTATTAACATAGACCAGTGAAAAAGAATTCTAAGTGCTTTGAAACATGTCTAGAGATGGCGAAAGTAATTGATACACCTACCGTTTTACTATTTTTAAATAAATTTTGTTTGATTTTCAAATAAAAATGTTTTCAATTTTCTTCATTTACCTTTAAAATTAAATATATATTCTGCGGAGACACGACTAATGTTTCAGATCAAATTCAAACATTTCACAAAATCCGTCCACTTATTTCCTACCCAAAATCAGCCACAAATGTAGAAACACGTATTTCGACAGGATCATCGTCATACCAAACTGAAAAACCAATTAATCTCAATAAAGCAGCGTAAAATTCCACTTCATACGATCTATCCCACATTACTATTAACATAGACCAGTAAAGAATAATCCAAAGTGCTTCGAAACATGTCAAGCGATGACAAAAGTAATCAATACACCTACCGTTTTACTATTTTTAAGTAAATTTTGTTTTATTTTCAAATAAAAATGATTTCAATTTTCTTCATTTGCCTTTAAAATTAAATATATCTTTTGCAGAGACACGACTAATGTTTCGGAAGATCAATTTCAAAAATTTCATGAAATTCGTCCACTTATGTTCTACTCAAACATCAGGGACAAATGTAGACACACACGTATTTCGATACGGTAATCGTCATACCTATCAGAAAAACCAATTAATTTCAATAAAGTAGCTTAAAAATTCCACTCCATACGATCCCTCATTATTATTAACATAGACGAGTAAAGAATAATCCAAAGTGCTTCGAAACATGAAAAGAGATGACAAAAGTAACTAATACATCTACGATTTTATTATTTTTAAATAAATTTTGTTTTAGTTTCAAATAAAAATGATATCAATTTTCTTCATTTACCTTTAAAATGAAATATATCTCCTGTGGAGACACGACTAATGTTTCAGATCAATTTCAAACATTTCACCCAATCCGTCCACTTATTTCCGACCGAAACATTTGTCAGAAATGTAGACACACGGCCATACAGACAAGTCATCGTCATATCTATCAGGAAAACCAACTAATCTCAATAAAGCAGCCATAAAAAATGTTCACTCCGTACAATCCATCCTGTACACGTTTCCACGTACGCACGCCTGAGTGGAAATGGTCCACCACTACTCAGACCGAAATACAGGGTGTTCATTTCCCATCTTTCCCATTTTTATTCTTCTACGTTACGAAGCATCTCTTGGCGATTAAAATGGCTACGTCTGGTGTCTAGCAACGAGTAAAACTCATCGAATTTTATTCTATCTTAATGAAAGAGCAATTATTCAAACGCAGCAAAACTACTAGTGTTATTATTGTGTACTTAATCGCCGTGTTTGAAGAATTTAATCACTTTAGAGCAGATGTCTAAAACGCATTCTGCATCCAGACGCATCTGTCTTTGCCCATCATTTACCAGATTGTTAAACCGAAGGTCAATTTTATCAAGGAAAGATGCAAATATTATTGGATTCCGGATTGTTGTCGCGTCTTTTCCCAGCATTTTGCCGCCATTTCGTAGGCGTTACAGTTTGCTCAATTATATGCAACAGTTTCTGAGAAAAAAAAATGTTTAAAACTTGCTTTTTTTAGGCGTTTACATTGGAATACGCCTTTAAGGAGTTCCCATAGACACTGCAATAAAACCTGAAATTATCCATGTGGCCGAGAATGAGTATTCACGATTTTTATGACGGGTGTCCTGGTTTGTGTCAGTTCATCTCCAAGCAAGGACAAGAAGGACCCAGTACATATCATCCTGGAATGTGTGACAGTTCACTTATATTATATTTTCGCACCTACAACATTAAACTTCTGTGCATACACGCATACTAACAATTTACAATTATTCCACCACATAAAAATGCCGCCGTAGTTTTTCTATTGAAGTACATGCAATGTCAATGAATTCCACTAAATGCAACACCCTGCATCATGTCAACATTCGTTTTTAATTTTCCGCATTTCCCCCACCACGTCACTAGTTTACTTATATTATATTTTTATATTCACAAGATTAAACTGTGTACACGTACACTAACAATTTATGATTATTACACGAAATCGAAATGCCGCCGAAATTTTTCTATTGAAGCACATTTGATGTCAATAAATTCTACTAAATGCAACACCCTGTATCGTGTCAAAATTCGTTTGCTTATTTTATCCTCCACCCTCATTTTCCGTATTTCCCCCACCATGTCACTAATTCAATTATATTGTATTTTTATATTCACAAGATTAAACATCATGTAGACATGATGACATGACATGTACATTAACAATTTATAATTACTCCACGAAATCGAAAGGCCACCGAAATTTTTCTATTGAAGCGCATTCGATGTCAATGAATTCCACTAAATGCAACACCCTGCATCGTGTAAACATTCGTTTGTTTATTCTATCCTCCACCCTAATTTTCACCCAGGCGTTCACATTGGAATACCCCCTTAACTGGTTAAAAAGATGCAAATGGTTGAAGCTCCACTAGCCGAAGGCGCTCAGCCACTCGATTTCGACACCTCGCCACGTGATTCTGTCTTTCACCCGCCACCCCGTAGAGCGCTTTCATACACACCGGTTCGGCTTCATTTTCCTCCGGCGGAAAATCATCGAGGAGGGACCCTTCTTCATCTTCCGCCTTCCCTCTGCCCCCCGCTGAACGTTTTCAACCAATCCCCCGCCTCTACTCTCTCAGCCCCGAGACACACCCTCGGCATGCCTCTCCTTTTCTTTGCGGAAATTTCGCGTCGCTGATACTTCCGCACTCCCGCGTAATATATAGCTTGTAATATTGACGACACGGGGGATCTGAATTCCTCGGCGAAGGGCGGCCGCGGCTTAACTAGGATCGGGGATATTTATTTTCTACCTGGACCCGTTTCCTGCGGTCTCCCGTCGCTTCATGCGGGACGCGCGCCGCAGATTTTTCGGCAGGGGTGCACAGTTGGGTGTCGTGCGATTTCGAACATCACGAGATTGGGGGTTCATTGACACGTTTTGCCGAAACGAGTGTACTTGTTGAACCACACACATAGGACACAGAAGAATTTCTTCCCCGATGACTGTTTTAGTGATTGAATATATGATGATGGAAAAAAGATAAGGTTGGATACAGTTTGAGTTACCTAGTTAAGTTAATATATGAGCCGTTTATTTTGAAAGTGGCCTAACTCCATTTATCTTCATATCGAGATAAATAACATGAATTTGTACATGTAACCATGGTAACCGGAAAATATTGAAAAACGGAGTTAGGCCACTTTCAAAATAAACGGTTCATATATAGTACTATAATAGTATGTAACTGTAATATATATAGTTAACATAATATATAATAATAATATATGCAGAAAGTGAGTGCTATGTCACAGTCGAACATCACGAGATTGGGGGTTCATTGACACGTTTTGAAAACAAACGGCCAGTATCGTTGAATTACACACATAGTTCGGTCCATTAGTCTATCGTATCTTATAAAAGTTTTATTATTGAATATATGATGATTTGAAAAATAGATTTTAATTTGTGGATACAGTTTTTGAGTTGGCTAGTTCACAAAATATATATAGTATTATAAAAAGTAAACATGTAATTATAAATGAAAATGAAAGCCAAATTGAATTATTGTTTTTTCCCTTGTCCATGCAAAAATCGGATGTAGCAAATAACATTTCATATATATAGTTAAGTTAATATATAACAATACTATGTACAGAAAGTGAGTGCTATGTCACAGCAGGATAGTGGAGCTGGTATCCGATTTTTCCTATGATGTGATGTATAGTTAACACGTTGACTGCCATGGTGGTTATTGGTGACCGGTGCAAAAGGTCTCATGAAAAATTCACAAAATACTCAATCCGTAGCATTTAAAATTTTGTAAATGCAATTAATATTCAGTAGTGATTCAATTATTTAGCCTCAAATATCTTCGCATTATTTTCATTCATCACGTTGCGGTTTCAATATAGTAAAATACGCACGGCAGTCAACGTGTTATAAAATGTGAACTCAGATCGAAGGTGAATTTCCCAGATTATATAAGGGGTTTGGTGTAGGTGTGACCTATAGCTGATTGGTCGAGTCGTTAATGAGATGTTAGTTTGCGGATTTGTGAATTTTATTTGGTGAGGCGAAAAATCGCCGGTTAGTGTTTTCGGACTTGCGGCTCTTTAGTTGCTTATGCACGAAGTGAAATGCGGGAAATTCTTCAAGACGCGAGGTGCCATGCGACCAAAGGGTAGTTTATTGAATGTGGTTTATTGCAGGCTTAGCGGATATATTCCTAAACTCGTTGTGTCTCGAAGGTTCCCACTGTCGATTCGGAAAGACCGTTAGGTCTGGAGCAACGAGTTTGTACACATATATGAAGGATGTAGTGTGTGAATGCAAATGAGTTTGTCCGGCACTGAAGCAAACATTGTTGTGCGAAATACGAGGAATCAATCGAAATACCTGTGATGCGCACCTGTCGCGAGATGCCTCCTTGGCTACGAATGTTTGTTTGGAAAAGGGAAGGGGAATAAAGGGGTGAGAAGGTGTTGCATTCCTGGGCACCTGAGCAGTCCACCGGATAATTGTAAAAAGCAGACGTTGTACACCAATCGAAGCTTTAGATTAGTTTTATTAACACGTTGCCGCAAATGACGGCTATAGCCGTTCGATTTTTGGTGATATGGAGGCAAACAGCTGGCTATAGCCGTCGTGCACATTTTAATCAATGAAAAAAAGAACATCGTTAGTACGAAGTGTACTAATGCATGCACTTGTTAATTATTGAGTAATACATTGAAAAAAAGGTATAGCATATCAATTGTTCTTTTATGCGTTTTCTCAGGCCTTACCAGTAACTTAGTTTTTACGTTGCAGACAACGTTCAACTAACCGAATTAGAAAAGAAACGTCATATAGATGTAAAACTTGGCCGCATAAACCACCGTTGTGTCCAGAATGCTTCGAATCATATCATTTGTATGCTTTCTTGTATATACGTAATTTGTTTCCTGAATTAATTTTTATTGTCCATAGCAATCAAGGGGTTAATTCCCAAAAACGTTTGAAACCGCGAGCACCGCCGTTCCTCACCAAAATAATTGAAACCTAAATCACGAGCATTATCCGCCGACATCCTTGAAAACTTGCCGACATCCCCCGATTCCAAAAGCGCGTCACCCGCCGCAGCTGCGAACTAAACCAGCGGCCGAAACATTAGAAAAGCGAGCTGAAAACCGAGAGAGCCCGTTTTCCGCTCGTTTTCCGCGCATTTCCCCGCCAGTCCTCTCCCATTCTCGCCGACAACCGCGCGGATCAAACTTATCGAACGGCCCCGCGCGCCGACATGCATGCCCACCACTCGTCGTGTACCGGAAAATTTAAATCAGCGAGTAACGTTCAGCAGTTCCATTGTAACGGGAAGAATGGAGGACGCGGAAGTGCCGGGGGTTGAATATCCAATGGGACACACCCACGGCGTCGTCGCTTTATATTTCTATTCCATTTTCGAGCCGCCCACCCCCCGGCGCCGCGCTCGCTCGAGATGCGGCGGAAAAAATCGAACGATCGTATCGTTGCCGGTTACGATACGATCGTCGCCGGCGAACGAATGTACGCCGCATCTAAACTAAAATCTGGACAATAATGTAGTGGGCTACTGTAGGGGCGGTGCACGTGTGGCTGGACGACATTAGCGGGAGTAATTGAAAAGCGGGGGTGATTGCCGAACTTGGGTGCCTTCGGAGGAAAGGATAGGGGATGTTGGAGAGTGGAGAAAGATAGAGTAAAGAATAGAGGTAAAGGGAATTAACACTTTGACTGCCGTGATGGTCACTGGTGACCGGCACAAAAGATTTTACTGAAAATCCAAAGTATTCGCAATAGATACCAATTATTATTTTATAAGTGCAGTTTAGCAAACATTAGCGGGAGTAATTGAAAAGCGGGGGTGATTGTGGAATTTGGGTGCCTTGGGAGGAAAGGGTGGAGGATGTTGGCGAGTGGAGAAAGATAGAGTAAAGAATGGAGGTAAAAAGAATTAACACTTTGACTGCCGTGATGGTCACTGGTGACCGGCACAAAAGATTTTACTGAAAATCCAAAGTATTCGCAATGGATACCAATTATTATTTTATAAGTGCAGTTTAGCAAACATTAGCGGGTGTAATTGAAAAGCGGGTGATTGTGGAACTTGGGTGCCTTGGGAGGAAAGGGTGGAGGATGTTGGAGAGTGGAGGAAGATAGAGTAAAGAATGGAGGTAAAGGGAATTAACACGTTGACTGCCGTGATGGTCACCGGTGACGGGCGCAAGAGATTTGACTGAAAATCCAAAATATTCGCAATGGGTAGCATTAATTATTTTATAAATGCAGAATTATTGTTAGAATAGTGATGCAATCCTTTGGTCTCCAATACCTGCACATTATGTACATTTTGCATAATTCAGTCAAACGTTGTAGTATTTTATAGAATCGCTGTTCTAATGCAACAAAATTCGCACGGTAGTCAACGAGTTAATAAAGATATATTATGTTCAAGCGCCTCGTGTCGTACACTGAAAATTTTATTGAAAACGAAAATGTTTGCAATGGGTACCAATTATTATGTTATAAGTGCAGTTGTTGTTAGAATAGTGATGCAATCCTTCGCTTTCCAATACCTCCATATTATTGACATTTTGCATAATTTAGTCAAACGCTGTAGTATTTCAGAGCTTCCCTGTTCTAATACGACAAAATGCGCTCGGCAGTCAACGTGTTAGGTGACATTTTGGTAGAATGTGATCTTTTGAGTAGTTGTTTCGGAGAGAGAACTACGGTGGATGTATGTTTTGATATGTGATGGAGTTACGAGTGAGTATTGTAAGCACGTGTGGGTGGACGAAGATAGAGTAAAGAATGGAGTTAAAGGGAATTAAATTACATTTTAGTAGATAAATAAATGTTGAGAGATTAAATGACATGTGTTGAAAAGTAGAGTTACGGGTATTTTTTAATAAAATGGAATTAAAGGGAATTAAAGGACATTTTGGTAGAATGTGATCTTTTTTAATGATTGTTTTAAAGGGAGTTACAGTGTGTGTATTTTTCATACGTGACGGAGTCACGAATGAGGACTGCGAACACGTTGGGTGTAAAAAAATAGTACAAAGCAAAAATGTAATGGCGTTAAAGAGAATTAAATTAAATGTTGATAGAATGTATTGCTATTTCACGACTGTTTGACAGAGAGATTTACGGATCATGTGTCTTTTAGAAGCTGCAAGTGAGTTAAAACTGTAAATAAGTGCACATATCTCCAAATAATAAGTTCCAGAACGAAATTCTATGTATCCCAAAACGCGCGTAATCTACAACACAACTATCGCTTTGAAACATATTTTCCAATACATCCAAAAACAAAACTCTAAATATCTCGAAACTTCTAATCTGTGACATAATTCCATTTTACAGCTTATGTTTGAATGATACCCCCGCATACTTAGAAATATTTAATCAACTTTCACACACACCTCCGCGCCGAGTTGCAAAACGCAACTGAAATACGTAAAACTTTCTTAACACATTAATTGCCATGGTGGTCACCGGTGACCGGCGCAAGAGATTTTACTATAAATGTGAAAAACTTCGCCATGAAGCCTATTTGCAAATTTGTAAAGGCAATTGATATTGGAATGGTGCTTCAATACTTTGGCTTTTAGCAACTCTACGTTATCCTCATTTTGCACGATTTAATCATACTCTGTGGTATTTTAACGCATCGCGGTTCTAACGTAGCAAAATATGCAGTGACTAGTGCAAAAGGTTTTAATAAATATGCAAAAAATTCGGCATGAAGCCTATTTGCAATCTTGTAAAAGCAATTGATATTGGAATGGTGCTTCAATACTTCGGCTTCTAACAACTCTGCGTTACCTTCATTTTGTACGATTTAATTATACTCTATGGTATTTCATCGCATCGCGGTTCTAACGTAGCAAAATATGCGGTGACCGGTACAAAAGATTTTAATAAAAATGCAAAAAATTTGCAATGAAGCCTATTTGCAATCTTGTAAAAGCAATTGATATTGGAATGGTGCTTCAATACTTTGGCTTCTAATAACTCTGCGTTACCTTTATTTTGCATGATGTAATTATACTCTACAGTATTTTATCGCATCGCGGTTCTAACGTAGCAAAATATGCGGTGACCGGTGCAAACAATTTTAATAAAAATGCAAAAAATTCGGTATGAAGCCTATTTGCAATCTTGGAAAAGCAATTGATATTGGAATGGTGCTTCAATACTTCGGCTTCTAACAACTCTGCGTTACCTTTATTTTTCACGATTTAATTCTACTCTGCAGTACTTTATCGCATCGCAGTTCTAACATAGCAAAATACGCTTGGCACTCAACGTGTTAAAAACCCACTCAAAGTATCGACTATACTCGTTCGCACGTTAAACCTTGTCAGACGCTTTTCGGTCAACACCCTTGCGTCACGAATTAACGACGCACTATACCGAAAGTATTCGAACGCGCCAGCCATTTCTTCCGTTCCACGCCATTCGCTCCCGGCCAAAAACGCACGACGGTCCTTCTCGAGTTTTCTCCAAATCGAAAAATTCCGCCGGCATTCGCCGCTCGTAACGACGATCGTTACACTTCTCGTAGCAGCTTCGCCGAATTGCGCTGTCCTCAACGTCTACTACCCCCAAACCACCCGAACTTCTGCGAACCGCTTCGAACCACGTCGCCGAAGATGTCCCGAGCGTTATTTGTTTTAGTCGAAACTCCTTGCGCTCGCCCGCTTCGAAAGCCATCCGAAAATCATACGATCGCCGGCAAACGGTCAGACGATTGTTTAACTGTTGGGACACGGCGGGGTAAAAAGTGGCCTGGCGCTTCGACACTCGAGTATGAACCGTTTGACTTGAAAGTGGAGTAAGACGATTTTCGGAAGACGGGGGTAATGCGGATCGGAAACGAAAGGTGGGGTCATGTTTTTCGGGGAAGTAATCTGTGGTTGCGTTGGTTTGAGTTTGGGAATGTTTGGGTAGGGAAAATTCTGACGATTAGTGATATTGGGAATGTGTTTATTTTGAAAGTGGAAGAAGTTGATTTTCGGAAAATGGAGATAGTGGAAATGAGAGATGGAAATTAACACGTTGACTGCCAAGCGTATTTTACAATATTAGAACAGCGATGCTATGAAATAATACAGCGTTTGACTGAATAATGCAAAATGTAAATAAAGTGCAGATATTGGAGACCAAAGGATCGCATCACTATTCTAATAACAACTGCATTTATAAAATAATAATTGCTACCCATGGCGAGTATTTTGGATCTTCAGTAAAATTTCTTGCGTCGGTCACCGGTGACCATCATGGCAGTCAAAGTGTTAATATGTTTTCGTGTGCAAATAATCTGTAGTCACAATAATTCAGGATTGAGGATATTTGGGTAGTGGAAACCGTGTATTAATGGTATTGTGAATATGTTTATTTTGAAAGTGAGATATTTTGATTTTCGGAAAATGGAGATAGTAACAATGGGAGAAGAAAATTAACATAATGTTTTCGTACGCAAATAATCTGTAGTCACGATAATTTAGGATTAGGAATATTTGGGTAGTGGAAATCGTAGATTAATGGTATTGTCAATATGTTTATTTTGAAAGTGGAATAAGTCGATTTTGGGAAAAGGGAGATAGTGGTAATGAGAGCTGGAAATTAATATGTTTTCGTGCGCAAATAATCTGTAGTCATGATAATTCAGGATTGGGAATATTTGGGTAGTGGAAACCGTAGATTAATGGTATTGCGAATATGTTTATTTTGAAAGTGAGTTAAGTCGATATTTGGAAAATGGAGATCGTGGTAATAAGAAATGGAAATTAATATGTTTTCGTGCGCAAATAATCTGCAGTCACAATAATTCAGAATTGGGAATATTTGAGTACTGTAAATCGTAGATTAATGGTATTGTGAATACATTTATTTTGAAAGTAAGATAAGTCGATTTTCGGAAAGTGGAGATAGTGGCAATGAGAGATGGAAATTAATATAATCTTTTCGTGCGCAAATAATCTGTAGTCACGATAATTCAAAATTAGGAATGTTTGGATAGTGCAAACCCCACATTAATGTTATTATGAATATGTTTATTTTGTAAGTGAGATAAGTTGATTTTCGGAAAATGGAGATAGTTCTAATAAGAGAGGGAAATTATATGTTTTCATGCGTAAATAATCTGAAGTCACAATAATTCAGGATTGGGAATATTTGGGTAGTGGAAAACCGTGGATTCATGGTATTGTGAACATTTTTATTTTGAAAGCAAGTTAAGTCGATTTTCGGAAAATCGAAATAGTGGTAATAAGAGATGGAAATTAATATAATGTTTTCTTGCGCAAATAATCTGTAGTCACGATAAGTCAGGACTGAGAATATTTAGGTAGTGGAAACCGTAGATTAATGGTATTGTGAATATGTTTATTTTGAAAGTGAGATAAGTCGATTTTCGGAAAATGGAGATAGTGGTAATGAGAGATGGAAATTAATATAACAGTTTCGTGCGCAAATAATCTGTAGTCACGATAATTCAGGATTGGGAATATTTGGGCAAAGTAAATCGTAGATTAATGATATTGTGAATATGTTTATTTTGAAAATAAGCTAAGTCGAATTTTGGAAAATGAAGATAGTGGTAATGAGAGATGAAAATGAATATGTTTTCGTGCGCAAATAATCTGTAGTCACGATAATTCAGGATGGGGAATATTTGGGTACTGGGAAATCGTACATTAATGTTATTATGAATATGTTTATTTTGAAAGTGACCTAAGTCGACTTTCGGAAAATGGAGATAGTGGTAATGAGAGATGAAAATGAATATGTTTTCGTGCGCAAATAATCCGTAGTCACGATAATTCAAGATTGGGAATATTTGGGTAGTGTAAAACGTAAATTAATGGTACCGTGAATATCTTTATTTTGAAAGCGAGATAACTTGATTTTCGGAAAATGGAGATAGTGGTAATGAGAGATGGAAATTAATAGTTTTCGTGCGCAAATAAAGTGTAGTCACGATAATTCAGCATTGGGAATATTTGGGCAAAGTAAATCGTAGATTAATGATATTGTGAATATGTTTATTTTGAAAATAAGCTAAGTCGATTTTTGGAAAATGAAAATAGTGGTAATGAGAGATGAAAATGAATATGTTTCCGTGCGCAAATAATCTGTAGTCACGATAATTCAAAATTAGGAATGTTTGGGTAGTGGAAATCGTACATTAATGTTATTATGAATATGTTTATTTTGAAAGTGAGATAAGTTGATTTTCGGAAAATAGAGATAGTTCTAATAAGAGATGGAAATTAATATGTTTTCGTGCGTAAATAATCTGTAGTCACAATAATTCAGGATGGGGAATATTTGGGTAGTGGAAACCGTGGATTAATGGTATTTTCTAAGTCAAATAAGTCGATTTTCGGAAAATGGAGTTTACGGTAACGAGAAATGAAAGTTTTGATGATTAATGAAATTACGTGTATGTTTATTTTGAAAGTGAAACTAAACATTTCTATGCAACAAGAGTCTTTCTCATCGTAAAACTGTATCCCAAAAAGTTAAGCGTACCACAGTTCTGCGTTACACTCTTGAGCGATCAAGATTTAAAAGAACGCATACGAGCACACGCTCTTCCTGTATATATACCAAACTGCATCTTTTGTCATCATCACAAAAGCACACTCAAACTCTACCGACGCCCATCCGTCAATTTTGCAGTGGCAAACACACATTCTTCATTATCCTGTTACACCCTCCCACCAGTAACAACCTACCATAAAATTTCCCCATTCCAACTATACTTTGTCTCACCGCTATGGGCACTTGACATTTTTTGCACAAATCCCAAACAAACCACATTACATTTTTTTACAGCGAACATAGATTTTTTTATTAGCAACGAATATCCGCAAGAAACATCAGCAATTAAATTCGTGTCAACTATCGTTTTGTACAAACCTCTATTAATTAAAGTTATAATCAGCTAGTTGGCAGTTAAAAAAAATGCACGGGAAAGCAATCAATCAACCGGTCGTCCCGGAAAGAGCTCTCGCCTCATTAATTTGAAGACAGCGCACAGTTTACCGAGTACCAGTAAACGTTGGGCTTTTGGTTGCTAATGGGTGTTGCGCGAAGATGTCAGGCCAGTTCGTCTGCAGACATCGACGTGAAACCATTAGGAAGTTCCTCTTAAGACACTGTAGGACTTGCGTCTAAGGTACTTTCAAGACATTACAGGGATCGCATTAATTTGATTGAAACAGCGTCTCGACTAAATTTCAACGGATTATGCCTATTTTGTGTTAAAGTGCAGTGACGCTTTTATTTAAGTTGGCACGTGAGATGCATTCGTGTGGAAGCGTGGGGAATGAATGGTAATACGTAAGATGTAATGTGTGTATGTACATATACGTTATATTTATATATTATATATTACATATTACATTATACGTATTATATATTATATATTACATTATACGTCATATTCGTGTAGAATAAGGGTTTACTTATTCACACATATACCAAGTTTAAAATTGTATACGTTAACCACTTGAGAACCGAATTTTTTTTCGTTTAAGAAGAATTATTTTTTATACTAAAATTAGTTTAAATCATGTGAATGAAGGCAACAATATACTTTTTACAGAAATATTTATTTATTTATTTATAATTTGTAATTGTAAATTTTAGTAGATATATGGTCCTTACGCAATGTTTGTAAGGTTAAGGAGCTCCTGAGAAATATTTGTACAAAAAAATCAAATTCTTATTCGAAAAAATAATATACGTAATAAAATACAGCACGAAAAGTATTATGTACAGAGCAGTACAGGGTCCGAAGGGGTTAAAAAAACAATTAATTAAATCCTTGTTTTCCTTCAAATGCTCTACTCACTTTACACCTTTCAAACCCACGTGGTCTGCTCTTGATGGGATTCCTCCAAAAACGTGTTCTTATCTACGTATTAACATCAACACCGCCTCAATATTCGCATTAACCCAAACATCCCGTGATTAACCCCTTTCACTATTTTCACGAGTCTGACTCGTGATGAAAATTTTAGGCCAAACTTGAATATTACGAGTCAGACTCGTTGTTTAATTTCATGTCAAACGTAAATCCCACGAATCTGGCTCGTAACCAACACTTCGGGCCAAACATGAATTATCTGAACTTATCTCTTCTTTTCTTTTCTTTGTATGAATTGGTATTTTATATCTTGTGCCTCAATGCAGTTTACGTGCTACTTAGGATACATTGTCGTAGTCTAGATAACATTTGAAAACTAAGTAAACATATGCATTCGGCGAGACGAAGAAAGCTTCAGTCGTTCTTCAGTTCTCACTATTACATCACACGCGGTGTACACGTTTTGTACAGTTTTCTTCACAAGAAGTAATATTCTTGATCATTTTTAATTTTGTCAAACCCTCCAGCATGTATAAAAAAAAAGAGCAAAATTACTAAAAAAGCAAGTAGTTCGCGTGGAACTAAGAGTAGTGGAAAGGCTTCCAATGTTTCCAGTAGTCAATCGATAGATATTGAAAGAGTTATGAACAGTGACGAAAATTCTAGTGACACCAGTGTCATTATGCCAGTGATGAATCACGCAAGAAGGTCTATTATATATGACAGCAGTAAAAAACACGAGCGCGGCTATATCGCATTCAATCGTGAGATATCGTGTTTAACCCCTTGCCGTACCATTTAACTCGGAAGAATTTGGGCCCAAACAATGCGCAGAAATGTTTACGAAAGGAGCCAAAGCGGCTGAAACGTATTGTCGGAACTTGAAACAAATGATATCTTACGATTCCCTCTGAAGTAGTCGTCTGCTTACTAATTTCATGCGATGATGCTCTTGTGGAATTGAAATTAATTTATGTCCAACAATTTTGAAAAATACTTTATTTTTTTTTTATGTCTATATTTCTGATTCAATACATAAATTTTGATCACGAGTCGGACTCGTGATATTCATGTTTCGTCCGAAACTTTGATCACGAGTCAGACTCGTGATATTCATGTTTGGTCCGAAATTTTTATCACGAATCAGACTCGTGATATTCACGTTTGGTCCGAAATTTTGATCACAAGTCAGACTCGTCGTATTCATGTTTGGCCCGAAATTTTGATCACGAGTCAGACACGTGATATACACGTTTGGCCCGAAATTTTGATCACGAGTCAGACTCGTGATATTCACGTTTGGCCCGAAATTTTGATGACAAGTCAGACTCGTGATATTCACGTTTGGCCCGAAATTTTGATCACGAGTCAGACTCGTGATATTCATGTTTGGCCCGAAATTTTCATCACGAGTCGGACTCGTCAAAGTACGGCAAGGGGTTAACATCAACCGCGCCTCAATATTCGCATTAACCCAACATCCCGTGATTAACGCAAACTTAAACGCACCTTTAATTGGCGCACGCTAAACACAGGTCTATCGCGAACAAACACGCAATTTTATCTATAGGCACACAACCATTTTCGCAGAAATACGCGACTTAGGGACAGGCCTTTTGCCTTCTACTGCACTTTTCGTAGCGCACTTTATCATGCACGCGGCTCCATACGTTACTCTTCTTTCTGCGCGCGCTCTCGAATATGGGTCAACGATGTTGCGCTGTCTGTTTCCACGAAAACGGCGCCGGTGAATCGATAATTCGAAAAGCCGCGTGTCGGCTCGTCCAAGAGATCGCGGGTTGGATGCGAGTTTCAGAGGAACGGCGAGAGAGCTGGAGCAAATTTTAACCCTTAACGCGTTTACTGCTGAGTCACCCACATTCGGGTGACGGCAGAATGATAATTGAACCGCGTCACCCGCATTCAGGTGGCTTCAACATGACAATTCAGCCGCGTCACCCGCATTCGGGTGACCGCAAAATGGTAATTGAGCCACGTCACCCGCATTCGGGTGACACATGTTTGAGTACTTACGAGGTTAGTTAGTACGTATTTGGAAAGATATTTCACAGGATATAATAACACTATTAAATTGTTATAAAAGTAACTTTAATCATGCATCACTACAGAAAACATATTTGAAAAAGCAGAAATAATTCTCGGCGCACACAAGTTTCTTAGATACTTCGTTTTTAAGGAAAGATTTTCAACTGAATGCATGTCTCGAAACGTTTCGATATAAACGTGCTTATCTTCTTCTACAAGAAACAATTCGTCCGGTACCATTCTCCAATATGGATTTTCAACTCGATGGAAATCCGTAGGCATTTTATTCAAAATGTAATAATTTTCTTCTACGATAAGAAATAATTCGCGCATGGTATAGCAACGCGTGTGGCCTGACGGAGATTTTCTTGTAAACTTGCGTGGAAGTCAACGTGTTAAATGTATAGTGTTTCAAAAATGAAACACTGTCTTTAACTCGTATTAAAGTATCAACCGTAGTGAAAGTTTTACTTTTGGCTGCATATCATAGTAGCTCGATGCATTCAAACGAAATATGAAAAAAAAGAAGAAGGTAAATCCGCGCGCTTTTCAATATGACATTTAGATTAACGAATTGTTTCGGCACGTCCGAAGAAGTTCGTAAAAGCTAGGAGTGACAATAAAAATTTAATAAAATATGAATAAAATTAAAATAGAGTGAAATAAACTAATTAAAATTTCATAATAATTAGTAAGTACATACGCGCATACTTTTTCCTTAGCAATTAAACAATATTATTTTATATAATGACAATATTATATATTATTATAAAATATTATTATTATTATTATTATGGTCGTTCTGCATGGTATATAATTTTTGAAACACCCCATTTAAAAAAAAAGAAAATAATACCTATATATTCATTTTTTATCTAAATTTTGTCATAATCCTATATAATAATCCACATACGATAGATATTATTGGGTGAAAATTAAAAAATCATGCATTTAAGGACTTAGAGCGGTGACGATTGAGATGTTTGGATGATCCGTGAGGTCTGGTAATCTGGTTGAAATATACTGGCATACTGAGCATGACGGGCACAACGTCTGTGACTTACATCACTTGCACTGGGCTGATGTGTTTCAAGCAGATAGATCGTCAGCTGTGGGTGCGGTTCTTGTAACTAATGGTGATGCCGATGTTTTTGTTGTATGTTGACAAAGTAGCTAATGTGGAACTTTTCGTGGTACATAAGTCACGACTGATGTGATTAAAGGAGATAAATAATCAGTCGGTTCTAGGTAGGACGTACCTAATATTAGGATTAATCATTTTATTGATGAAATTGACGTATTGATTATGTATTGGAATGGTAGAGCGTATTGAACTTGTTTTGTGGAATACTATTTAAGACGTAAGATTCTTTAAAAACATTGCGTACATATTATTTAAGCAGATAAGTAATCAATCTGCTGTAAAGTGACGAACAAAGTTCGTGTTTAAGGTTTTGATTATTTTGGTAAAGAACGGCGGTGCTCGCGGTTTTAAGCGTTTTTGAGAATTAAGCTCGGGTTTTTATTTCCGTGTGTAGTGTACATACATATATGTTGTGTGCGGTTCAATTTTCATTTTTCTGGTGTATGAGCTGTGCGTTTTAGGTTTCGGGTTTTTTTTGGTAAAGAACGGCCGTACTTTCGTTTTCAAGTGTTTTGGCGAATTATGGTTCAGATTTAATTTCCGATTAAGATCCTGAATATGTTTTAGCTTTCATGTTATGGCGTATGTTGTACGTTTTTAGTCTTCATTTAATTTGGCTGATAATGCTCATGTTTTTCCATCGAATTTTTTGGGGGATGTCTTCCGTGTTTTACTTCTCACACGAATGATATTCGTGTTTTATGTTTCGATTATTTTGGTACATAACATTCGTGCTTTAACGTTCAACTGTGTTGGCAAATTATGGTCAGGTTTTAGTTTTCAACTGTTTTGCCGTATGATGTTCCTATTTTGTTTTTCAGTTGTTCTGTAGAATAATGTACGCGTTTTACTTTTCATTTTTGTCGTATGATATAGGTGTTTTAGTTTTCAATAGTTCTGGCGTATAACGCCCATGTTTCAGTTTTTGATTGTTTGGACGGATAATGTTTCTGTATTAGTTCCAGTCATTTTCCTAAATAACATTCATACTTTAGTTTTCAACTGTTTTAGTCAGTTATGTTCGTGTTTCAGTTTCCGATTGTTTCGCCGAATGATCTGCAAGTTCTGTTCTTCAATTGTTTTGAAAAATTGTATCCGTGAATCAGTGTCCCCCTGGTCTGTCAAATAATATACATGTTTTCTTTTTTAGAAAATAAATCAAGTTATAGACTAAATT
The DNA here is from genome assembly GCA_033815515.1 of Cryptocheilus praepositus. Lineage (NCBI taxonomy): Eukaryota > Metazoa > Arthropoda > Insecta > Hymenoptera > Pompilidae > Cryptocheilus > Cryptocheilus praepositus. The sequence continues at coordinate 3,726,338 of JAWWQZ010000215.1, read as the reverse complement.
GTGTGAATAGCAATGCAACTCTGTCTGCTTTATCACCCAGTTTCATGTTTTGTATTTCTATAAGAATACACGCTTGTTACTTGTACCTTTACTTTGAGGTCCCGTCTTACACGAATGATGTGCACGTTTTGTTTTTCAATTGTTTTGACAAATTATATCCGTGAATTAGTGTCCCCCTGGTCTGTCAAATAATATACATGTTTTCTTTTTTAGAAAATAAATCAAGTTATAGACTAAGTTGTGTGAATAGCAATGCAACTCTGCTTTCTCTCAGTCAGTTTTATATTTTGTATCTCTATAAAAATACACGCTTGTTAGTTGTACCTTTACATTGAGGTCCCGTCTTGTAGTGACATTCCCTTTAATCTTAAGCAATTCTTTAGTCTTCTATATAAAAGAGGTCGGCCAAAATCCGGAAGTAGTAGACACGTGGCACTCATCCCAGATCCCAGGATTTTATGAGTCAATCTACCTGACTAGAGAGGGATGCCACCTACCTTCCAGAAAAACTAGATATGGTCCATTTATTTTGAAAGTGGCGCAAGTCCATTTTATGTTGTTTCGAGAAAATTAAAGGTTAGCATATTCGTCAATTGAAAAATGTAAATTAATTATGTGATGTCTGGCAATGTTTCTACGAATTTATCAATATGTCAAAGGATTATATAAATTTCTTTTAGGCGAATTTAAATAAAATAATATATATTTACGGGCTGTAAATGGAATTACACCATATTCATAATTAGTCAATTGTAAAAATCATTTAATTTTGATTATGGAAAATTAGATATCACTTAAAATATATTTGGTATTAATCCAATTTTGTTTATAAGGAATAACAGAGAATAAAATAGGAGTGTTATTTTTTATTTTCAACGTTAATTATATTTATATACTGTTAAAATTAACATAAGATATTTATGTTTATCTGGCTGTGTTTTGAAATATCCATAATACACAGGAGGTATATAAGGTAATAACTGTTCCATATGTTTATATTTTTCGTATCTAATGGTCTGCCATATTATACAGATGTCTTCCCCGACATTGAGCTGATAAATATAGCGTCTTCAATTCTGTGTTCTCCATGGATGTTTTATATAAAACAGTATACGGTGCACTTTTGCATCTCATCCAATATATTTTCAGCTGTTTTATCTTTTCTCCGTTAATATTTTTTCTTATTCGTTTTTGAATTGCGCTTTGTAGATTTTTTGTTGAAACGAATTTCCCTCATCTCATGTCGAGTAATGTAAATTTAATATTTGTTTAGCATTGCTTTGTAACACCATAATAGTCCTGTGGCGTGTAGAAGAAATTCTTTTTTCGTAAATGTCTATGGAAATTGGACTTACACCACATTGGTATTTTTAAAGATATTAAATATTATCTAGTTATAAATAAAAAGTTTACACTAAGTTAATCAGAAATTATGTGATATCTCATTTTTTAAAGGAATGGACTTACACCACTTTCAAAATAAATCGTCCATATGTCGGTCTAGAGGAAGCAACCACCTCCATCGATTCACAGACAACCTCCACTCATACAGTTTTAACTAACAAAAGACCATATATTTTGGATCAAATTTTAAATAAAAAGTAAAAAATAAATTTTTTTTTCTTTAAAAAAGAACGGCAGAGCTTTTCCTTACACCTAATAGTTAACAAATCTAGTTTGTTTGTCGTTTGTTTTAGTTTCGCACAAATTTTATCATTTATTGTCAATCAATTGTTTTACGACGTTTTTCGTACAGTAGATATCGATAGTGCAAAAGGAGTCCTGGGGTCCGAAATGATAAACGTGTATTTTTAATATTAAATTTAAATGAATGATTCTGATTTATTAAATTATATGAATTTAAACGATTTTTTTTATTTCAAGATTACGCATTTTTCACATTCGCGTTTATACAGTGTTTATCGGGGAAAATTTATAATTGTAAAATCTGTAAGTAAAAATGAGTTTATAATAACTAAAATATGATAGTAAATTCGGGATAGAAGTTTAGCTAAATATCTACAAAACACTGTGACGATATTTTTCTATTAGATTATTTCATTCACTGTCCATAAAATGATAACACTTCGATCATACACTTAAATAATAAGACAACAACAAAAAAGATGAGTCCAATCAAATCTTATTATGTTTGAGTTTCATACATAGCTTACATTCAATTGTAAACATTTGCCCGCTCTCGAAAAAATAAAGTTTAGAATTATGATATTTAATCTATTTCCGAAAAAAGCTCATAATACCAGCGGACCATAACTAAATTTCATAAGTGCTAAAATTTAATTTCTTATTTGGTCCCATACTTACTTCTTTATTACATTTTTATTCGTCTAGTAGACTAACAGTTACACTTTTCATTGCACTTCTACATGTATGACTCAACGTATCGACTCATACATCGTGAAAAACGATAAATTATTTCATTCACTGTCCATAAAATGATAACCAATATGAATTCCCGCATCTACTTGACTACCTAGTCGATGAACAAAAATTCTCGTATACGACCATAATACCCTACTTGCTACTCGTTACGTTACGCAATTGGATACAGCCAGGCACAAAGCATCGGAGAAAGATGAACGTGCAAATGTACACTCTCCAACCCTCAAGTCCGTGGGTGGTCTTCTCTCAATGCGTTTTTTACGCCGCGCACAGATGTATCGCGAGCGGAATTAAATTTCAAAACAACCGCGTTTCAGAGGACGGAAACGACGCCTTGCTTGCGGCGACAGAGACGCCACTCCTGACAAATTGGATATTTTATTTCGACCGCGAGTGCCACTCCCGCTAACGGCCGACTCGTAAAGGAAACGTGGAATTTGCAAATCTGGCCGACTTTCCTTCGGCGGGCGGGTGGGTGGATGTACAAAGGTCGGGGATATTTTTTAACATCGTTGTATGGACTACACGAAATTAGCAAGTGCGTGCGTGAGGATTGTCGAAGATCAGAGCGAAAAGAAACGGAATTGTATGGTGGGATTGTTGCGGTTAACATTTAGCTGACCATGCGTGCTAGAATGAACTGTACGGTTTCCACCACGCATTTTTCGGGAGCAACGCGGACTGATATTCACTATTTCAAATCAAAGAAATTCGAAAACCATTTATGTGGTCCATTATTTTTTCTATAGTGGTGAAAAGTTAAATTTACTTTTATAACAATTTAATATCAGTAATTTATTATTTATTAGTATATTAGTGATTATTTACTATATTATTATTATATATATTTATATATATTTATATTATTTTTATATATTGTTTATTCATATATTTATATATTATTTTCTATTTACGTAGGGAAAACTTTGAAAGGTTAGAATAAAAATGATTTTCCCTTTTATAATAGAGGGAAGAACCAAAATAGTTTATTATAAGAAATGTAAAGATAACACAAATTTTGCACACACGGGAGAAATTAAGAAAACATTAAAATACGTCTTTCGAATTGTTCGCGTCTTTTACGTCCTAAAATGCGTCTTTGCTCGACGGGCTTCGATTCTTTTAGAACGTCTTTCGTCTTTGATCGTTGGGCTTCGACTCTTTAAAATTTTCAAGTTTTTCGTCATGACGCATACGGTGCGTCATCAATTTTGTCAGAGGCAAATATTACAATTTTTCACCATGACGCATAGGGCGCGTCATCAATTATCGCGGAAGCAAATATTAAGTACGTCTTTCTTCTTTGATCGTCCGACTTCGACTGATTAATATGAAAACAACGTCTTTGACCTTCTTTTGTTATACAATACATATGTGTCATCGCTCACGTCACGCATCACACTCTCGCTTACACGCATTCGATACGCACTGTTCTTTCGCGAATTTTCGATCCTACTTTACTATATTATTATTATGTATACTACTAATTTATTATATCCTGTGATGTATTTTTCCAAATATCTACTGACTTACCGTGCAAGTATTCAAGTATCCGTCACCCAAATACGAACGACGTGGCCCGATAAAGATTTTCACCCGAATATGGGTGACGTGGCAGTCAACGTAGTAGTACTGTGTCACATAGAACTCTAACTTCCACCCTAAACTGCCGACGCTTGGTTGGAATTTTTTCCCACGGCAGCGAAAGCGTAATAATACATCAATATGTATAGTAATTGAGGATCACAGGTGACTTTTCCTTGCCAACTAGAGGAGTATTTCAGATTCCAAATATATTTATTATATATTGATATATATTTATATTTTTTTATATATTATGTATATATATATATTTATACATTATTTTATATTTATTAGATTATTATTATGTATATTAGTAATTTATTATATCCTGTGATGTATCTTTCCAAATATCTACTGCTTACACTGCAACTACTCAAGTAAACGTCACCCAAATACGGACGACGTAGCCGGATAAAGATTTTTCATATATCATCTAAATTGCCGACGCTTATTAATTTATCTTCCACGGCGGCGAAAACTATAATCATCAATATATTAATCTGAATATTTTGTTGCCAACTAGTAATAATTTTTCCAAATATATTTATTATATATTTATATATATTTATATTTTTTTATATATTACGTATTTATATATTTATACATTATTTTACATTTATTATATTATTATTATGTATATTAGTAATTCATTATATCTTATGACGTATCTTTGCAAATATCTACTGACTTACCGCGCAAGTACTCAAGTATCCGTCACCTAAATACGGACGACGTGGCCCGATAAAGATTTTCCTAGTCACCCGAATATGGGCCACGCGGTAGTACCGTGTCACATGAAACTTTAACCCCCACCCTAAACTGCCGATGCTTGATTGGAATTTTTTCTCACAGCGGCGAAAGCGTAATAATACATCAATATAGTAATTGAGGGTCACGGGTGACTTTTCCTTGCCAACTAGAGGAGTATTTGAGATTCCAAATATATTTATTATATGTTTATATATATATTTATATATTTTCTACATATTATGTATTGATATATTTATACATTATTTTATATTTATTATTTTATTATTATGGATATTAGTAATTTATTATATCCTGTGATGTATCTTTCCAAATATCCACTGACGTACCGCGCAAATACTCAAGTATCCATCACCCAAATACGGACGATGTCGCCCCATAAAAATTTTCCTAGTCACCCGAATATGGGTGACCTGGTAGTAGCGTGTCACATGAAACTTTAACCCCCACCCTAAACTGCCGACGCTTGGCCGGAATTTTTTCCCACAACGCCGAAAGCGTAAAATTGGTGTCTCCCGAAACTCTTGAAGCCACTCGTATTCCGAACATGGGCTGTCCTCGGTACGAGAGAAACCATGCGGTGGGTCCACGAGTGGCAACGCTGACAGGGTGCTCGGCAAAAATGCACGTAGTTCCGAAATGAGAGAAAGCGGGGTGTGGCACGCAACGCTGAGGCTAGTTCTGTTACGAAACGTCGCTCTTCGACTCGTGAACGCGAGGTCCGTCATGCAGACGGAAAAATGATTGCGCGCGGCCGCTAATTACAAGTTCGCCGATGAGTGCCGTGAATTCGCGGGCGGCGAGAATTTCTGTGTCCTTCTCATTATTGGCCAGTGGGCAAGTTTGAAACGCGCAACCAATATCGGCAGGCGCGGCGACGCAGAATATTCCCCGCAGGATGAACGCGGAATCGAACTTTCGCGTTTTTGAGGACCTTAGTTGGGACGAAATTAACGGTAAGTTACAGTTGAGTCATTAGGCGGAAGCCGATTAGTTTTTGGTAGGTTAAATAATGTTGAAGGGGGTATTCCAATGTGAACGCATAAAAAAAAGCAAATTTTCAACTTTTTTTCCTCAGAAACTGTTGCATATAAAAGAGTAAACTCTTCTTCCTGAAATGGTATGGCCTAGGACAATAGAGGGCAATTTTTTATCGTTTAAAAAAATTTGTGTATTTCATTATATTGGTGGTTTTATGACTATCTGAAATAGAAAATTGGCAGAGATTTTTAATCTGTATGAATGTGTTGTAATTCAAATTTCCATAAAAATTAACAAAATGGCAACGTTTTTGTAAAAAAGTGTAGAAAAAAGATCGCTGTAAATTATCAAAAAATGCAAAGAAAAGTAGATTTATTCAACCTGTCACTTTGGAACACCCTCTTGACCAGTTAACTGTTTATGAGGAATATATTCGTCATGAAAAAATTGTAAAATTTTGTATTCTGACGAATATATTCGTCATGCATCTTCAGTAGTGACCATTGGCGGTTAATTTTGCAATTTTTGTTAAAACTAAAACATATTTCTAAACTGCAAGAAGTTTGGCATATTTTGAGGCCATGTCGAAAAAAAATGTATAAATAATTATTATAGAAAATAAAACAGTAAATTAATTATTGTAAAAAATATTAAAGTCATTTCATTGTAACCTAATTTCATATCAAACATACTCTATGTTTGACGAATATATTCGTCATCGCTTAATTTGTACGATGCATGTAGGGGACAGATTTTCCAACGAGGTCGAAACAGTTAACTGGTTAAAGGGACCCCAGAAAGAAGTGTGAGGTTGGGCAATTAATTGCTTATGTTGAGCGCTGTGACATTTTCAACAAAGTCAAGCCTTGCACAATGAAGGAAAACTATTTTTTGTTGAATATTCCAAAACACTTCAGAATTTTTAATCTTAAAACTCTCTACATGATATGTAGTACGTATTCCAAGGAAGTTTTGTTCGGCGAAATCTGGTAGACAGGTGTACGTTATGCCAAATTTTACGTTCGTCGGATGCACGTCGGATTTACAGTAATTAAAAAGTAGAACCTCTCAACCGAAATGCACTACACCCTACCTTCGGAGTAATTCTAATTTTGACGCGTTTAAATATATCACTTTCCTCATTACTATCTGCCACCCCCCTGTTAACATGTTGACTGCCTTGCGTATTTTGCTGTATTAGAACGACGATGCTATGAAATACTATAGCGTTGCCTGAATTATGCAAAATGTAAATAATGTCCAGGTATTGGAGACCAAAGATTCGCATCACTATTGTAAGAATAACTGCATTTGTAAAATAATTATTGCTAATATTACTATAAAATTATTGCAAAATAATCATGATTCCAAATATATTTATAATAATGATCATTTATTTATTATTATATTTATTTATAATAATATATAGATATTTAATTATTGTAAAATAGCCATTGCGAACATTTTGAATCTTCAGTAAAATTTCTTGCGCCAGTCAGCGGTCACCGATACGCTATTTATATATGTATAATGAAAATGCAGATAATTGGCTTTGTCGATTTGGGCGAAATCTGTGTATGGTAAACATTTTAAATTATTCTGCTGAAAGTGCGTGAAGTTGCACAGGTTAATATGCAGACGGACTGTAAAACGGAGGCTTTATTGAAAATTGATAAGGCGACTTTAATTGTTCAAGACAATATGTATGTAAACCTTGGCACATTTACGAAGAACCTCTTGTCCCATATGTTACCTTTTTTTTTAGAGAGCATAGTATCGTTGCACGCGCCTATTCTCCATCAATCGTACCTTCCGTCAGAAATATTCTTTTCCTCAAAAATTCGTTATCGAAACATTTTTAAGCGTAAGCATAAGCCGAAATTGTGGACAAGATACTAATCGGAAATATTATTTTCCTCAAAAATTCGTTATCATTATACCATCAAGATACCATCAGAAACATTCTTTTCCTCAAAAATTCGTTATCGAAACATTTTTAAGCGTAAGCATAAGCCGAAATTGTGGACAAGATAATTAAAAACAGTTAATACTAATCTCATGACCCATACGTTGAGTCATCGGCAACACTTACATGACACATTCTATGTTCGTGGTGTCGAAACGGTTTGCTTAAATGCACATCCGTCATATCCCGTGCCATAGATTTAGAAGCCTGAAGACGCCGGCTTCGCGCACGCATGAATTTATAGTCAGACGCACGCAGATGATTGTGCACAGTGGGTAATGGCCCTCGGCATAGGCGCTAAGAGACTCCGCCGTATATCTCTCGACGTGAGCAAAACTCATTACCACTTTCGAGCATGCACTTCGGTGCTTTCCCTTCGTCGAGCACCGAAGTTCGCTGCAAAAATTCACGCAACGACGTTACGCGACGTTAGCGCAACGACGGAAGTTTCTTAAAGTCTACTTGTTTACCGCCAAGCGGAGGGAAGGGGCTGTGATTCTGTAAGTTGTTTTTAAGCCCGCGGCGAAGATAAAAACGGGGGTTCTTTTAAGCAGTTAGACGTTGCGACCTCTGTGGAAAACGCGTACCTGAAATGTGTCGGAAAAAGCAAGCGGTGACGACTATACTCGTCAAGGATGGAATATGAGTGTTGGTTGTAGTATAGAATTAAGTTGTAATGAAGTGATTGTTTCATTGTTTAACACGTTGACTGCCAAGCGTATTTTGCTATGTTAGAACCGAGATGAGATGGAATACTGCAGAATATAATTAAATCGTGCAAAATAAAGGAAACGCAGAGTTGTTAGAAGCCAAAGTATTGAAGCAGCGTTCCAATATCAATTGTTTTTACAAGATTGCAAATAGGCTTTATTGCGAATTTTTTGCATTTTTAGTCAAATCTTTTGCGCCGGTCACCGCCTATTTTGCTATGTTAGAACCACGATGCGATGAAATACTGCAAAGTGTAATTAACCCATATATAAGTATTTATTGCACACCGTGTGTGCAATAACAATAATGTGCAATTATCAGTTATTCTGAGTAAACTAGCCGTCAAAAAAAGATTTTTCTTGAACTAATAAAAACTGTAAAATACAGGAAAAAAAATTTGGCATTGGTTTTACTGTGTACCAAAAATTAAAAATGAACAATATAAAGAAAAAAAAATTTCGCTCGTGTTCGAAAAAAATCGTCGTCTCGAATGGGTTAAATCGTGCAAACTAAAGGTAACGCAGAGTTGTTAGAAGCCAAAGTATTGCAGCATTGTTTCAATATCAATTGCTTTTGCAAGATTGCAAAGAGGTTTCATTGCGAATTTTTTGCATTTTTAGTCAAATCTTTTGCGCCGGTCACCGCCTATTTTGCTACGTTTGAAATGCAATGCGATGAAATACTGCAGAGTATGATTAAATCGTGCAAAATAAAGGTAACGGAGAGTTGTTAGAAGCTAAAGTATTGAAGCACCGTTCCAATATCAATTGCTTTTACAAGATTGCAAATAGGCTTCATTGCGATTTTTTTGCATTTTTAGTGAAATATTTTGCGCCGATTATACTTTATTTGTTGATAAGGAGGAACAATTATACTTTTTATAGTAACAAAGAATATTACTTATATATAAGTATTTACTATTATAAGTATTATAATTATAAGTATAAGTAAGAATATTACTATTATATTATAACAAAGAATTATACTTTTTTTCCAATTTTTTTTCTGAAGGAAATTAAATGTCAAAATCGTAAACTTTATTTGTTGATAACGAGGAAATTTTAGCAGTTGAATATAAAGCTATCTACGAAACTAAAGCATAATAAAACTTTATGGGACTCATCGTTTTGCCTGTTGCAAAAGATCAGTGCAAATATTATTGCATTGGTCGTGGCCAATTAAGTTAAACAAACAAGTAGCTGTATTAAGTCAAACAAAGAATTATACTTTTTTTCTAAATTTTTTTCTAAGGGAACTTAAATGTCAAAATCTTATACTTTATTTGTCGATATCGAGGAATTTTGGCAGTTGAATATAAAGCTATCTACGAAACTAAAGCATAATAAAACTTTATGGGACTCATCGTTTTGTCTGTTGCAAAAGATCAGTGCAAAGATTATTGCATTGGTCGTGGCCAATTAAGTCAAACAAACAAGTAGTTGTGTTAAGTCAAACAAAGAATTATACTTTTTTCTGAAGGAAATTAAATGTCAAAATCTTAAACTTTATTTGTTGATAACGTGGAAATGTTGGCAGTTGAATATAAAGCTATCTACAAAACTAAAGCATAATAAAACTTTATTGGACTCATCGTTTTGTCTGTTATAAAAGATCAGTGCAAAGATTATTGCATTGGTCGTGGCTAATTAAGTCAAACAAACAAGTAGTTGTGTCAAGTCAAACAAAGAATTATGCTTTTTTTCTAAATTTTTTTCTGAAGTAAATTAAATGTCAAAATCTTATACTTTATTTGTCGGTAACGAGAAAATGTAAGCAGTTAAATATAAAGCTATCTATGACACTAAAGCATAACAAAACATTGTGGGACTCATCGTTTTGTCTGTTGCAAAAGATCAATGCAAAGATTATTGCATTGGTCGTGGTTAATTAAGTCAAACAAACATGTACTTGTGTTAAGTCAAATAAAGAATTATACTTTCTTCCTGATTCTTTTTCTGAAGCAAATTAAATGTCAAAATCTTAAACTTTATTTGTTGATAACGAGGAATTTTGGCAGTTGAATATAAAGCTATTTACGAAACTAAAGCATAATAAAACTTTATTGGACTCATCGTTTTGTCTGTTGCAAAAGTTCAATGCAAAGATTATTGCATTGGTCATGGCTAATTAAGTCGAACAAACATGTAGTTGCGTTAAGTCACACAAAGAATTATACTTTTTTTCAACATTTTTTTCTGAAGGAAATTAAATGTCAAAATCTTAAATTTTATTTATTGATAACGAGAAAATTTTGCCAATTGAATGCAAAGCTATCTACGAAACTAAAGCATAATAAAACTTTATAGAACACATCGTTTTGTCTGTTCCAAAGATCAGTGCAAAAATTATTGCATTGGTCGTGGCCAATTAAGTCAAACAAACAAGTAGTTGTGTTAAGTCAAACAATGAATTACATATTTTTCTGAAGGAAATTAAATGTCAAAATCTTATACTTTATTTGTCGATAAGGTGGACATTTTGGCAGTTGTATATAAAGCTATCTACGAAACTAAAGAATAATAAAACTCCTTTCTAGTCATCTTTTTGTCTGTTTTATTATTTAAGTGTTATAATTTTATTCACTGTAAATAATATAATCAAATAGAAAAAATACCGCAGTATTTTGACCCAAAACACGTGAAATACCTGAAAATTGCCCTGTATCAAGTTCACTTTGTAAAGTATAGGTTATCAAAATACATCATTGATAAGACTTTGTTAAATTACTACAGAAATGAAACCCAGATATCTTCCTCGCTGAAACGTCAAGTTTATCGTGTAGGCCAAAATCAGTGCACAACACAGTGAGGCTTTAGGAATTATCAAAAGGGAACCAAAAATAACTCAACTGTGTAATTACAATTTAATTTTGTCGGTTCGTCTAAAAATCGATTTGATTAAAACAGCTTGAAGCTGAACCGACTGATGCCAGAAAATAAAAAACCATTCAGGACTTTCAATTTATTCTCACTGGCTCGTCTAAAATCCGCCATTTTGTCCACAGGCGCAGATGTTAGCCTATAAATCCGCGTATTGATTTGACTGAAACAACTTGTTACTTTAACGATCATCACTGAAAACCCCAGAATAATTCAGTACTCCTTCAATTCAGCGTCACCAACCCGTGTAAAATCGGCTATTTTTCCAATAAGTGCATGCAGTGCTCGTTAAACCCATGTTTTGATTTAATCAAACAACTTGAGGCTTTACCGCTCATCGTTAGAGGATACAAAATAATTTAGCAGTTTCAATTTACCGTCGGTGGCCCGTTTATAATCCGCCATTTCTTCTGTAGGCATGTATAACGGCCTTTAAATCCGCGTTTTGATCGATCAAAACAACTTGTGGCTTTAACGACCGTGGCCAAAGAACCTAAAGTAACTCCACAGTTTCAATTCATCACTGATTTGTGCAAAATCTGTAATTTTTCCTTTGACCCTATACAGCGGCTCTTAAATACGTGTTATAATTTTAATCGAAACAATTTATGCTTTCAGCAGTTATTTAGAGAATCAGGAATAATTACGGAGTTTCAAGTTATTCCTTTCAATGACGTCTCTTGTATCTGCTTTCGGTATCATCAATGCAACTAGAGGATTGAAGGATTACCATAACGAATCCGAAAGTAATTCAGCGCAATTACAATTTATCGCCATTGGGTTGTGATAAAATCCCCCATTTTCTCTTTGGACAAATACAGTAGACGTTAAATCCGTATTTTGATTTGATCAAAGCAGCATATCATTTCAGCAATTAATGTCAGAGATCCAAAAAAAAATTAAATAGAGTTTCAATTTATTATAACTGGCCCTTTTAAATTCCGTCATTTTTTTTTAGGTTAAATAGTGCTCTTTAAATGCGTATATTAACTTGATAAAAGCAACTCGAAACTTCAGCGATTATCGCCGCACCATACAAAATAACTCCAACATTTTTTCTTTAGATATACACAGTGCCCTTTAAATACACACTTTAATTTTATTAAAAATATAACTCCGCCATTTTTTCTTTAGGTATACACAGTGTCCTTTAAACACACACTTTAATTTTATGAAAATAACTCGAAATCAAACGATCATCATCATAGCACCTAAAATACCTCCACACTTTCAATTATCACCACCCATTCATCTAAACTTCCCTATTTTTTCATTCGGTGTAAACGCATATATGCATATTAGATATAAACGCATGTATGCGTTCAGCCTAAACCATACTTGTAGTCGATTAAGGTATATTTATAATTTGTAAGGTATATTGGTTTGACACTGTCTTTTGCTGCCTTCGTATATCGGAAGATTACGTTAAATTGATTAAACATTATAAAATACCCTTCGAAACGTCATACAATGAGTAAATATATGGTGATCCGTTATCAGACGTGGACAATAGTTCTGATAGCGATAGTGATAGTGATTTGGGCAGTGGGAACGATATCGTTGTGATATGATTAAAAAATAACGGAAGATCCTGAGGGTTAAATTTTTTAAGTGAAATGTTTAAGTAATCATCAAAAAATTTAAGATTATACAGTAAAAATGGTGGCTTAATGTCTTCTTTTATAATAATTATATTGCGATTACCGTATTAGCCCGAATATAACGCGATATTTTTCGACCATTTATTTTTCGTTACAAAATCGACTCGCACTAAATTCAGGGTTTAAGTAATGCAATGTAATATAAACAAGGACATTATTTTAAGTTGTATTTCTGTTTTATAAGAGTATTATTTTTTTTTAAATATCTTTATGAAAATTTTGGAGTCGCATTAAATTCGGGGTCGCGTTATATTCGCGTTATATATTAAATACCATCGTTGGAGAGTAATGGAACTTGCGTGAATCTCGTCGGCGGAAGCGCAACGCCGACTTGAAAAATGTGCGGCCGGAAAAGTGTTAAAACCACGAGTACGGCTCGTGATATTTATGTTTGGCCCGAAATGTCGATAAAGAGCCAGACTCGTGATATTCACGTTTGACATTAAATTCAGCAACGAGTGTGACTCGTCATATTCAAGTTTGGCCCAAAATTTTCATCACGAATCAGACTCGTGATATTCTCGTTTGACATGAAATTCAGTAACGAGTGTGATTCGTCATGTTCAAGTTTGGCATAAAATTTTCATCACGAATCAGACTTGTAATATTCACATTTGACATGAAATTCAACAACGAGTGTGACTCGTCATATTCAAGTTTGGCACAAAATTTTCATCACGAGTCAGACTCGTGATATTCACGTTTGACATGAAATTCAGCAACGAGTCTGACTCGTGATATTCAAGTTTGGCCTAAAATTTTCATCACGAATCAGACTCGTGATATTCACGTTTGACATGAAATTTAGCAACGAGTGTGACTCGTCATATTCAAGTTTGGCATAAAATTTTCATTACGACTCAGACTCGTGATATTCACGTTTGACATGAAATTTAGCAACGAGTGTGACTCGTGATACTCAAGTTTAGCCCAAAACTTTCACCACGAGTCAGACTCGTGATATTCACATTTGACAGGCAATTCAGCAACGAGCGTGACTCGTCATAATCAAGTTTGACCCAAAATTGTCATTACGAGTCAGACTCGTAATATTCACGTTTGACATGAAATTCAGCAACGAGTGCGACTCGTCATATTCAAGTTTGGCCAAAAATTTTCATCACGAGTCAGACTTGTGATATTCACGTTTAACATGAAATTCAGCAACGAGTCTGACTCGTGATATTCAAGTTTGGCATAAAATTTCCATCACGATTCTGACTCGTGATATTCACATTTGACATGATTTTCAGCAACGAGTGTGACTCGTGATATTCAAGTTTGGCCCAAAATTTTCATCACGAGTCAGACTCGTGATATTCACGTTTGACATGAAATTCAGCAACGAGTGTGACTCGTCATATTCAAGTTTGGCACAAAATTTTCATCACGAGTCAGACTCGTGATATTCACGTTTGACATGAAATTCAGCAACGAGTGTGACTCGTCATATTCAAGTTTGGCCCAAAATTTTCATCACGAGTCAGACTCGTGATATTCACGTTTCATATGAAATTTAGCAACGAGTCTGACTCGTGATACTCGAATTTGGCCTAAAATTTTCATCACGAGTCAGACTCGTGATATTCACGTTTGACATGAAATTCAGCAACGAGTGTGACTCGTCATATTCAAGTTTGGCATAAAATTTTCATCACGAGTCAGACTCGTGATATTCACGTTTGACATGAAATTCGGCAATGAGTCTGACTCGATATATTTAAGTTTGGCCCAAAATTTTCATCACGAGTCAGACACGTGAAGACAGTGCAAGGGTTTAATCCGCACGATCGCCTAAGAAGGGCCATTAGTCGGACAGCGGGGCAATTAGACGGCGGCGCTCGTTGAGTCGCGTCGGATTCGGGTCCCGGAATTTTGACGTCCCGCTGGCTGAACGTTAGTCGCATTAGTTTGCCAAACGGCCGTTGGCAACAGGAGTACGGGCGAGTAGGAAAACGCGAAGAAGAGGGAGAAGAAGCATGTTTGCTGCCGGCGAACACTAAAGGGATTGAAAGTTCCGGCAGGTTGCCCTGGCAACCGGAGCAATCAAATCTAATAGGAAACTCATTACGGACGGCTCTTCCGTTTCACTAAACTAAATTCTTCCCTCTGCCGTCCGCGCGATGCTCCGGCGACAACCGATGTGTTTTTTCTCCGTTTTCCCTCGCCTGGCTTTCGGTACGTGTCTGCACGTCGTTAGGTCGATTAACGGATAATGCAGTAGTTTTTGCAGATGACGAGGACAAATAAGAGCGGTAATACGCTGGCGGTCGAGGGAAAGTATGGAATTGGCGAAGTACTGAATAAATGTTTGAGCGGCGAGGATGGATATATTAGTCGGGGTATTTGCATTAGTGTGCCGTGTCAGAGACGCTGATGGTCTGCGGTAAGAAGATTGAGAGTGGCCACTTGGGCTGGAGGGAAGTTGCGAACAACAAGTAGTTATTATCGGGATGAGGCAGGGGATAGTGAGAATTTATAGGGGATAGTTCGAATGAGGCAACTATTCTTGGGTTTCGGGCTGGTTGTTACGGGAACCGACGTTTGACGGACGTTAGTTTCATCAAGGGTAGAATGTAATACGGGTTCAACAAGAATTCGCAGTGATAACCGAGGACTTGGTTTTAATACGGAAATGAAAAAAGCCACCCAATGTTTGATCGTTGTAAATGAAGGGGAGGCTTTACCTTATACAGAGTCTAACTCATCTTTTATTTCTTCAGTCTTTTTCCCTTTCAAAGGAAGGAATTTTATCACTGTGCGATACTCAATTTTCTCTATTCTTGATAGACAATGTCAGCTGACAACTTTGGAAGAGTGCCGTAGACAAAGTAATGATCAGAATGACTTGAAATTTTTACGGTTTGCATATGGACCGTTTATTTTGAAAGTGGTGTAAGTCTATTTTCTCTTGTTTCGAAAAAATTGAAGGTTAGCATATTTGTTAATTGAAAAATTTAGGCAAATTGTATGAAGTTTGGCAACGTTTTTACTGATTTATCAATATGTTATTTGGTTATATAAATTGTTTTAGCCGAATTTCACTAAACTAATGTATACTTACAGATTGCAAATGGACTTACACCACTTTCAAAATTAGACAATTGTAAAAATCGTTTAATTTCAATTTTGAAAAATTAAATATTACTTAAAATATACTGCATATTAATCAAATTTTGTTTACAAATAATGACAAGATATAAAATAGAAGTAGTATTTTTAATTTTAGACTTTAATTACATTGTTAAAATTAGAACATATTGGTAGTATTTACTCATGCTCTGCATGGGGCAGTGTTTTGAAATATTCATGATGCCCCGGACGTATATAAGCTAATAACTGCTTGATATTTTTTCAAATTTGATTTGGTATTGGTACAAAGGCGCCAGGGCGATTTTTTCAAATTTTATTTGAATTGCTGAAATGAATTTTCCTCTTTTTGTATAGTAATTTTGTTCGGTATTTCGCTTAATTTTGTTTATTCGTTGCATATATTTTTCTTTGTTTTGTTCTGCAGAATCTAAGTTCTCAGTAACAATATCCTCATCTGATGAAGATTCTACCTCTATAATTCTTCTTCTCTTTTCACGTTTCGTTAATTTGTTTTTCATAGTGGAATTATCTTCATCCTCCGATTCTAAGACTATTCTTTTGTTTATATTCACGGGCTTTATTTCTGTGTGAATTTATTTAAAATTAAATATAATAAATATTTTCAATCGTCATAAAATAATATTATTATAAAATATATAATATTGATTGACCATTTGTTCTTACCTATATCACTATCTGATGTTAATATGAAATTATCCATTTTAGGAGGAAAATAAAATAAGTAAACTAAACTAGTAACTCTTGACACGTAATATGACACGTAATATAAAACAAATGTAAAATGACACGCTACTGGAAATTGAACTTACCCCACTTTCATAATCAATGATTGATGAACTAGTTATACATAAAAAGTTTACATTAAATTAACCCTTTGCACTCCGAACCTATGCACCCCTTATATTATTTAGTATAATTTTGGAACCAAGTAACGTATTATAATGACATTGATCTTAAATGAATTGGTTGACATCGGGAAATATATATTTGCAAAAAGTCAATATTTTATTTCGTTATCATTTTATACAGTGTGATAAATTTTAAAACACTTCCCAGTATGCATTGCAGGGTGATTTATGCACACTTGATAATAATAAGTCGTTTGACGCCTGCCATCAGGTGTTTTTCTATCTAAACAAACAATGCCATCCCGTTTTCTTTGTCCCACGTCGGTTTTATGGCTTACGGAGATTAAAATGTTCAAGGTCCGGTGGTTTGTGCGTCGTAACAAAACCCGCTGATATTTTTTTTATATATCTTAGTAATTTTACTATACTTTAATTTGATTTCTCGTGCCATTTAAATAAATAAGTTAATTCCCTGTAATCTCTAACAAACTTTAATGTCCCCTGAGAGGGAACAGCGGAGTGCAAAGGGTTAAGCATTAATTGCGTGATATGTCATTTGTTTAAAAAATGGACTTACACCACTTTCAAAATAAACGGTCCATATGTCCACTCTATATGTTGGACGGCAAAAACTCTTTTTTCTACAGTTAGTCTATAAGTACGAAAACGTTTCAAATGAACCATGTACTTCTCCCCGAACTCTACAAGCTTGTACACGCGTTAGCCGGGAAATCGGCAGTTTATCTTGATCTGCGTCGAATTTTCTGAGACTATTCTTTTGTTTACATTCATGGGCTTTATTTCTGTGTGAATTTATTTAAAATTAAATAAAATAAATATTTTCAATCGTCATAAAATAATATTGATTTACCATTTGTTTTTACCTATATTACTGATGTCATTCTTTTAGGAGGATAATAAAATAAGTAAACTAAACTAGTAACTCTTGACACGTAATATGACACGTAATATAAAACAAATGTAAAATCACACGCTGCTGGAAATTGGACTTACACCACTTTCAAAATAAACGGTCCATATGTCATCTCTATCTGTTGGACACCGAAAACTTTTTTTTCTACAGTTAGTCTATGTCGCTAAGACTGAAAACTTCTCAAATGGCCCGAACTCAACAAGCTTGTACACGCGTTAGCCGGGAAATCGGCAGTTTATCTTGATCTGCATCGAATTTTCTAAGATTATTCTTTTGTTTACATTCTTGGGCTTTATTCCTGTGTGAATTTATTTAAAATTAAACAATATAAATATTTTCAATCGTCATAAAATAATAACATCATAAAATAATATTGATTTACCATTTTTTCTTACTTATATTACTGATGTCATTCTTTTAGGAGGAAAATAAAATAAGTAAACTAAACTAATAACCCTTAACACGTAATATAAAACAAATGTAAAATGATACGCTACTGGAACTTGGACTTACACCACTTTCAAAATAAACGGTCCATATGTCATCTCTATCTGTTGGACAGCGAAAACTTTTTTTTCTACAGTTAGTCTATGTCGATAAGGCCGAAATCTTTTCAAATGGCCCGAACTCAACAAGCTTGTACACGCGTTAGCCGGGAAATCGGCAGTTTATCTTGATCTGCGTCGAATTTTCGCGCTGTCAAATGACGAGGCGCGCCGCGAAAGGCGATTCTTACTCACCGAGGACGCCGAGCCTGTAGTTTATGGTGACAACGACGACGCCGCCGTAACTGGCGAGCACGCTGCCGTCGTAAGGGTTGCCGCTGCTCCATTCGTAACTCTCGCCATGCACGAACACGATCACCGGATATCTCCTGCCGCCGCCGTCCCGAGACCCGGCTGCAATCAATAAAATTATCGTGTGATCGATCGACGCTCGCTGACACCTGATAGTTCACGTCGCGCATCCTTAAAAGGCCATTTTTCAGACGCCCAGACGCGGAGGGCTACGCCATTGAGACGGGGCTCTATAAACTTTTGACGCCGCGGTAAAGGATTACCTCTTTGCCGGGGGAGGCGTCGTTTAGCGCGGGAATTAAGGGTTTTCGATGATTTAGGGACTCGGAGACGCTCTATGAGGGAGGGAGCAGGGGTGGTGTATGGTGTACGATGGGAAGGTGTTTTATAGACACGCGCTCATGCGCTGAAGCAGTCGACATAATTAGTCAAGAGATTATTAAGCAAAAAATTTGGATGTAAACAGCATATACCTGTATGCGTTGATATCATAAATGATTTGTAACGATAGATTACAAATTCTTAGAAAATCTAACTAAAAGATTCATAGAAAATCAAAATACAAATTTTGACATTTGCCCTTTTGAAATAACAGCAGTGTACGAGTGCATTCATATCCCACATGATGTATAAGAGAAAATTAATAATTAGTCAAGTGATTATTAAGCCACAAATTTGGATGTAAACAGCATATACTTGTATCCGTTGACATCACAAATGATTTTTAACGATCGATTACAAATTCTTAGAAAATCAAACTACAGAATTCATAGAAAATCAATATATAAGATTGTTGGAAATTTAAAAAAAAATATTCTTAGGAACCGTCAGTTTGTCGCGTGCAAGTACTCCGTAATTATATAAATCATTCTTCGAACTTTAATTTCACCAAAGTGCAATCGTTTCAAAGGTTTCTCTTAAAAGTTTAAACAAACCTCTATTTCTCGAAGTTACAAGTTTTCGGGGACTAGTAAATTTGATTTACTAAATAACTAAATAATATTTATATAACTATATAAATAACTACATAAATAACGATTTACTATTATAATACTAAAAATTATAATATTATAATATATAACATAAACATACAATATTCAATTAATTAAAAGATTATAATATTATATACAATATTAAAAATTATGCAATAACGTAATTTACACAGATTTGCCATAATTCGACGTAGACAGGATCTCCGTCAAAACATTCATTGCACTTGACCGGAATCGGGTAATGTCATGGAACCGTTTACATGGGTTTATTAGCAATCTCGTTGATCGCAGCAATAAAATAAATAGCCGATCCGCGAAACGTCCCCTCATCTTTTTTTCCCGCGTAACTGGTTTAGAGACTCTGAGACGCTCTATCAGGGAGTGGGCAGTAGTGGTGTATGGTGTATGATGAAAAGGTGTTTTATAAACATGCGTTTCTAGTCTTGTGGATTAAGGAACATTTCCTACGGTATTGCAAATTATTATATTAATTTGGTCTTCTATAATAGGAATGGTAGAATGGAATCTGGATGATGGGGATGAGTGATTGTTGTTGTGTAACAGGTTTCAGCATGGGAATGACGTGAACGCCTAAAAAAAAGCAAATTTTCAACATTTTTTTTTCAGAAGCTGTTGTATATAATTGAGCAAACTTTTATTCCTGAAAACGTATAGCCTAGGAGAATAGACAACAATCTTTTTATCGTTTAAAAATATTTGTGTATTTAATTATATTGGTGATTTTACACCCATAAAAAAATGTTCGTTGTGTTGGCGTAGACAATTTCGGCCCTTCTGGACATCTGAGACAGAAAATCGAAAGAGATTTCTTAATCTGCATGAATGTGGTTATCGCATGAACCTCAGGTTTCAAATTTCCAAGAAAATTAACAAAATAGCGGCGTTTTGTAAAAATATTTCCTATATTATATTATATTATATTTCATAAAAATATTGCTATAAATAAGGCAAAATGATGGGTTATAATCAAAATTTTAATATGATTGAGGTTCATGCGATAGCCACAAGTATGCTGAATTTTGTGTTAGAAATTTGAAGTCGATCTTTAAGGCTGTTTTTGGAGAACGGAAGAGGACGGAATCGCCTAAACCCACTCTGGGATATTAATTCTATGACTATAAACTATCAAAAAATGCAAAAAAAGAAATCGATTTTTTCGAACCCTCACATTGGGATACCCCCTTAAGAGGAAGAAGGTATATAATATGCAATGACAAACTGTCTTGTAAATTTTCGCTTGGAACTGTCAAAAATAAGGAATCCTTTCCATGGCACTGCAAGATCATTGTAGTTTAATCTCTTCCAATTTGAGATTACGGAGAGTAATTAATTTTGTTAAGTCACGGAGTGCAGCGTGAGAATTAAAAGGTTTCGATGATAGGAATTCGCAATGAAAACCGCATGATAAAATGCAATTTTTCGTAACAATTAAAAAATGCTTTTCCTATTTTTGTAAGTACGAGTAGAACAGTTAATGCATCATTTTGCCGAAACTATTTCACGCTTATACAAACATATACCTTTCTCGAATTTTATATAGTAATCATTTTATTTTTTTCTTCAATCAGTAAATAAAATATACCACTTTTGTCTTCATATTACACAAATATCACGAGTCTAGCTCGTAATCGTAATTTCATGTCAAACGTGAATATTACAACTCTGACTCGTCATCAAAATTCATATATTGTATCAGGAATGTTACAAAAAAAAAAAAATAATAATTTAATACGTTTAATACGGTGGTCACCAGTGACCGGCGCAAAAGATTTTACTAGAAACGCAACAAATTCGCATGATGTTTTGCAATCTTGTAATATATATATATTAAAACGTTTCAATATTTTTCTAATAACTCTGCGTTACCTTAATTTTGCACGATTTAATTATATTCGGCAGTATTTCATCGCATTGCGATTCTAACGTAGCAAAATATGTGGTGACCGGCGCAAAAGATTTTACTAACAATGCAAAAAATTCACAAGGAAGCCTACTTGCAATCTTGTAAATGCAATTGATATTGGAACGGTACTTCAATACTTTGGCTTCAAACAACTTTGCGTTACTTTCATTTTGCGCGATTTAATCATATTCTCTAGTATTTTACTGCATCGCGGTTCTAACATAGCAAAATACAGTTGGCATTCAACGTGTTAAATGATTTTTCCAAAGGTTTTGGTAACAAAAAAATTTGAATCCCATAAAAGCATCATCAAACGGCGTTAATAAGCGCCCAAGTACTTCACATGCAGTCGCAAGATATTATTTGCCTAAATTCTTCCGAGTTAAATGCTACGGCAAAGGATTACATAAAACCCGCGAAACTATTCGACCGCGCGGACCAAATTTTGGTCCAGCGCTGCCGATGACGCTCGTCGGAAATTCCTTTCGCGAGCCCCTTTGCCGTTTCATTTTGTTTCGCAGCCCTCCCAGTTTATGATCCGTCCAACTATGTTCGCTAATACGCGGACTCGTTCGCGTGCGGAATTCGTGTCACGGCTAATTTGCGCCGTAGCTGTGGTCTAGCTTCTGCAGTTTCCGCAGTTCGTCCAGCTCGTGACAGTTCGATCGCGAGGTACGGCGAAAGAACCGCGAACAGTTTGGCGAGACGGTAATTAATATGACGCGCGCGGCGCATAGTTCACGGGACTCTCGTTGTGCCGAGCAAATGAGCGGCCGCCGGTATATTGCGCATAACTGCTGCGCGAAATCCGTCGGAAACTTTCGACACGCGTTATTAACGCCTACGATACGCAGACGGTATCGCCGCAAAGTGGATTTACGGATGAGATAGATGGCAATTAGAAGCGCGCGGAAACGGTGGGCTGAGATTAGGCGGGCACATTAGGTGCGCTTGATGAGATGGATGAACAGAGCTGATGCGATATGGCGTTTGCTGTGTTTACGGGGGGAGACTGTTTTACTGCTTTAAGGGGGATTCCAATGTGAACGCATAAAAAAGGAAATTTTCAACATTTTCTTCATCAGAAACTATTGCATTTAATTGAGCAAACTTTTTTTTTCTGGAATGGTATCACCCAGGGCAATAGAGGACAATATTTGGTTCAAAAATATTTGTGTATTTAATTATTAGGTGTACAACTTTGCTCCCGCCGTTTTTTGCATTGGACGAAAGGGAAAAAACGGCGGGAGCAAAGTTGTGTACCTATTATATTGATGGTTTTACATACATTAAAAAGAAATTTGTTGTGCTGGCGTAGACAATTCCAGCCCTCCTTGACATCAAAGACAGAAAATCGAAAGAGATTATTCATCTGTATGAATGTGGTTATCGCATAAACCTTAGGTTTCAAATTTCTATGAAAATTAACAAAATGGCGGCGTTTTGTAAAAATGTGTAGAAAAAGTATTTTTTTGCGCTCTAAATAAGGCAAAATTATGGGTTATAATCAAAACTTTAACGTGATTTAGCTTCATGCGATAGTCACAAGTATTAATGTTTTAATAGACATATGATCCTTACGCATAATTTGTAACATTAAGGAGATCCTGAGATATATTTATATGAAAAAATAAAATTCATATTCGTAAAAATAATATACGTAATGAAATACAGCACGAAAAGTATTATGTACATTACAATGTGCACAGGGTCCGAAGGGGTTAAGAGGGTATTCCAATGTGAACACCTAAAAAAAAAGTAAATTTTCAACATTTTCTTCCTCAGAAACTGTTGCTTATAATTGAGCAAACTTTTTTTCCTGAAATAGTATGGCCTGGGACAATAGAAGATAATTTTTTTATTATTTAACAATATTTGTGTATTTAATTATATTGGTGGTTTTACACCCATCAAAAAAATGTTTGTTGTGTTGGCGTAGATAATTCCAGCTCTCTTGGACACCAGAGGCAGAAAATTGAAACAGATTCTTAACTTGTATGAATGTGGTTATCGCATGATTCTTGGGTTTCAAATTTCCATTAAAATTAAAAAAATAGCAGTGTTTTGTAAAACAGTGTAAAAATAAGCAATTTTTTTGCACTGTAAATAAGGCAAAATTATGGGTTATAATCAAAACTTTAACATGATTGAGCTTTATGCGATAGCCATAAGAATGCTGAATATTTTGTTAAAATTTGAAGTCGATCTATAAAACCGTTTTTGAGCAATCATCTACGCCACTTGCATAAATTTCGTTGATGCCGACAGCCTCTGCCTTGAAACGGATGGAAATCAAATGTAATCAAAAAGGACAGAATCGCCTAAATCGCCTTTGGGATATTAATTCTATGACTATAGACTATCAAAAAACGCAAAAAAAAAAAATCGATGTTTTCGACCCGTTACGTTGGAATACCCCCTAAACAGACTCTGGGATATTAATTTTATGTCTATAAACTATCAAAAAATGCAAAAAAAAATCGATGTTTTCGACCCGTCACATTGGAATACCTGCTTAAATTTCTAAACGCTGAATGCCGGCAGCATCGTTATAAGACTGATTGTTTTTGTATATGCAGAATTGAAACGATAACTTTTTTTAATGGAAAGAAATGTAAGTCTACAAGCACGACACTTGGTGTTTATTGTGTTCGAGAGAAGTGTAATTAATTTGACTGGCTTAATCATCGTATATTGATACTGTCCTTGTAAGACTAGGGGTTGTTGTATATGCAAATGCAAAACAATAATTATTTTTATTGAAAAGACGCCGAAATCTACAACTAATTGGTGTTTGTCGTTTTTAAGACAGGATGTGAGCGCAATTAATTTTATTATCTTAAACATTGTACGCCAATACCCTTCTTTTAAGAGTAGTTGTTCCTGTATACTCAGGATTAAAACAATCACTACTTAATTGCAAAGGAATCAAAGCTTGCAACTGATATAACAATTTTTTTGGATATTTACTCGTAACAATCTATTGACTTAAATAATTAGAACGAACTATTGCTATCTTCTACTTATACAGTCGATGGTGTCACGTACTTCCAGTTTTTGATGTAAATTTTCATGCAAATTTAATATTGCAGTAAAGTGGATTTATGAAGCAGGTAGTTGGCAATTACATGCGCAGTAAGATGATAGTCCAAGATTAAAGAGATGCCGTACACACATTTGATGACATAGACGCTTAAAATTCATTGGATGCGATTTTTGTATGATGACGCCTTTTGCATCATATTAATAGTTTCACGTAAGTAATAACGACAACGTCTCTAATATTACATGACCGTAAAATTAATATTTTGGCGAGTCACTTTCCAATTAGTCTCGTAGCAAGAAATTAAACAGACACATTAGACATGTTTAATAAGATAGACGACCAGAATTGATGTGATACGGTTTCTGTTTTATGTCGATGATGTGACGTACACAGTTTTCGATGCAAATTTAATATTGCGGTGAAGTGGATTTGTGACTGAGATAGATGGTAATTACACGCGCAGTAAGACGGTAGTTTAAGATTAAAGAGATGCTGTAAACGCGTTTGATGAAATGGATGCCCAGAATTCATGTGACACGATTAATTGTACAAAAACTTTTCTTGCGTTATATTCATGGTATGATGTAAATAATAATCACTATGCCACCAACTTTTCAAGCAAGTTTGATATTATAAAATTATATAAAATCATACGTATATATATATACAGGGTGCGGCGCCAAAATCCGGAAAAATCAAACATTTTTTTGGAACATAATTTTTATTGCAATAATAGAAAAGTAAAAAATTTGTTTTGTTACTGTATTGTTTGTTATAATTTTATATATATCTATATACGATTTTACGTATAGATATATACAAAATTAGACATTTATGCTATAAGTTTTTTCTTTTATTATATAATAATAATTATTATTATATAATTGCTGCGCATACAGTTTTTGATGCAAATTTAATATTCCAAAGTGGATTTACGGATAAGATCGATGACAATTATGCATTGTGTGATAAAATAGTCTGCGATTGGATAAATAAGTTATACGCATTTAATGAGATGGATTGTTAAAATTAATGGATTAGAAGTTTGGCGATTTTTTGACAAATTGGACTGGAAAATAATCGTTTGGCAATGGAAATTCAATATTACCGAGTAATTTCAGCGGGTAGTTGATCCAATATGACATGAATTGTGGACTCTGCACGAGAAATTAATATAATGCAGATGATTTTGTCTGTTTGAGAAAAGGTGACTTGTTCCATTTATATTATGCTCGATAAACCGCAGCGCGTGTTTGGGCGTTATAAATTATTTGATATCCCACTATGTGGCCATATGTCAATAAAGACACGTAATTCCCAATAAACCGAATTGCGTATTTAGACGTAATAAATGCTATTATGTGATTATATGGCAAAATACAAATAAAATAATTTCGTGCGTAATAAGCTACGCAGTTTGATGTAAAATCGTTTATAACGCCAAAAGCACACAGTTTCAGATACCATATGATATGAACAAGAGTTGCGAGGATTTACATTGAATACAAATATTAAGAGTGGCACTGACAGTTGTAGTTTTGCATCGTGGTTCGCTTGAGAATTCTGTGCTGGCATTTTGACATTTGCTCTTTTGAAATAACAGCAGTGCGCGAGTGCATTCATACCCCGCATGATGTATAAGAGAAAATTAATAATTAGTCAAGTGATTATCCAGCAACAAAATTGGATACAAACAGAATATACCTGTATCCATTGACATCACAAATGATTTTTAACGATAGATTACAAATTCTTAGACAATCAAACTGAAAAATTTATAGAAAATCAAAATACAAAATTGTCGGAAATTCAAAAGAAAATATTCGTAGAAACCGTCAGTTTATCGCATGCAAGTGCTTCGAAATTATATAAATCATTCTTCAAATTCTAATTTCATGAAAGTGCGATCGTTTCAAAGATTTCTCTTAAAAGTTTAAAGAACCCTCTGTTTCTCGAAGTTATAAGTTTTCCGTGACTAGTAAATTTGATTTACTAAAAAACTAAATAATACTTATGTAGCTATATAAGTAACTGTATTTACTAATGTAATACTAAAAATTACAATATCATAATACACAATATTATATATAATATAAAGATATAATATTAAATTAATTAAAATATTACAATATTATATACACAATATTAAAAATTACGCAATAAAGTAATTTGCACCAATTTGCCATAATTCGACATAAACCGGATCTCTGTAAAAAAATGATAATATTAAATTAAAGTAAAAAATTATAATATCATAATATATGATATTATATATAATATAAATATTATTAAATAAATTAAATATATATATATACATATGAAAATATAAATAATTATATTTACCAATATAATACTAAAAATGATAATATTTTAATACACAATGTT
This sequence comes from Cryptocheilus praepositus, assembly GCA_033815515.1. Taxonomy (NCBI): domain Eukaryota; kingdom Metazoa; phylum Arthropoda; class Insecta; order Hymenoptera; family Pompilidae; genus Cryptocheilus; species Cryptocheilus praepositus. The sequence continues at coordinate 3,699,345 of JAWWQZ010000215.1, read as the reverse complement.
ATGTATAATATAAATATATAATATTAAATTAATTAAAAAATTATAATATTATATACAATATTAAAAATGACGCAGTAACGTATTTTACACCGATTTGTCGTAATTCGGCATAGACAGGATCCCCGTTTAAAAAATTATAATATTAAATTAAATTAAAAAGTTATCATATTATATATATATATATATATATATATATATATATATATATATATATATAAATAATATTTACTAATATAATACTAAAAATTATAATATTATAATACACAATATCATATATAATATAAATATGTAATATTGAATTAAATAAAAAATTATACCATTATATACAATATTAAAAATTACGCAATGACGTAATTTACACCGATTTGCCGTAATTTGACATAGACAGGATCTCCGTCAAAAAAATTATAATATTATAATATATAATATTATAATATATATAATATAAATATATATATATATATAAATATAAATGTATAATATTAAATTAATTAAAATATTATAATATTATATACAATATTAAAAATTTCGCAATAACGTAATTTACACTGATTTGCCGCAATTCGACATAAACAGGATCACCGTCAAAAATATTATAATATTATAATATAATACACAATTTATATAGAATAAAAAATATTAAATTAATATTATAATATTATATACAATATTAAAAATTACGCAATAACGTAATTTCCACCGATTTGCCGTAATTCGACATAAACAGGATCTCCGTCAAAAATTATAATATTATAATATATAATATTGTATATAATATAAATATAAATAACTATATTTACTAATATAATACTATAATATACAATATTATATATAATGTAAATATATAATACTAAATTAATTAAAAAATTATAATATGATATACAATATTAAAAATTACGCCATAACGTAATTTACACCGATTTACCGTAATTTGACATAGACAGGATCTCCGTAAAAAAAATTATAATATTAAATTAAATTATAAAATTAAAATATTATAATATATATATATATATATATATATAACTATAATTACTAATATAATACTAAAAATTATAATATTATAATACACAATATTATATATAATATTAAATAAATTAAAAAATGATAACATTATATACAATATTAAAAATGACACATTAACGTAATTTACACCGATTTGCCGTAATTCGACATAGACATGATCTCCGTCAAAAAAAGTATAATATTAAATTAAATTAAAAAATTATAATATTGTGATATATAATATTAAATTATTTAAAACATTATAATATTATACACAGTATTAAAAATTACGCAGTAATGTAATTTACACCGATTTGTCGTAATTTGACATAGACAGGATCTCCGTCAAAAAAATTATAATATTAAATTAAATTGTAAAATTAAAATATTATAATATATATATATATATAACTATATTTACTAACATAATATTAAAAATTATAATATTATATACAATATTAAAAATTACGCAATAACGTAATTTACACCGATTTGCCGTAATCCGACATGGACAGGATCTCCGTCAAAACATTCATTGCACTTGACCGGGATCGGTTAATGTCATAGAACCGCTTGCACGGGTTTGTTAGCAATCTCGCTGATCGCGGCAATAAAATAAATAGCCTATCCGCGAAACGTCCCCTCATCCTTTTTTTCCCGCGTAACTGTCACCGGCAAAAGCGCGAAATGAAAGAAACATGAGACTAATCAATATTCGCCCGGACGTATAATTCGATCTCGGGATGAATATTCAGAGTTACGTATAGTTTGCAGAACGAGCGCGGGGGTTAACGATCCGACGGGCTGTGGGTGGAATTAAAGGTGGAAGAGGGCGGAGGCTGAATTCGCGAGTATTATCACGTTGTATCGCGCTTAAGTTGTTATACGCTTTTCATTATCGTTTATCATCGGCGCCGATAGCATTTTTCGACGCGCTTTAGTACTTTACAACGCGAGCGTACAGTCGGTCGGGAAAATATACGGGGATCGAACGGTTTAGAACGATACTTCGTGAAATTGTTGGTTGTTGACGCATTTTATGACAGATGCGTGAAACGATATCCGTCAAGTTTTGCATGGCAATAGTTATTATCGTTGAACCGTGCAAAATTTGAAGGGTCTTTAGTTTTTCATGAGAAAAACCAGATTGTCACTTTATTTTAAATTTGTTTCAATTTGAAAAAATATAAATAACTCTTAATTTTTTAATCGGGATGTTGACAAAAATTCCCCGAAATGTTTATAAGGGATACATATGTGAAATTATATCTATATTTTTACGCATCAATAGTTATTATCATTTTCCTCATTAATATTTGTTATATCAAAAATTATTCAAATATGTTTTCTTTATTTTCTTGAACCGTACGAAATTTAAGCAGCCGTCGATTTTTAATGGATAAGAAAAAGCAATTTTCTACATAAATTCACATTTGCTGTTGAAAAAAATTACAAATGACTGTTATTTTTTAATCAAAATGCCGGAAAAGTAACTTTGAACATATATGTATCTATTGAAATTTTATAATTTTGTTGTGCTATATTATGTATTAAAAATACGATAAAAGAGACATTGTTATTAATTGGTATGAATTGCAATTCATTTTTGACGCACTGCTTCTATTATATTGTAGGAATTTAGTGACTATAAATAGATGTTTGTTAAAATGGAATGAACAAGAATTTGATACAATAAGATCTTACGTTTTATTTAAGTAAATTTCTTATTATATATCATTGTTATTATTGTTATATTTCTATTTATATATATTCTATTTATTATATACATGTACATTCTTATTATAAGTAATTTTCTTCCTATATATTATATGTAAGTAAATTTCTACTTTTGCGTATATCGAATTGTTTTCCCCGTGTTCTTTCCCCTTGATTGTCTTCTTGCGACTGACTCTCAAGCTAAATTCTCGTTCTTTTCTTCTCATAAACAAGTGAAACGCGGATCACATTATCGATCACTCATCTTATTTACATCCTTAGCAATCAACTTATGCCAGAATCTTCCAAACGCGTTTCTAATGTTAATACCCATTAACAAATGCTTATTGAGATAATTATTGATTGCAAATGCATACACACACACTCTCTCAATCGCATGTCGCCACTTTATATCGCGATACTACATTATATATATGTATATTATATACATATTATAATTAATGATCAAACGAACTTACCTTAAGTGAAGTTCGATCACAATTATGTGAACAGCTTCATTCTATTCGATTTACAACCCACTCTGGGGCATATGCACATATATCTACCTTAATGACACAATTAATCGACTTACCCTTGCCACAAAAAAAAATGAAATAAGGACTTTACATATTTTAAACAAAATGAAAACAAGAATGGAGTTTTTCAAATTCTTACCAAGTTTAAAAATCCGTACAAGGCTGTAGCATAGGAGGCACTGCTACAATATGTAAATATAAATGTAAATCGCAAAGAATGAAGCTGTGAAACATAATATGTATATAATTATATATACATAATTATGTACATATAACTATAATTAATATGTATATATTAATATATTAACACTTTAACGACCGCTAGCCGATTAATCGATTTTTCGGTTCCAACTGCTATTTACCGGTAGCCGATTAATCGGCTTTTCAGTAGTCAACGGTTATATTAGATAAAATAAATATCAGATGATATTATGACAATTCTAAATGACAATAAAATTACATTGCTTTGAAACCAAAGGATTCTTAACAACATATTCAGTACTTTTCAGTTATAAAACTTTACAAATAGGCACATACACAATTCTTGCGCGATATCCAAAACAGTGTCGGTCGTTAGTGAGTGGCATCTTCAGTCAATAGCGATCGGTAAAGTGTTAACATATCTATACAATCATAATTATATAAGTACATATACTAATACATAATATTATAAAATATTGACACATTGCGTACGACATTCTTGCTCATTCAGACCTTGCACATTTTTAAACGTCCTAAAAAGTGGAACACAATACATACAAGCTTTTTTAAATACTGACTGATACGTTTACACTTTTTCGACATTCTAACATTCATTTACTTCGCAATGGTAGTATCAAAAATTGCCGCAAGGCTTCATTACTTTAACAACATACTGATCAACATCAAAACGAGATATCTCGTGACCCGTACGTAATGTGTTAATATATAATTTCCCAAGTTACACGCACAAACCATCTTTTCCATCCCACCTCTTACAGAATTTCTTTACAATCCAATATCGTTTACAAAGACTGCACGCGTAAACTAAAATTTCGCCAGCAAACTTTCCGCACCCACTGTATACCAGTTTCCCATCGTTACGCGGGCGTTCCATTAAAATCGCCAATTTCGTATTTCAATATTTGGCATCGTTCGCGGGCCAGGCCGTTCGCTGACGCTTTCGACATCTTTATTTTTCCACGCTCCCCCACCCCTGACAGCGTTGTAAGTCGTTAAACACGCGACGCTAAGTGCTTATAACCCGACACCGATTGTTTCGCAGCTGTTTTATTTATCCCCGAGTGAAATTCGCGCGAAACACATCGGCGTACACGGGAGATATTGTGAGCGAAATGCGCTTCACGGCATTAATGCGGCCGGCGCGGAATGATGGAGAGTGGATTAACCCTTTGAGCGGGACGCTTTTTCGCGAGAGCGTTTCAGCCGGAATGATGGATGCTTAATGAAAGCATTATACAAAAATTGGAGCGCGATCGCGATCGCGTAATCCGTCGGCGCGCTCTATTTTCCGGCCGGAAGTCACTAAATCTCGCGGGGCTCAGTGGCGAAATATTGCCGCGTGTTTCCTATTGTGTTATTGTGAATGTTCGGGGGGCGCGGATGAAAAGTGACGCGACGGCAGTTTGGCCGGGCCGCCGATTTAAGACGCGATCGAGGTCGGATAATCCGGCGGAAGAGTGTGTAGATGTGAGATAACAAAGTGTTGACGCGGGTCCGCGATGTTTGCTGGAGCAAAACGAAGGCTGACGTGGCGGCACTTTCGCTGGTTTTCTTATTTGTGCGTATGCGTCCCCAATCGTTTCGATTCCTTATTTATTGCAGCCACAATTATCAACGTACGAGATCAATATAGACGCGTTTTTATTAAATAATTTTCTTGCATTATTTCATTTGACGCAAATGAAGAAATTAGAACTTAGTTGCGCCTTACATAATCAATCTATAGAGTGCATACTAGCGAAAAGTGTTTCGTCCTTAACAAACGCTTCGGCCGAAAGTATTCAGCAGTCAAAGGGTTAAGAAGGCATTCCAATGTGAACGCCTAAAAAAAGGAAATTTTTAATATTTCTTTTTTTAGAAACTGTTGCATATAATTGAGCAAACTCTTTTTCTGAAAAGGTATGGCCGAGGACAATACAGGAAAATATTGTAATAATTTTACACTCATCAAAAAAATGTTTGTTGTGCTGGCATAGACAATTCCTTATATATATATTATATATTGTATATTATAATAATTTCTTATTCTTAATTAACATAATTTATCGGTGTCGTTTATGGGGGCATATATGGGTCCCCAATCGTTTCGATTTCTTATTTATTGCAGCCACAATTATCAATGTACGAGATGAATATAGACGCGTTCTTTATCAAATGATTTTCGTGCATTATTTCATTTGGCGCAAATAGAGAAGTATTATTAGAACTTAGTTGCGCCTTAGATAATCAATCTATAGAGTGCATACTAGCGAAAAGTGTTTCGTCCTTAACAAACGCTTAGGCCGAAAGTATTGAGCAGTCAAAGGGTTAAGAGGGTATTCCAATGTGAACACCTAAAAAAGCACATTTTCAACACTTTTTTTTTAGAAACTGTTGCGTAAAATTGAGCAAACGTTTTTCCTGAAAAGGTATGGCCGAGGAAAATAGAGGAAAATGTTTTCATGTTTTTACACCCATCAAAAAATGTTTGTTGTGCTGGCATAAACAATTCCTTATATATATATATTATATATTATATATTATAATAATTTCTTATTCTTAATTAACATAATTTATCGGTGTCGTTTATGGCGGCATATATGGGTCCCCAATCGTTTCGATTTCTTATTTATTGCAGCCACAATTATCAATGTACAAAATTAATATAGACGCGTTCTTTATCAAATCATTTTCGTGCATTGTTTCATTTGACGCAAATGAAAAAGTGTCATTAGAACTTAGTTGCGCCTTACATAATCAGTCAATAAAGTTCACACTAGTAAAAAGTATTTTGTCCTTAACAAATGCTTCGGCCGAAAGTATTCAGCAGTCAAAGAGGGTATTCCAATATGAACGCCGAAGAAAGCAAATTTTCAGCATTTTCTGTTTTAGAAATTGTTGCATATAATTGAGCAAATCTTTTTTCTGAAAAGGTACGGCCGAGGACAATAGAGGAAAATGTGTTAATCGTTTAAAAATATTTGTGTATTTAATTATATTGGTGGTTTTTACACCTATAAAAAAAATGTTTGTTGTGCTGGCATAGACAATTCCTTATATATATATTATATATTATATATTTATATATTATATATTATATATATGGGTCCCCAATCGTTTCGATTTCTTATTTATTGCAGCTAGAATTATCAATGTACGAAATCAATATAAATGCGTTCTATACGAAATAATTTTCTTGCATTATTTCATTTGACGCAACTGAAGAAGTACATATGATTAGAACTTAGTTGCGCCTTACATAACTAATCTATGGAGTGCATACTAGCGAAAAGTGTGAAAGTATTCAGCAGTCAAAGGGTTAAAGAGCAGATTTAAATGTTGCGGGATTTTTCTGGGAAAGAGGAGATGCAGGTTTTTGGGTTAATAGAGTGGAGACGTGATAATATTTTTTTATTTATTTTTTACTGCTATGCTCTTTGTAATACGATACGATAATTAAATAGTATGTACCGGATTGGGTGATAATAAATTCTAAGAATTCAATAACAAAAAAAGAACATTGAGGCGTTTTCTACTAAAATCGTTAAGGCTCAGTAAAAATTGTTGTTTAAGCCGTGAATGCATTTCCATAATTCATTGTTGTACTTTATTTTTCATCGAAAGTCACAAAACCGCCAGAAACTTAATAATAAAATGCCGAAAGGCATCTTTCATTACATTTGTCAAACCGATAGAAGAACTTATGGGAAGGCACATGTTGGAAAAACTGTGTCACTAACTTAAGACGCGATTTCGACAGGATAATCCGTCGATGCGTTTTATTTTATGGCGAACGCCCCTGCGAATCTAGGAATTCAATAAAAAAATATTGACGTTTGTTTTCTACTGAAACCTTTAAGGGCAGATAAAAACTGCTGCAATGGCATTTTGGCAGCGTTACCAATTTAACACGTCGTTTCAACAGGATAATCCGTCGGTGCATTTTACTTTACGCTAAAAGCCTCTAATACCCTGAAGGCTCAATAACAAAATATCGACACGTGTCCGTTGTATTTGTTAAACTCGCAAAAAAACTGATGTGGAACCACTTTAGCTACGTTACCAATTTAAGACGTGATCCCATTTGCATATTAGGTCGCTGTACTTTATTCTTTGTCAAAAGTCTCCCGCCTCGCGCACCTTAATAATAAAATATTGATGCGTCTTCTCTGTTGCATTTGTCAATGGTAAGTTTATATAAAAGTTGACACGATGGCACTTTGCCTGTATTACCAAGTTAAGATGAGATCCCATTCGCATAATTCGCCGGTGTATTTTATTTGTGGAAACTCAATAGCAAAACATTGGGACGTACACACGGTATGTGTTAAAACCAAATAAAAATTGCTGCTGTTTAATTTTAGTTTCGTTACTAATTTAACCCCTTAACTTGTATGCTCGAGTTAATTCGAGCGGCGTTGTATTTTATGCTGCTATAATTTTTCACACTCGAATATAATCGAGAATTGAAAATAACAATGTGAGAGCAAAGAAATAAAAATCGTTTTATTGATATTTATCATTTACATGCTGCACCTTGCTTCGAAATATATTACAAAAAGAAAATTTTGAATAATTTTTTAAAATAAAAGTAAGATAAAAAAGTCGATGTAGGGCAATATTGCAATATTTGACTCTTTTCTGCAATGTGGATCAAAATCCAAAATTAAAATAAAAATTTTAATTATTTTTGTATTTTTTAAAATTTCTTTGCCAAGACAATGTTCTAAATTGTATTTTTTTACTAAAAAATAATTTTTTTGGCCGGTTTGAAAAAAAACTGTGGGTTAAGGGGTTAATACCTGATTTCGGTGGGATAATCCATCAGTGTGCATTATCTTTCGCAGAAGTCACCAAAAGCTTTGAAACTGAATAATATTGACTCGCGTCTTCCATTATATTTAACAAATTCACATAAAATCTAATATAATGGCACTTTGTCCGTGTTATTAGTTTAAAATATGTTTTCGACAGGCTGATCCATCGATGCGCTTTATTTTACATCGAAAGCCGCTGTTACTCTAGGGAAGCAATACCAAAATATTGGCACATATCTACTCTGTTGTTAAACTCAAAGAAAAGCAGATGCGGCGGTACTTTGGCCGCGTAACAAAGTTAAGACGTGATCCCATTTGCATAATCCGTTGCTGCACTTTATTTTTCGCCGGAAGCCACTGCAGCTCTCGAGGCATAATAACAAAGCATTGACGCGTGTGTTTATTACAGCTGCACGAAAGTTGACGTAGTGGTATTATGGCTGCGCCACTAATTTAAGAGGCGGATCCCATAGAATAATCCGACGCACTTTATTCACCAATTTAAGGCGTGATTTCTTTGGAATAATGCGTTGGTGCATTTAATTGTTTTTTTGCGAGTCACTCCACATTGCCAAATACAGTAACAATGTACCAATGCGTAGTTTATGCTAGAATTGTTGAGGCCGAATAAAGGACACTGTGATGGTACTTTAGCAGCGTTCGCAATTTAAGACGTGATTTCATTAGGATAATCCGCCGGCGCGCTTTATTGTCTGCTGAAAGTCATTATAATGCTAGAAACGCAATAACAAAATATTACTGGATATTTGGTGAGGTCAAACAAAATTACTGCGATGGCAGTTTATTTGCGTTACTGATTTAAGACGAAATTTCCTTATGACGATCGATCGTATTCTTTTCTCCACAATTTCAGAATGCAATAACAAAATATTGATGGGTACACTCTACTAGGATTAATAAGGCCAAATAAAAATTGTTGTAATGGAACCTTGGCTCCGTTACCAATTTAAAACGTGATCCCATTTGCATAATCTACCGCTGTACTTTATTCTGCAAGAAAAGTTTTTAGAACTTTTAAAATTCAATAAGAAAATTACGACGCGTCTTTTTTTGTTATATTTGTTGGATTAAAATAAAAGCTGCGTTGATGGCACCTCAGTTGCGTCGCCAATTTAAGACGTGATTTCGTTAGGATAATTCTTCGACGCACCTGGTTTTCTGTAAAAAGCTATCATAACAAAAGCTAGAAGCTCAATAACAAAATATTGACACATATATATTGTATTCGTTAAAATAAATTAAAATTCGACAGAATATACTGTCGGTGCACTTTGTGATATAATAATAATAATAATACATCCTCCTTCACTTATCACCATCTAGACACTGACTATGCAAAATACATATTATTTCGCCAAGCCTATATAATAAATTAAATATATAATATATTAAAACCCAAAAATCATCTCATTTTACGATCACCCAATCCGGTATATACTATTTGATTATGGTATCGTATCACAAAGAGAATCACAGTAAATTCGACGAGATAAAAAACACACTACATTTTTTGCTGCTGGTCACTGGATCGTTTCAAACTCAACAAAAATAATATTATCACGTCTTCACTCTATTAACCGAAAAACTTTCATCTTCTCTTTCCCATAAAAATCCATAAAAATCGTGACATCCAAAAGCCATTATATTTATCGCTGCAACTTACTGATTTGTTCTTTTAACAATAAAACCCTGCATCTCCTCTTTCTCAGAAAAATCCCGGAACATTTAAATCTGCTCCTTAACCCTTTAACTGCTGAACACTTTCACACTTTTCGCTAGTGTGCACTCTATAGATTGATTATATAAGGGGCAACTAAGATCTAATGATACTTCTTCATTTGTGGCAAATTAAATAATGCAAGAATATGACTTGATAAGGAACGCATCTATATTGATCTGGTATATTGAAAATTGTGGTTGCAGTAAATAAGAAATCGAAACGATTGGGGACCCATATATGCCCCCATGGGCGACATCGATAGATTTCGGCGAACGCATGGAATGAGCCCATAGCAGTCAAAAGGTTAAACTACGTCCAATCAAAGACGATAAGTCGAGACATCCAAAAGTCATTACATCTATCGCTGCAATATTCCGACCCCTTCACTCTATTTATTAACCCAAAAACCTTCATCTGCTCTTTCCCAATAAAAACCCGCAACATTTAAATCTGCTCCTTAACCTTTTGACTGCTGAATACTTTGACACTTTTCTCTAGTATGCACTCTATAGATTGATTATGTAAGGCACAACTAAGTTCTAATGATACTTCTTCATTTGCGTCAAATTAAATAATGCAAGAAAATTATTTGATAAAGAACGCATCTATATTCATCTCGTACAGTGATAATTATGGCTGCAATAGGTAAGAAATCGAAAGATCGGGGACCCATATATGCCCCCATGGTCGACACCAATAGATTTCGGCGAACGCATATATACGCCCATAGCAGTTCAAGGGTTAAACTACTACTTAAACTAATCAATGGCGATAACTCGAGACTACATTTATCGCTGCAACTTACTGAATCGGTCCAAACTCAACAAAAAAATATTCCGACCCCTTCACTCTATTTATTAACCCAAAAACCTTCATCTGCTCTTTCCCAATAAAACCCCGCAACATTCGAACCCACCCCCCAAGTCACCGTGACTTCGCTTCCAATCTGACGACAAAACAACCGCTTATCGAGTTCAGGCAGCGTAACGCCACGAAGTCACGTGAACTCGTGCGCCAATTCAAATTGGCATTCGTCGGCGCCCTGAAAGATTAATAACGCAGCGGGGCGGATATTTTTAGCCGTCAGATATCGGGCGCATCGATTCCTTCGGGCGACGCGTTGCGCACGGCGACGTTATCCGTCAGTGCGCGATGTTCGTATCGCGCGACTGATGTAATTAAAACAAGGGGGCGAGCGGTCGTGGGTTACGTCAATCGGATTTAGTATGCTAATGCGAGAACCGGCATCGTCTCGTTGCGAGAGTGAGGACCGGCTCATAATTCAACAAATCAGGCGTCACCATCGCGATACAGTCTCGTTACGCGATCCTGTTTCACGTTTCTGTCCCTCGCGTCGTTACGTAACGTTTCGACGTTTGCGCGCACGAGGTACTCACTGAAATCCGTAGAATTGCGTGCGCTTGCACGCGTTAGAACGTGGATGTAAAACGGAGACTTTATTGAAAATTGATAAAGCGAGTTAAATTTTTCGAGACAATATGTATGTAAAAACGTGTGGGAAGAATTACAGTTATGCGGAATTAAGAAGAAGATAGCAAAAGTCACATTTTAGACACTTTCTGGGTGAGTATACAATGGAAATGCAGATAATTGGCTTTGTCGATTTAGGTGAAATGTAGACATGGTAAACAATTCTATATAATTCTACTAAAACTGCGTGAAGTTGCACAGGTTAGTATGCGAACGTGGATGTAAAACGGAGACTTTATTGAAAATTGATAAGGCGACTTTAATTGTTCGAGACAATATGTATGTAAAAATGTCTGGAAAGAATTACAGCTCGGCGGAATTAAGAAGAATATAGTAAAAGTCGTATTTTAGACATTTTCTGGGTGAATATATGATGAAAATGCAGATAATTGGTTTTGTCGATTTGGGTAAAATGTGGGTATGGTAAAGATTTCAAATAATTCTGCTGAAACTGTGTGAAGTTGCACGTGTTAGAACTGGACGTATTGTAAAACGGAGACTTTATTGAAAATTGATAAGGCGACTTTAATTGTTCGAGACAATATGTATGTACAGATATCTAAAAAGAATTTCAGCTCGGCGGAATTAAGAAGAAGATTGAAAGTAATTGCTAAAGAAAATGCAGATAATTGGCTTTGCCAATTTGGATGAAATGTGTGCATGGTAAACATTTTAAATATTTCTGCTGAAACTGCGTGAAGTTGCACGCGTTAGAAAGTGGACGCGCTGTAAAACGGAGACTTTATTGAAAATTGATAAGGCGACTTTAATTGTTCAAGACAGTATATATTTAAAGATATCTGGAAAGAATTACAGCTCGGCGGAATTAAGAAGAAGATAGTAAAAGTCGTATTTTAGACATTTTCTGGGTGAGTATACAATGAAAATGCAGATAATTGGCTTTGTCGATTTGGGTGAAATGTGTGTATGGTAACCATTTTAAATAATTCTGCCGAAACTGCGTGAAGTTGCACAGGTTAATATGCAGACGGGCTGTAAAACGGAGACTATTGAAAATTGATAAGGCGAGTTAAATTGTTCGAGACACTATGTATGTAAAGATATCTGGAAAGAATTACAGCTCGGCGGAATTAAGAACAAGATTACAAATAATTGCTAAACAAAATGCAGATAATTAGCTTTGCCGATTTGGGTGAAGTGTGTGTGTGGTAAAAATTTTAAACAATTCTGGTGAAATTAAGATAAACATGTAAACAACATTGTTCGAGATAATATGTATGTAAAAATGTCTGGAAAGAATTACAGTTCGGCGGAATTAAGAAGAAAATTGCGAATAACTGCTAAATAAAATGCAGATAATTGGCTTTGCCGATTTGGGTGAAATGTGTACGTAGTAAACATTTTAAACAATTCTGCTGAAATTAAGATAAACATGTAAAAAACATTGTTCGAGACAATATGTATGTAAAAATGTCGGGAAAGAGTTACAACTCGGCGGAATTAAGAAGAGGATTGCAAATAATTGCTAAAGAAAATGCAGATATTTGGCTTTGTCGATTTGGGTGAAATGTGGGTATGACAAACATTTTAAATAATTATGCTGAAACTGCATGAAGTTGCACACGTTAGAACGTGCACGCGCTGTAAAACGGAGACTTTATTGAAAATTGATAAGGCAAGTTAAATCGTTCGAGACAATATGTATGTAAAGATATCTGGAAAGAATTACAGCTTGGCGGAATTAAGAAGAAGATAGCGAAAGTCATATTTTCGACATTTTCTGGGTGAGTACATGATGAAAATGCAGATAGTTAGCTTTCTCGATTTGGGTGAAATGTGTGCATGGTAAATATTTTAAATAATTCTACTGAAACTGCGTGAAGTTGCACAGGTTAATATGCAGATGCGCTGTAAAACGGAGACTTTATTGAAAATTGGTAAGGCGAGTTAAATTGTTCGAGACAAGATGTATGTAAAAATGTCTGGGAAGAATTACTGTTCTGCGGAATTAAGGGGGCATTCCAATGTGAACGCTTAAAAAAAAAGCAAATTTGTAACAGTTTTTTTCTGAGAAACTGTTGCATATAATTGAGCAAACCTTTTTCCTGTAAAGGTATGGCTTAGGACAATAGAGGAACATTTCTTTATCCTTTAAAAATATTTATGTATTTAATTATATTGGTAGTTTTATACGCGCCGAAAAATTTTTTGTTGTGCTGGCGTAGACAATTCCGGACATCTGAGACAGAAAATCGAAAGGGATTCTTAATCTGTATGAATGTGGTTATCGCAAGAACCGCAGGTTTCAAATTTCCATGAAAATTAACAAGATGGCGGTGTTTTGCAAAAAAGTGTAGAAAAAAGCAATTTTTTTGCGCTATAAATAAGGCGGAATTACGAGTTACAATCAAAACTTTAACATGATTGAGCTTCATGCGATCTATAAAGCAGTTTTTGAGTAATCATTTACACCACTTGCAAAATTGTTATTACCAGTCAAAAAGGGCGGAATCGTCAAAACCGACTCTGGGATATTAATTCTATGACTATAAACTATCAAAATGTGCAAAAAAAACACGATTTTTTCGACTCGTCACATTGGAGTAGCCCCTTAAGAAGAAGATAGTAAATGCCGTATTTTAGACATTTTCTGAGTGAGTACATGATGAAAATGCAGATAATTGGCTTTGCCGATTTGGGTGAAATGTGTGCGCGGTAAACATTTTAAACAATTCTGCTGAAATTAAGATAAACATAGCAAAAGTCGTAATTTGGAAATGTTTGCTGTGAGTACATGATGAAAATGCAGATAATTGGCTTTGTCGATTTGGGTGAAATGTGTGCATGGTAAACATTTTAAATAATTCTGCTGAAACTGCGCGAAGTTACACTGGTTAATAAGCGAACGCGATGTAAAACAGGGATATTACGAACCATTGATAAAGCGACTTCAATTGTTTGAGACGTCACGACAGGGCATTTACTAGAAAACATGCAAATATGTCTGAAAGGAATGACACTTTGTATGAATTGGTTTTGCAGATCCGGGGACAGTTGGGTACGCGATAAAAATTTAATTAAAATATTGTAAATTTACATGGAGTTGTGATCAAATTGCATGTGTTATTGTCCAATCATTGGAAAACAGAAACCTTTCAGAAATTGAATAAAGTAACTTAAATTGTTTGAGAAATGTACATATAAATTATAGATATAGTGAAAATATAAATATATTCTAGTGAAATTGCATTAGACTTGCTATAAAATTTGAACAAATTACATCGAAATATAAAACCTTTTACTTGTCTTTTGAAATAATGATATTTTCATTGGCCAACATTTAATTGTATCTACAGAATTTAAAACTATATTATTTCATAATACGACACCCACGATTCAAAAAGCATAGACGAAATCTTGAAACTGCATGATAAAACAAATAATTACAAATTTACTCATAGAAAGCAAAACTATGAATATGTTTGCAATTCCAACCAAATTTTACGTTAATTAATAACTACAAATTCTTTGCTACATCATAAGTAAGTATAATCGCCACCACCAAAACAATTAAGAATGCAACTTAAATTGTTTGAGAAATGTACATATAAATTATGCATATAGTGAAAATATAAATATGCTCTAATGAATTTGCATTGGATTTGTTATGAAATTGGAACAAATTACATCGAAATATAAAACTTTCTACTTGTCTTTTGGAATAATGATATTTTCATTGGCCAACATTTAATTGTATCTACAGAATTTAAAATTATATTATTTCATAATACGACACCCACGATTCAAAGAGCATAGACGAAATCTTGAAATTGCACGATAAAACAATAAATTACAAATTTATTCATAGAATTCAGAACTATGAATATGTTTGCAGTTCCAACCAAATTTTACATTAACTAATGAATAAAAATTAATTTGCTACATCACAAGTATGATCGCCACTGCCAAAACAATTAAGAATGCAACTTAAATTGTTTGAGAAATTTACATATAAATTATACATATGGTGAAAATATAAATATGCTCCAGTGACATTGCATTGGACTTGCTATAAAATTTGAACAAATTACATCAAAATATAAAACCTTTTACTTGCCTTTTGGAATTATATTTTCATTGGTCAAAATGTAATTGTATTTACAGAACTTAAAACTACACTATTTCATAATACGCCATCTACGATTCAAATACCATAGAAGAGAACTTGAAATTGCATGATAAAACAATAAATTACAAATTTATTCATAAAAAGGAAAACTATGAATATGTCTGTAGGTCCAACCAAATTTTATGTTAACTAATAAATGAAAATTCGGTTACTACATCACAAATATAATCGCCACCGCCAAAACAATGTGTTTCCCTTCATCCACCACCTCTTTTCACACCAATCACTTTCACACCCTTCATTTCACGAATTCCTGTTACAGTTCCGCAATTCAAAAAAACTGTATTTCCCATCACACATTTCTTTTCTTCTCCGCGTTTATCGCAAAAAAGCCGTTACCGAATTCCGCCCCACATTTTAAATCGCTTTTTCCATTGTTTGCTTTAGTTTAACACGAGTTCCGCGTTTTGTCGCAAATCAATTGTTTCGCGACTTTTTTCCACGCCACGCATCCGCCGTCTAAATAGAGTTCCAGGTGTGCCAGCGTTCAGCGCCCATTGGTTCGGTCTGTTTTGCAATTCCCTTAGCCAACCGTTCCCCGTCATCCGGCAAATAAATTTAATTCCGCGATACAAGCGTCACGGATGCGGAGCTTGCGGGTGTGCCGTTATACATTTTTCATGCGACCTGCGTAAAACGTGTCTAATGGTCACGCTGACAGGCGGCATCGATCGAAAAATCGTCGAGGAAAGGACGAAATATAATGAGCTTGTGCGGCCAATTACGTGGGCAGTCCGATAAGTACTTAGCCTACAAAAAAAAAAAAGAAAAAAAAACGAAAATTTTGGAAAATTGACGATTTATTTTTCAACATAGTCTCCTTTTAACTCGATACACTTGATCCAGCGATGAAATCTGGGCATATCCTGCATGAAATATTGGGCATGAGAAAGCTTTCTGCTCGATGGGTGCCGCGTTTGCTCACTCCGGATAACAAGCGCATCCGTGAGACCACTTTAGAGCAGTGTTTGACACTGTTTAAGCGCATCCGAAAGAGTTTCTACGTCGTTTTGTGACTGTCGATGAAACGTGGATCCACTGGTACACACCAGAGACCAAGGAACGGTCGAAACAGTGGACTGCGCCCGGCCGAAAAGGTGATGGCCACCGTTTTCTGGGATTCACAAGGTGTGATCTACATAGACTACCTGGAGAAGGGCAAAACAGTCACAGGACTGTACTATGCCGAATTATTGAGCCGATTCGACGCCGAATTAAGGAAAAAACGGCCTCATTTGGCGAAGAAAAAAGTGCTCTTTCGCCACGATAACGCACCGGCTCACACCTCTGCCCAAGCTACAGTCAAATTCGTTGAATTAGGCTATGAATAGCTGCCCCATCCACCGCATTCTCCAGATTTGGCCCCGTGTGACTTCTTTTTCTTCCCAAACTTGAAAAAGTCACTCGCTGGACAGAAATTTGAGTCGAATGAAGAGGTTATCGCCGCCACGGAGGCCTACTTTGCAGATCTCCAGAAAACGTATTTTTCAGACGGGTTGAAGAAGTTGGAGCATCGCTGGATCAAGTGTGTCGAGTTAAAAGGAGACTATGTTGAAAAATAAATCGTCAATTTTCCAAAATTTTCGTTTTTCTTTTGTAGGCTAAGTACTTATCGGACTGGTCACGTACATGCGGATAATTTGCTGTCACTTGACCGGCGGATTTTTCCTGCGAACGGCGGAAATCGATTTCCTGACAAAAGCGAAGAATGCCGCGAAGCGACCGAATTTTATTTTTACACGCAGAAAATATTTTGCGCAGTGCCAGGAATAAAAATTGATGACGGAAAATTTGTGTCGTTTATATAATGGAGAGCGCGTAAAACTGGGGGGAATTATTGACGATGCGTCTACGCGCGGGCGAATTTTCGAAATGTCATCTGGTTTGAGTAAAAAAACAATGCGGTGCAATGCGTTGTGCACTTCATCTGTAGCTTGGATTCCGACGGTTCGGGTGTAGAAAAATAATTCAGTACGCCGACGCCGGTGTCTTGAAAAATGTAGGCCGGTTATATGAGAGTTTATTTTGATGTAACAATGTCTTTTTGCAAAGTCGCTGTGACCGATCACGGTAATTAATTTTTCACGGGTGCGGTTGTTTAACCCATTCGAGACCGACTGCACACCGTGTGTGCAATGGATTTTCGAGGTTATAAGACGGCTTGCACACCGTGTGTGCAATAACAGTAATGTGCAATTATCAGTTATTCTGAGTAAACTAGTCGTCGAAATAAGATTTTCCTTGAACTAATGAAATCTGCAAGGTACAGGAAAACAACATTTGGCATTGGTTTTACTGTGTACCAAAAATCTAAAAATTATTTGAAGCCTTTCTTACATGTAAAATACTATGAATTGCCGACAGTCCTACAAAGAAGGAAAATATAAACGTAATAATTACTCTTGTCCTGCTTGTGTCGGTAATCCTGGATTATGTTTGGGAGAATGTTTCAAGCGCTACCATCAACCAACTAATGTATAATTACGTTACGATCAGTGCACTATTGGCTAAAAGTGTATTTACAAGTTATATTTTCTTTTTTATTACTGAGTTACATTACTATGTTATCTGTAGACATTTTTCTAAAAATTCAATTCTCGTTTGTTATTTTTTTTCGTTATTCAACTTATCTTTTTTTAACTTTTTACTACTTTTTAAACATTTTCTTTGCATTATATTCTGTTCTTTATTCTTGAAAACAAAATAACGATTTTATATTATCTAACTATCTTTGAAATAAATGTTCATGAATTTTTTAATGATGTATTTTCATTTTACCTTACATTGCACACATGGTGTTCAATCCGTTCCTCGCAATAAAAATTTTCCGAGGCGCGAGCTGCACACCTGGTGTGCAATGATCTTATTTATGTGAATTCACTTACGAATTGGGTGATTTCCATAGTAAACATGTTTTTTTTTTTATTAAAAATGAACAATATAAAGAAAAAAAAATTTCGCTCCTGGAGACCGTGTTCGAAAAAAATCGTCGTCTCGAATGGGTTAATATCTATCTATTTATATATATATATTTATATCTATCTAGTTATCTATTATAATAGTGCACAATTAGCTGCTTCGCTTTGTGCAGACAAGACACACGTTGTAGGAACACTTCGCAAAATCCCAAATTTGTAATTGATAAAAAGCTAAAAAAGGGAGAATCTATTTTTGCTAGGAATAGTAATATTTTAGTGCAGAAATGGAAAGATAAACGAGAAGTCTTGACAATATCTACGAAACATAATGCATCATTCAAAGAAGTAAAGTCTAAAAATGGAAATTTAGTAAATAAATCTTCTACAGTTGCAGATTATAATAACAATATGTCGGGCATCGACAGAACAGATCCAATGATCGCTTATTATTCTTCCCCTAGGAAGTCGTTACGATGGTATATAAAACTCTTTTTTTATATAATGGATATTACAATTTGGCATACATGTTGGGTATACAACAAAGTTCATTGAATTAAAATGAATTATTTAGATTTTAGAAATGATCTCGCTAAAAAATTAATTTGTATAAGCAAAATAACTACGTTTCCGTATAACAATACCTCGAATACAAAACATTGCCCTAAAAAAATGGATAAAAGAATAAGATATCGTGTATGTAGTATGAAGAATCTGCGCAGAGAAACTTTCTATACCTGCGGAATTTGTCAGACGAACAAGGGATTACCTATTGAGCTTTGCGTAAGTGAATGTTTCAAAATTTTTCATGAAAAAAATAAATAAATAACTTGTATTTCGCTTTAAAAAATGTTTTTATATTTATGTTCCTTTCCTATCTAGTTAATTTCCTTTTTATAAAATACGTTGCATATGTGCGGCGTGTGGTCTGTAAAATAAGTTTCTCATCCCTGGCCCAGCGTCGCATTTATGCGTCCTATGAAAAAAATGCTTATTTTTTATATAATTGGCATGTTATAAATATATATACTCAAAATCAATGCTAACTGAAGTCATATTAGAAGAAAAAACGCCATGGTCTGTGAAGCGAGAATTTCTTTTCAAGGCCTGGTAGCGAATGAGTTAAAGATGGCAACCAAATTCCGGTCCGATGATTCGTAATCAGTCATTTTACATGACTGTAGCTATTAAAGAGTCGTGCTATGTATTAGTACAATTAATTTGATTATTTAATACAGACAGAAAATCACAGATTTTAGTATATTTACAAACGTTGCACGTCTATAAATTATATAAACTACACTATATTCGTGCATTAACAGTTGCTTCGAATTTTCATCCAACCAACATTTCGTCCTTAGACCTAAAAAGTGTTCAAAACTTCAAAGCAGGCAGTGAAAGAGACGAAACAGAAAATTATCTAAATTATTAAATTATCTATCTAAATTATCCATTATATATTGTATTGATTATATATCTAAATTATCTAAAATATTATTAAAATTATCCAACCAACATTTCGGTCCTTAGACCCAAAAAATTGTCAAAATTTCAAAGCGGACAGTGAAAGAGACGAAACAGAAAATTATCTAAATTATTAAATTATCTATTAAATCTTATATTAATTACATATCTAAATTATCTAAAATATTATTAAAATTATCCAACCAACATTTAAAAAAATGCAACAAAAATGCAAACATTTTAAAAAATTTAATAAAATATTATTAAAATTATCCAACCAACGTTTCAAAAAATGTTCAAAACTTCAAAGCGGACAGGGAAAAAGACGAAACAAAAAATTATCTAAATTACTAAATTATCTATCTAAATTACTAAATTATCTATCTAAATTATCCATTAAATATTACATTAATTATATATCTAAATTATCTAAAATATTATTCAAATTATCCAACCAATATTTCGGTCCTTAGACCCAAAAAATTGTCAAAATTTCAAAGCGAACAGCGAAAGAGACGAAACAGAAAATTATCCAAATTATTAAATTATCTATTAAATCTTATATTAATTACATATCTAAATTATCTAAAATATTACTCAAATTATTCAACCAACATTTCAAAAAATGCAAACATTTAAAAAAAATTTAATAAAATAGTATTAAAATCATTCAACCAACATTTCAAAAAATGTTCAAAACTTCAAAGCGGACAGGGAAAAAGACGAAACAGAAAATTCTGAATTTATATACCTTTACATATTCTCCACGCAGTTCGTCTATTTCGACGTGAGTTTTATTTTCGACGTAACTTTTCGCGTGCAAGCTACATTCATATTCTGACAGTTATCCCGAATTTTAACCTGATCCACCTTTCACCCCTGCCCTCACAGACGGCAATGATTAAAAAGCCTTACGCCGGCAGGGCATTGAACAGCAGCGAAAGAAGCAGAACATAAAATCCTGGAAGAGCCACTTCCGCGGGACAACGATTTTGGGATTTATGAAATTCAATTGGGAAGTTATAAAAGTTTCCACCCCTACGGAAGGACGCCTTATCTCGTTCTCCTGGCCGGAAACGAGGACGCAGGAAGCGGGCAAGTCTTTCTAATAAAACGAAACAAAAGGACGGCACGTTTGCTGCCACCTTCGATCCTCGTCTCGATTCCCGTCGCGATTTTCTCGCCGAAGCCACACGACGGTCCTCGCGTATTTATTCTTGCACGTCGATGTGTTTCTGGCGATCCTGCTACTCACATTGTCTAACGTCGCTGTCCGTTTCGAACGTTTCGCTCACTGAATAAACTCACGCGACACGCGAAAGCAATTTATCGTTCCACTGTCTGTACGGGACTATTCGTTTGATTTATTTCAGGCTTCGGCGACTTAGAGGATTCTTCAAACCCGTCTACTGATTGATGTTTATTATAATGTCTTTTTAAAAAATTAGTTGTATATATTGTCTACTGATTGATGTCTATTATAATGTCTTTTTAAACAATTAGTTATTTCCGAGTACACTCGTCATGAAAAAATTCGTAGTATTTTGTGTTATGGCAAACATTTTGCGTCGCGTGCGAAAAGTGGATGCAAGTTGCTGTTTAAATTGCGATTTTAGTGAAAGGTAAAATATATTCGAAAATTTGATGTTATGAATATTTGGAGGTATACAATATAATGTTTTGTTTGCAAATACTGTTTATAAGAAGTCAATATTTTATAGTAACTTTCAATACACCCTGTTACTACAATTTCCAGCAAATGTTTGAATACATTTGCGACACCTTAGAAAAGTGTATTTAAAATGCAAGGTCTTGTTTAAATTGCGATTTTAGTGAAAGCTCAAATATATTCGAAAATTTGATCTTATGAATATTTGGAGGTATACACGGTATACAATATAATTTTTTGTTTGCAAATACTTTTCATAAGCAATAACTAATTTCCCATTATTTTGTAGCAGCTTTCAATACACCCTATTACTACAATTTTCAGCAAATGTTTGAATACATTTGCGACCCCTTGGAAAAGTGTATTTAAATTGCAAGTTGATGTTTAAATTGCGATTTTAGTGAAAGCTGAAATATACTCGAAAATTTGTTGTTATGGATATTTGGATGTATACACGGTATACAATATAATTGTTTCGTTTGCAAATGCTGTTTATAAGCGATAAGTAATTTCCCATTATTTTGTAGTAACTTTCAATACACCCTATTACTACCATTTTCAGCGAATGTTTGAATACATTTGCGACCCTTTAGAAAAGTGTATTTAAATTGCAAGTTGATGTTTAAATTGCGATTTTAGTGAAAGCTGAAATATACTCGAAAATTTGTTGTTATGGATATTTGGATGTATACACGGTATACAATATAATTGTTTCGTTTGCAAATGCTGTTTATAAGCGATAAGTAATTTCCCATTATTTTGTAGTAACTTTCAATACACCCTATTACTACCATTTTCAGCGAATGTTTGAATAGATTTGCGACCCCTTATAAAAGTGTATTTAAATTGCAAGTTGCATTTAAATTGCGATTTTAGTGAAAGGTAAAATATATTCGAAAAATTGATGTTATGGATATTTGGAGGTATTCACGGTATACATATAATATAATTTTTTGTTTGCAAATACTCTTTATAAGAGCTAACTAATTTCTAATTATTTTGTAGTAACTTTTAATACACCCTATTACAACAATTTTCAGCAAATGTTTGAATACATTTGCGACCCCTTAGAAATGTGTATCCAAGTTGCAAGTTGCGGTTTAAATTGCGATTTTAGTGAAAACTGAAATATACTCGAAAATTTCAAGATGTTATGAATATTTGGAGGTATTCACTGTATACAATATAATTTTTCTTTGCAAATACTGTTTATAAGAGGTCAATATTTTGTAGGAACTTTCAATACACTCTATTACTACAATTTTCAGCAAATGTTTGAATACATTTGCGACCCCTTAGAACAGTGTATTTAAATTGCAAGTTGCTGTTTAAATTGCGATTTTAGTGAAAACTGAAATATACTCGAAAATTTCAAGATGTTATGAATATTTGGAGGTATTCACTGTATACAATATAATTTTTCTTTGCAAATACTGTTTATAAGAGATAATTAATTTCTCAATATTTTGTAGAAACTTGCAATACACTCTATTACTACAATGTTTGAATACATTTGCGACCCCTTAGAAAAGTGTATTTAAATTGCAAGTTGCTTTTTAAATTGCGATTTTAGTGAAAGCTGAAATATACTCGAAAATTTGAAGATGTTATGAATATTTGGAGGTATAAACGGTATACAATATAATTTTTTGTTTGCAAATACTGTTTATAAGAGATAACTAATTTCTCAATATTTTGTAGGAACTTTCAATACACCCTATTACTACAATTTTCAGCAAATGTTTGAATACATTTGCGACCCCTTAGAAAAGTGTATTTAAATTGCAAGTTGCATTTAAATTGCGATTTTAGTAAAAGGTTAAATATATTCGAAAATTTGATGTTATGAATATTTGGAGGTATTCACGGTATACAATATAATTTTTTTACTTTCAATATTACTTCATTCCCTTTCAATACACCCTATTACTACTATTTTCAGCAAATCTTTGAATACATTTGCGATCCCTTAGAAAAGTCTGTACCTCAATTGTGTCTCAAAAAGTAAGCGATCACGAGTATACTCGTCAAACACAGTGTATGTTATAATATGATGTTATAATATAGAATTAAGTTGCAATGAAATTATCTTTCTTCATCTACTTTTCTCATCTATCTCAATCTAGTTTTTCATTTTGGAAAAGAAATTTGTTTGTTAATGTTAATAAAGAATCTTATTTTAATAAATGACTGTATCGAACGGGTACGTGGTATAATTATCTTAAACGGCGAATCTAATCCAGTTCCTACACCATATATCATTTTTTGAAAACAGTTATTTCTCTTTCTTCATGTATCCGTTTTATCCCGTCGTGGTCTCCAAATCTTTTAAACATCTTAATTGTCATAAAAATGATCGAATACATTTTAGTTTTTACCAGGATTACAATTTAACCATCAAATTATACCTACATTTTCGCATTAAAATAAAATATTACCATTTTTCCATGACGTGTACATTCGACATAAATAGTCAACCGGTTACTATCTTCGACTTTGGATTTTTCCATTATCCTTTTTTTCTACCAAATTTTTCTTGTGTCCGCTTCTCACGAAACTCCACCAAATTGGCTCGGCACCTTTCGCTAGGCTTCCATTTTTCCGCCCCTGAACGGGTTAAACACCCAATCTTCTGTATACTTTCAGTAATCTCTAACATTTTAATATTCTAATATTTTCGGCTTCCCTATTCTTCTATAAATTTCAGCGATGACACATGTTCATTTTCGTCCAACACTTCTAGGCCATCGAATTCGTTTTAGATTTGCTTGCCACGGTTAGTTACGAGTTAGGTCTTCAGATTTACGTTTGGTGTCAAACAGTCCAGAACATACCACTCACGTATACATAGTTGTTCGATAAACCCGTGTAAATACGACACCACAAATATCGTGTTCATTGACAAGCAATTACACAAAGTACTGTTGGCGTGTGACCGCGGAAGGGATGATTTACACGGTCAGTGCAAACCTAAAATTTCCCGTTGTCACAGAAGGTGTCGAATAAAATATTCGTCAGGCGTACAGATGTGGGAGTATAGGATATATCGTGGGTGATGTGGTTCATTTCGATTTTATTGTAATTTAGTTAAGTGATTAACGGATATAAAGGGGTTTTCGGGCGAAAATGCTGGCTGCGGAACTTTGTTAGTGTAACTCGACGTGTTACGGGTGAAGGATTTCATATACGTGTCGCGTATTTGGGATTTTGGCATGGAGCGTTAAGCATGCATACGAAACGTCAGGTGTACGTTGATATTGTGTACGTTATGTATGTAATGTGTCGTGGTAATGTGTGTTTAATCTATGGTAATAATAACAGGTAATATGTACTCATATAACTTGTGCGCATATAAAAGATAGTAAGCAAACCAAGTATTTTTCATAAATGTTAGATGAATTGATATTGGGGTATATGGGAAAAGTTAGTTATGCATATCGTATATGTATCTTAATTAACTCTGTGTACAGATATACTAACGTATAATAACGTAATATACTATATATGAAGGTGTTCATATGCATATTATACACCACATATATATTGATATTGTACAAATGCCATAAGTAATCTGTTACTCATATAACTTGTACATTGGACACAAGGCATTGGAATGCACTATATATGAAGCGTTAATTATGCATATTATACACCACATATATATTGACATTTTACAAGTTATCTAAATTATATGTCACTCATACAATTTGTACGCATATAAAACACAGTAAACAAGTCATACGAATAATTTTAGATGAATGTCACATATATGCCATATTGCAATACTTGCAAAGCATTTATCACATATATGTATATTTATATTTTACAAATACCATAAGTAATCTGTTACACATACAACTTGTACATTGAACACATGCCATTGCAATATACTATATACGAAGCGTTAATTATGCATATTGTAGACCACATATGTATGACATTTTACAAGTTATCTAAATGATATGTCACTCACACAATATGTACAATATAAAACACAGTAAACGACCCATACGAATAATTTTAGATGAATGTCATATAAATGCAATATTTCAATACTCGCAAAGCGTTTATCACATATATATTGATATTTTACAAATGCCATAAGTAATCTGTTACTCATATAACTTGTACATTGGACACAAGCCATTGGAATATATATGAAGCGTTAATTATGCATATTACACACCATATATATATAATGACATTTTGCAAGTTATCTAAATTAAATGTCAGTTATACAATTTGTACGCATATGAAACATAGTAAACAATCCATACGAATAATTTTAAATGAATGTCATATAAATGCAATATTTCAATACTCGCAAAGCGTTTATCACATATATATTGATATTTTACAAATGCCATAAGTAACATGTTACACACACAACTTCTATACATATAAACCATCGCAACAAGTCAACTCAAGTACTTTCCATACATGTAGGATCTCAAATACAGGATCCTCTAATTGGCGAGGAAAGCAATTATTACATTTATGTATCATAGGTACCGAGTTTATTGAGTTGTGTTATTTTTTTGCTGAGTGATCACTTAATGACGAAACGTAAAGACGAAACGACGAATCATTAGGAAATAAGACTAAAGTGTCTTGATTATGTTGTTATTGTTTATAAATATTATACTCTCTAGTTTCACGTGTTTAAATCCTACATACACGTCACATTCACATGACACTGGAATCCACGTGAACCGTTAATCACGCACACGTGACACATACGTTGATATCCTCATATCAACGGTAATCAACGTCGCGCTTATGTGACACAAGGCTCTAAACTCAGCATTCTGTCAACCATACGTGACGCACAGTCGCGCGTTGTTAAACGCACGCTTGAACATGCGCGAAATAAAGTTTCTTTCGAGAGGCACCCGGCTTCGCGAAGAGAAAACTGCGTGAAATGAAGCGAGCGAGTTTAGCCGCGAGCGCGTCGGAAGAAACTTGGCATACGTAAAGCAGTTTGAGATCGTTGCCGGGATAAGAGACCGACCGCGAAGTCGGACTTACAACTGAACACGTAGTTAGTATGCTAAGCAGAATTACACCATATTATTCGAGTTTAAATCTCGTGGCTTCGTCACCATAGCGACGACGCGTCGCTCTCGATCTCCATAGAGGCGAGAGAAGCTGTTCGAGTATACACATATGTAACGATTTTAAGAAAACAATTCGTCCAGTTGCTAGTAATGACTCTATCAATCGAATTTATTTTTCTCTTAACACATTAAAGGCGGGCGATCTTGGCGAAAGTATGCTAGGTAACGCGGCGACCGCCCGCCTCGTTTTTCGTCCAGAGCGGGCGATATTTTCATAAAAAATATTAATAGTAATATACTAGTAGCGGTATAAAAATATTAGTAGTAGTATATAAAATAATAGTATTCATAAAAAAATTTAGACTTAAAAAAGTTTATTTAAACCCTTAAAACTATAAGAAATATTAAAAAAAAACTAGACACTAATTACAAAAAATGTTTTAAAGTACTTATTTATGAGACGAATCTAGTATTTTTTATGAGTGTGATAATATTGATAACACTCGCCACGGTGAAGAGGTGCATTGCAAAACTCGCATTTGAAGCAAGTCAACTTTCTTTTTTTATGTGCCGCACAAACTACGCAGTTTCGTTGGGCATACAGCTTTTTGCCTTTATTTTCTATCCGAATTAATTTGTGCTTTTTGATGTCTAGCGAAAGACGTCCAGGCGGATCAATTTTATATCGTGGAGTCCGTGGTGCCGGGTTCGATGTACCAGGTTGTAGCTCTTCAATGTCCATCAATTCCAGATCTTCGGTTTTTTTGTCACTTATAAGACAGCGTGATAATTCCAACAAATATTTTTTACATGGCAAGCTACTATTATTATGCATGTTATATACTAAATAGGAATTGAAAAATGCACAATTTAACAAATACATTACAGCCCGCTTGGTCCACTTTCTTGTTTTTCGCAATATTGAGTAATACGAAAGGTACTGGTCTGCCCTATCAACACCTTTCATATAGTTGTTGTATTCTATTACGCATTTTGGTTTAATTATTTTTGTATTTGTGTGCCAATCTGTTTTGGAGCTTTCTAATAGTTCACTCGAATGAATATTCGAAATCATCCTCACTTCTCTCTTTGACTGCCAAATTTGTAATAACACGTCTCCTTTTCTCCGGAAAATTGACTGTCCGCGTTGCAACTTATTATTTTTTAATTCATGTGGAAGTCCTCGGTTTACACGTATTGTTCCACAACTTCGTATTTTATGTTTTAAAAGAGTTTCGTTTATATCTACACTGTTATAATAATTATCCATAAACACATGATAATATTTGTCTTTATAAGGAGTAAGAATATCTAATATTGTTTCCGCCAGTTTCCTTCCTTCTCCACAATATGGTACATTTTCATATTACAAATGTAGCCACTTTTCGATTCAGCCACAACTCTCACCAAGATTCCATATTTAATAATTTTCAAGGCATTGTAAACTTTAAATCCCAATCTTCCACGCCATGGTATGATGCTTTCGTCCAGTGAAATTTCTCTTCTTGGTGTATATACAGTATTGAATTTTTCAACCAAACTGTCATAAACTGGTCGAATTTTAAATAGACGGTCGCTCGAATCATCCATTTCATCGTTGTTCACAAAGTGCCACCATCTCCATATCTCTTTAAATCTATCACGACTCATTGTCTTTGGAAATATTGGTGTTTCTAATAATGGATCTGTTGTCCAATATTCATCGATAGTACTTTTCGGAATTTGGCCCATTAGAATTAATAATCCTAAAAATTGCTTGAATTCGCCAATAGTGAGATCCGTCCATGTTATCGTTTTCTTCTTTTTAACGTATTTTTCGACGTTTTGGTGGTGATATCGGTTAGTTTCTGTTACCATAATTTCGTAGAAATTATCGTCAAGGAACACATCCAGAGATCCTTCAACGCCGTTCTGTGGTAAAATATTTAACCCCGTCCGATCCAAAAACGGTTCTATGGTAGGTGGAATGTCGACTTCAGTCCATTGCTGTATAATTTCTTCTTCATAATCATTTTCACTTTCATCATCGCTAATCGGTAGTGGAAAAACTCGGGTCCTTCTCACAGGTCGTATAGAACTATCACTATCATTATCGTCAATATCACTATCATTATTATCAATAGCTAACTCTCTTTCATCGCAATCAACGTCAGATAAATCGTCTGCATATATATCTTTATTTTCGCGTGAAACCATATTGAAGGATTTCAAAATTTCCTGTAAGTAGAATTTGAACAACCGAACAGCTTCAAACCACAAAACATACTAAATACAAATGTAACATCGCGCATGGATTGCGCAATGTGGTTTCAATCGTACTAATACGACTCCCGCCTTTAAGTTACAGTCGAGATAAATCGTAGTACTACGACTCCCGCCTTTAATGTGTTAATTACCGTATTGTAGCTTTCTCTGTGATTTCACATTATTGCAATAATTTTCACTAAACAACTCGGCTTTTCTCAAGATCATCGTGTCCTCATTTTGACAAACGCCCCATTTCGCACCTGTGCATTTCTGATCGACCTACGTTTCTACACATCAGTACCAATTTTGTGAAACAACTCGCCCAGCTGCTAGTAATCACTCTATCAATGCAATTTATTTTTCTCCAAATGATCATATTCGAAGCTTCTCTGTAATTTGTTACAAATGTAGCTTTCTCTATGATTTTACACAATTGCAACAATTTTCACAAAATTATTCGAGTGCTCTTAGTAACAACTCTATCATTACAGCTTCTTTTTGTTCAAATTACCACATTCGAAGCTCCCGCGTTGGTTCGACCTAACAGAAGAGGTCTGACGTCTGTCTGATGAAATTTTGCCGTCTATCGAAGCCCTAATATGCAGTATCAGATCTAAATCCTAATCTCTACATCTCACGCATCATTAGCTATCGCTAATTAAAAACCGTTTCGCACTCGTCATTAAGATTCCAGGTAAGTTTCTCCTCTTCCACATGCCACCGACTCTCCGAATTTTAATACCACTGTTTACCGCCTTCCAAGCCCACCTTCTACCAATTATCTTCAGTCCATTTCCGCAACTCTTCCTAGACTTTCCAAATATAATGCCTGCACCCGTATCCAGAAAACAGTAAACTACAGTCGAGAAAAACACCACCACGAGAATCACTCACAATCCACTCATTTTCTGTGTCACACGAATTCATTTTAACACGTTGACTGCCAAGTGTATTTTGCTACGTTAGAACCGCGATGCAATGAAATACTGGAGTATGATTAAATCGTGCAAAATGAAGGTAACACAGAGTTGTTATAAGCCAAAGTATTGAAGCACCGTTCTAATATCAATTGCTTTTACAAGATTGCAAAATAGGATTCATTGTGAATTTTTTGCATTTTTAGCAAAATCATTTGCGCCGGTCACCGCATATTTTACTATGTTAGAACTGCCATGCGATGAAATTAACACGTTGACTGCCAGTGTTAGTAAAGTAATAGGTGTACAACCTTGCTCCCGCCGTTTTTTGCATTGGACGAAAGGGAAAAACGGCGGGAGCAAAGTTGTGTACCTATTATATTAATATTTCAAAAACATCTCCTATTAACGCGGTGCTTACGATCAACGTCGTTTGCGACCTAGTCAAGTATAGGCAAGTCATACTATCTCCTTTGTTTATTTCCACGCGTAATTCGCCACAAACGCAGCCTTCTTCAAGACCTTCACAATTGCAGCAATTTTCACAAAAGAATTCAGTTGCCTTTAGTAACCACTCTATCACATCTTTTCTCCAAATCACCGTGTCCTCGAAATTCTTAAGAAAACCGCGCCATCCTCTCCGCCGAGAGGTTCGCAGCGCGGATTCAATTTCCGTGCGACGTTAGGCGCCGGCGATAATACTCGCGGCAAGGGTTTATCGAAACGCGCGTCCGATACATTATTTTAGCCGTGAATAAATTTGGTCGCGAGGGCTCGAGCGGTACGACAATGGCTGCGTGGGTGGGCTCCGAGGGTGGCTGAAAGCGGGACGAGGGTGGCGCACTGTCAATATTTGATGCGACGTGCAAACAATTTCGCGTGTCGGCGTACGGCTCTAACGGACTTTACATATTCATAAAGCGGCACTCCATAGTTTGATCGCAGATGGTAAACGAGACGTGCCCCGGCCACGGCATCCAGTCCGTGCCACCAATCGGGATCGGTCCATTTTCGAAAACGCTGTCGCGCAAACAGCAGTTTTTTGCGAGGGCCGACGGCGAAATCGCACTGCGAAATGTTCGAACTTTCGGCACGCCGACACTTGCGGCCCAGTGACGAATTTCTTGCTGGCGGCGGTACGTTGCGTGTTGGTCGCTGTTTGGACAGGGTGCGTGCAAAAGTGTAAGTGTGGCTGGGAAAATCTGCAACGGACGGCGATTTAATGCTAGAACAAACAAATTCGGGAAAGTGATGGATTTGAAATTATTCCCTTGAATTGCCGACTGTTAAGGTTCTCTGTTGGAATTTTTCACGGTTTTCGTAAAGATTAAAAAAATGTGGGTGTCAATTTGTTTTCGGTGCACCACTAGAATTTGAAAGTTTCATGTAGTATACGGCGAAATGCTAGGAAACATATTCGTGAAAGTGATGGATTTGAAATTATTCCCTTGAATTGCCGACTGTTAAGGTTCTCTGTTGGAATTTTTCACGGTTTTCGTAAAGATTAAAAAAATGTGGGTGTCAATTTGTTTTCGGTGCACCACTAGAATTTGAAAGTTTCATGTAGTATACGGCGAAATGCTAGGAAACATATTCGGGAAAGTGATGGATTTGAAATTATTCCCTTGAATTGCCGACTGTTAAGGTGCTTTGTTGGAATTTTTCACGGTTTTCGTCAAGATTAAAAAAATGTGGGTGTCAATTTGTTTTCGGTGCACCACTAGAATTTGAAAGTTTCATGTAATATACGGCGTAATGCTAGGAAACATATTCGTGAAAGTGAGGGATTTAAAATTATTCCCTTGAATTGCCGACTGTTAAGGTTCTCTGTTGGAATTTTTCACGGTTTTCGTAAAGATTAAAAAAATATGGGTGTCAATTTGTTTTCGGTGCACCACTAGAATTTGAAAGTTTCATGTAGTATACGGCGAAATGCTAGGAAACATATTCGTGAAAGTGATGGATTTGAAATTATTCCCTTGAATTGCCGACTGTTAAGGTTCTCTGTTGGAATTTTTCACGGTTTTCGTAAAGATTAAAAAAATATGGGTGTCAATTTGTTTTCGGTGCACCACTAGAATTTGAAAGTTTCATGTAGTATACGGCGAAATGCTAGGAAACATATTCGTGAAAGTGAGGGATTTAAAATTATTCCCTTGAATTGCCGACTGTTAAGGTTCTCTGTTGGAATTTTTCACGGTTTTCGTAAAGATTAAAAAAATGTGGGTGTCAATTTGTTTTCGGTGGACTACTAGAATTTGAAAGTTTCATGTAGTATACGGCGAAATGCTAGGAAACATATTCGGGAAAGTGAAGGATTTTAAACTATTCCCTTGAATTGCCGACTGTTAAGGTTCTCTGTTGGAATTTTTCACGGTTTTCGTAAAGAGTAAAAAAATGTGGGTGTCAATTTGTTTTCGGTGCACCACCAGAATTTGAAAGTTTCATGTAGTATACGGCGAAATGCTAGGAAACATATTCGTGAAAGTGAGGGATTTAAAATTATTCCCTTGAATTGCCGACTGTTAAGGTTCTCTGTTGGAATTTTTCACGGTTTTCGTAAAGATTAAAAAAATGTGGGTGTCAATTTGTTTTCGGTGCACCACTAGAATTTGAAAGTTTCATGTAGTATACGGCGAAATGCTAGCAAACATATTCGTGAAAGTGAGGGATTTAAAATTATTCCCTTGAATTGCCGACTGTTAAGGTTCTCTGTTGGAATTTTTCACGGTTTTCGTAAAGATTAAAAAAATGTGGGTGTCAATTTGTTTTCGGTGCACCACTAGAATTTGAAAGTTTCATGTAGTATACGGCGAAATGCTAGGAAACATATTCGTGAAAGTGAGGGATTTAAAATTATTCCCTTGAATTGCCGACTGTTAAGGTGCTTTGTTGGAATCTTCACGGTTTTCGTCAAGATTCAAAAATGTGGGTGTCAATTTATTTATTATCGACGATTACAATTTGGAAGTTCTATATACAGTATACCTAGATATGATTTTTAAATATTGTGATTACAGCTATAAACGTTCTTTTTGAAAATTTGTAATGACTTTTTTTTATAAAAGAATGTGTAAATTATAAAAATTCAGTTCGTATGTGACAGAATTGAATAATTAGGAAAAGGGTGTCGAGAATCGAAAATTTGTTTAATTTACAAAATAATTATCCGTTTGTTTATGACGCATAATTTTATGCAATTCAATTTAGGTAGGTTACTGTAAAAGTCCCCAAACTGGAAAATCTTTATATTTCCGAAAATAGTTACGTAAAAGTCCGAATTTGTAGCTTTTACGGGCACTTCTCAGATTTTTACCGACTCATTACGTTAAATTCCAACTTTTTCACATTTTTAGACTTGCACAGTAACATATGTAAACTGAGTCACATAAAATTATTCAAATCAATTGCCCATTAGAATATTCTAAAATTTACCCGTTCAAAGAATAGTTAAAAATTATAAACATCCACTAATTTTAAAAACGCAAGTATAGTCACACAAAACGGACATTTGCCAACTGACGTCGCTAAACACACCCCAGCAGTCTAAACAAAATCTATCGAAATATAATTATTTTTTGCAGACTTCGGTTTCTTCACAGTAAAACAGCGATTGTTTGAATTCTGAGTATACACCAACTAGTTATATTTTGGACAGTGTCGGCGTACGACGTTTAAGACATTTAAGACAGGAACAAATTACACATCTACTCTATCGTAAACACAAAAATCTAACCAAAGCGCGTATGAAAATACGCGGAAGTGGACTTATCGAGGTGCGGACAGATGGCTGATTGCGCATTGAGCTGTACTACTGAAATCTGTTGTTTTCGACAGTTTCCGTTAGTCTTTCGGTGTTTTTTGCTACTTCTTTTTACTGTTCCGACGCATAATCGTTTCAAGAATATAACCAATATAATTAAATACACAAATATTTTTAAACGATAAAAAATGTTCCTCTATTGTCCTAGGCCATACCTTTTCAGGAAAAAAGTTTGCTCAATCATATGCAACAGTTACAGAGAAAAAAATGTTGAAACATTTGCTTTTTTTTAAGTCGTTCACATTGCAATACCCCCTTAACCCTATCATTTAAGGGATAACATCTACCTTAAATTTTCAAAATATCGAAAAAAAATTGTCTGTCTTATATTATACTTTACAGCCTTAAAAATAAGGTGCAATTCATTTTTATTGGCACTTCTTTCGTCCTTCTATATTTGAAAAAAATACAAAATTGGTCCAAATTAGGCTACTCTCCCCTATATCATGTAATTAAAAAAAAATTCCTAAATTTACCCTATGTTTTTCGGCGTTAAGCTAGATGTTACCCCTTAAGCACAATAAACAGGAAACATCGTCCGTCAACGTGCTAGAACTAAAAGGCTTCTCCCAGTGAAATTCCTTTTCTTTCGCGTTCCTTCCGTACGCGAGGCCCGCTCGAATTTCTTGCTCATCGATAGGTGCGGATAGCCAGCCTGCGAGGAAAATTTAAGCGAGTTTCCCTCCGAGCAAATCCTGTCTTTGGGAGGCAAAGAACTGCGGCGAGCGGTTCGAAAAACGCGTCGGCCGCCATTTGTCTTCGCCGCGGCCCGAAAAAGACGACCGCCGACGGCGGCCTCGATTTTCGTCCTGCCACCGGCACGATATATCGATTTTTCGTTTCTTTCCTCGCGCCACGACAAACCATTTGCGCGGAGTTCGTGACGAAACGACTCAACGACCTAAGTTACATTCGAGTTGCGCGACGCCGAATATTCCAGCGACTGTTGGACCCTGCAAGAAAATGTTGGGTGTTTAACCCAACATACCGGTCCGTATTCATATACAATAGTATATAACAGTATAATAGTATGAATAGTATATAATAGTATAATAGTATAAATAGTATAATAATATAGTAATCGAAAATATCAATATTACTACAGTAAATGCTTGAAGCGCGTCTTTTATACATAAAAGTGAGGTGTGAAGCGTCTAACTTCTTTTGCACTTGCACGCAGCTTCATATAACTGTCAACAAACCTGCCGATGTAAATAATTCGCCATTTTGAGGATAGCAGAAAGTCGCGCATTTGCAAATAAAAAGTTTCTCATCGAAAAGGCTTGAGTATCGTTACTGGGTCTCTCTATACTATTGTCCCCTTCGCGATTTGCACTTATAATGACCCATAAAAGCACTCTTTTAACTAAAATATCAATAATATATCAATCTAAAATATCAATATTAGTATAGTAAATGCTTGGAGTGTGTCTTTTATACATAAAAGTGAAGTGTGTTTTGTACACAGGCGTGAGAAGCCGTTAGTATGTTCGTAAGGCGTAAGAATCACTTACATATATGTACACACTGGTTTTTACCGAATTTTAATTAAATCAAATACCGGAGAATATTAGTATATTGAACAGAGATATGAGAAATCATGAGTGAATTCGTACATATAAACATAGTAATCACATACATACGTATATATACACACCGATTTTTAGCCGAATTTTGAATTAAAGTGAATATTGGAAAAATTAGTATATTACATACAGATATTAATATCTCATAATATCAATAGTATATCAATTTAAAATATCAATATTACTATAGTAAATGCTTGAAGTGCGTCTTTTATACATAAAAGTGAGGTGTGAACACGTCTAACCTCTTTTGCACTTGCACGCAGCTTGATATAACTGTCAACAAACCTGCCGATGTAAATAATTCGCCATTTTGAGGATAGCAGAAAGTCGCGCATTTGCAAATAAAAAGTTTCTCATCGAAAAGGCTTGAGTATCGTTACTGGGTCTCTCTATACTATTGTCCCCTTCGCGATTTGCACTTATAATGACCCATAAAAGCACTCTTTTAACTAAAATATCAATAATATATCAATCTAAAATATCAATATTAGTATAGTAAATGCTTGGAGTGTGTCTTTTATACATAAAAGTGAAGTGTGTTTTGTACACAGGCGTGAGAAGCCGTTAGTATGTTCGTAAGGCGTAAGAATCACTTACATATATGTACACACTGGTTTTTACCGAATTTTAATTAAATCAAATATCGGAGAATATTAGTATATTGAACAGAGATATGAGAAATCATGAGTGAATTCGTACATATAAACATAGTAATCACATACGTACGTATATATACACACCGATTTTTAGTCGAATTTTGAATTAAAGTGAATATTGGAAAAATTAGTATATTATATACAGATATTAATATCTCATAATATCAATAGTATATCAATTTAAAATATCAATATTACTATAGTAAATGCTTGAAGCGCGTCTTTTATACATAAAAGTGAGGTGTGAAGCGTCTAACTTCTTTTGCACTTGCACGCAGCTTCATATAACTGTCAACAAACCTGCCGATGTAAATAATTCGCCATTTTGAGGATAGCAGAAAGTCGCGCATTTGCAAATAAAAAGTTTCTCATCGAAAAGGCTTGAGTATCGTTACTGGGTCTCTCTATACTATTGTCCCCTTCGCGATTTGCACTTATAATGACCCATAAAAGCACTCTTTTAACTAAAATATCAATAATATATCAATCTAAAATATCAATATTAGTATAGTAAATGCTTGGAGTGTGTCTTTTATACATAAAAGTGAAGTGTGTTTTGTACACAGGCGTGAGAAGCCGTTAGTATGTTCGTAAGGCGTAAGAATCACTTACATATATGTACACACTGGTTTTTACCGAATTTTAATTAAATCAAATACCGGAGAATATTAGTATATTGAACAGAGATATGAGAAATCATGAGTGAATTCGTAGATATAAACATAGTAATCACATACATACGTATATATACACACCGATTTTTAGCCGAATTTTGAATTAAAGTGAATATTGGAAAAATTAGTATATTACATACAGATATTAATATCTCATAATATCAATAGTATATCAATTTAAAATATCAATATTACTATAGTAAATGCTTGAAGTGCGTCTTTTATACATAAAAGTGAGGTGTGAAGCGTCTAACTTCTTTTGCACTTGCACGCAGCTTCATATAACTGTCAACAAACCTGCCGATGTAAATAATTCGCCATTTTGAGGATAGCAGAAAGTCGCGCATTTGCAAATAAAAAGTTTCTCATCGAAAAGGCTTGAGTATCGTTACTGGGTCTCTGTATACTATTGTCCCCTTTGCGATTTGCACTTATAATGACCCATAAAACGAATATCGGAAAAATTAGTACATTATATACAGGTGTCAGAAACCGTCATTGCCTTCTTATAGACATACCAATCAAATACATATGTATATATACATCCCGATTTTTAGCCGAATTTTGAATTAAAGTGAATACCGGAAAAATTAGTATATTATATACCGATATTAGTATCTCCCCATCGATCGTCTGTATTTTCCTATAGACACACAACACACCATTATTCCAATCCGTCAAATAGTCCCAAAACACGACGTATACAACCCCATTATAGTAGTTCGTATTCACACCTCTCATTTATCCATGAAAGCGTTCTTTTAACTAAAATAACAATAGTAAATCAATCTAAAATATCAATCTTAATCTCAATCTCTCTATACTGTGCTATTGTCCCCTTCGCGATATGCACATGTAATGACCCATAAAAGCGCTCTTTTAACTAAAATGTCAATAGTACATCAATATAAAATATAAATATTACTATAGTAAATGCTTGAAGTGCGTCTTCTATATACAAAATTGAGATGTGAACACGTCTAACCTTTTTTGCACTTGCACGCATCTTGTTATAACTGTCAACAAACCTGCCGATGTAAATAATACGCCATTTTGAAGATAGTACAAAGTCGCGCATGTGCAAGGAAAAAGTTTCTCACCGAAAAGGCTTGAGTATCGTTACTGGGTTAGGTTCTTTACTGTGTTATAGTATCTTTCGCGATATTCACATATAATGACCCATAAAAGCGCTCTTTTAACTAAAATATCAATAGTATATCAATATAAAGTATCAATATTACTATAATAAATGCTTGAAGTGTGTCTTTTATTCATAAAAGTGAGGTGTGGATACGTTTAACGTCTTTCGCACTTCCACACAGCTTGATATAACTGTCAACAAACCTACCGATGTAAATAATGCGCTATTTTGAGGGTAGTAGAAAGTCGCATTTCCACGAGGAAAAAGTTTCTCACCGAAAGACTCTATGAGTTTGTAACTCTTTCATGTATTTCCGATAAACCTATTAATCCGCATTCACACCTCTCATTTATCTATAAAAGCGTTCTTTTAAATAAAATATCAATAGTATATCAATGTAAAATATCAATATTACTGCAGTGCATCTTTTATACATGAAAACGAGGAGTGAATACGTCTAACCTCTTTTGCACTGCACGCAGCTTGTTACAACTGTCAACAAACCTGCCGATGTAAATAATACGCCATTTTGAGGGTAGTAGAAAGTCGCGCATGTGCGAGGAAAAAGTTTCTCACCGAAAAGGCTTGACTATCGTTACTGGGTTAGGTACTTTACTGTGTTATAGTATCTTTCGCGATATTCACATATAATGACCCATAAAAGCGCTCTTTTAACTAAAATATCAATAGTATATCAATCTAAAGTATCAATATTACTATAATAAATGCTTGAAGTGTGTCTTTTATTCATCAAAGTGGGGTGTGGATACGTTTAACGTCTTTCGCACTTCCACACAGCTTGATATAACTGTCAACAAACCTACCGATGTAAATAATGCGCTATTTTGAGGGTAGTAGAAAGTCGCATTTCCACGAGGAAAAAGTTTCTCACCGAAAGACTCTATGAGTCTATAACTCTTTCATATATTTCCGATAAACCTACTAATCCGCATTCACACCTCTCATTTATCTATAAAAGCGTTCTTTTAAATAAAATATCAATAGTATATCAATGTAAAATATCAATATTACTGCAGTGCATCTTTTATACATGAAAACGAGGAGTGAATACGTCTAACCTCTTTTGCATTTGCACGCAGCTTGTTATAACTGTCAACAAACCTGCCGATGTAAATAATACGCCATTTTGAGGGTAGCAGAAAATCGCGCATGTGCGAGGAAAAAGTTTCTCACCGAAAAGGCTTGAATCTCGTTACTGGGTCTCTCTATACTGTGATATTTTCTCTTTCGCTATATGCACATATAATGACCCGCAATAAAACCTCGAAATATGACATACTGCTCTTCCACACTATCTTTCTACTTCCACCCCCGCATCCACCACTTTGCACGCTAGCGCAGTGTAGCTTCGTGTTATCCCTAATGCTTCTTAGGTGAAGTGCTCAATCAGCGGCGGCGAAAGGAGTCTCGAGAAGTGAAGGGTTTCAATTTCGCCGATCGGACGTGAAAAATTGGTAACCAGCAGTAGCGGGAGCCAGCTATCGAGTGGATGAAGGAAGCTGGGAGCCGTGTAAGAGGGCTGACGAGTAGAAGCTCCGGGGAAAATTCGCCGATTGTTTTTCCTCGACTCCCCAGAACTGTTCTCGCGGATCGACCTACATTCGGCCTGTTAGCCTCTTGCTCTATTTCTCCCTTTCTTATCGACTCTAACTCGCCCTTTTTCGCACGCGCGCTTCGAAGTTTTGCGGCGTTGCGTAAGGGTGGACGGTTTCGGCGAAAAATTCAAGTGTTGATTTGAATGGGGGTGTGAATTTGGGGGTTGGGAATGTGGATAATTGGAGGGGTACGTTAACACGTTGACTTCCATGCGGAAATCACATGTTTCGCTCTGAATACCATGAAAATATTTTTACTCTTCTGAACATGTAATGGCAAAATAATAATTAATTTTGTTATTTATAAGAATACGGCATGAATTTCAAAAGAATGAAGGGCGAACGTATTTGGTACGCAATTTTTGCAAACATTTGTTACCAATAAAAGGTTGCAGGCTTCGGTACACAAAGAGCAAAAAATCGGAACAAAAATGCCCCTAAATACTGCCAAGATTGCATTGACGAGCTACACTTATGTTTAAAATGCTTCAATACAATGCACCGGGGGATAATAGATTTGATATAAATTAATTTTTGATTTTTGATTTAATGAAAGCTTTTAATTGTTCAATATTGCAGATTTTATTTCGAAGCATTTTCTAATTGGCGACTTTTCATTCAACTTTATAATACTTTACTATAAGTACTTGATGCACTCTGGTCACCGATGACCGCCGTGGCGTTGAACGTATTAACTTTATATTACCGATAACAATTACTTGTTTCGGAAGAGATAATCCGTCCGGTGCTATTTATAGGAATACGGCATGAATTGCAAAAGAAGGAAGGGTCAACGTATTTGGTACGCAATTTTTGCAAACATTCGTTATCAATAAAAGGTTGCAAGCTTCGATACACGAACAGCAAAAAATCGGAACAAAAATGCCACTAAATACTGCCAAGATTGCATTGACCAGCTACACTTATGTTTAAAATGCTTCAATACAATGCACCGAGGGATAATAGATTTGATATAAATTCATTTTTGATTTTTGATTTAATGAAAGCTTTTAAATTTTCAATAGTGTAGATTTTATTTCGAAGCATTTTCTAATTGGCGAATTTTCATTCAACTTTATAATACTTTACTATAAGTATTTGATGCACTCCGGTCACATATGACCCCCGTGGCGTTCAACGTGTTAAGTGCCGGTGTATAAAGAATTTGTGTCTAATATTCATTTTCTGTGCAAGTGGGTGGCGTTGGGTGAAGATTTTACATAGATTAGGAATGTTCGGTGTAATGATGAGGTGCCGCGCAAATAATTTATGTAGTGCAGTCAGGTTCTTGTGTTGTGAAGTGTTCAGATTAGCGAAAAGTATATCAGCGAGCGATTCGGCCAGGAGTATTCAGTGGTAAACACTAAATATACCAAGCGGGGTCAAATGACTCCTTTCAAAATTTACTTTAAAACCGTAAAATCATGAATATTGATTATTATATATGATTATATATTAATATAAAATATGACTATTATATATGATTATATATTATATATATTAATCATTTGTGATTATTGATATGATTATTCACTTTCTCGCTTTAATAAATTAGGGATTTCTATCTGTAAATCAACGTTTATTTCATAAGGGTTAATGACCCCTCATACTAAGAATAGGTAGGTGTAAAGTACCGGTGCGTTTAGTGTTAAAGAGTTAATCATCACATACTCGGCTGTATCCCCCGAGGAATACTAAAGCTATGTCATTTTAACACTTTATCGACCGTTATGGACTGAAGATGCCACTCACTAACGACCGACTCTGTTTTGGATATCGCGCAGGAATTGTGTATGTGCCTATTTGTAAAGCTCTATAACTCAAAAATACTGATTGTGTTATTGAGAATCCTTTGCTTTGAAAGCAGTGTAATTTTATTGTCATTTAGAATTGTCATAATATAATTTGATGTTTATTTTATCTAATATAACCGTTGACCACTGAAAAGCCGATTAATCGGCTACCGGTAAATAACAATTGGAACTGAAAAGCCGATTAATCAGCTAGCGGTCGAATAAGTAGGAGGTTTCCTTTGCTTTAGTGTCAGTCCCATTAACATTTTTTTCCACTACTTCAAGGGTATCTTATGGCTCTATGTTACTCTTTCAACTCTGCATGCAGTTGATCCGCGATATTTTACGCACCTCCAATGTGCATTTCACTTGTGTATGCAGTATTGATTATCTTTGTGTGCAGCACGGCTGAGGCAGAGTAGCACTTTGGTAGGAGAAGCGTAACGACGTAAGTTCAAGGTGGAGTACCCACGCACCGCGTGCCAACTTAAAGTGACGGAACTGTAAGATTAGGTAAGACGAAACTGAGACCCGCCGACCGCACGTGTAGAAATAGTTTCTGAAGCGTAAACATACGATATACCGAGCCTACATTTGTCAAAAAATATTTTTAATTTTCATTGTTATCTCTTGCTATTGATGTATTCTTAGTTGACTAAATCTATGGTGGTAATAAGTGCACTTATTGTAACCCGGGAAATTACCAAGAACATAACTTGTGCATTCCCGAATCAACCACCGAACTTCCAAACATAAAGTATCACCGATTTTGCGCACATGCAACAAATATTACAATATGCAAAATAGTTTCCGAAACAAACGCGAACTTTCTACTGTGCCTGCTTGTGACAGAAGAGATTTTTTTATTAGAATATAAAAAATAGTATCCGAAGCGGGTAGGAACCATATACTGTGCTTACTTGTATCAGAAGACATTTTTAGTTTTTATTATTATTCCTTGTGATTGATATATTCTTAGTTGACTACCTTTCCAGTGGTACTAAGTGCACTTATAACAACCCATGAAATT
Organism: Cryptocheilus praepositus; assembly: GCA_033815515.1. Taxonomy (NCBI): domain Eukaryota; kingdom Metazoa; phylum Arthropoda; class Insecta; order Hymenoptera; family Pompilidae; genus Cryptocheilus; species Cryptocheilus praepositus. The sequence goes on along the minus strand of JAWWQZ010000215.1, from coordinate 3,657,097 downwards.
ACCAAGAGCACAACTTGTGCATTTCCGGATCAACCACCCAACCTCCAGACGCAAAGCATCACCACTGTTGCGCACATGCAACAAATATTATAATATCCAAAATAGTATCTGAAACGGGCAGAACCCATATATATATAATACGTGTGTCAGAAGACATTTTTAATTTTTATTATTATTTCTTGTGATTGCTGTATTCTTATTATGTAATTATCTGTATTACAATATGCAAAATAGTTGCCCAAACGAACGCGAAGCTTATACTGTGCCTGCTTGTATCAGAAGTCATTTTTAGCTTTTGTTATTATTCTTTGTGATTGATGTATTCTTAGTTGAATACTTTTCCAGTGGTACTAAGTGCCCTTATAACATCCCATAAAATTACCAAGAGAACACAACTCGTGCACTCGTGAACCAACTACCGAATCTTCAAATGCAAAGCGTCACCACAGTTGCGCACATGCAACAAATATTATAATAAATAAAATAGTTTTCGAAACGAACGCGAAGCTTATACTGCGCCTACTGATGTTAGAAGACATTTTTAGTTTTTATTATTATTCCTTGTGATCGATGTATTCTTAGCTGAGTACCTTTCCAATGGTACTGAGTGCACTTATAACACCCCATGAAATTACCAAGAGCACAACTCGTGTTCTCGTAAACCAATCACCGAATTTGCAGACATAAAGTATCACCACAGTTGCGCACATGCAACAAATATTATAATATGCAAAATAGTATCCGAAGCGGGCAGGAACCATATATACATACTTGTATCCGATGATATTTTTAATTTTTACTATTATTCTTTTTGATTGATGTATTCTTAGTTGAGTACCTTTCCAATGGTACTAAGTGCACTTATAACACTTCCATTACCAAAAGTACAATTTGTACACTCGTGAATCAACCACCGAACCACTAGACGCAAAGCATCACCACAGTTGCGCACATGCAACAAATATTACAATATGCAAAATATTATCCGAAGCGGGAGGAACCATATATACTTGTATCAGAAGATATTTTTAGTTTTTATCATTATTCCTTGTGATTGATCTTATGATCTATGTATCTATATATGGTGATGTATTGATCTTAGGTACCTCTCCAATGGTACTAAGCGCAATTAGAACACCTCATAAAATTACCAACAGCACAACTCGCGCACTCGCAAACCAACCACCGAACCTATAGATGCAAAGCATCACCACAGTTGCGCACATGCAATATACAATATATAATATATTAAATAGTTGCCGAAACGAACGCGAATTTTGTACCGCGCCTGCTTGTAACAGAAGACATTTATAGTTTTTATTATTATTCCTCGAGATCGATATATTCTTAGTTGACCACCTTTCCAGTGGTACTAAGTGCACTTATAACACCCCATGAAATTACCTAGAGCACAACTCGCGCACTCGCAAACCAACCACCGAACCTCCAGACGCAAAGCATCAGCACAGTTGCGCCCCTGCAACAAATATTACAATCCGACAAACTGCGCCAATTTACATTCCACCTTATCATGCCCCGCCATCCGCTCATTCTCAGGATCCCCCGAGAGCCCTGCAAGAAGAAACACCCTGAATCGCGCCGTGCCAAGCTAGATCATTCCGACGGAGAAGAATGGGCACGGTGCGCGGAACAACGAACAGGCGAGTCTGCGGGAAAAAAAGAAACGTAAGCCGCCCGACGAAGACAGACAAGCCGGTACTGCATTCCCCGCGAATACTCTTCGTCATATTTTCCGCCTCCCCGCGTCCCCGCCGTTTTATACCCACATTCTGAGTGATCTCACGAAATGCCGGTGATATAGAGCGAGACGTTCCGAGGAGTCTTATCAATTTTCCATTGGAGTCGCGTCATCAGGATGCGACGTGGCGTTCCGCTACTTCCTGTCTGCCTTTCCGCAGTGCCCTGTGACTCACTGAAAAGTGTTTCGGATACTAACGCCGGCGCCATCTTGGATGCGAGGCTTGATGTCAGAGATCCTACTCGTTTACGTTGGAAAAATATTATATGTGGTGTCGGGAGTTAACACATTGCGTACGGATAAAGTTGTTAACACGTTGAGTGCCACGTCAGCCATCGGTAGCAGACAGTGTAACATGGACCGCTTATTTTGAAAGTGGTGTAAGTCCATTTTCTCTTGTTTAGAGAAAATCAACGGTTAGCATATCTGTTAATTAAAAAATGTAGGCAAATTATATAAAGTCTGGCAATGTTTCTACTGATTTATCAATGTGTAATTTGGTTATATAAATTTGTTTTAGGCGAAGTTGGCTAAACTAATGTGTATTTACAAGTTGCGAATGGATTTATACCATTTTCAAAATTAGACAATTGTAAAAACCGTTTAATTTAAATTTTGAAAAATCAAATATCACTGCTGTAAGTTTTATTATTTTTTTATGCACACGTAGTACGTATGACAATTATAAAAATAGTGCTCAGTTATCATAGTCTTCCTTCTTTATAATACTATATACTACTTCTATATAGAATAATTCCTTCTAATATTGTAATATTGTGACGTATATTCTTAACTGATTAATACAACCAGATACAAATTAAAAAATGGCGCATGTAATATTGTATCATGGCAACGCATGTTCATGACTAATTAAGAAAAATAGTATTCAATTCCCATAATTTTTTTTTCCTTTGCAATAGTAGGACCGTTTATTTTGAATGTGGTGTAACTCCATTTTCTGTTGTTTCAAGAAAATTAAAGGTTAGCATATCTGTTAATTAAAAAATGTAGGCAAATTATTGGAAGTCTGGCAATGTTTCTACTGATTTATCAATGTGTAATTTGGTTATATAAATTTGTTTTAGGCGAATTTGACTAAACTAATGTGTATTTACGAGTTGCAAATGGATTTATACCATTTTCAAAATTAGACAATTGTAAAAACCGTTTAATTTAAATTTTGAGAAATCAAATATCACTGCTGTAAGTTTTATTATTTTTTTATGCACACGTAGTACGTATGGCAATTATAAAAATAGTGCTCAGTTATCATAGTCTTCCTTCTTTATAATATTATATACTACTTCTATATAGAATAATTCCTTCTAATATTGTAATATTGTGACGTATATTCTTAACTGATTAACACAACCAGATACAAATTAAAAAATGGCGCATGTAATATTGTAACATGGCAACGCATGTTCATAACTAATTGAGAAAAATAGTATTCAATTCCCATAATTTTTTTTCCCTTTGCAATAGTAGGACCGTTTATTTTGAATGTGGTGTAACTCCATTTTCTGTTGTTTCAAGAAAATTAAAGGTTAGCATATCTGTTAATTAAAAAATGTAGGCAAATTATATGAAGTCTGGCAATGTTTCTACTGATTTATCAATGTGTAATTTGGTTATATAAATTTGTTTTAGGCGAATTTGGCTAAACTAATGTGTATTTACGGGTTGCAAATGGATTTATACCATTTTCAAAATTAGACAATTGTAAAAACCGTTTAATTTAAATTTTGAAAAATCAAATATCACTGCTGTAAGTTTTATTATTTTTTTTATGCACACGTAGTACGTATGGCAATTATAAAAATAGTGCTCAGTTATCATAGTCTTCCTTCTTTATAATACTATATACTACTTCTATATAGAATAATTCCTTCTAATATTGTAATATTGTGACGTATATTCTTAACTGATTAATACAACCAGATACAAATTAAAAAATGGCGCATGTAATATTGTAACATGGCAACGCATGTTCATGACTAATTAAGAAAAATAGTATTCAATTCCCATAATTTTTTTTCTCTTTGCAATAGTAGGACCGTTTATTTTGAATGTGGTGTAACTCCATTTTCTGTTGTTTCAAGAAAATTAAAGGTTAGCATATCTGTTAATTAAAAAATTTAGGCAAATTATATGAAGTCTGGCAATGTTTCTACTGATTTATCAATGTGTAATTTGGTTATATAAATTTGTTTTAGGCGAATTTGACTAAACTAATGTGTATTTACGAGTTGCAAATGGATTTATACCATTTTCAAAATTAAACAATTGTAAAAAATGTTTAAGTTAAATTTTGAAAAATCAAATATCCCTGCTGTAAGTTTTATTATTTTTTTATGCACACGTAGTACGTATGGCAATTATAAAAATAGTGCTCAGTTATCATAGTCTTCCTTCTTTATAATACTATATACTACTTCTATATAGAATAATTCCTTCTAATATTGTAATATTGTGACGTATATTCTTAACTGATTAATACAACCAGATACAAATTAAAAAATGGCGCATGTAATATTGTAACATGGCAACGCATGTTCATGACTAATTAAGAAAAATAGTATTCAATTCCCATAATTTTTTTTCCCTTTGCAATAGTAGGACCGTTTATTTTGAATGTGGTGTAACTCCATTTTCTGTTGTTTCAAGAAAATTAAAGGTTAGCATATCTGTTAATTAAAAAATGTAGGCAAATTATATAAAGTCTGGCAATGTTTCTACTGATTTATCAATGTGTAATTTGGTTATATAAATTTGTTTTAGGCGAATTTGGCTAAACTAATGTGTATTTACGAGTTGCAAATGGATTTATACCATTTTCAAAATTAGACAATTGTAAAAAACGTTTAATTTAAATTTTGAAAAATCAAATATTACTGCTGTAAGTTTTATTATTTTTTTATGCACACGTAGTATGTATGGCAATTATAAAAATAGTGCTCAGTTATCATAGTCTTCCTTCTTTATAATACTATATACTACTTCTATATAGAATAATTCCTTCTAATATTGTAATATTGTGACGTATATTCTTAACTGATTAATACAAACAGATACAAATTAAAAAATGGCGCATGTAATATTGTAACATGGCAACGCATGTTCATGACTAATTAAGAAAAATAGTATTCAATTCCCATAATTTTTTTTCCCTTTGCAATAGTAGGACCGTTTATTTTGAATGTGGTGTAACTCCATTTTCTGTTGTTTCAGGAAAATTAAAGGTTAGCATATCTGTTAATTAAAAAATTTAGGCAAATTATTTTAAGTCTGGCAATGTTTCTACTGATTTATCAATATGTAATTTGGTTATATAAATTTGTTTTAGGCGAATTTGACTAAACTAATGTGTATTTACGAGTTGCAAATGGATTTATACCATTTTCAAAATTAGACAATTGTAAAAACCGTTTAATTTAAATTTTGAGAAATCAAATATCTCTGCTGTAAGTTTTATTATTTTTTTTTATGCACACGTAGTACGTATGGCAATTATAAAAATAGTGCTCAGTTATCATAGTCTTCCTTCTTTATAATACTATATACTACTTCTATATAGAATAATTCCTTCTAATATTGTAATATTGTGACGTATATTCTTAACTGATTAATACAACCAGATACAAATTAAAAAATGGCGCATATAATATTGTAACATGGCAACGCATGTTCATGACTAATTAAGAAAAATAGTATTCAATTCCCATAATTTTTTTTCTCTTTGCAATAGTAGGACCGTTTATTTTGAATGTGGTGTAACTCCATTTTCTGTTGTTTCAAGAAAATCAAAGGTTAGCATATCTGTTAATTAAAAAATTTAGGCAAATTATATAAAGTCTGGCAATGTTTCTACTGATTTATCAATGTGTAATTTGGTTATATAAATTTGTTTTAGGCGAATTTGGCTAAACTAATGTGTATTTACGGGTTGCAAATGGATTTATACCATTTTCAAAATTAGACAATTGTAAACAACGTTTAATTTAAATTTTGAAAAATCAAATAGCACTGCTGTAAGTTTTATTATTTTTTTATGCACACGTAGTATGTATTGCAATTATAAAAATAGTGCTCAGTTATCATAGTCTTCCTTCTTTATAATACTATATACTATTTCTATATAGAATAATTCCTTCTAATATTGTAATATTGTGACGTATATTCTTAACTGATTAATACAACCAGATACAAATTAAAAAATGGCGCATGTAATATTGTAACATGGCAACGCATGTTCATGACTAATTAAGAAAAATAGTATTCAATTCCCATAATTTTTTTTCTCTTTGCAATAGTAGGACCGTTTATTTTGAATGTGGTGTAACTCCATTTTCTCTTGTTTCAAGAAAATTAAAGGTTAGCATATCTGTTAATTAAAAAATTTAGGCAAATTATATGAAGTCTAGCAATGTTTCTACTGATTTATCAATACGTAACTTAGTTATATAAATTCGTTTTAGGCGAATTTGACTAAACTAATATATATATTTACGGGCTGCAAATGGACTTACACCACTTTCAAAATTAGACAATTGTAAAAATCGTTTAATTTCAATTTTGAAAAATCAAATATTACTTAAAATGTACTTCATATTAATCCAATTTTGTTTACAAATAATGACAAAATGTAAAATAGAAGTAATATTTTTAATTGTAGACGTTAATTGGATTGTTAAAATTCCCAGATATTGTTAGTAATTACTTATGCTCTGCATGTGGCAATGTTTTGAAATATTCATGATGCACCGGAGGTATATAAAATAATAACAGCTGAATATCTTTATATTTTTCATAAGTAATAAGTCTGGCATCTTGGTAGAAAGGCGCCAGGGCGATTTTCTCAAATTTTATTTCAGTTGCTGGAATTAAATTTCCTCTTTTTGTATAGTACTTTTGCCCGGTATTTCGCTTAATTTTGTTTATTCGTTGCATATATTTTCCTTTATTTTGTTCTGCAGAATCCAAGTTCTCAGTAACAATATCCTCATCTGATAAAAATCCTGCCTCTATAATTCTTCTTCCCTTTTTACGTTTGGTTAATTTGTGTTTCATAGTGGAATTATCTTCATCCTCCGATTCTAAGATTATTCTTTTGTTTACATTCATGGGCTTTATTTCTGTGTGAATTTATTTGAAATTCAATAAAATTAATATTTCCATTTGATTTACCATTTGTTCTTACCTACATCACTATCTGATGCTAATATTTAATTCTAAACGTAAACATCTTCTACTACATTAAGAAACAATGGCCCTAATATATTTACATACCGGTATCGAGTAAATTTCAATTTGCCAGTAATGCACTTTGCATTGCTATACAAAAGGCGCAAAATTGAAAAGAATACCCAATTGATCGCATTTATAATTGTGTAAATGCAATTAATATTAAACAATGATTGAATTCTTTTGTCTCCGATACCTTCGCATTATTTTCATTTCGCGCAATTTAATCATATTCTAAAGTACTTCATCATGTTGCAGTTTCAATATAGTAAAAATCACACGGCAATCAACGTGTTAAAATAATGAGGCGTTGCGGTTATTTTTGGCGGTGTAATTGTGAAGGAAATGGATGTAGAAAGAAGAATGTCGGAAAAGTGGAAACGTATCAGTCAGTATTAAAAAAACAACTTATACTCAATTTTTTGGAACGTTCAAAAATGTGCGAGGTCCAGAAACATGGAAAGGGTGATGTTGAGAAAATCGGGGATAATGCGAAAAACGAACTTGCTGGTATGACAATTTTTATTGAAATTTCTCTACATTTGCTGGGGCATCCAATGTCTCGTTAGCAGAAGTTTGCAGTAGTGAAATGGGTGTAAAGGTTATGCGGGGCAACATATTGTTTGATGACGTTGGAGAAAATCGTACATTTTTGTGACATAAAAATATTCATTCTCCAATCAACACATTTCCCAAAATGCAATGATGCGCGAGAGCAGTTTGTTTTAATAGAACTGCGTCTTTTTTTGCATAAATCGATTCTTTTGAATATTCTGCATATGAACTGTTGCGCTCTCGGTGACTGCTCCAACACGTTTCTACGCAGAATAATCAAAACCATCGATTTATGCGACGGGAAATATGCAGTTCCATTAAAAAAATGCAATCGCTCTTTTTGGGTGCTTTGTTTTATATTTAAAAGGATTATGTAAACGAACCTACTGGCATAATCCTGGGCAGGATTCGCCGAAATGCGAAACTATGGAAGTATCGAAATCCAATAGCATCGAATTACTTCGCATTTCTCATTCCATCCAATCTGGAGGTGTCAAAAGTATGGAGTTCCATTAAAAATCGCACCTCTTTTGACCGCAACTTTGCGCAGATATCAGAATTACTTCTGATTCCCCATTTCAGCCCGCTCAAACTATGAATGTGAAAACACACGTATGTATTTGTATGAAAGAAGATTTACCCTTTCGTAATTGCGTCTTCACAAATATTACATATATTTACAAAATTCTCCATATAATTTTCCGAAAAAAGAAAAACAAACTAACGAATGCTGCAAATTATTTTCAGTACATTGTTATTATTTCCAGTATATGGTATTTATTTTCTATTCTCTGTTACTTATTTCTGCATTCATATTTTGATAATAGTTCACTCTTCAATAAAATCAGTTCAACACAAATCCGCGTATCTTCAAACGCACTATACAAGTTCTGCCAAATATCTACCCATACATACAATTTCTACATATTTACGCAATCTCACGCACGACCCACTGAAAAACAAAGCTATGAAACGATCGAACTCCGAGAATTATTTCTCATCCCTCATTACAACCCACTCGATCAAGCGCGACCCCAAGTTCCGCTCAAAGAACCCGAAGCCTAAGGGACCAAACGACAGCGAATATCAGAAAAAAGCCAGGAAGCTTCCCTTTCTTCACGGGGGCGGAGACGTGGCCATTATGCGCGGATTATACGTCCGTTGCCGCGATCGATCAAATCTCATTTTTCGTCGATCATTCTTCCGACACAGATCGCCGAAGATAAAGCGGGTAACAGATGTTCGTATCAGGGCTACGAGAGTGGTTAACGAAAGATGAGAAGAGGGACGAAGAGAAATTGAATCGGGGCGAAGGCGAAAATTTACGGAAATTTTCGCTACGAGACGTCATTGAGACACGCGTTCATTGACTATCTGATAAATTGTGCCGTAAAGCGCAACGCACTGATTTCAGATAGAAAGATGTGGGGAATTCATGGATTAAGGAGGCACATACACCTAGAGATGTTCAAAATAGGCATTATTTAGGAATTTTTTTTAGGAAGTGTAATGCGTGTAATTAATCCGACTTTGCTTTACATTAAAGTACATTATTAGAATATGTACCAGAATGAATTTGAAATAAATTTTTTTTTAAAATGGTGGAGATATTGTCCTCGACGTAAGACGATGTTGAAAAAAGGTGTTTCGCGGTACCAGATGCAGCTCATACAGGATTTATCGGAAACAGACCAGACTAGAATTTTCTTAAACTACATAAAATTATCTAGTCTTTGTCGTGGCCGATTTTGAAAATATTAATTTTTGTGAAAATGGCGGACGTTTAAGTAAAAAAAGCGATGTTTTAGGGTAGAAATTGGACTTTTTTGGGCTATAAAAAAAAGTAAGGGTTCTAAAACAAATCTGCCACGATAAAGACTGCCTTTTTTCGTTTAGAAGAAGTCCTCCAAATATGAAGTAAATCGGTGCATAAAAATTCCAAAATATTAATAATTAAAGGAAATATTTATATCTGAAAGTGACCACGTGAGTCGTGCGATGTTTTCTTCTTGCCGGAATTTCGGGCGAACGAATTGGAATTTTCCGATTTTCTTAGGGCCATTTGGTTGGTGAGATTTCTCTCCGTAAACTAAACCTAAACTCTATGATAAACTGTTACAATTGAAGCGATGGGGACCAAAAATCCAAAAGGTTGACAAATTTAAGTTATTTGTTGTTAAAAACGGTGTTAAAAAATAAATTTTTATATGCAGACATCGGTTCAGTTTATGGAACATATATTTATCTTCAATTTAAAAAAAAAACAAATCGATATCTTCAACCATTTTTGAGTTATCGCGGCAAAACTAATGGAAAATACAGTTTTCAGAAAAACGTGATTAAAGTCTGGGAACAAGATTACGGCTACTCATATTTTTGGCATTCCTGAACTCAATTTTGCGAATATCGAAGTTTTTCTTGCGACAATTTGTTCTTAAAAAATTGTACTAAACGGATTATGTAAAAAACCAAATATCGATTTTTTTTTAATTTCAAACCTTTCTGGTCCCCTTAAAGTAGCTGCGGAGACGTATGGACGTTTTGATATGAACACGTCTTTTGAGAAAGTTGGCGAAGCGTTTTATTGTTTGGTGATGATAGAATACAAGTGAGCGTAAACTTTATGTCTGTGTTTAATTGAGATAACAAGATAGCAGTCGCAGACTATCGCTTGTGTGATTTCGTATTCTTTGGTGACGAACTACGATGTGTGAGAAGATAACTCAATATGTGTTGTATATATATGTCGTTTCTGGAGGATACTGTTTTATTACTTAGTGGCAGAGTTGCTTGTATACTTCCCTTTGCCACTGTTTGCAAAATTACTTTATTTTGTTATAAGAAAAGTTCAGTTTGTGTGCAAAATTATTAGTGTATTCTTATGTTTTGTCTTGAATATTTTCTTATGAAGTCAATACAACAGTCAGACTAAGTGGTGACGATTAATTGCCAAATAAATAAGAATTATTGATCTACTCTTAGGTACGACATAGACATTCCGAACCCGTCTCGGTTGAAATTATACCGACAACCGTAGCTGAAATTCTGCAGATTCATCTGCGAACAAACCGGATGATAACTGACTGAAGAATCACATAATTTAATGCTTTTTTGTCCAACATGCTCTTATAAACTGAAACGTACAATAATTGCATAATTTATTACATGATCTGAAGCAAGAAAAATGTTAATTATTCTTATGAAATAATTATTATACGCTAACAATACTCTACTAACAACTCCAATGCACTCAATATAAATTTTCTATTGGACTTTATGACTCAGGCCTTCTGGGCAAAGAGAGACTTGACAAAGAGTGAAATATATGCATATATTCACCATATATATATGTTATGATAAATGATATAATCGTTGCACGATTTGGTGTTTCAGCAAATGTTGTATGCAAAGTGTAATAAATATAAATATATATATATATAACTTTACACTATAAAATATTACAAGTGTTAAAGGTTCAAGGAATAATATATACATACATTATTCCATGAATTATTACACTTTGCATTCAACATTACACATATATATAAATATTTATATTTAATTGTAAGTTTGTAATTGCAATATATTTATTATACAATATATACACGTGCAATAAAAAATACATATAATATATACTTTTTTTTATTGGAAGTGTAAAGAGCAAGTGTAATGTATTACAAGTGCAAAGATTCATGGAATAAAATATATATACATTGTTGCATGAATTATTACACTTTGCATTCGACATTACACATATATATAAATATATGTATTTTATTGCAACTTTGCAATTGCAATATATTTGCTATATAATATATATCCTTGCAATAATATATATGTATATATATATTTTTTTTTTGTTTATTGGAAGTGTAAAGAGAAAGTGTAATGTAAGATGCATTGCAAGTAAAGTATTACAAATTTAAAGATTCAAGGAATAATGTATACATACATTATTGCATGAATCATTACACACATATATATATATATACACATTATTTCAAGTTTGCAATTGCAATATATTTGTTATACAATATGTACACTTGCAATAAAAAAAAAATATATATATATATATATATAAGATATATATATATATATATATATATATATATATATATATATATATATATCTTTATTGGATGTGTAAAGAGCAAGGGTCGCGTAATATGCATTGCAAGTGTAAAGATTCAAGGAATAATACATACATACATTATTCCATGAATCATTACACTTTGCATTCAACATTGCACATATATATAAATATATATATTTTATTGCAAGTTTGCAATTGCAATATATTTGTTACATAATATATACATTTGCAATAATATATTTTTTATTGGGAGTGTGAAGAGCAAGTGTAATGTAAAATGCATTGCAAGTGTAAAGTATTACAAGTGTTTCAACAATTCATAATATATATATATATATATATATACATTATTCCATGAATCATTACACTTTGCATTCAACATTCTCTTCTACACCAAATCGTGCAACGATTACATCATTTATCATACCACCCATAAAGACTCACTGTCTTCGACTGCATGACGCTACTCGTAACGCATTTCACCACCCAGCCCACTGCACTCAGTGCTATTCCGTTACATTTTATATCTCAGACCTTCGGGGTGCCCCGGCAAAGAGTGCCATTCGCCGAAGCGTTTCATTACCAGACCCGATCGGTCGAATTTACGCCGAAAACCGCGGCTGACAATAATCTCGCAGGTTCATCCGTGGGCGGGCAGGTCGACGAATGGCCCGAGGCGCTCGTTATCGTTTCCCTGCGAAGGTCATAGCTTTATGTCCACACATAAACCGGCCTTTTATGAAGGCCGGAGTAACTGTTCACGTTCGAACGAATTGCGATCGTACGAGGATCCGAGGAACCCGAGGATGGATTAAGTGGGCGGGACATTAAAGTCGCGCCCGGTTAAGACGGGGGACGGAATTATTCCCTATCACGAGCGCGCGACATTGTAATCGGCGAGAGAGGACACTTAATGTTTCAAACTGTTTAAAAGTTCACTCGGCTGGCTCGGGAAATGGCCGGAAAGTTCGCGAGATGAACCGAGTCGTGCGCGGCGCATTTTCTTGCGTCTACGCGACGCTTCTATGTACTTCTCCTAGTCCGCCGCTGCGGAATATCGATCGCGCGTTTTCAAGAAGAACTAACGTTTTGTCGGACGGATGCCGGCGGAGAAAGATAAACTGTTGTAGTTAAGTAGATACAGGTACGGAGGAAGACGGAGGAGTGGATGACGGTGAGACGCAGTTTCGAGAAGTCAGGTCACATGCCTTCTGTGCTTTCTCTATTTTTTTCCTTTTTTTTTATACGAATTTTACGAGGCACACGATAAAAATCTTTCTAAATCAGAGGTGTATCGTTATTTCTATATATCATAGTCGTCATACTTTCTTACTTCTGTATATCATATTCATCATACTTTCTATTTTTCCTTTACTTTTGTATTTACTTTACTTTTCTATTCATACTTACATGTATCATATTCAATGTACCTTCCATTTGTCCTGTACTTTTGTTTTTACTTTGCTTTTCCATTTATTTTACTTTTCTATTCATACTTCTATATATCATATTCATCGTACTTTCTTTTTTTCCTGTACTTTTCTATTGACTTTGCTATTTATTTTACTTTTATATTCATGCTTCTATATATCATATTCATCATACTTTCTATTTTCCCTTTACTTTTGTATTTACTTTACTGTTCCATTTATTTTTCTTTTCTATTCATACTTCTATATATCATATTCATCATACTTTCTATTTTTCCTTTACTTTTGTATTTACTTTACTTTTCAATTTATTTTACTTTTCTATTCATGCTTCTGTATATCATATTTATCGTACTTTCTATTTTTCCGGTACTTTTGTATTTACTTTACTTTTCTATTCATTTTATTTTTGTATTCATACTTCTATATATCATATTCATTGTACTTTCTATTTTTCCTTTACTTTTGTATTTACTTTGCTTTTCTATTTATTTTACCTTTCTACTCATCCTTCTATATATCATATTCATCGTACTTTTTAGTTTTCCTGTATTTTTGTATTTACTTTACTTTTCTATTCATACTTACATGTATCATATTCAATGTACTTTCCATTTTTCCTGTACTTTTGTTTTTATTTTGCTTTTCCATTTATTTTACTTTTCTATTCATACTTCTATATATCATATTCATCGTACTTTCTAATTTTCCAGTACTTTTCTATTTATTTTACTTTTGTATTCATACTTCTATATATCATATTCATCGAACTTTCTATTTTTTCTTTACTTTGGTATTTACTTTACTTTCTTATTTATTTTACCTTTCTATTCATACTTCTATATATCATATTCATCGTACTTTCTAGTTTTCCTGTATTTTTGTGTTTACTTTACTTTTCTATTCATACTTACATGTATCATATTCAATGTACTTTCCATTTTTCCTGTACTTTTGTTTTTACTTTGCTTTTCCATTTATTTTACTTTTATATTTATACTTCTATATATCATATTTATCGTACTCTCTAATTTTCCAGTACTTTTCTATTTATTGTACTTTTGTATATACTATATATCATTTCTATTTATTTTACTTTTGTATTCATACTTATATGTATCATATTCATTGTACTTCTATTTTTCCTTTACTTTTGTATTTACTTTACTTTCCTATTTATTTTACTTTTCTATTCATGCTTCTGTATATCATATTTATCAAACTTTCTATTTTACCTTTACTTTTGTATTTACTTTACTTTTCTATTTATTTTACTTTTGTATTCATACTTATATGTATCATATTCATTGTACTTTCTATTTTTCCTTTACTTTTGTATTTACTTTACTTTCCTATTTATTTTACTTTTCTATTCATGCTTCTGTATATCATATTTATCAAACTTTCTATTTTACCTTTACTTTTGTATTTACTTTACTTTTCTATTTATTTTACTTTTGTATTCATACTTATATGTATCATATTCATTGTACTTTCTATTTTTCCTTTACTTTTGTATTTACTTTACTTTTCTATTTATTTTACTTTTATATTCATGCTTCTATATACCATATTCATCATACTTTCTATTTTTCCTGTACTTTCCTATTTACTTTACTTTTATATTTGTTTTACTTTTCTATTCATACTTCTATACGTTATATTCATCATACTTTCTATTTTTCCTGTACTTTTCTATTTATTTTACTTTTCTATTCATACTTCTACATATCATATTCATCATACTTTCCATTTTTCCAAGAATTCGACTACTAACACAACACGCCCCCTGAAAACAACTTTTCAAAAGCACCCCCTTTCCGATCCTCTTCCAAATATAAAAGAGGGATGACCAGCCAAAAGCTTCAGTATCAAGATAAAAATATCTGTAGAAACTCTGCCCGATAATTAACAAGTTCCGCCACTGCAATACTAATTCTGTAAGTAGTCTTCATCGTTTTACTAATTCTTGGCTTATTTATACGCTAGGAGGAAGTCGTCGACTCGTGCTATGGATTCTAAAACATCGGCAGTAGTCGAGGTGATTTTTGCTACAGAATATCGAGTACGCGTAGAGTGAATTTTACTGCGAATTAGCAGGGGCGTTTTGAAGTTGAAGCGGAAATGTAGTTTTTGCGTTTATTTTGTCGGAGCGAGCCAAAACGTGACCGTAATTGGGTAGAGATGTACATACGTATTTAAAATGTAAACATGTATATAGAGAAAGAGAGGGGAATGCATGTCGATTAAACCAACAAGGTGCTCAAAGAACAAATTCGTGTTTTATGCCATAGACTTAGAAATATTGCAGCAGGTTAAGCAATTTGGTGCTACAGAATATTTAACACATGCTGACCGAATTGCATCGTGTATAATCAAATGCGTTTTGAAGTAAAAGGAGAAATTTTGCATATTTCAGCAGATCTAGATAAACAAACACTATAATTAGGTATGAGATATATTGATTAAACTGTGTTTAACTAAACACAATGGTTTGGGCGATTTGTTGTTATAGTTAGAAAACATTTTACTTCGTTTTGAAGTAGAACCAAAATTCTTGCGTTCACGCATATTTTAGCAGATCAAGATAGACCTTTAGCAATTTGGTGCTGCAGAATATTTAACATATGCTGACCGATTTGCATCGTGTATAATCGAGTGCGTTTTGAGGTAAAAGCAGAAATTTTGCATATTTCAGCAGATCTAGATAAACAGACACTATAATTAGGTATGAAGATATATTGATTAAACTGTGTTTAACTAAACACAATGGTTTGGGCGATTTGTTGTTATAGTTAGAAAGCATTTTACTTCGTTTTGAAGTAGAACCAAAATTCTTGCGTTCACGCATATTTCAGCAGATCAAGATAGACCTTTACTGCAGTTACACATGAATATCCATTGGTTCAGCTGACTAGTGCTAGGGAAGGAAGTTCACGTTCCGTGCTGTAGATCTAAAAACAGCCCTGTACTTCAAGCGATCTGCTGCTACGGAATATCAAACGCGCAGACTGAATTTCATCAGAAGTTATCAAGTTCGTTTTGAAGCAGAAACAGAGATCTTGCGCTCACACATATTTTAGCAGAGCAAGATAAACTGTCAGTGTAGTTAGGTATGAATTGTTTGAACTGACAAGATGTTCAAAGCAGTTCAGATTTCCTGCTGTAACACATTGTTGATACTTTAACAATCGACTCTTTGCTACAGAAAGTCAAATTTACTTTTTTCACTTTAAAGCCCGCCCAAAGAGCGTCGCGCATATATTACGTGCGCAACCTAGAGTGAGAGAGAAGAAATTCCTCGAACAAGAATCTCAAACAAGAATTTAAAACAAGAAATTCAAGTCCCATGCCGCAGATCCGAAACATAAAAGGAGTCCAAGCAAATTGTTAATACAAGATATCAAGTGTATCACCAAGTTCGCTTTGAAGCAGAAGCAAAACACTTCCATATATATTTTATGATAGCAATTATATACGGATACACGGTAACTGACAGAGAAAAAAAGAAAGAGACATACATCGTTTAAACTCACAAGATGTTCGTACACGTCGACGTCTGACGTAAATTTTAAAACATTTCACATCACAAAGCATCAAGCATATTACCAAATTCGCTTTTAAACTAAACCGAAAACACTATATACATATATATTTTATTGCAAGTGTACATATTATACAATAAATATATTGCAATTGCAAGTGTAAAAAGCAAGTATAATGTAAAATGAATTGCAAGTTTAAAGATATATATATATATTTTTTTTTATTGCAACTGTATATATTATATAATAAATATATTGCGATTGCAAACTTGCAATAAAATATATATGTAAATATATACGAACAACGAATACAATAAACGAAAGATTCACACACTGAAACCTGACATAAATTTGAAAATAGGAAACATTCGATTGATTTGCTACAGAGCATCAAGCATACTACCAAATTCGCTTTTAAACTAAACCAAAAACACTATATATATATATATATATATATATATATAAATATATAATAAATAAGGGATATATATATATAATATATATATATCTATTTTATTGCAAATCTGACGTAAGTTGTAAAACAGGAGAAATAAGCTTTAAGAATACTACCAAGTTCGCTTTTAAACTAAACCAAAAATACTTTTCACATATTTTATAATAGCAATTATGCACAGAAACATCAAAACTAGGAATCAGTAAGCGAAAGAAACACACGTCGTTGAAACCCACAAAATGTTCGTACACGTCGATGCCTGATGTAAACTTGAAAACAAGAAATTCCATTGATTTGCTAGAGCATCACGTATACTACCATGTTCAGTTTTAAACTAAACCAAAAACCCTTCCCACATACCTCATGACAGCAGTTATGCACAGAAACATCCGAACTTGAAGCAGTAAGCGAAAGACACATACCTCATTTATACCCACAAGATGTCCGTACACATCGATGCCTGACGTTAATTTGAAAACAGGAAAAATTCCATTGATTTTCGACAGATCATCAAGCATACTACCAAATTCGCTTTTAAACCAAACCGTAAACAGTTCTGACGTGTTTCATGACAGTAATTATGCACAGAAACATCCCAACTAAGAGCCAGTAAACAAACATATTCACACATCGATATGTAAATTCCATTGATTTGCTACAGAGCATCAAGCATACTACCAAGTTCGCTTTTAAACTAAACCGAAAATCCTTCCCACATACCTCATGACAGCTATTATGCACAGAAACCTTCGAACTTGAAGCAGTAAGCGAAAGATTCATGCCTGACGTAAATTTGAAAACAGGAGGAATTCCATTGATCTGCTACAGAGCATCAAGCATACTACCAAGTTCGCTTTTAAACTAAACCGAAAACCCTTCTCACATATTTCATGACAGCTATTATGCACAGAAACATCCGAACTTGACCCAGCAAGCGAAAGACTCATACGTCGATGTCTGACGTAAATTGGAAAACAGGAGAAATTCTATTGATTTGCTACAGAGCATCAAGCATACTACCAAATTCGGTTTTAAACTAATCCGAAAACCCTTCCCACATATTTCATGACAGCAATTATGCACAGAAACCTCCGAACTTGAAGCAGTAAGCGAAATATTCACACGTCGATACCTGGTGTAAATTTGAAAACAGGAGAAATTCCATTGATTTTCTACAGAGCATCAAGCATACTACCATGTTCGCTTTCAACCTAAATCGAAAACCCTTCTCACATGTTTCATGACAGCAATTATGCGCAAAAACATCCAAATTAAGAGCCAATAAACGAAAGATTCACACGTCGTTTAAAGCCACAAGATGTTTGTACACATTGATGCCTGACGTAAATTTGAAACAGGAGAAATTCCACTGATCTGTTACAGAGCATCAAGCATACTACCAAATTCGCTTTTAACCTAAACCGAAAACCCTTCTCACATATTTCATGACAGCAATTATGCACAGAAACATCCCAACTTGACCCAGCAAGCGAAAGATTCACACGTCGATGCCTGACGTAAATTTGAAAACAGGAGAAATTCCATTGATTTGCTACAGAGGATCAAGCATACTACCAAATTCGCTTTTAACCTAAACCGAAAACCCTTCTCACATATTTCATGACAGAATTATGCACAGAAACCTCCGAACTTGAAGCAGTAAGCGAAAGACACACACGTCGTTTAAAGCCACAAGATGGTCGTGCAGGTCGACGTCTGGCGCCGTAGATCCTGCAGGACTAGGGTAGTCCAACAAGCGATACATAGAAGGACTCCTGGCGGGTGCATTTGCTCTGGCTTTTCGACTGCGAGTACTGGTGTACGCGAGCATGATAACGCCACGGCACCGTCGTCATCCTTATCTGTACACCGTAATCCCCGTTACGTCAGTGCAGTGTGTAAGGCGGCACGATAAACTGCCGCATTACAGCCTCTCCACCCACGCCACACCCCCTGCAACCTCTTTCAAGCCAGCCTGCCACACGGCATCGCCTACTTTCGACCTTGTCCGCCTGCTTCGCGCATCATTATCCTACTAATCCAGCGACGTTAGCCGTACTTCTTCCACCGTACTTCGCGATACCATCTGGACAACAGAGTCTTTCACTGGATTTGCTAGCGGCAGCATCAGCTGCGCGGTTTAACCCTTTGACTGCTGTGGACGCATATATGCGTCCGTGGAAATCTGTCGGTGTAGACTATGGACGCATATATGCGTCCGTCGAAATCTGTCGGTGTAGACTATAGACGCATATATGCGTCTCCAATCATTTCAATTTCTTACCTATTGCAGCAACACCAAGCCACAATTATCAATGTACAAGATGAATAGGGATGCGTTCTCTATCAAAAGAGTTTCTTGAATTATTTCATTTGGCGTAAGTGAAGAATTATCATTAGAACTTAGTTGTGCGTTACATACTCAATCAATAGAGTTCACACTAGTGTTTCGTCCTTAAGAAATGCTTCGGCCGCAAGTATTCAGCAGTCGAAGGGTTAAGGGGGTACTCCAATGTACACATTTTTTTTTTCAGAAACTGTTGCATATAATTGAGCAAACTTTTTTTCCTGAAAAGGTATGGCCTATGACAATAGAGGAAAATTTTTTTATCGTTTAAAAATATTTGTGTATTTAATTATATCGGTGGTTTTATACCTATCAAAAAAATTGTTGTTGTGCTGGCATAGACAATTCCGGCCCTCCTAGACATCTGACACAGAAAATTGAAAGAGATACTTAATCTGTGTGAATATGGTTATCGCATAAACGTCAGGTTTCAAATTTCCATAAAAATCAACAAAATGGCGGTGTTTTGTAAAAATGTTTGCGCTATGAATAAGGCAAAATTATGGGTTATAATTAAAACTTTAACATGATTGAGCTTCATGCGGTAGCCATTAGTATACTGAGTATTGTGTTAAAATTTGAAGTTTTTCTATAAAGCCGTTTTTGAGTAATCATCTAGGGTACTTGCAAAAATCTCGTTAATACGCGCGCAGTTACAGCCTCTGTTTTGAAATGTTATTACTAATCAAAAAGGACGGAATGGCCTAACCGACACTGGGATATTAATTCTATGATTATAAACTATTAAACAATGCAAACAAAAATTGTTTCGACCCGTTACATTGGAATACTCCTTTAAGAGATACGCCCTGATGGACTCTGGTGGTTTGGTGCGATCGGAGATTCAGGAAATGACGATGTGTCATTTTTGCGATGCGACTTATAGTCGGATGGGGCTGTTTGCAAATTGGGCAATTGGGGCGAGTTATTGTAAGTGCCGGAAAAATGTGGTCGTGTAGTGAGGAATGAAACGGCTTGCGCTGGGTAGACAAATGTTTTCGTTTTACTGATAGTTTTGCCGATGTTACTGTTTTTTGAATTTATGGGAAATCGGAAGTGGGAGAATTAGTGTTCCGATATTTTAGTGTGTAGATATATGTACACTCTGCACTTTGGTTTAACATAGTTACAGTTTGGAGGCTATGAATGTTTATTACGTAAATTTTAATAGCGACATTTCCAAGTGGTATAGATATATGAATTTTGTCCGGAACATTTTTTAACATTTTTTGTGGTATTGTAGTATTTCGGTTCTTTTTCGTATTATTCGAAAAAAGGTTTCAGTATCCATGAGCGTAGATTATTTTTGTCACAATCAAGAAGTTCGAGGTTGGTATACATCCAAAACAACTTTACAAATACAAGTTATTGAGTTATGTGTCTTTTTCATTAATTCATTAACAAACCCAACACCTGACAACGATACAAAATAATAATAATTTCTTATTCTTAATTAAAATAATTATAATAAAAGTAATATTCTCAATATTCCAACCACCAAAAACCAGCATTCTAATTGATTTGCAATGCCTATACTTTAAATATATTATATAAAGAGGGTATCCAGCGCTCGGGGACTCGCTCCAGAAATGCCTTGCGGCCAAAACAGATTATGTACACATCTAAAATCCTCAGTTATATAGGAATGAGTAGCTGTGCTGCATTCCGAAGGAAAAAAAAAGTCCAGACTACATTGCGAAAGACGAAAGACGTGCGAAATGTGGTCACTTTTATATACGACGCAATTATAACCCTAACACGTTGACTGCCACGGTGGTCACCGGTGACAAAAGATTTGACGAAAAAAGCGAAAAATTCACAATGAAGCCTATTTGCAATCTTGCAAAAGCATTTGATATTAGAACGGTGCTTCAATACTTTGGCTTCTAACAACTCTGCATTACCTTTATTTTGCATGATTTAATTATACTCTGCAGTATTTGATCGCATCGCGGTTCTAACGTAGCAAAATACGCAGTAACCGGTGCAAAATATTTTACTAAAAATGCAAAAAGTTCGCAATCAAGCCTACTTGCAATCTTGTAAAAACAATTGATATTGGAACGGTGCTTCAATACTTTGGCTTCTAACAACTCTGCATTACCTTAATTTTGCACGATTTAATCATACTCTGCAGTATTTCATCGCATCGCGGTTCTAACATAACAAAATACGCGGTGACCGGTGCAAAAGATTTTACTAAAAATGCAAAAAATTCGCAATGAAGTCTATTTGCAATCTTGTAAAAGCAATTGATATTGGAACTGTGCTTCAATACTTTACCTTCTAACAACAAAATAAAATATATTTTCGTTGATTAAGTAAATCCGATGAATCCCTCACTTATAACACTGTAACCGCACTGTAACAAGCAAAGTGTCGTGCCCGTAAGAAGAAAAGTGTCTTCACTTGCGGTACGTCCGCACACGAGCGGAAGAATCTCGAGGGTTGACAAGTTTATGCGCACCTTCGACGTATCGTATAAGCCCGCGCCCCGTCGGACGCAACGTTTCATTCTTTTTCCCGACCCTCCGACCGTTTTCCGCCCGCCGCCCCTCGGCCACCCTCGCAGAAACTCCGAGAAAATAAGGCGGCAAAAAGACGCCAAATGCCCCGGAGGAAATGTCAACTTTTTTATTAAATATCTCGTGCTCCGGCGCGCAAGAAAACTGGAGGGCGGGTTGAAAAGGGTAGCGAGCGGGCGTCGAGGGGTGCGGAAGGGCGGACGGGGCAGCGATGAATTGAATCCTTCGCGCGCACTCGCCGGAGTTTTCTCATCGGCATTCACTCGCGTGTATCGCGCACTCTGTTCTATCGTTCGAAACGACGTCGCGGTTCTTGACGTCTTGAGCTGAACGGCGCGAAATAAAGCGCGGGGGACGAGGGTTTGGAGGCTAGTTTCTGTTTGTCGCTGCGCAAACCGGGGGAAGGGACGTTTCGAAACAGTGACGGCGCGTCGAAAATGCTTGACGAGCTCGAAAGTCAACGAACGCTCGACGAACAATTGATATAAGCTCTTGTTTCGGTGTACAAAAATATGTAGCGATGTTACGCGCACTGTTCAAATGAGAATCGCGTTTCGGTACTGTGGGAGGTGTGATTTTGTACGAATATGCAATGAAAGAGAGAGAGAGAGAGAGAGAGAGAGAGAGAGTGAGAAAGAATGCATGAGTTTGTATTTATTGTTAGAAAGGTTCTCGAACAAATTCATTATCATAGAAACGAAACAGAATAAAAGGGTCGAGCGCGATATTGAAAAAAGTGAGTTGTTGCGAATCTTTCGAGAATATCAGTGAGTGCGTCTTAGCGAATCTTCTAGCGAATCTTTAGAGAATTCAAGCGAGTCCTTTAGAGAATATCAGTGAGTGTGTCCGCGAGTTATTTTAGCGAGGCTTGGCGAATCTTTTGAGAGTGTCAGCATTTAATATAGAATATAATGCGAGTAATGTTGTAGCTACTACTTTTGTGACCAAGGCAGTTTAATAATATTATTCCAATCTAAATCCTACAGTACCGTCGATTCTACCGTCGATTCGTTGAGAAGGGCAAGTGTGGTTCGTAAGAACCGATATTCTGTGTTTCTCCTATGTCAATCTTATCTTTATGCGGAAATACAATATGCAGCAATGCTACCCTCTATAAAAAAAGTAACATACGGAATGAGAAGTCCGCAAATGCGGAATAGTGGACTATGATTGTCATACGTAAGTAGCGTACCGTGAAGGATGACTATACTTGCCCATACTAACTTAGTATTGTCGACTAGTTCAAGTCATATCGGTAGCATTTATAATTTTGTAAATGCAATTAATATTAAATAGTGATTCAATTCTTTGGTTTCCGGTACCTTCGCATTATTTTCATTTTGCACAATTCAGTCATATTCTATAGTACTTTATCACGTTGCGGTTTTGTTATAGTAAAATGCGCACGGCAGTCAGCGTGTTAAGGAGATTCCATAGCCACTGCAATAAACCTCGAAACTATTCATGTGGAAAGGAATGAGTACACGGGTTATTTATGACGGGATATTGATCACTATGGTAGGCCTCAATATGGGAGACTCCAATAAAGGATGACACTACTCATTCTACCACCAAACTTTGAACCTCTTCATTTTGAACCACAAGACAAGACATTTCGCATTCAACCACCACACAGGTCACATCTTTTTTGGCGCTTGGACAGTTCATACCCATCACCACAATTCAGCAAAATAAATCACATAGACAGTGACAAAGTTCTATAATTTAACCATTTCGGTACTACCGCCGCCAATTGGCGGCATCTTTAGACAGTTATGTGGGTATGATTCTCTATAGTATGGATTACTTTACTATTCTATGTTTAACACGTTGAGCGCCACACGTATTTTTAAGGAAATCTCCGCCAGGCCACGCGCGTTGCATAGAAGCGCTCGTATTGTGGTATAGCAATAATTGAAGATTAACTAGACTACTAACAGATTAAAATTTACTCGATACAGGTATGCAGATATATTAGGGACATTCTTTCTTATCGTAGTAGAAGATGTTTACGTTTAGAAAGAAATGCTTATGGGCATTCATTCAACACATTATGGGCCAAGTATATTTTGTCTTGTTTATTGTTTGGCCCGATATATAAGATTTCATTGAAATCTGCTTGCTGCCGGGGTTCTGCTTAGCTTATGACAAAGTAATACATACATTTTAGAAATGCGACCCAATCGGATAGAGCAATGGTTAAAAAAATGACTGAACAAGTTGCCACATTTTGTGATACATGCAAAGGACAACCGTTTTTATGTTTACCGTCTTTCAATAAAATTCATTAAAATTTCTTGATAAGAAATACAAAAATGCATTGGTAATACAATCTTGTAATAAATACAAATGAAGTAAATTTTAAATAAATTTTCAGTAATTACTTAAAACAATGTAGATTTTTTCGTTTTATATCATATCTTCCACTGTCAGTCACCAATGACTGACGCGGCCTAAATGGAAAGTTCAGTGTCAGGCATCGACGACTGACATGGCACTCCACGTGTTAAAATTCCCGGCTTTTATAATCGCTCCACTATATAATTAGTAACGGTCAATAGCGTGGCTTAATTATATACGTTTTATAATACATAGATAGGCTACTACAAACAAATTGGTATGTTTGCTTATATTGTTAATTTTTTGAATGTATAACTTACAATTTGAATTAATTCCCTTCAGGATGAGTGTAAAACGTTTGAAAGGAGAACAATGGATAAAGGAAATCATTGATTCAAAAAGTGATTCTGATGAAGAAAATGAATATTATTTAGCATTTCGCAAAAGGAGGAAATGTTTTTTAAACACGTTAAATGCCGCATCAGTCACCGATGACTGTCACCGCCCGAATGAGAAGTTTAGTGTCAATGACGCTCGAAATTTCTATGAATGCCGCAAAACACATTTTCACAGCTTAGGTTGCCGCAGAGTACAACCACTCTCGTGGAAAACTTCCTCGTCCCACGAATGTATAACCGCGGCCAGCTCCTCCGTACCGAAAGGGTTAATTTAAACATTCCACCCAAAAGGGACACAGGAATAATCTCTCATCCCTCCATCCACATATCAGCAATTTCCGATCCAAGATTTACAACCTTCGCTAACGCGGTCCATCATTGGATCCATCGTATCTCGAAACTCGAGATAAACAGTCTCGTAATTCTAATCAATATGCAAACAGCGTGCATAGAAAAAATACAAGCAGGCCCGAAACGAGAGAAAGCTTCAGCTAAAGAGCCGGGTTTGGCACGCAACACGTCACTCGATCAATATGGCCCGTCGTTCGGCGATCCTCAACGCCGCCGGCTGCATCTTATTCGCCACCTGTCTGAACCCCTCAGAGCACCGTAGCTTTGGAGCGGCAAGAGCATTTGTATGCTCGAGTGTAAGTACGTCAGACAGTTCGGAGTAACCTGCTCCGCAGTCTACGATCTCTTAAATATTTCCGCGCGAAAGCGGGCTGCTGCGGGCCAGACGCACGGAGCCGGAAGAAAACGAAGAACCGACGAGGGGAATTTAGCTGAAACGCCGCTTGATGCTTACAATACGGCAACGGCATCGGGCGAGGTAATAGCGACGCGGTAAATTTTCGCTGAATGCCGCGCGGAGTCGCGTAACAATTCGCGGTGAGGTATAAACTGTCGCGACCCCGCGTCGAGGATGTTCGCGTCGTTCCGCGGAAATTTCCTGACGAACGGCGACGGAATTGTGTGCGCACGGGCAGTTGTGAGGAAGAATTGCAATGGCGGACGTCGCGGGTTGGGCTATAAATTGGTGCTTCAAAAAAATTGGGGCTTATGACATCGGAAGACGCCGCGGTGAGTTGCTGGTGGGTTCTTTGAATATGCTGTACGTGTGACGGGTCGATTGCTTAGGGTGGAAGTCATTTTAACACTTTGAGTGTCGTTGAGAATCCTTTGGTTTCAAAGCAGTGTAATTTTATTGTCATTTACAATTTTCATAATATAATTTCATATTTATTTTGTTTAATATAACCGTTGACCGTTGATAAAGTGTTAAGAGGAGTTGTTTTATGAAGTCAAGTTAACAAGGGTTTGTAAGAGGCATTACGAATAAGTGTGGTATTTTCATTTTTAAGAAGACAGCAGGAGAATTGCAGTGTTTAATGCAGGGTTTAGTTTGCTTGTCGATGGTGAAATTATTGGAGTGGATCCCACGGTTCCATGTTCGGCATTTGATGTTGGACATTTGAAACGAAGAGTTTTTGGTTAGAGTTGGAAATTCTTAGATTTTGTGTATTTTCGTTCAGGTCAGTCCTGATACCTCTATATATACATATACGGCTTATTATTAATTTTAAAGAAATGTTTCCCTTTCTTAACTTATTATCGTCACACTATTGAACCGACAACTCATGGTTCCATTTTTGGCATTTGATTTTAGACGTTTGAAATGTAGAGTTTTTGGTTAGAGTTGGGAATTCTTTGATTTTGTGTATTTGCGTTCTAGTCAGTCCTGATACCTCTATATACACACATACGGCATATTATTAATTTTAAAGAAATGTTTCCCTTTCTTAACCTATTATTGTCACACTCTCGAACAGGCAAGTCACGGTTCCGTAACCAATAGCCTGCTAAATTATTAGGTGTACAACTTTGCTCCCGCCGTTTTTTGCATTGGACGAAAGGGAAAAAACGGCGGGAGCAAAGTTGTATACCTATTAATTTATCCAAAAATGAAACTAAGCCACAACAAACATTTATTGCAATTGCAACCAATGTCCAGCAAACTTTGCTTTCAAACCTTCCGTTAGAGCGCCGCATTTATATTATTTTATAAGTGAATGCACCATACGAATAATTGTACGCAAGGCATTTCAAACCTTCCGTTACATCGCCGCATTTATATTATTTTATGAGTGAAAGCACCATACGAATAATTGTACGCAAGGCATTTCAAACCTTCCGTTACATCGCCGCATTTATATTATTTTATAAGTGAACTCACCATACGAATTATTGTACGCAAGGCACTTCAAACCTTCCGTTACATCGCCGCATTTATATTATTTTATAAGTGGACGCACCACACGAATAATTGTACACAATGCATTTCAAACTTTCCGTTACATCGGCGCATTTATATTATTTTATAAGTGAATGCACCATACGAATAATTGTACGCAAGGCGTTTCAAACCTTCCGTTACATCGGCGCATTTATATTATTTTATAAGTGAATGCACCATACGAATAATTGTATGCAAGGCATTTCAAACCTTCCGTTGTTACATCGCCGCATTTATATTATTTTATGAGTGAATGCACCATACGAATAATTGCACGCAAGGGATTTCAAACCTTCCGTTACATCGTCGCATTTATATTATTTTATAAGTGAAAGCACCATACGAATAATTGTATGCAACGCATTTCAAACCTTCCGTTACATCGCCGCATTTATATTTTTTTATAAGTGAACGTACCATGCGAATAATTGTACGCAAGGCGTTTCAAACCTTCCGTTACATCGCCGCATTTATATTATTTTATAAGTGAACGCACCATACGAATAATTGTATGCAAGGCATTTCAAACCTTCCGTTACACCGCCGTATTTATATTATTTGTAAGTGAACGCACCATACGAATAATTGTATGCAAGGCATTTCAAATTTTCCGTTGTTACATCGCCGCATTTATATTATTTTATAAGTGGACGCACCATACGAATAATTGTACGTAAGGCATTTCAAACCTTCCGTTACATCGGCGCATTTGTATTATTTTATAAGTGAACGCACCATACGAATAATTGTACGCAAGGCATTTCAAACCTTCCGTTACATCGTCGCATTTATATTATTTTATAAGTGAACGCACCATACGAATAATTGTCCGCAAGGCATTTCAAACCTTCCGTTACATCGCCGCATTTATATTATTTTATAAGTGCACGCACCATACGAATAATTGTACGTAAGGCATTTCAAGGCGGTCTTCACTAAAGATTCTTCTTTCAAGGTACCTTTCACCGACCAACACCGCAAGAATCGCGAGAATCGCGAGAATCAGCGGCTAAGAAGTCTTCGGTCTTCCGACGCTCGCATTTTTACGACAATCGCCGTAATTTCCCTGAGGAACCTCCCACGGTCCGCCCTCCGTTGCGTGATGCAAAACGGAAGGGCCGCCGGAGGTAATTAAGCCGCGCAACTGCGCGCGGAAACGGAAATACGCCGGTTCGTTCGGTTTCCGGTCACTCGTAATTACTGGTACGCGCATTATCCGTTATCAGGTAGACTGAATAAGTGGACGCTAACGATGGACGAGCACTAAAGTGTAGCTTGTCTAAGAGAATGGGGATGCTGAACATGTTCAGGGAAATGACAGAAGACATGGTAGAAAAAACGATGCACAGATAAAAGATGGATCTTCAGATTTAGAGGTAGACACGGGAAGGAAAAGCAGAGTATGTCGGAAAAATGTCGGAACTTTTTAAATTTACGCAAAATTACTAACGCCATGTCTTAATACTTTATCGACCGCTAGCCGATTAATCGGCTTTTCGGTTCCAACTGTTATATACCGGTAGCCGATTAATCGGCTTTTTGGTTCCAACTGTTATATACTGGTAGCCGATTAATCGGCTTTTCAGTGGTCAACGGTTATATTAGATGAAATAAATATCAAGTTATAGTATGACAATTTTAAATAACAATAAAATTACACTGCTTCGAAACCAAAGGATTCTCAACGACACAATGAGTATTTTTCAGTTAGAGAGATTTACAAATAGGCACATACACAATTCCTGCGCGATATCCAAAACAGAGGAATGGATGTATTTTGAATAAAAATAAACAAAATTGCCAAAATAACTAATTCTTTTTTTTTTCTAATTTAAAAAGTTCCGTTATTTTCCCGACATACTGTGGAGGAGTGTGAGTTCACTTATTTTTTGGTTGGGGTCAGGTGAACAAATGTCAATCATAGTGTAGTTGGGATGTTCTGAAAATTGCTAGTGGTCATTTACTTTGTGTTGGCATACGAGGATAAAGTTATAAATGGTTGGGAAAAAATCTTTATTTCGCTGTTGTCGCAAGTATTGAAGAAAAAATGTCAAATTTTAACGATTTCGGTACCACGCATTATTGCGGATTTTTACTTTATTAAGGGCAGGCGCGTTTCTTATTGAAACGTTGAGAAAATACGGTCTCGGAATAAGTAACTTTTCCTAGAACACTTTTTCGTATTTTTTCACCATGCATGTTACATACAACTCATACAATGTGAAACGTCTTAGTGAACAAATGAATGAAAATGGTGTGAATGAAAGTGATGTAATTTCTGAAAAAATTGTGTCAACACAATTATGTGCACACAAAATTAATGAAAGTGATATGAATGCACGAAATGCAATTTTTGAAAAAATTGCGTCAACACTATTATGTGCACACAAAAAGAGTGAACGTGATAGGAATGCAAGAGATGCAATTTTTGAAAAAATTGCGTCAACGCAATTATGTGCACACAAAATGAATGAAAATGATATGAATGCAAGAGATGCAATCTTTGAAAAAATTGCGTCAACACCATTATGTGCACACAAAATGAGTGAAAGTGATATGAATGCAAGAGATGCAATTCTTGAAAAAATTGCGTCAACACAACTATGTGCACACAAAATGAATGAAAATGATATAGTTGCAAGAAATGCAATTTTCGAAAAAATGGCGTCAACACAATTATGTGCACACAAAATGAGTAAAAGTGATATGAATGCAAGAGATGCAATTTTTGAAAAAATGGTGTCAACATAATTATATGCACACAAAATGACTGAAACTGATATGAATGCAAGCAATTTTAATTTTTGAAATAATTGCGTCAATACAATTATGTGCACACAAAATCAATGAAAGTGATATCAATGCAAGAGAAGTAATTTTTGAAAAAATTGCGACAACACAATTCTGTGCACACAAATCGAGTGAAAATAATATGAATGCAAGAGATGCAATTTTTGCAAAAATTGCGTCAACACAATCATGTGCACACAAAATGACTGAAACTGATATGAATGCAAGCAATTTTAATTTTTGAAATAATTGCGTCAATACAATTATGTGCACAGAAAATTAGTGAAAGTGATATGAATGCAAGAGATGCAATTTTTGAAAAAATTGCGACAACACAATTATGTGCATACAAATCGAGTGAAAATAATATGAATGCAAGAGACGCAATTTTTGACAAAATTATATCATCACAATAGTGTGAACATAACATTGTATCACCGTCATACTCCTAATGAAAAGGCACTGGCTTGAAACATGAAAAGACGTGCTAACATAAGTTCTCAATTTCTCAATTTCCAATTTCGATCAAAAAAGCGCTTTCACCTCATTCCCAACAGCGCGTAAAAAGCCTAAAAGAGAAAATTGTGAGATTTTTTTTTGCGACGCGCCTTACGACTTGGCTTGCTTAGACAAGCTACACGTCGGATAACGACTGTTTTGGTCGGAAGGCGACGCCGAAGTTTTCTTGACGCCGAATGAGTCACGTTTGGTAATCATCGACCGTAAATTTTCCAACTTCGCTGAGCGCCGGCGAAATGACCGGGAGTTAAGAAATTTACAAGACGGAAAATTACGGTCCCGGCATCGAGGACCGGTGATTTAAGAGTCGCGGGAAAAACTTCGGCCGCGGCATTAGCGTGAACGGCCGATTCTACGGGCTACGAAAGTTTTGCCGGCGTTTTGCGGATTAGCCGCGGCCGGGCGAGTATTTAATTAGCGGACTGTCAGAGACACGAGTGAGAGTAATTCCGCGCGCTTCACTTTGGCGGCGAACGGTCGGGCGGATCGAGAAACAACTGGGCGCTCTCTATCTTTTGCACGATTCATCGTTTCTTTGTGTAAACGCAACAGATATCGCGAAATGTACGTAATACACGAAAATCTTGAAACATACATAAACGGTGATGTATGTTTGAACGTTTTGGTTTATGGGTTTATTGGTTTCTGGATCAGATGCATACGATTGTTGAATTTATGATTTGTAGTGGGTCGGGCGTTAATGTCGAGCGGGTTTCAAATAATGGAATCGTTAAATACGGAGACAGCACGTCGATAACATAATAAAGTGTATTTACTAGAGCTATATTTTTATGACGATGAAGTATCGAACGCAGGAACAACGGGTCACACAGAAGAAATTCAGACCAACAGGTCTCTAGTTGGAGACAATTGGACATTCTTTATTTCTATCTATCAACCATTCGTTAACAGTGCTCTATACATGACCCACCTGCTTAGTCATAGAATCTCCACTTGCAATTCTTCTTATTTGTATCTATCAAACATTCGGTAACACTGCTCCATACACGATCCACTTGCTGAGTCATAGAGTTTCCTCTTGTAACCTTCTCTTTATTACTATCTATCGACCATTCGCTAACACCTGTACCTGACCAAACTGTTGAATCATAGAGTGTCCACTTGTAACACTCCTTATTTCTATCTGTTAAGCATTCGCTAACACCTGTACCCGACCCACCTGCTGAGTCATAGAGTTTTTACTTGTAATTCTCCTTATTTCTATCTATCAACCATTTGCTAAGACTGCTCTCTACCTGATCTACCTTCCGAATCATAGAATCTCCACTGGTACCCCTCTCCTTATTTCTATCTGTTAAGCGTTCGCTAACACCTGTACCCGACCCACCGCCTGAGTCATAGAGTTTTTACTCGTAATTCTCCTTATTTCTATCTATCAACCATTTGCTAACACTGCTCTCTACCTGATCTACCTGCCGAACCATAGAATCTCCACTGGTACCCCTCGCCTTATTTCTATCTATCAACCATTTGCTAACACTGCATTCTACCTGATCTACTTGCTAAGTCATAGAGTCTTCACTTGTAACACTCCTTATTACTATCTATCAACCAGTTGCTAGCACTGCTTTCTATCTGATCTACCTGCTAAGTCATAGAGTCTTCACTTGTAACACTCCTTATTTCTATCTATCAACCATTTGCTAACACTGCTCTTTACTTGATCTACCTGCTGCGTCATAGAGTCTCAACTTGTAACTCTCCTTATTTCTACATATCAACCATTTGCTAACACTGCTCTTTACTTGATCTACCTGCTGCGTCATAGAGTCTCAACTTGTAGCTCTCCTTATTTCTGCATATCAACCATTTGCTAACACTGCTCTCTACCTGATCTACCTGCTGAGTCATAGAGTCTCCCCTTATAAGTCTCCTTATTTCTATCTATCAAACATTTGCTAACACTGCTCTCTACCTGATCTACCTGCTGAGTTATAGAGTCTCCACTTGTAACGCTGTCCTTATTTCTATCTATCAACCATTTGCTAACACTGCTATCTACCTGGTCTACCTGCTGAGTCATAGTCTTCATTTGTAACTCTCCTTATTTCTATCAATCAACAATTTGCTAACGCTGCTCTCTATTTGATCTACTTGGTGAGTCATAGAGTTTCTTTTAACTTTTAACTGTGTTTTAAGTGAGCACTTTTAACTCTCCTTTTTCTATCTATCAGCCATTTGCTAAACACTGCTCTATAGATGACCCACCTGCTGAGTCATAGAGTCTCCACTTGTAACACTCCTTATTTCTATCTGTCAATGATTCGCTAACACCTGTACTTGACCCACTTGCTGAATCATAGAGTCTCCCCTTGTAACTCTCTCCTTATGTCTATCTATCAATAATTTGCTAACACTGATCTCTACCTGATCTACCTGCTGAGTCATAGTCTCCACTTGTAGCTCTACTTATTTCTATCTGTCAATAATTCGCTAACACCTGTACTTGACCCACTTGCTGAATCATACAGTCTCCCCTTGTAACTCTCTCCTTATGTCTATCTATCAATAATTTGCTAACACTGATCTCTACCTGATCTACCTGCTGAGTCATAGTCTCCATTTGTAGCTCTACTTATTTCTATCTGTCAACCATTTGCTAACACTGCACTACACATGACCCACCTGCTGAGTTATAGGGTCTCCACTTGTAACTCTCCTTATTTTTATCTGTCAACCATTCGCTAACACATGTACCTGACCCACCTGCTGCGTCATAGAGTCTCCCGTTGGAATCTTCTCCTGATTTCCATCTGTTAACTAGCTGCTAACACTGCTCTATTCATGTCTCACCTGCTGAGTCATAGAGACTAATTTATAACTCTGCTTATTTCTATCTATCAACCATTTGCTAACACGACTCTCTACCTGATTTACCTGCTGAGCCATAAAGTCTCCACTTCTAACACTGTCCTTATTTCTTTCTATCAACCATTCGCTAACACTGCTTTATAGATGACCCACCTGCTGAGTCATAGAGTCTCCACTTGTAGCTTTCCTTATTTCTATCTGTCAACCACTTGCTAACACCTGTAACTGATACACCTGCTGAGTCATACTCCCTATTTCTATCTGTTAACCATTTGTTAATACTGTTCCATACATGATCCACTTGGTGAGTCATAGAGTCTCCCCTTGTAACGCTTTCCTTATTTCTATCTGTCAACCATTTGCTAACACTGCTCTATACATGACCCACTCACTGAGTCATAGAATCTCCACTTGTAATCTTCTTCTTATTTTTATCTATCAATTATTTGCTAACACTGCTTTCTATCTTATCTACTTGCTAAATCATAGAATCCCCACTTGTAATTCTCCTTATTTCTACCTGTTAACCATTTGCTAACACTGCTCTATACATGACTCACCTGCTGAGTCATAGAGTCTCAACTTGTAGCTCTCCTTATTTCTACAGATCAACCATTTGCTAACACTGCTATCTGCCTGATCTACCTGCTGAGTCTTCACTTCTAACTCTCCTTATTTCTATTTATCAACCATTTGCTAACACTGCTCTGTACATGACCCACCTGCTGAGTCATAGAATCTCCACTTGTAATCTTCTCCTTATTTTTATCTATCAACTATTTGCTAACACTGCTCTCTATCATCTACTTGCTAAATCATAGAATCCCCACTTGTAATTCTCCTTATTTCTACCTGTTAACCATTTGGTAACACTACTCTATACATGACCCACCTGCTGAGTCATAAAGTCTCAACTTGTAACTCTCCTTATTTCTACACATTAACCATTTGCTAACACTGCTACCTGCCTGATCTACCTGCTGAGTCTTCACTTCTAACTCTCCTTATTTCTATCTATCAACCATTTGCTAACACTGCTCTATACATGACCCACCTGCTGAGTCATAGAGTTTCCTCTTGTAACTCTCCCTATTTCTATCTATCAACCGTTCGCTAACACTGCTCCATACATGACCCACCTGCTGGGTCATCAGCTCACCCACATACGGGACAAGCATGGTGGCTCCCAGTGCAAAAAGCCCCCACTCGTTCCACATGGCGTGATTACGTGCGCCGTTGCAATGCAGGCGCGGGGCTTTGCGAAATTAATCGGGGCCCGCCGTCCCGTGGGTAGGAGTCGGGCGCACGGCAAAATTTCGAGGACACGCGGAGATCAATTTCGCCGTAGTTTCAAAGTGAAGCCTATTAAATTCCGGAGACGCGTCTCTGGAGAGGCTCAAAGGAGCGGGTCGGCGGCGGTGGGGGCTGTTTTCGGCTGCCGAGAACGTCCCGGAGACTTGATGCACGTATAAACACGAGATTGCCGGCGGCTGCAGCCTGTCGGGCCGAAGGGAAATTTGTAATCGGATAACACTTCGACATAATTGGTCCTGCCTCGCAGCCGCCGACGCCGCTGCCAGTGTTAGTCTTGTGCTGCGCTAGCCGGCGGTATTAAGCTGGAGTGGATCCCGCGGGATTTAGGATTTTCCGAACGCCGTTCCGACGCGGCGGGCGTGGGAAGAAAAATTTAGCGTGCCGCGGGGGGTGGATTATCAACTCGGCGGATGCTGTACGTGATCTGTTCATTGGCTGTACAAGGCGTAAGTGAGTTGTAATTGGGACTGTTGGGATATAAGTCATAATTATACAAATAGTCAAATTGTATATAAACATAACTTATACAAAAGACTGAAAATAAGTAGCAACTTTTATGTATAAGTAGCACTGTTAGTTATTTGTACTAATTAGTACAAATAAGTAGTACTGTTTATATATAGTCAAACTATGTATAAACATACTATACAATAAATTAGATATATTAAAACAAGTTAAACGAATTATTCACCTTTCAACGTAACAATTATTAACGAAAGAATCCATTTTCTCTTGTATAATACTTTGATTAATTATAATTTTTATAAATAAATTATACTCATTAAATAAGAATAAATGAATAAAAACAACTAATATATAAATTACAAACATTAAACAGTAACAGAAAAAATAATTACATCTAAATTTAAACGTAATTTATAACTAAATAACATAAAGAATAAAATATATACTATTATTCTGCCTTCAGTAATTAAAAAAATATGATAATATTAGGTGTACAACTTTGCTTCCGCCGTTTTGCAATAGATGGCTGTAGCGGTAAGTGGTAGTCGAAATAAATAGATCGTAGATGTCATACAATAAGCTTAGGCATTTGTAAACATAACGCCATCGAAATATTAGTCGATTTGTGTCTATATAAAGTCATTCTCGATTAAACATGTCAGCTTACGAGCCAAATTCTCGTCATTTGCGGGAGGTTTTAATTTTCTGCTTTAATATGAAGAAATCTGCGGCTGAGGCTCATCGAATGCTCTGAAATACCTATGGTGAGGCCGCTATTAGTGAAAGAACGTGCCGAGAGTGGTTTGAACGCTTCAAGAACGGTGATTTTGACGTCGAAGACCGGCAAGGCGGTGGAAGAGAGAAGGTTTTCGAAGATGCAGAATTGGAGGCATTACTTGATCAAGACTCGTGTCAAACGCAACAAGAATTGGCAGTATATTGGGAGTGACGCAACAAGCCATTTCAAAACGCCTGAAAATCATGGGAATGATTCAGAAACAAGGAAATTGGGTGCCGTACGAGTTGAAGCCGAGAGATGTTGAACGGCGTTTGTTTGCTTGTGAACAGCTGCTTGCAAGGCAAAGACGGAAAGGATTTCTGCATCGCATTGTGACTGGGGACGAAAAATGGGTTCATTACGATAATCCCAAGCGCAGAAAATCATGAGGATATCCCGGCCATGCTTCCACGTCGACGGCCAAACCGAATATTCACGGTTCCAAGGTCATGCTCTGTATTTGGTGGGACCATCTCGGCGTAGTGCATTATGAGTTGTTAAAACCGACTGAAACAATGACAGGCGATCGTTATCGAACGCAATTAATGCGTTTGAGCCGAGCATTAAAAGACAAACGGCCGCAATACAACGAGAGACATGATAAAGTGATTTTACAGCACGACAATGCTCGACCCCATGTTGCGAAAGTGGTCAAGACATACTTGGAAACGTTGAAATGGGAAGTCCTACCCCATATTCTCCAGACGTTGCTCCCTCGGACTATCACTTGTTTCGATCAATGGCACACGGCCTGGCTGACCAGCACTTCCGGTCTTATGAAGAAGTAAAAAATTGTCGATTCGTGGATCGCTTCAAAAGATGACCAGTTTTTTCAACGCGGGATTCGTACGCTGCCCGAAAGATGGGAGAAAGTAGTGGCCAGCGATGGACAATACTTTGAATCATAAACGTATAACCAGTTTTTTACAATAAAGCCTCGAATTTCGGAAAAAAACGGCGGAAGCAAAGTTGTACACCTAATATAATAGTATAGGATAAATTAAGCATAAATAAAATATTATTACTAAAGTAAAAAATAACATCAATTAAATAAGTTATTGGAGTTTGAGGTAATATTTTAGTTATTGTAAAACATAAGAATATTAAACTAAGGATTACAAGAAAATGAAACATTTCTATTAGTTTTGTCATTATATTTTAAATTATTATAAAAACAATCAATAATATAAGTAAAATAAATTCCATTCCTCTATCATTAATATAAATAAAATAAAGTCCATTCGTCTATCGAGAAATCTGCGCAGGCACGGATTTGTAGCAATCGTGTGTCCTGATAATTGAGCAATTTGATAAATAAATGAAATAATATATATTATATATGTACGATTTAAATACGTGAAACTAGAAAGTATAATATTTATATACTGTATTTAAGATCCTACATATATTTTACTGAGTAAGTTTGCGTGTTAAAGAAATTAATTAATACGAATTTTTTATTATCATCAGCTTATAAAGACAGAAGAAGCAATATGGCTATAAAATAGAATATAAAATTATTATCTAATATTACTGTCCGAAGAAAAGTACGACATGAAATGCAAACAAAGGAAAGGTCAGCATATGTACATAATGCAACAGTGTTATAAAGTTCCTAAAAAAATGTTGCAAATAATGATTTGCAAAATGCTAAAAATTTGACAAAAAGTCATCTAGATATTACGGATGATCAGTCCCATTTATGTTTAAGATGTTTAAATACAATACACTGTACTTAATATTTGTAATAAAGTACATAACGTTTTAACTAAAATATTAAATTGTTGAATAGCGCATTTGTTATTTGAAAGTATTGCCTCGTTGCCTGAGTCATGATGTTCAACATTGTTTGACCATATTCATTCTGTTTCAACGATTCTGAACATTTGCGGCACTTTGAGCGGATGTGATCAACGTGCCAGCCAACGTGTGAAAATAAATTGAATACTTTTCGTCTCGTGGTGTTGATCGATTGGGCAAACGAGAAGGCAATTATGAGTGCAATATGTCGGAAATCGAAAAGATTGACAATCCTTTATATGCGCCCATAGTTCACACCGATAGCTTTCCGGACTCATATACATCAATTTACTGTTACTGTTAGAATTCTTTAAAAAAGATATATAACAATGTTTGTAGTTGTGTTTTGCTTCTTATGTATTTATAGCGATACTTTTATACTATTTGTATATATATATATACAACAATTTACTGTTAGAATTCTTTAAAAAGGATGCCTAACAATGTTTATAGTTGTGTTTTGCTTCTTATTTATTTATACCGATACTTTTATACTATTTGTATATAACTTTGTATATGTATATACTATTTGTATAAAAGTATCGGTATAAATAAATAAGAAGCAAAACACAACTATAAACATTGTTAGGCATCCTTTTTAAAGAATTCTAACAGTAAATTGTTGTATATATATAATTGTTGTATATATATATATATATACTTATACCGATTTTATAAATTATTCAAATGATATTCTGCGAATTTCTGTGCTCTGTTTCCAAGTATGGAAGCAGGCACTTTTATTATCTAACAAAATACTTTGTTATCGTCTACGTATGATCACAATTGCATATATAACTATCATATAAGTATAAATATCAGTATAATTAACATTTGTTTTCCACATCTTTTCCTGCATCATATTATAAAAACATGTTTATATAATACCAAAGAATATTAAGATATAAGATATTCCGGAAAAATCTGCATGATGGAAAACAAAAATAAATATTATAACAATAATCAATAAATATCAATATGTTGTAAATATTACAGTAAATACTATAATAAACACCAACTTTAACAACACAACGATACTTACAGAGTATTGTAATGAATAGTTCTATTTTTGCTGCAAATATATGATACGTTGCAGAGAAACAGCAAAAACGTACTTCCCCAATAATATCTAATAAGTTGTCGCAAATTGAGCAACAAATACCTTGTCCATCGCTTGCATTCTCTCCTTCTCTCTCTCCACCTCGTTCACTAGTTTCTCATCTGTCGATTTGCAGCATTAAATTTACTCAATATTGGACGATATTGTGCGGCATCAGCCGAATTTCGGAGCCTTTATTAAAAATTCCCGATACCTCGCCAATTTGCATCGAAATTCGCCGGCGAACGGTGGAAAAATTTCGCCCGCGCGAATCTTCGCCGCTCTTCCATTAACCGTGAAATTTGCATGATAAACCCAATCGCGGTCTGAAGGAAATGTTTAGCGAAGAGCCGCGATACTCGTAGTTTTGGCGAAACTTCGAGTATCGGGAGTAAAAAAAAACTGCGCGCGTTCACGAGCTTTTTTCAACACATTGTTCGCTGCAGCATTCAGGCAATTAGTGTAGCGAGCTTTAAGTATATAGAAAGTATGATACATATGATATCAATCACATTATCTAATATACAACATCAGAAACGTGTATATTAAATGCTTTAAATTTAATTGATATTTGTAGAGCAAGCAAATGTATTAGAGATAGTATATTTAATTTATTTAATGTATGCGACTTGTGTGTAATAATTCGAAATACGTATGTAATGATTAAAATTAATGTAAAAAACAATAATGTCATAGAAATAGTGGTGCGTTTAAAAGTGTATTAATAAATTTCTACAAGCGCTTCTATGAATTCGCCACTATTTCGAAGACATACGTTTGTACTGCAAATACTTGAAAATGTATTATATTTTTAGTCATTACGCATCAGAAGAATAAATGAGAACCAGCGATACAAAACACCGAAAGACTATAACTGAAACTTATCGAAATCAACGAATTAGCAGCCTTACACCCAGATTTCAGTAGTAGAGGTCAATGCATAGTCAGCCATCCGTCCGAACCTGGATAAATCGACTTCCGTATATTTTCGCGTGCAAAACTCCGAATTTTATTTCAATTTCGTTACCAGCAGCTCCCAATGCTTTTAAGTGTTTCATTTGAAATTTACTTGAACTAAAAAATGAATTTGCCACTATTTCTAAGATATATGTTTATTCTGCAAAAACTAAAAAATGTATTGTTAATCATTACGCGTCAGAAGAATAAATGAGAACTAAAAAAGCGACACAAAGTATCAAAAGACTATAACTAAAACTTATCGAAATCAACGAATAAATAGTTTTACGCCAAGATTTCAGTAGTTCAGGTCAATGCATAGTCAGACATCCGTCCGAACCTGGATAAATCGACTTCTGTATATTTTCGCGTGCAAAACTCGGAATTTTATTTCAATTCCGTTACCTGCAGCTCCCAACGCTTTTAAGTGTTTCATTTAAAATTTACTTTAACTAAAAAATGAATTTGCCACTATTTCGAAGACGTACGTTTGTTCTGCAAATACTGAAAAATGTATTTTTAATCATTACGCATCAGAAGAATAAGTGAGAACCAAAAAGTGACATTAAGTACCAAAAGCCTATAATTGAAACTTATCGAAATCAACAAATTAACAGGCTTACGCCAAGATTTCAGTAGTACAGATCAATGCATAGTCAGATATCCGTCTGAACTTTGATAAATCAACTTCCGTATATTTTCGTGTGCAAAACTCGGAATTTTATTTCAATTTCGTTACCAGCAGCTCCCAATGATTTTAAGTGTTTGATTTGAAATTTATTTGAACTAAAAAATGAATTTGCCACTATTTCGAAGACATGTTTGTTCTGCAAATACTAAAAAATGTATTTTTAATCATCACGCATCAGAAGAATAAATGAGAACCACAAAGTGACATAAAGTATCAACAGTCTATAAATGAAACTTATCGAAATCAACGAATTAACAGCCTTACGTCAAGATTTCTGTAGTACAAATCAATACATAGTCAGCCGAACCTAGATAAATCGACTTCCGTATATTTTGGGTGCAAAACTCAGAATTTTATTTCAATTTCGTTCAAAAGATATTCGGAAAAAAAATCTTGACTTATTAATATTTTATTTTTACGCTAAGCCTTATATTGTTCAACTCAGGCTTAGTTTGAAGAAATTGATTTTTTAATGTAAATACGTATTTTCACCTACCCGTCAATTTGACGGGTGCTCGTAGAGATAGGTAT
Source organism: Cryptocheilus praepositus (assembly GCA_033815515.1). Classification (NCBI taxonomy): domain Eukaryota; kingdom Metazoa; phylum Arthropoda; class Insecta; order Hymenoptera; family Pompilidae; genus Cryptocheilus; species Cryptocheilus praepositus. The sequence continues at coordinate 3,616,338 of JAWWQZ010000215.1, read as the reverse complement.
ATAAAAAACGCCCGTAAACCTAGTGTTAACCCATTTGAAATTTACTTGAACTAAAAAATGAATTTGCCACTATTTCGAAGACACACGTTTGTTCTGCAAATACTGAAAAATGTATTTTTAATCATTACGCGTCAGAAGAATAAATTGTCGAAACAAAGTACCAAAAGACATAATTTTATTGAAATCAACGAATAAATAGATATCGTGCACACGTTATCCGTCCGACGGATAAATCAATTTCCGTATATTTCGCGTGCAAAACGCCGAATTTTATTTCATTCGTTACCAGCAGTAATCTTTTAAGAGAAATAAAAGAACTAAAAAATGAATTTGCCATATTTCACAGATTATAATAAAAAAAATATAATGGTGTCGATAAATGAGAACCACATACGTGACATAAAGTTCAACAGTTTTGAAACTTACGAAATCGAATTAACAGCACGTCAAGTGGTGGAGGGAATATTTCAATACATAGTCAGGGAACTTAGATAAATCGACTCCGTATATTTTGGTAAAACTCAGAATATTTTATACAAAAGAAAAAAAAAAACCATTAACAACAGAACCTGGGCATAGCCCCAAAAAATCGCGCGGAAGTTTGGCGAAAAATTTTGTCAATCGAAAACTAATTCGTTTTTGTCGTCTTTTTTTATCCAAATATATACTGAATTATTTAACAAAAAACAAACGATATTTTTACACATCATAAAAATAAGCGATTTTTAAAGTTTTCCACACTGGAAAAGTCCGATAATTTAATCTTCCTTCATCACTATCTTTGAAGGAAAACACAAAGACTGTGCAGTTAAAAAATCAAGCTCAAATTGAAAAACATCTGGAGGAAAAAGAGAAATAACTCAGCAAAAGATTTTTCAACAATCAAACTTATGAAAAAAAATCAAAGCGTTACATCTTGCAAGTTCTTTCACACATTCAGATATCATACCCTTTAAAATTTCAATATACGACAATCACTGTAAATAAAATTGGTATTTAAGTGAATTTGTTTCTTCCAAGTGTTATATTTTATTTTTAAATTGCTTTATATTTTTCAGTTAGTTTGAAGAAAATTTTTAATAAAACACTTTCAAAAGCGTTGGGAGCTGCTGGTAGAAATTGAAATAAAAACGCCCGTAAACCTAGGGTTAAACATGTACGTACTTCCCAAACGAAAAAAAAAAACTTATTTCAACGACTCCCGGGTACAGAATCCTGCGAAATTCCTTCGATCCCCGATTGCGACGGTTCGATGAAAATGTTTGACGGTCGCCGCGCGTTTCGGCGAATTATACAGCGGGCCGCTGGAAATCTAATTACCGGTTTCGTGTCGGGCGCGTATTTTTCAGCGACATCATGCGTCCCGCTAATTGTAACGCGAATCTGGACGGTGGCAGCGCTGTAATCCGATTCCGCGGCCTTTCACCACGCGCACGCGGCTTTTCGCGGCCAAAAAGTCGCGACAGCTTGACATGGAGCGGCCGCTCTTTTCAACTGCCCGTCAAAACTGCCCGAATGAGGACAATTAAGCTGCGAATTAGTGGGTCGACGTTTTACCAATAGCGCGGCGTTTCGTTAATTATGTACGTCAGATGTTGGACCGTCGCTTAAGCGGAAACGTCGAAAGCGACACGGCGAATGCAGGAAAACAGACACGGTGCCGGTGATGAAGCAAATGCACGGGACGAGTTAGAAGAGAATATCGAAGCTTGCGCGGGATACGCTTGAATAAGGTGGAATTGTAATGGGACGTTGTGTGGTGTGTTTTGATGTACTATTGATGTGAAGTTTTCAATTTTTATTGTTACTGATGAGATTTCGTTACTTGAAGTACTTATTTTAACACGGTGACTGCCAAGCGTATTTTGCTATGCTAGAATTGCGATGCAATGAAATACTGTAGAGTATGATTAAATCGTGCAAAATTAAGGTAACGTAGAATTGTTGGAAGCAAAAGTATTGAAGCACCGTTTCAATTTTAATTGTTTTTAAAAAATTGCAAATAGGCTTCATTGCGAATTTTTTGCATTTTTAGTAAAATCTTTGCGCCGGTCACATATTTTGCTACGTTAGAATTGCGATGCAATGAAATACTGCAGAGTATGATTAAACCGTGCAAAATGAAGGTAACGCAGAGTTGGTTGAAGCAAAAGAATTGAAGCATCGATTCAATTTCAATTGCTTTCACAAGATTGCAAATAGGCTTCATTGCGAATTTTTTGCATTTTCAGTAAAATCTTTTGCGTCAGTCACCGCGTATTTTGCTACGTTAGAACCGGGATGCGATGAAATACTGTAGAGTATGATTAAATCGTGCGAAATGAAGGTAACGCAGAACTATTAGAAGCCAAAGTATTGAAGCACCGTTCCAAAATCAATTGCTTTTACAAGATTACAAATGGGCTCCATTGCGAATGTTTTAAATTAAAAAAAAATCTTTTGCACCGGTCACCGCATATTTTGCTACGTTAGAACCGCGATGCGATTAAATACTGCAGAGTATAATTAAATCGTGCAAAATGAAGGTAACGCAGAGTTGTTAGAAGCCAAAGTATTGAAGCACCGTTCCAATATCAATTAATTTTCAAGATTGCAAATGGGCTTCGTTGCGAATTTTTTGCATTTTTAGTGAAATCTTTTGCTTATTTTGCTATTTTAGAAGTACGATGCGATTAAATACTGCAGAGGATGATTAAATCGAGCAAAATGAAGGTAACGCAGAGTTGTTTTGTTTGTAGTATTGAAGCGAAAGTATTGAAGCACTGTTCCAATATCAATGACTTTTACAAGATTGCAAATAAACTTCATTTTGAATTTTACTGAAGCTTCAAAGTATTCGCAATGGGTAGCAATAATTATTTTATAAATGCAGTTATTATTGGAATAGTGATGTGATGCTTTGTAATACAGCCTAGTGATTCCTTTCTAGTACTTTCCATTACATACCTAGTGATTCCTTTCTAATACAGCAAAATATGCATGACAGTCAACGTGTTAAAGCGTGAAATTGAATAATCAGATGATAAAAAATTTACAGAAAGTCAAATGAACGAAAGAAATAACAATGAATGTACGATTTTAAAGTAAATTTTGAAAGCGGTCATTTGACGCAAGTTTATAAGAAAATCTTCGACAGGCTAGGCGAGTTGTTATACCACTTCTTTCTTATGGTAGTAGAAAATTATTCCGTTAGAACGCAATGCTTACGGATTTTCATCAAGTTGGAAATCTGTATTGAAAAATCGTACTGGGCCTATTGTTTCTTATCGTAGCAGAAGATAATAAGCGCGTCTAGAACGAAATGTCTCGGGACTGACATTCAGTTGAAAATCTTTCCTCAAGAACGGAATATCCAAGAAAGTAGAGGGATTACGGTTTTACTTTTGGCGAGACCTCACCAGCTTCGCGACCTAGACATTTGGCAATTTGTTGCTAGACATTTAAATTTTCATAGTTTCATCGTATTTAATTTAGTTATACTTCAACTTTGCGGTGCATTATCGTTTGTGTAACATTAAATATAATTGATGTATATCGATATTTAATTTTTGCACTTTCCACACATTCAATTCATTCATTTAAGGGTGTATTCCAATGTGAGGAGTCGAAAAAATCGATTTTATAATAGTTTATCATCCTAGAATTAATATCCCATAGCCGGTTTAGGCGATTCCGTCTTGTTTGACTAGTAATTATGTTTCAAAAATTATTTTGTAAATCGACTTCAAATTTTAACACAATATTCAGCATACTTATGGCTATCGCATGAAGTACAATCATGTTAAAGTTTTGATTATAACTCATAATTTTGCTTTATTTATAGCGCAAAAAATTGCTTATTTTTACACTTTTTTACAAAACGCCGCTATTTTCTTAATTTTCGTGGAAATTGAAAACCTGAGGGTCATGCGATAACCACATTCATACAGATTACGAATCTCTTCCGATTTTCTGTGTCTGAGGTCTCTGTCCAGGAGGGCTCAAATTGTCTGTGCCAGCACAACAATTTTTTTTTATGAGTGTAAAACCACCAATATAATTAAATACACAAATATTATTAAACCATAAAAAAATGTTCCTCTATTATCCTAGGCCATACCATTTCAGGAAAATAAGTTTGCTCAATTATATCCAATAGTTTCTGAGAAAGAAAAATGTTGAAAATTTGCATTTTTTACGCGTTCACGTTGGAATACCTCCTTAATTCATTTAGTTCTGTTTTGGTGTCATCCTTCAGTCGCGTACAATGAAATCAGAAATAGGTCATCCAAAATACATAGGTATAATCACTCAGCCATCAGAATTGGGATATTAAAAAGATATTCCTCCTTACAATTTCCATACAGTTCTACGTACATAGCATACCGGAATTCAATTCAATAAAATAGCAAACAACCTCATAATCTGTCTTCCGCCCTGTATTCCAAGGTCTTCGGAAATGCCTCAATCTTTCACCGGGTCCATTTCTAAAAGTAGAAAAAACACTCCTGCCCCGTCCTCGTCACTCAATTCTTCTTTCCGCCTCTCGCCACTTTGTCGCGATACTTTAGGCGCGGGCTGGCAAACGTCGACGGCGTTAACGGTAATCCTCGAGATCGGGAGAAAGATTATCCCGGCCGGAAGGACGGCAATGACTCGGAAAATGGTAAGGAATCGTCGCGTCCTTGTTCGCAGCTCGGAATAATCTCCATTTTGTCGGCGTTACGGCGCCTGCATTTCGACTGCCGCATAGCTTAGCGCGCCGAGGGTTTGGGCTAAGACGCGCGAGAGGATGGGTCGGCGGACGAAGGGTGGAACGCACAAGAGATGCAGAGAACCGGATATAAAGGGTGTCCGAAAACGCGGGGACCGAACGATTACTACGTATTGTGATTGTGCGGAATAAATGGCAAAGATGTAAAACAAACAAACAAAGAATTTATTAAAATAAGGGTGTCCGAAAACGCGGGGACCGAACAATTACTACATATTGTGATTGCGCGGATTAAATAGCAAAGATATAAAATAAACAACGAATTGATTAAAACAAGGGTGTTCGAAAATGCGGAGGCCGAAAAATTACTACGTATTGTGATTGCACGGAATAAATAGCAAAGATATAAAATAAACAAAGAATTTATTAAAACAAGGGTGTCCGAAAACGCGGGCACCGAACAATTACTACGTATTGTGATTGCGCGGAATAAATAGTAAAGATATAAAATAAACAAAGAATTTATTAAAACAAGGGTGTCCGAAAACGCGGAGACCGAACAATTACTACGTATTGTGATTGCGCGGAATAAATAGCAAAGATATAAAATAAACAAAGAATTTATTAAAACAAGGGTGTCCGAAAACGCGGGGACCGAACAATTACTAAATATTGCAATTGCGCGGAATAGATAGTAAAGATATAAAATACACAAAGAATTTATCAAAACAAGGGTGTCCGAAAATGCGGGGATCAAAAAATTACTACATATTGTGATTCCGCCGAATAAATAGCAAAGTTATAAAATAAACAAAGAATTGATTAAAACAAGGGTGTCCGAAAACGCGAGGTCAGAACAATTACTATGTATTGTGATCGCACGGAATAAATAGTAAAGATATAAAATAAACATAGAATTTATTAAAACAAGGGTGTCCGAAAACGCGAGGTCAGAATAATTACTATGTATTGTGATCGCGCGGATTAAATAGCAAAGATGTAGAATAAACAAGGAATTTATTAAAACAAGGCTGTCCGCAAACGCGGGGACCGAACAATTACTAAATATTGTGATCGCGCGGAATAAATGGCAAAGATATAAAATAAACAAAGAATTTATTAAAACAAGGGTGTCCGAAAACGCGGAGGCCGAACAATTACTACGTATTGTGATTGCGCGGAATAAATAGCAAAGATATAAAATAAACAAGAATTTATTGAAACCATTAAGAGTACTGACAGATTTACTATTATAGTGGTAGAACTTGTTAATCGTCGGGCAGAGTTTTTCCACCTATATATGTTTTTTCTTCGAAACCGTTACCGTATATATATATATATATATAATAAATATAATTATAATAATAAATATAATTATAATAATAAAAATGTTGTTTTCGTGTATATTTCGACAGGGTAAGTTAATTTATATTTTTTATATTTTACATCTTTTTTTCCGAAAGCGTTACCATGATTGTGTATATATATGTATATATATATATATATATATATATATATATACATGCACAATTAAGGTAACGGTTTCGAAAGAAAAAATATAAAATATAAAACATATTTATATATTATTTTTTTCCGAAACCGTTACCACAATTGTGTACACAATTATATTTTATATATACAGATGCACAATTATGGTAACGGTTTCAAAAAAAAAATAAAGTACAAAACATATAAATTAACTTACCCTGTTGAAATATACACGAGAGCAATATTTTTATTATTATAATTATATTTATTATTTATTACATTATATATATATATATATATATATTATACTTGTCATTATATTTATAATTATATAATATTTTATATTAATTTTGCTTCTACTTCAAAACGCATTTGATAATAGACGATTACATTCAGCCCGCGCGGGTTTATGTTCTGGAACAAAAAATGGCTCCGACTATTGCAATATTTCTAAGTCTACTCTATAAAACGTGAATTTCTTCTTTAGGCATCTTGTTGGTTTAATCGATATACGTGGCCCTCTCTTTTCCTGTATTAATATTTACATTTTTATATACATATATACATCTATGCCAAATTACGGTAACGTTTTGGTATTGTGTTATATGTATTGTAATATACTATCTGCGTGTACCTGATTTCTATATATGTATATATGTATATATACTTATATCTATTGACTTGCATCTACATGACTTTTATATATACAAACTTGTATATAGATATATTTAAGCGGAGCAATGATACATTATATATATTGTTCCGCTTAAATCTAGGGTAGAAAGAGAGGGAGAGAGAAAATAATAAAGAACACAACTGCTGCGCAGTTTATTAAGCGAAGTAGCATCGCGGAAATTATATACGCCATAGCTGTAATCCGCGCTTTACTTTTGTTTATTGTACGGCTATTGTGCGCCCGCGCACAAATCTTCCGAACGCGAAGTTTGTGTTTGCATTGAAATGTGCTTTGCGCGAGTTGCATTAAGTTCTGCATTGCACAATGGGCAATCGATGTGTAGAGGGTTAGAATCGAGTACCCAAAAAAAAAAATTAAGTTTCGCTGTGGATCGACGTAAAAGTCTTATCGAAGCCGTATTTAGTTCAGGTAAATTCACGTAAAAATTTGGATATTCGATTGAGAGTTTTGGGTGATAGACGCATGCGTTTTTTGATTGATACATAAAAAGGGTTTGAAAAATTGCAACTTGTGGAAATTGGAAGAAAATAGCCAAGATCGTTGTACGTAATATTTTATCTGTGGTTGCAATGAAAATGTAAACAACAGAATTTGCAGATTTGGGTAAATTTCAGACAATTCATTCATCAATGCGTTGCAAAGATTGACAAATAAAAAAAATTGCAGATTCTCAGAACTTTGGGCCCATTAAGGTAACAAGTTTTATTGAAAGAAGTTTTAAGAAATTCTGTGATTGCAGCGAAAATGTAAATAATAGGATTTGGGTTAATTTCAAACAATTCATTCATCAATGAGTTGCAAAGATTGACAAATAAAAAAAAATCGCACATTCTCAGAACTTTGGACCCATTAATATAACAAATTTTATTGAAAGAAGTTTTAAGAAATTCTCTGATTGCAGCAAAAATGTAAATAACAGGATTTGCAGATTTGGGTAAATTTCAGACATGCGTATTCATCAATGAGTTGCAAACATTGACAAATAAAAAAAATCGCAGATTTTCAGAACTTTGGGCCCATTAATATAACAAGTTTTATTGAAAGAAGTTTTAAGAAATTCTGTGATTGCAGCGAAAATGTAAATAATAGGATTTGCAAATTTGGGTAAATTTCAGACAATTCATTCATCAATTAGTTGCAAACATTCACAAATAAAAAAAATCGCACATTCTCAGAACTTTGGACCCATTAATATAACAAGTTTTATTGAAAGAAGTTTTAAGAAATTCTGTGATTGCAGCGAAAATGTAAATTACAGGATTTGCAGATTTCGGTAAATTTCAGACAATTCATTCATCAATGAGTTGCAAACATTGACAAATAAAAAAAAATCGCAGATTTTCAGAACTTTAGGCCCATTAAGATAACAAGTTTTAAGAAATTGTCAGCATCCGCACAACTGACTTAAACAGACAAAGTCTATGATTTACATTCTCATTCGCGGTTCAGATAAAAACGTCTTATCATTCGCAATTTTCTCAGAACTCCATATCATGTAGCAAACGCACTTTTTCAGAAAAATTTTCCTCGTCCCGTCGAATTTCCAAAACGTTATTCCGCTTTGAAGACTACCCGAATATCAGCGTGTGCAGCTGCACGTGCATTCAAACTGAAATGTACACAAAACAACGGACCGAATGAAAGCCGGTACGCGACCGTAACATTTCGAACTTATAGCATTTAGATTTGAGAGACACTTTCGTCCCGACGATACAGCAGAGAGCAGCGCGATAAAACGGGAAACGATACGACGCTTGACAGGAACTCTCCTAAAAATTCGAATTGCAATCTCGCGACCGCTTGAAATCCCCATCGCCCTCTTTCTAGCCTGATTAGGTTTGCAACGAGTCCTCCTGTTGGCTCGCCCGCCTCGCCAAGTATTTAAGGGTGGATATTACGCGGAATGCGCTCGTTGTATAAACACGGACGAAGAAACAAGGACAGAAACGTTAAGGTGCTGGGAATGGGTTCGTCCTGCCAAGAATTTTCCGACGCTTTTTGTCACGAGTCTAAAATGAAGAAGGGGTTGAAGGCGATATATGTGCGATTTTACGTAATATTCGAGCGTAGGGTACATTTTTCAGACATTGATATTGAAGTTTTATTCAATTTGTGTATAGTATGAATTTGGTTAAGACGGGGTAGGCAATATTTTATATGGACAATGCATGAGAGATGGTAACTAATATAATTGTAGTAACAATTTGTATATTCGGTGTTGCCAAATACAATTTTGTTCAAATTATTCCAAGTATGCATTTGCTTGATGATGGCGAGTATGACGTTGTCCTGCCAAAAATTTCCCGATGTTTTTTGTTGCGAGTTTAATATGAAGAAGGGTTTGAAGACGATATATGTGCAATTTTACGTAATATGCGAAGTACACATATGATGCGAACGTAGGGTAAATTTTGTGGACATTGATATTGTGAAGTTTTATTGAATTTGCGTATAGTATAAATTTAGTTAAGACGGGGTAGACAATATTTTACATGGTATGATAATTAATATAATTGTGGTAACAATTTGTATATTTGGTGTTGCCAAATACAATTTTGTTCAAATTATTCCAAGTATGCATTTGCATGAGAATGCCGAGAAGGGGTTTGTCCTGCTAAAAATTTTCGGACGCTTTTTGTCGCGAGGCTAATATGAAGAAGGGATTGAAGACGATATATGGGGGATTTTACGTAATATGCGAAGTATGAGTAAGAGCGGTGCAAATTTTGCAAACATTGATATTGTGAAGTTTTATTCAATTTGTGTAAAGTATGAATTTGGTTGAAACGGAGTAGGAAATATTTTATATGGTATGATAATTAATATAATTGTAGTTATAATTTATAGATTCGGTGTTGCCAAATATAATTTTGTTCAAATTATGCTAAGGATGCATTTGCATGAGGATACCGAGTATGGGTTTGTCTTGCCAAAAATTTCCCGATGTTTTTTGTAGCAAGTCTAATATGAAGAAGAGTTTGAAAACGATATATGTGCGATTTTACGTAATAAGCAATGTATGATGTAAGCGCAGTGCAAATTTTGCAAACATTGGTATTGTGAAGTTTTATTTAATTAGCGGATAGTATGAATTTGGTTAATACGGCGTAGGCAATATTTTATATGGTATGATAATTAATATAATTGTAGTAGCAATTTGTATATTCGGTGTTGCCAAATACAATTTTCTTCAAATTATTGCAATTATGTATTTGCATGAGGATTCCGAGCATGGATTTGTTCTGCTAAAAATTTCCCGACGCTTTTTGCCGCGAGTCTAATATAAAGAAGGGATTGAAGGCGATATATACATATGAACGATTTTACGTAATATGCGAAGTATGATGCGAGCGTAAGGTAAATTTTGTGGACGTTGATATTGTGAAGTTTTATTCAATTTGCGTATAGTATGAATTTAGTTAAGATGGATTACACAATATTTTATATGGATAATGCATGAGAGATGATAATTAATATAATTGTGGTAACATTTTGTATATTCGCTGTTGCCAAATACAGTTTTGTTCAAATTACTCCAAGTATACATTTGCATGAGGATTTATTCGATGTTATTAAAAAAATATGCCCATAATTTTCGACAGCTTATTATAGCATAACGTAGCTCATATACCCATAATTTTCGACAGCATATATAATATGCGGAATGTCGTGGAAAAGTAGTGTGTTTTGTAGATTTGTATATATCTCATAAATCATCATGTTGTGGTTGAGTCCAATTTTTTGTCGAAAATAAATCATATTCTCTTTTAATATTTTTATCGGAGTAGTAACCACAATATAATAATTTCTCAGATAAATATACATCAATTCTAAACCGACATCCTGAATTTATTCAGTGTTGGATTAATTATTCGCTCATTATGCTAAGTAGTTGCACTTGCATTTGGTATCGGAAGTAAAAGTTTTAAAAGAATCGATCCACGGTGTGAGAAAAGAATATCGTCTGGGAACAGACCTGAAAGAGATCGCATGGTAATTAACCGGGAAAAAGTTTGGCATTATTCGCATTGTTAGTTGAATAAGTAGATGAATTGATTTGTTGCGAGTAACAAATAAATGTTACGTCGACATTTCAAATCATTTGTTACGGCCATTAAATATTATATCATAAAATATTTCTCTAAACAATCATTTTTCGCAATTCGAACAATTTCATACAATCTATCGCAAACAAGGAATAATTAACACATAAATAAATCATTCATATACCTCAAATTCGTTGTGCGAATTATTTCGCGTAAATATTTATTCGGCGCAATTGGAATAATTTATTATAAACAACGAATAAATACTACATATACCCATCTTTCACGATGCGAAGAGTTGAAATGTATTGCAAACAACGAATAACTATTGCACGAAGAAAATATTCATAAACCTCAAACTCTCGTTTTGAATTATCGCACGTAAATATTTATTCGGCGCAATTAGAATAATTTATTATGAACAATGAATAAATACTGTGTGTACCCATTTTTCACAAATATCGATGCGAAGAGTTGAAATCTATCGCAAACAACGAATAACTATCGTACGAAGAAAATATTCATATACCTCAAACTCACGTTGTGAATTATCGCACGTAAATATTTATCCGACACAATTGGAATAATTTGTTATGAACAATGAGTAAATACTATATATACTCATATTTCACGAACGTCCATACGAAGAGTTGAAATCTATCGCACGAAGAAAATATTGATATACCTCAAACTGGCGTGCGAATTATCCCACGTAAATACTTATTCAGCACAATTGGAATAATTTATTATGAACAATGAATAAATACTATATATACCCATTTTTCACGAACATTTATGCAAAGAGTTGAAATCTATTGCAAACAACGAATAACTATCGCACGAAGAAAATATTCATATACCTCAAACTCGCGTGCGAATTATCTCGCGTAAATATTTATTCGGCACATTTGGAATAATTTATTATGGACAATGAGTAAATACTGTATATACCCATCTTTCACGAACATTGATGCGAAGAGTTGAAATCTATCGCAAACAACAAATAACTACCGCACAAAGAAAATATTCATATACCTCAAATTCGCGGTGTGAATTATCTCGCGTAAATATTTATTCAGCGCAATTGCAATAATTTGTTATGGACAATGAACAAATACCATATATACCCATTTTTCACGATTATCCACGCGAAGAGTTGAAATCGATCGCCCGCAGAAAATATTCATATACCTCAAACTCGCGGTGCGAATTATCTCGCGTAAATATTTATTCGGCACAATTGGAATAATTTATTATGAACAACGAATAAACACTGTATATACCCATTTTTCACGAACATTCATGCGAAGAGTTGAAATTTATCGCAAACAACGGATAACTATCGCACGAAGAAAATATTCATATACCTCAAACTTGCGTGCGAATTATCTCTCATAAATATTTATTCGGCGCAATTGGAATAATTTGTTATAAAGAATGAATAAATAATACATATACCCATCTTTCACAAACGTCCACCCGAAGACTTGAAGTCTATCGCGCGAAGAAAATATTCATATACTTTAAACTCGCGTGCGAATTATTCCACGTAAATATTTACTTGGCACGATTGGAATAATTTATTATGAATAATAAATAAACATTATATATACCTATTTTTCACGATCATCCACGGGAAGAGTTGAAATCGATCGCCCGAAGAAAATATCCATATACCTCAAACTGGCGGTGCGAATTATCTCGCGTAAATATTTATTCGGCACAATTGGAATGACGCCCAGCCCCGGCTAAAATAATCTGGACCGAGTGCTTGAGGCTGGCAGCTTTTTTCGCCGTTGCAGAACAAGTTATTCGCGGCGGCCAAAGTTATTAGGTCACTCTGTATACTCGGCAGCGGAGTTGAGCGCTTGAAATGCGGCAACGTGCATTGCCACAAGGATCCGAAAGGAGGACGCGTCAGGACGAGAGGGAAGCAGCCCGCGTTGGCCTACTTTCTTATCATAATTGTCCCGCCTTAAAGCTTTTATGATCCGGTAATGCCATCCAATCTGGCACGATTACTCTTGCAGGAGCCACGAAATTGAACGAATTAAGGTACACTGTTCTCTCTGCCCGTTTTAAAGAGCTCGCCCTCGATCTCACTTTATTTGTCTCTTTCTTTCTGCCGCTGACTCACTTTATCTGTCGCGGACGCTTACGATGTCCGACGAAATGCACTTCGATTTACTTCCGAGCTTGTCGCGGATGGGCAGAAATGAGGAATTCTTGTATTGCGCCTGGGTGACGACATTTGGGGAGGTAATACGTTTGACGGCATGCGTAACGAAGGAAATATTGGCAAATACTGTGGAAAATGGATGAAGACGTTTACAGTTGCATAGTAGAGACTGTAGTTAAAAAATAAAATTTTTTCCACGTTTAGAAAGTTGTATCTATCAGAACTATTAGGCTATAAACATGGTAAATAGTGGATTTGTAGTCATGTTTTAACGTACGAATAAATTTGTTATGTGTTAATTCACGCAAAATGATCCTGAAGCAAGTTAAAATATAAGGTTTATTTAGGGAGTCAATATGTTTGATGGCATGCGTAAAGAAGGAAACATGAGCAAATACTGTGGAAAATGAATGAAGACGTTTACAGTCGCATAATACAGACTGTCATTCAAAAAGAAAACTTTTTCCACGTTTAGAAAGTTGTCTCTGATAGAACTATTGGGCTATAAATATGGTAAATGATGTGTTTGTAGTCATGTTTTAATGTATGTACAAATTTGTTATGTGTTAATTCACGCGTAATGATTCTGAGGGAAGTTAAAAGATAAGGTTTATTTAGGGAGTTAATATGTTTGATTGCATTTGTAAAAGGATCATGGACTTATTTAGTGGAAAATAGATTGATGGCATTTGCAGTCGGATTGTAAATACTGTGGAAAATTGATGAAACTTATTTACAGTGTGTAAAGACTGTAATTTTAAACTTATTTTCATGTTTAGAAAGCTGCCTGTATTAGAACTAATGGACTATGAATATGATAAATAATGCGTCTTTAGTCATGTTTTAATGTACGAATAAATTTGTTATGTGTTAATGCATGCATAATGATCCTGAAGCAAGTTAAAAGATAAGGTTTATTTAAGGAGTTAATATGTTTGATGGCATTTGTAACGAAGGAGACATGGGCAAATACCGTAGAAAATGGATGAAGACGTTTACAGTCGCATAGTAGAGACTGTAATTAAAAAAGAAACTTATTTCCACGTTTAGAAAGTTGCCTGTATTAGAACTAATGGACTATGAATATGGTAAATAATGCGCCTGTAGTCATGTTTTAATGTACGAATAAATTTGTAATGTGTTCATTCACGCATAATGATCCTTAGGCAAGTTAAAAGATAAGGTTTATTTAGGGAGTTAATATGTTTGATGGCATGTGTAACAAAGGAGAAATGTGCAAATATCGTAGGACATCAAAGAATACGTTTACAGAAGCTTTGTTTGGAAGCTATCTCATAGTAGAGACTGCAGATAAAAAAAAAGCTTATTTCGACTTTATGATGTTGCCTATAATAGGGCTAATGAGACTGTGGATATGGTAAATACTGTGATTGTGGTTATGGATTTGATGATGTGTGTTAACGCTTGCATAATGATCCGGGGGTAAGTTAAAAGGAAATATCATTGAAATACCGAGAGAAAAGTAATACATTTACAAGTTAACTCCAGAGGAGGTTTTGATGGACGCCTTTTCTCCTTTGCAAAATAATATATTGGGATTCATTGTCAATTATGAATATGCGAACAAATTTAATATCACATGTGCTAATATGTACACATTGCTCACGGTATAATCAACAAGACACCGTCAAAGTCCCGTTCCAAGCAAAGCACCATACTAAAATAACTCTTGAAACTGACCTTCGAAGACGAGTCATTCGCCAATAAGATACCTATTATAATTCCCAAACAATTATAAATACGTCAACAGCTCCGAGGATATGAGCGTTGATACATGTAAGATGATATGTTAATAATAAAAAATGTTAATAAATAAAGATCATGCAATAGTATTTGCCCAACAACATAAATATTATTAATAGCGACGATGAATTTAGTAGTAAAAAATCATCGGATAAGGAAATGCAACGTATATCTATGTTTAATGCCAAACGCCAACTGTTTTATGGAATTCCATACTTAAGCTCTTATACACACAAGTGCAAACGTTGTGCGCCGTTGTTACTTCAAAGTTACAAAATGTATTTCTTATAATGAAACTGCTGAATTCAATGTTAATATGTATTTCGAGGTTGATATTTGTTGATTTCACGTTACATACATTATATATAGCCATTAAAAAAAAATTCGATCCATAGAGGCTTAACGTCAGATGTACCGACAGTTGCAGAATGTTCGCTGCACCATAAAGAAGTCATCTTAAAAATTTCGCCGCCCGCCCAGCAACACGTTAAACCCCCGCCGAAAGTGAGCTCCGTAAACGACTTTCGTGGTTCGCACAATAGAAACTGGCCTTGAAGAACTGTCCATTACCATATTGTCAAGTTGCCCATAATGGAGCTAATGGTCCGTAGGCATAATAAATACTCGTTCCGTTCTTCGCCGCGTCATCTCTGCCCTCTCCACATCTCTCCTTTCTCTCTTTCATCTGCACAGCCGCGCGGCAAGCTATACGAGTGGCATAAATTTAATACGGAACATGCCAAGGGAGGTGCCATACGTCCGATCCTGTTAAGTCCCTTCCCTCCTCCGCACTCATCGCTATTCCTGTCTTTCGAAGCGCACTCGACTCTCTTGGCACGCGGTGCCTTATTCTCGGTAATGTTAAATTAAATAATTTATCGTCTGCCCCGCGCATCTATACGCGCGGGATTTATGGCCGATCGTTGCCGCCGCGGATTTCTATTCTTCGCGAGTCGCAGCTTCTGTGGCGACTTTTTGCGACGCCGCGTGCTCTTTGCGCGGCAGACTTTCCGGAATTTCGGCAAAAATCGGCTATAGCTTTGTGCTGCGACACCTTCTATGTATAAACCTTGTATTTGCTGCTATCAGATGAGGGTAGGTGACGTTGCATGATTTGAATCGCGAGTGTCTATTGCACTTTGTTTATTTGATGCTGATTTTGGGTATATTGCTCTTCAGAGACAGAAAACAGACGGTCTTTGTAGACGGAAAATCTCAGTTATGGTATTCCTCGTCAACATCCTGACTAATAGTCCACTGGTTTGAGACTAAGTTGAGTTTATTTAAAGATAGGCTCGAAGAAAAAGGTTTCTATTCTGTGATGATAATGAAAAAATATTTCATTATATTTATAATATATAATGTTAACACTTTGACGTCCGCATACTTCAGCTAAATTGTTATGTTTGGCAGCGGCAAAATTGCCATAACATTTTTAATTTTCATAAACGTTTTTTAGAAATCAGATGCAATATATGTTCAAAGTATAATAAAAAAACATTTAAGTACTCAAGTTTTATATTATTTCAAAAACGAAAGGCACAAAAGGTGTTTTTTATGGGTTTTTGGCCTTAAAGACAGCACAGATTTGGTTCATCTGTTACTTTTCAATTATAACAAAATGACACCAATGTGGTGTCACCGGACGGCAAAGTGTTAATATTTTTAATAATTAATAATATAAATATTTAAAATTATATTTATAGTATATTAGAAATGATATTTATAATGATAATGATAAAAATTATTCCATAATGTTTTATTACTAATTATTACAAATGATTCTATAATGTTTTATAATTTATTTTTTTTTCTTTAATATATGAAAGCTACGAACGTACTGACACACTTGATTTCAAACTTATGGCTACCTTAAAACGATATTTCGTCCCTTTATATACTGCTAGAGATGAAACAAGAGTACAAATAAGAAGAAACAAGACTACAAAATGGTCAAACAAATGAACAGTTACGAAAAAAGGATAGGATGCATATACGTTTGGTAGGGAATAAGTTGTTATGTAGGAAACCAAATTTTCCTTATACTGGCGAAAATTGTATTCTTTGGCACCAGGGCGTAACAATATGCACACACGGCAAACAACAGAGGATTAAAAATATGCTGGACCGAATTCTAAACGGCGGCATTGCTCTTTGATAGCTAAATGATACGGACGTCTCAACAGACATCCGATTTTTCCGTTACTTCTGCTGTACAAACAGGTCACTAGGTTTGCAAGATATACATTTTCGCTGATACTTTGTCCAAAGACGTGCAATCATTGGGATTAACGATTTGTCAGTGTTGATTCTCTGAATAAGTACCATCTACACACTATGTCGGAAAAATAACGGAACTTTTTAAATCTGCAGAATATTACTAACGTTATCTTAAAACAATATACAATTTGAAAGCTGTATGTTTCGATCACAAAACGCGTCCGCGATCATTGTTATCGATCGACGGATTGTTAGGTTATAGCGCTTAAAGTCAGAGTACCTTTTGTCACCTCGTCACAAAAACACGATGGAGCAAAGAGCTAATATTAAATTTTGTTTCAAACTCGGTAAAAGTTTTACAGAAACATTTGAAATGATGAAAAAAAGCTTATGGTGATGATTGCTTATCCCGTACACATGTATTCGAGTGGTATAAACGATTTCAGGTCGGACATGCTGCTTTGGAAGACGACCCAAAGTCAGGCCGACGAAAAAACAAAAATCGCGATGAGTTGGTAGAGAAAGTGCGTGAAATGATCGCCTGCAAAAAAACGATGCAAATTCGACTGTGGGATGGATAATGGAGGAATTAAATACGACCAAAGACACGGTTCACGAAATTTTGACGAAGAATTCGAACCTGGTTGAGGTCAGGTGAACAAATGTCAATCACAGTGTAGTTGGATGTTCGCGAAATTACTAGTGGTAATTCACTTTGTGTTGGCATACGAGGATAAAGTTATAAATGGTTGGAAAAAAATCTTTATTTCGCTGTTGCCTTAGGTATTGAAGAAAAAATGTCAAATTGTAACGATTTCGATACCATACGTTATTGCAGATTATTACTTCATTAAGGGCAGACGTTTTTCTTATTGAAATGTTGAGAAAAAGCGGTCTCGGAATAAGTAACTTTTCCTAGAACACTTATTTTTTCACCGTGCATATTACGTACAATCCATACAATGTGCAAAATTTGAGTGAACAAATTATTAAAAGTGATATGAATGCAAGAGATGAAAATTTTAAACAAACGGAAAGTCTGTGCTCGATTTGTTCGAGATACATTTTTTCACAGTTGAACATTTCCCGTTACACTATCCGACTTATAGGAAAGACATGGCAGGATTTTCGTTCCACCCTGTGTGTATTTCGATGCATCTTGAATCCGTCGAGAACCGGACTGATTCACGCGAAACTTCGTTCCAGTCCTTTGGGGATTTTCTCGGCTGGGATACAATGTCCGATCCCGGATACTATCGATTCCGTTACGATCTTCTGCTCGGAACTTCCTTTATGTCCTGAACAATGCGAATTTAAACTTCGGATTATTGATACCGACTGTGATTCCGCTTTTTATACGTCCAATTTAAGTTGCTCGTGGGTGCAGATGAAATGTTGTTGCGATGCACAGAGGACTGAGTCTTTAGGAGGTATTGATGAAAGGCACGGTTAAGTTAGGTACGTCTAAAAGAAATGTGTAGAAGCCCAAAAATGTTCTACATTGCCTCCGCCTGCCAAAAAGCGTAAATGAAGCTTATCGCGTTTGCGGCTTCATTATTCGGCGGGAAGCGTTGAAATCATTATTCCTCCCCGTCGGCGCGTTAAAATTCAGAATATTAATCGGCCGCGCCCTTAGGCTTGCAGCCATAAATCTGCGCGCCTTAACCCTTCGCACTCGACTATCCCCTCCGAGAGGACACGAAGATATTGCGCGTCATTACGGAGAAAAATATATATATAAACATAAAAGTAAGAGTAAAAGCATCAAAAAGAGAAAAACTTCTTTTCTGTTTAAAATTCATAAAATTTGTGATTGGCCAAATGGAAGATGAATCCCAGCACCTGCGAGAACATCCTTCAACAGCATATTGTCTGAATATACACAGTATGTCGGAAAAATGGAACTTTAATATATAATAATGGAATAATGGAACTTTTTAAATTTACCGAAAATTACTAACACCATTTCTTAAAATAATATATAATTTAAAATCTGTATGGTTCCGTCACACAACGCGTCCGCGATCATTGTTATCTATTGATGAATTGTGAGGTTATAGCGCTTAAAATCAGAGTACCTTTTGTCACCTCGTCACAATAACACGATGGAGCAAAAAGCTAATATTACATTTTGTAAAAGTAAAAGTTTAACAGAAACATTTGAAATGATGAAAAAAGTTTATGGTGATGATCGCTTATCCCATACACGTGTGTTCGAGTGGTATAAGCGATTTCAGGAGGGACGCGATGCTTTGGAAGACGACCCAAATCCAGGCCGACCAAAAAAAAACAAAAATCCCGATGAGTTGGTAGAAAAAGTGCGTGAAATGATTGTCTACGATGCAAATTCAATTGTGAGATGGATAGCGGAGGAATTAAATACGACCAAAGACATGGTTCACGAAATTTTGACGAAAGATTTGAACAAACGGAAAGTCTGTGCTCGCTTTGTTCCTCACGCCTTAACTGAGGAATAAGAAATTGTTCGTGTTAAACATTGTAAGGACCTTATTAAAATAGCTAGACGGAACCGTACATTCCTGGAATCTCTTATAACTAGTGATGAAACTTGGTGTTTCAAGTACGATCCCCAAAGAAAATGCCAAAGTGTTACGTGGAAGTCCCCATTCTCTCCAAAATTGAAAAAATTGCGTCTCCAGAAGTCACGAGAGAAGAAAATGTTGATTTGTGTTTACGATTCTAAAGGTATTATACTTCGGTCAAGTCTGTGATCTTCAACATCTTCCATATTCCCCTGACTTGTCACCATGTGACTATTTCCTGTTCCCGAAACTCAAATTGACTATGAAAGGAACACTTTATGACGATGTTACATAAGTCCAAAACGCCGTGACGGGGGATCATTGAGGCGATTCCGAAATAAATCCTAAAAAAATCTACGCAAGCATTGGTTGAACGTGCCCAGTCGTATGTCGATACGGAAGGGATGTATTTTGAACAAAAATAAACAAAATTGCTAAAATAACTAATTCCTTTTTTTTCATTTAAGAAGTTCCGTTATTTTCGCGACATACTGTATATATGTAGGAAAGAGAATGAAGTGTTTTCTAAATATTCTGGATCCACTGAAGCAAGCGCCTAAATCACTTTTTCACCGATACCTTACTTCTTCGTTGCATTCTCTTTATCCACTCTTCGTTTCAAAATATAATACGTAAATAAATGTTTCTACGGTCTTCCTTCGATAAAATCACCAAAAAATCTCAGCCCAAAATCGTTGCGGCGTGGCATAATTATTTCTCTGCCGTTTTCAGAAACACCCCATTTTTATTCATTCGCGGGCATGTATACCAAAAAGTTTTATGCAAGATAGAATATAATATGCGGAAAGTTCAATTCTTTCCGAAACTATACCATTTTATACAAAATAAAATGCTATACTTTGTAAAGAACTGTGTCCGATGGCACCCGGGTAAAACCACCAAAAAATCTGATCCGAAAATCATTGCAAGCAGTTGCCCCGTAAAAGTCCAATTATTTCTCTGCCGTTTTCACCACAGGAACAATCGACGCGCTTCTTATCGGTCGCTTCTCATTTTTATTCATTCGCGAACTCCGATTTGTTTACCTATTCTTCATTATTTCTACGGTCTATCTCCGATTCTCTCCTTTTTTTTGTAAGAAACACATATATACTAATAAACTTTTATGCAAGATATAATGTGGAAAGTTGAATTCTATCCAAAAATACACGATTTTATACAAAATGCTGTACTTCGTAAATAAATGTGTCCTATCGTACTAATGCAAAATTCTTTCCGAAACTATACCATTTTATACAAAATAAAATGCTATACTTCGGTAAAACCACCAAAAAATCTGAGCCGAAAATCGTTGCGGCGTAGCAGTTGCCCTGTAAAAGTCCAATTATTTCTCTGCCGTTTTCACCTCAGGAACAATCGACGCGCTTCTTATCGGTCTCTTCTCATTTTTATTCATTCACTTGCTCCAATTCGTTGCCGTTTCGTTTCCCGTCGACCTCCGTCTGCCCGCACATCGGCGTCGATCGGTTGGTGCATTCGAGGCGTGCTTGCATATGGATGCGTCGGCCGGGCGCTTTAATCCTTCGGTCGAGCAATTAGAAGTATCCGTGTAAATTTGTTGATTTCTCGCCGTACGCGCGCCGAGGGAGGCTTATTCATATTTATCAGCGGCGGGGTGGGATCATAAGCAAAGTTTTCGCGGGCGCACCGACGTGCCTCGAATAGAATTTCGCCGGATTGTAGAAGTACGGGTTGAGAGTGGCGACGCACGCGTCGGCAAATTAATGGTCGCAATTATTTTTAATGTGATACGGAATTTTGAGAGGGAACGTTTCGCCGTTGTGGAAAAGATGCGCGGTTTTTCGGTCGACGTTTTACTTCGGGTGGTTTTTGGAGAATTCGAAAGAAGTATATATATATATACAGGGTGTCCCACGTAACATGCTCACCTGTTTTATTTCTAAAACACGCATCGTACGAAAACACTTTTTTTTATATTTGTATGGTTCCGCGGGCTGCGTTATTCGATGCATTATTTTTTTGTGGAGGCGTTCCGGAGATTTTAAGGTCAACAACATTTTTTTTTAATGGAACCCTATATTTTTTACTTTAAGATTTGAAAGAGCGTAATATTTGGAATAAAAAAGTACTGATTTGTATGAATCGTAAATCTATTAATTAACTTTTTTATTCAAATTAAGATTTGAAACAGCGTGATATTTGGAATAAAAAAGTACTGATTTGTATGAGTCGTAAATCTATTAATTAACTTGTTTATTCGAAATATCACGCGCTTTCAAATCTTAATGTGAAAAATACAGGGTTTCATTAAAAAAAGGGAAATTGACCTTGAAATTTCCGAAACGCTTCCACGAAAAAAATTAATAAATCTAATAATGCAGCCCTTGGAACCATACAAAAATAAAAAAAAAGTTTTTTTCATACCTGGGACAGGCTGTATATAAGTTTAATCTTTGGGCGTCTGTATGTATGTACTTATATTGATGTATGTAATTGTGTTTCTGTACAATATTGCTGCGGATGATAATGTGTTTGATGAACATTATTTTATATTATGACTAAGCTTGAAGAGTAAATGCCTTTTTTTGTGGAGGTACAATATGAAGGTTGTATATAATATAATAGTAAATTCTGCTTGTGTAAAATTGGACTGTACAAATCGTGTTGTTGCTAGTTTTGTTTGGCAATTTTTAAAATTGGAGGAATAATATGAAGGTTTTATATAATATTTAATAGTAAAGCCTGTTCGATTATCAATACATAATTTTACAAATTTATTGTTCAATTTTTAACATTGAGAAGAATTTTCATTCACGCGATTATTAGTAATCCTAAACTTTTTGTTTGCACTTTTTTAATAATAGTATAATAAATAATACGGTTATAATGGAATTAAAATACATTAAACAATTTTATATAATACATTAAGTACATTAAATAATTTTCAAAGAATTAAAAAACAACTATCAAACTTTTATAACCAAATGAGTGCACCTCAAATGGACTTTAATATATGACAGAAATGTTTTCTGCACTTCCGTGATGTGCTTTACTCTTTTTTTTTTTTAATACCAGTTCAAAAATAATACTTTTCCACAACAGTCAATCGAGACATGCCTTGTGAATGCCTTCTAACAAATTTTTTCACTGCACCTTCGTCATAATCCACATTCAAAAGCTTAAGAACGTTATCAGATTTTCATAACCAAATGACTATCCTTAAAATACACTTTAATAAATGACCGAATCGTTTCGCACGTTTCCAGGATTCTCTCTATTTTTTTAATAACGTTTAAAAATAGACCTTCTATCCACCAACGGTCGATTGTCAAGCAGAACGTTAATTAGACCGTTTATTTTGAAAGTGGGGTAAGTCCATTTTCTCTTGTTTCGAGAAAATTGAAGGTTAGCATATCTGTTAAATAAAAAATGTAGGTAAATTATATGAAGTCCGGTATTTCGCTTAATTTTGTTTATTCGTTGCATATATTTTTCTTCATTTTGTTCTGCAGAATCTAAGTTCTCAGTAACAATATCCTCATTCGATGAAAATTCTACCTGTATAATTGTTCTTCTCGTTTTATGTTCCATTCACTTGTTTTTGATAGTGGAATTATTTTCATCCTCCGATTCTAAGATTATTCTTTTATTTATATTCATGGGCTTTATTTCTGTGTGAATTAATTTAAAATTACATAAAATAAATATTTTCAATCGTCATCAAATAATATTGTTATAAAATAATATTCATTTGCCATTTATTCTTACTTATACCACTATTTGATGTTAATATGAAATTATCCATTTTGGGAGGAAAATAAAATCAGTAATCTAAACTAGGGATTCTTGACACGTAATATAAAGCAAATGTAAAATAACAGGCTACCGAACAACAATTAGACTTACACCACTTTCATAATCAATGATTACGCAATTACTTTTACCAACCAATTTTAACTTGTACAAAACATTGGCATTTTTTAAGAAATTAAATACTACCTAGTTACACATAAAAAGTTTACATTAAATTAAGCATAAACTACACGATATGTTATTTTTTTTTTAAATTGACTTACACCACTTTCAAAATAAACGGTTCAATTTTCATTTGAACGACCACACACGACATGCTTTCTAACAAATCTTCTCATTGTGTCCTCGCGTACGATTGAACGCGAATTCTCTCATACGACTTCGCAGTTAGAAAACAGGCGAGCGAACACACGCTAACGTGACTGTCTCGTGACAAAATGGGAAAAAGAGATTTAGCGCGCAACGTCTCGTAATACACTGCCGTTCGGCCGCTTTTTCACCTGTTCGCAGTAGAAAGTATGCAAATGCGCGGCGTAATAGTTTCAAGTCGCCATCTCGTATAATGCGGCCGCATTTACGCTTTGAATATTAAGCGGCCCGCACTCTTTCCGCTGCCCACTATGCGCCGAGATTAATTTTTACATTCCCCGGCTCCGCGCAGACAATGGCCGGCCTCCTACGAAAGCCGGGAATAAAACCGGGCGCCGAAAGTTCGAATTTTTCCATATTCTCAATATGGCGCACCCGCAAACGCACGAAAGTGGCAGCTGTTTCAAACGTACGAGGGCATTGTCTTAGTACTCGGTTCATTCGGCAGGAGTTTGAAGAATAAAGAATAGAGAAACATATTTTACGATCGTGTGTGGATTGAATGAACTAAAGTTGTTCAGGGCGCGACATTTGGTTCGTAAATTTGTGTGTTGGATTAGCAACTAAGTGATTGCGGATTTAAAATAAGAAGGAAAATTCTTCATTTTTGCTTAAAAATATAACTTTATTCAATTAGATACTGTCCGTTTGCCATCGTTTTGGCAGTGTCAAAATTCCACGTTCGTAAAATTTCTGATCTTTGCTGATATACCGAATATACCGAATATACTGAATATTTAATACACCGAATATACCGAATATATCGAATATCTAATATACCGAATATACCGAATATCTAATGTACCGAATATACCGAACATTGAAAATACCCGAATATATCGAATATACTAAATATTTAATATACCGAATATACCAAATATTTAATATACCGAATATACCGAATATTTAATATATTGGGTTGGCAACTAAATAATTGCGGATTTCAAATAAGAAGGAAACTTCTTAATTTTTGTTTAAAAGTATAACTTTATTCAATTAGATACTGTCCGTTTTTGTCGATAACTTTTTGCCATCGTTCTGGCAGTGTCAAAATTCCACGTTCGTAAAATTTCTGATCTTTGCTATCAAAAAACTGAATTAAATGTGATCTGACATCATCAGTGTTATTAAAAAAGTTACCATTTAAGGAGTTCTGCATGAAATGAAACAAATGGTAGTCTGAAGGTGCAAGATCAGGGCTATATGGTGGATATGATAAAACATCCCAACCCACTTCCAATCATTTTTGGCGAGTGATCAAAGACGTGGGGGGTTTGCATTATCATGGTGGAAAACGACACCCTTACGATTTGACAATATCGGCCGCTTTTCTTGAATTGCATCGCTCAGTTTGGCGAGTTTTTGAACGTACACGTTTGAATTGATCGTTTGGTTTTGTGACATAAGTTCAAAGTACACAATTCCTTTATAATCCCACCAGACTGACAGCATAATCTTTTTTTGGTGAATCTCTGCTTTTGATGTCGTTTGGACTGGTTCATCTTTCATCAACCACGATCTCTTCCGATTTACGCTGTTATAAACTATCCACTTTTCGTCGCCCGTAATTAGGCTTTTCAGACATGGATCAGTTTCGTTGCGTTTCAGAAGCGAATCGCAGATGCTAATGCGTTGCGTCACATGAATGTCCTTAAGCTGGTGAGGGATCCATAAATCGAGTTTCTTGACGTAACGAAGAATTTTTAATTTTTTTTCAATGCATGTATGCGATATATTAAGCTTCTCCGTAATATCGCATGTTGTACTATGACGATTTAAATCGATAATGGCCTTGATATGGATCTCATCGACTTCAACTGGACGGCCAGATCGTTGAGCATTTTTCAGTGAAAAATCACCAGAACGAAATCTGGCAAACCAATTTTGACACTGCCTTTCTTTTAAGGCTTCATTTCCAGATACGGCACGTAACTTCTTTTTTTGCTTGCGATGCGTTCTTGCCTTTTCGTGTTTGCCTTTGCGTTTTTAGTATGCATGTAAATTACCGTGATATTAGTGTTTGTACATTGAAATTACTGGTGTCTTAATACTTGTCTGATTCGGTAGGAGTTTGACTGCAAATGTGAATTTTGTTTGATTATGATTGTGGCATGCACACTCAATTAAAACAGTTGCTTCTATTAGGAAATTAATTTAAGTTTACAGTAGGTTGAAGTGTATATACGTTATGTAATAAGGGCAACTGATTTTAGTGCATAATTATGGATGATGATCTTTCCCTTATCGTTCCCAGCTAATCTGCCTACAAAAACGGACTTTTAAAAGAAGATAAAAATCATAACATCCAGTTACACAGTTCTACCAGTTTCAAAAATATCGAGACTCGTCCTGTTCGAAGCACACGTCCGCCGACCTAAAGAAAACAGATAATACGCGGACGAGTGCGTTTGCCGTAAAAATACAGGTATTCCACAAATAATACAAGAATCATCCGTAAGATAACAAATGGTCTTTGACGAAAATCCAAAAAATTGCCCCTATCATCCCCAGCTAATCTACCCACAAAACCGGATTCTTAACACATTGTTGACCACGAGTTAATTCGTGTTTGCACTTGCGTCGGTTATTTTAATTTTTGAAACGCAGGGCAATATAGAATATAGCAAAATTTTGTTCATTGTCTTCAATCGCGTCTGCTTCATTATAAAAAAGTATACTTTTCTTGGTACGGAGGCTTTTATTACAATTATAGTATTATAAAGTGTTAAGAACAACAAAACGTGACGGTGAAGCATTTTTCAATCAATTATGCGTGAACGCTTTATATAGTTGCACGAGTGATTTTTAAATAAGTTGTAGTCATTCGGAAAATGATTATTGAAAATGAAATAACAAGGGCATAATCTAGCTCTTTAAAAGGAAAGCGCAACGACACAAGATATATTTTCAAAACCACTTGTCTACATCTACGCGTAAATGACTGCTGTACAGTTAATCATACGAAAAAATATTAAAAGTTACATAAAATTGATGTCCAAAGTTCAATTTGAATTCATTATGCACGAATAAACTTTGTTGAATGTTATTTACATCGTTTCACTTCCATGATCAATTACGAAATAATAGCCGGTGACTTGAGATAGCTTTTGCCGAAAATTGCCGGTCAACAATGTGTTAACATAAGAAAAAATCGTAAGATCCAGTTACACAGTTGTACCAGTTTGAAAAATCTTCACACTCGTCACTTTCCCAGCGCACGTCCCCCGACGCAAAGAAAACATCTGTTTCGCAAATATACGAGAACGCCACATAAGAAAGTAAGCGGAGTTTGGCAGGTAACACGGCAGCAGCGTCGTCCGCGGAGTTTTCGCGTAAAATCAAGAGACCCGTTTGTTTGTTTGTCGTAGAGGGAGCGTTTTGCGGTCAAGCGTGAGAACGTAGCAAGAAACAACGGACGAAGAAATGCGAGAGCGGACGTCGTGTCGCGGATGAAAAGAAGGCGGAAAATACTGACCCCGTCGATCGGCGCGCTCTTAAGAAGATTAGGTCGACTGCTTGAAGGATCAAGCGAGTCGAAGGACCCCGCAAGAAATCCGTATCGTGACGTATCATGAAACCGGAAATTTACGCCGACGCAGGCGTCGGAAGAATGGAGTGTTTGAAATTCATATGGAGAATAGTACAGTAAAACCTGTTTTTGTGCGGTGGATAGGGACCGCGTAAAAGAAATCGTAAAAAAAATATTCGAAAATTTTATAAATTCTTACATATAATAAACAATTTTGTACGATACACTACCTAAAATTTTTTTTATGCGGTGGATAGAGGCCGCATAAAAAAAGTCGGACTTAGAAAATACATCAATGATTTATGAAATAGATGAGAGAATGCTTTCAATTAAATTAAATAATTAAATTAGATCTAAAGAAATTGTAAAAATATTTAATTCTTCATTGTACATATACATGGAGAAGTTTTCAAATTGTACATTAAATAGTTTGCTGCTACTCGTCGTAATCCAAAACGGGCATCTTCTTGTGATGAATTGGTTGAAAATCGCTTTCGTCGCTTGAAGATACGATTTCAATTGATTTGTTTTTTGGTACCATAAACTCAGTGATCAGTTTTTGTGACGACGATCGACTGGTCAATTACTTGTAAACGTCACGATAGTGAGACATGCATGATCTCAGCTCTTTTTGGAATTTTAAGCGTCTTTCCGCATTGGTATCTATTTTAAGAAAATGCGTTTCCAATTTTTTCGAAATCTGGATCCCTGCATATATTATATTTGCTGCAATAAATTGTATATTTGTACAATGTTCATATATGTACATTGATAGGAAACATTAAGCTGGTGCTAACGCTGCTAAGATTCATATACCGCATAAAAATAAATCGCACAAAAAAAAATTGCACAAAAATAAAATCGCACAAAACCAATCACACAAAAACAAAATCGCATAAAAAAGGACCGCACAAAAACAGGTTTTACTGTACTTGCCAAATGATCACCTCCCAGACCTATTATTATAGATTCTTTGTATTTGGTGTAAGGGAAAGTTCTGTCGTTTTTTTGAAAGAAAAAGACAATTTTTTTTTTACTTCTAATTTAAAATTTAATCCATAACATAAGGTCCTTTGTTAGTTACAACTGTCTGCTTTCTATTGGAGATTAACATGGGATTTGCCCTGATCATGTTGCGTAGTACTTCTTCATCGATATCTGATGCCCTTCCTGATCTGGGTTCATCTTTCAAAGAAAAATCACCCGAAAGAAATTTCGCAAACCATCTTTGGCATATTCGGGTTATTACTGCGTCCTCTCCAACCGCATCACACAATTTTTTTTTTGCCTGCATCGCGTTATTTCCTTTTTGGAACGCATACGTTGACAGTTTTACAAGTTTAAAAAAACTGACTAAAATACGAAAAAAAATGTGTATAAATCATCAATCATATACTAATCTAACTGTTTAAACCGGTTTCAGTCGGATCAGAAATCTTGCTAAGGATCAACAACCCATAAAAGTACTTGTGTTCCAAAACGACAGAACTTTCCCTTATACCTAAAAAAATTGTAGTTGTCGAATTGTAGATACTTAACACTTGGTCGACCGAATAGGGACATCTTCAATTTTTTTCGCAACAACGCGTTGTCGTTTGTTGTGTTTACTTGAGAAAGTGTAAAATTGTACAATTGTACAATTTACAAATTGTAAAATTTTCCTTAACAATGCGTTGTCGCTTGTTGTGTTCACTTTTTCTTGTGTTATTTTTGGTTGGAAGTTTTAGTTTTGCTGATTCTTGGAGAATTGGAAACTTATTCAGTCGACGTTTATCAGTATATAGTTTTTGAAATTTATTGTGAAATTTTTAACCGTTTGAAGAATTTCAATTTGCGCGATTATTAGTGATCGGTATAAGCTAATAATGCAAGAAACAAGTCGATACATTTGGTGATGGCGAAAAATGGAATATAACAAAATTGTTAAATAGAACACGTTGAAATTGTTTATGGCTACTGCAAATGCTATTGTCAGGCGTCGGAAGAATGGAATGTTTGGAATTCGTATAGAGAATAGTACTTGCCAAATTATTACCTCTCAGATCTATTATTATAGATTCTTTGTAAAATTGTAGTTGTGGAATTGTAAATACTTAAAACTTGGTCGACCAAATAGGGACATCTTTAATTTTTTTTTCGTCACAACGCGTTGTCGTTTGTTGTAAACTTTGTAAAATTGTAGATCCGTAACACTTGGTCGACCGAATAAGGAGACTTCCATTTTTTTTCGTAACAACGCGTTGTGGTTTATTGTGTTTACTTGAAAACGTGTAAAATTATACAATTGTACAATTTACAAATTGTAAAATTTTCATTAACAACGCGTTGTCGCTTGTTCTGTTTACTTTTCCTTGTGTTATTTTTGGCTGGGGGTTTAACTTTTGCTGATTCTTGAAGAACTGAAAACTTATTCACTCGACGTTTTACGGAGGCATAAATTGAATCTTCGAGAGTCTATGTGCATGTACAGATATTGATGTATATAATTTTGTTTTTGTACAATATAGATATGGATATAATATGGAAGTTGTATATAAAATAATAGTAAACTCTGCTGGTTTAAAATTGGATTATTTAAATACATGATTGTGTTGTTGTTGGCCTTGTTTGGCAATTTTATAAATTTGGTTTGGAATTGTTAATCTTTTAAAGCATATCGAATATTTGATTATCAATACATAATTTGACAAATTTATTATTAAATTTTTAACCTTTCGAAGAATTTAAATTCGCGCCCTTATTAATGATCGGCACAAGCTAATAATACAAGAAACAACTCGATGCATTTGGTGATAACGGAAAATGGAATACAACAAAATTGTTATATAGAACACGCTGAAATTTTTTATGCCGACCGGAACTGCTATTGTCAGATGTGGTAGGACGAAGCGAATCGTACCTAATATTATAAATACTTAACAAAATTGTCACTAACCACCTAACTTCTCCTAAATAATGATTCCTCACAAATCACAGGATTCTCGCAGATTTCTGCACTGCACAGAAAATAATATATTAATCACAATTCCACCGTACATCATTTCATCTCCACCCAACAGATTTCTGTCGCGACCGCAGGTATTACGTTATTCAAGAAAATCGCCAGCAACCCACGATTTCTCGTAGCTTCTTCTCGCAACGGCTTTTGCCCGGAGAGACAGCATCGGAATGCACCGGGTCGGAGGGTCTTCTCGAATTTTTATTGCTCCGCAGGGGTCAGCGGAGGTCCGCCGAAGAAATCAGCGACGCAGATGTGTTTTGTTGGCCATTTTCCCTTCGTCTTCCGCTGATTCGCGGTCGGAGCTGCGGATGTCGTTTTTCGGGCGAACTCGGGTCGTCGCGATTTGTACGAGTTACAGATGCGCGCGTATGATAAATAGAGGCAGATGCAAAAGTTCACCTGTTGTACTCGAGTTGTGGGCGGGGCAAAACGGAAAATACGCTGTGCACTTTGATTTCGATATCGTAAAAATGTTGTCTTACGATGACGAAGCAGAGAGGGTTTAGAGAAATATGTAATTTCTTTGAAATGGAAAAAGAGTGAATAATGAAACGCGCGGAAAAATATGAACATTTGTTTGTTTAGCACATTTTCGATTATAGTTGTAAAATAATCTTAATACTAATACTAAATCTAATTATAATTAGATACTTAATAGTAATCTAATATTAAATATTGTATTAATCTAATATTAGTAGTGGTTATATAAAGTATTATTTATTAATACAAAGTGTTTATTTATTCTTTCATTAAATTTTTTTTTATAAATTTATTTATACATTTTTAAATTTAAGGGTTATATAAAATTGAATTATTAATACAAGTTATTAGTTTCATATAAAGTACTATATTAATCTAATATTAAATACTAATATTAAATTATATTAAAGTTGTAAAATAACCTTAATACTTTGAAAGGTATCGTCACGGTTTCATCGTACATTTTTAATTATTTTATACATCAATTTTGCACGCAAAATCTTTTTCAATTTACCTCGACCCGGAATTCTGTTGAAGGATGCTAAATGCATCGAATACTGATTTAATTGACGTCATTAATCGGTATTGGAGTTCATTTATGACAAGCAGTTTTCGTTTTCTAAAATTAATTTCTGTTACAGCGACAAACACCAGAATTTATGTCACAGAATCATCTTAACATAAAACTGTTCTTCGCAATATAACGTAAATCTGATTACAATTATTAACATTAAGTAAAGGATTATATTGCTATCGCGCATTTTATACGCGAAAAACTTTTCGTCTTCACCTGAACTGGGATGGCTTTGAAGCACGTAAAGCGCACGTCAGTCAACATGATTAGTCGACGTCTTCAGTTGTGACAGGCCGTTAATAACGGATCGACATTCGCGTAGCATGTCACTGCTTAAAGGATTGACGTAACAATTCGATCTGTCCATTATGATCTTTTTCCCCGGGTTTTAAGCTACCCGATAACATTAAATAGCATTTAATAAACAATAAATAAACATTCAATAAACATTAATAAAATATGAACAAAAATAAATTAACATTAAATAAACAAAGCATCGTGTTGAAAACACAGGTTTTAAACGTACGCTTTGCACAATATTATTTATATTTTTGCACCTTTATGTTTTATGCCTTTGAAGATAAAAGTAGCATATGACATGTTAATAACAACTTTTCCATTATGCCTGAGAATTTCAAATGCAGAATTTGCGCACAAAAATTTTTCCATCTTATGTGTTCTAAAATGCGAAACTACCTCGCACGTCAATCAACGTAAGACTTCACTTGTAATCGATCGTTAATAACAACTCGTCCGTTATATCCTAATTTGCCGCTGTTAAATTTCCCTACAGTAATAAACACCATTTTTTCTATATTATGAGAATTAGGCAAAGCACTATTTTGTTGACGTAAATTTGAAATGCACCATTTGCACATGATATCTGCACCGAATGTCAATCGACGTAAGACTTCACACAGTGATCGACCATTAATAGCCAATCGTCCATTATATCTTAATTTCCCGCTATTAAATTTCCCTACAGTAATAAACATAATTATTTCTATTTATCTCGCACAGTGCCCTCAATACGTAATTCCTGATATCACAAACATCTTATCGCATTCCGAAAATTAAGCAAAACACTTTCTTGTGAACGTAAATTTTCAATACACGATTCGCACCCAAAAATCTTTCCATCTTACTTCTGAAAAGTTAATAGCCAATCGTCCATTATATCCTAATTATCCGCTATTAATACCAAACGTACTAATCGGGATCAAATGACCCCTTTCAAAATTTACTTTTAAAAAAGTACATTCATTGTTATTTCTTTCGCTCATTTGACTTTCTGTAAATTTGTATACGGTCTGATTTTTCAATTTCTGGCTTTAAAAAATTAGGAATTTCTATCTAAAAATCAACATTTATTTCATAAGGAGCAAATTACCTCTCATGGTAATAATAGAAAGGTGTAAAGTACCGGTACGTTTAGTGTTAAATTTCTCGTCTAAATTATTTATTATTATATATGATTATATATTAGTATAAAATATTATTATTATATGAGATTATATATTATATATATTAATCACTTATGATTATTGATATGATTATTCAATTTCTCGCTTTAATAAATTAGAAATTTCTATCCGAAAATCAACGTTTACTTCATAAGGGTCAAATGACCCCCCATGATAAAAATAGATAGGTCTAAAATACCGGTACGTTTAGTGTTAAATTTCTCTACAATAATAAACACCATTACTTCTATTTATGTTGCACAGTCTCCCCCAATACGTAATTCCTGATATCACAAACATGTTATCGCATTCCTAAAATTAATCAAAGCAGTTTCTTGTCAATGTAAATTTCCAACGCACGATTTCCACCCAAAAACGTTTCCATCTTACTTCTGAAAAGGCGGTACCTGCACCGTATATCAATAAAAAATTATATCCCAATTCTCCGCTATTAACACTAAACATACTAAGCGGGATCAAACGACCCCTTTCAAAATTTACTTTTAAAAAAGTACATTTATTGCAATTTCTTTCGCTCATTTGACTGTCTCTAAATTTTTATACCATTTGATTTTTCAATTTTTTGCTTTAATAAAGTAAGAATTTCTTTTTGAAAATCAACATTTCAATATTGGGTAACATGGCATACAATAGGTAGGTGTAAAGTACTAGTACGTTTAGTGTTAAATTTCTCTACAATAATAAACACGATTATTTCTATTTGTGTGACACAGTGCCCTCCATCCGTAATTACCGATATCACAAACATTTTATCGCATTCCTGAAATGAATTAAAGCACTATCTCGTAAATGCAAATTTCCAACGCACTATTTGCACCCAAATACCTTTCCATCTTACTTCTCAAAAGCGGTACCTGCACCGAACGTCAATTAATGTGAAACTTCCCTTATGATCGACCGTTAGCATGTTGACAGCCAACCGTATTTTGCTATGTTAGAATCGCGATGCGATGAAATACTGCAGAGCATGATTAAATCGTGCAAAATAAAGGTAACGCAGAGTTGTTAGAAGCCAAAGTATTAAAACACTGTTTCAATATCAATTGCTTTTACAAGATTGCAAATAGGCTTCATTGTGAATTTTTGGCAATTTTAGCAAAATCTTTTGCGCCGGTCACCGCGTATTTTGCCACGTTTGAACCGCGATGGGATGAAATACTGCAGAGTATGATTAAATCGTGCAAAATAATGGTAACGCACTGTTTTTAGAAGCCAAAGTATTGAAACAGCGTTTCAATATCAATTGCTTTTACAAGATTGCAAATAGGTTTCATTGTGAATTTTTGGCAATTTTAGCAAAATCTTTTGCGCCGGTCACCGCGTATTTTGCTACGTTTGAACCGCGATGCGATGAAATACTGCAGAATATGATGAAATCGTGCAAAATAAATGTAACGCAGAGTTGTTAGAAGCTACAGTATTGAAACACCTTTCTAAAGTCAATCACTTTTACAAAACTGCAAGTAGGCTTCACTTATAACGTCCTTATGTCATCATTATATCCTAATTCCCCGCTATTAAATTTCCCTACAATAATAAACAGCGTTATTTCTATTTACCTCGCACAATGCCTCCAATACGTAATTCCTGATACTACAAACATCTTATCGCATTCCTCATACTAATCAAAGCACTTCCTTCTCAACGTAAATTTCCACCGCAAGATTTGCACCCAAAAACCTTTCCATCTTACTTCTGAAAAGCGGTACCTGCACTGAGACTTCCCTTGCGCTGGACCGTTAATAACAACTCGTCCATTATGTCCTTATTCCCCGATCAGCCCCGTTCCAGCGTCTAAACCCGCGAGAGTGAAGCCGGAATATTTAAACGATTACGTAATCCCATCGAGTCGCGGCGTCGGGGTCGGGAAAGAAGGAAAATGCGCGCTCACCGATCGGTGGAATGCGATTTCAGGGCGTAAATCGAACGGGGACAAGTGGGCGGAGGAAAGGTTCTCGACCTAACGGGTCAATCAACCCGCAACGGTAACCGTCTTCTTTATGATGACATTATACGTGGAGGGTGACGGAGCATGAAAAGATAAAAGGGTCGGAGAGATCTTGTTCCGGAGGAGCGACCGGAAGAATATTACGCGACGGCGTTATTAGGCAAGTAAAATTGAGTAGTGTAGAAGTTCATGGTAAAGAATATGGGGATATTTGAGATTTTCATTTAATTGGCGTGGCGCCGAAATATGATAAAACAAAAGGATATGGCATAGTAAATGGTATACTTGACAAAATATTTTCAAGTAACTTCGCGGAATGAATTTATTAAAGATTAAACAGAACTTGTCAGCGAAGGAGAGAGCGGAAAAATATTACGCGACGACGTAAAATTGAGTGGTATAGAAGTTTATGGTAAAGAATATGGGGATATTTGAGATTTTTATTTAATTGACGTGGCGCCGAAATATGATAAAACAAAAGGGTATGGTATAGTAAATGGCATACTTGACAAAATATTTAAATTTGGCACGTTCATTGAAACTTTGTAACTTCATGGCATTAAATTATGGGGATATTAGAAATTTTCATTTAATTAGCATGGCGCCGAAACATGATAAAATAAAAGGATATGGTATAGTGAATGGTATACTTGACAAAATATTTTAAAGTAACTTCGTGGCATGAATTTATAAAAGAATAAACAGAACTTGCTAGCGGAGGAGCGACCGGAAGAATATTACGCGACGACGTTATTAGGCAAGTAAAATTGAGTAGTGTAGAAGTTCATGGTATAGAATATGATGATATTTGGATTATAGATATAATGGTGATATTTGAGATTTTCATTTAATGGACGTGGCGTCGAAACATTATAAAACAAAAGGGAATGGCTCATTGAATGGCATACTTCACAAAATATTCTCATTTGGCACGTTCATTGAAACTTTGTAACTTCGTGGCATGAAATTATAAAAGAATAAACAGAACTTGCTAGCGGAGGAGAGCGCGGAAGAATATTACGCGACGACGTTATTAGGCAAGTAAAACTGAGTAGTGTACGTGTAATGAACGTATGTATTTCCATACTAAGAAATGTAAGTACTCGTAAAATTATCGGTGAATTATGCACTCTATGTGCAATTATGCACACGTATGCAGTCGGGCCACAAAAAATTCAAAAAGAACGAAGACTTTTATCGAAGGGACGAGAAGAATAACACTTTCCTATACTTTAATTAATCAGATAAAAATCGAGTAATCCATACGTCTATGCCAATAGAGACGAATTCATACAGAATGCTCAACATATGATCACGCCACCGGAAAGATTTCCATTTAAAATTCTCACTCAGTCTCGCCTGCTCGCGTGACACACAAAATTCAGAAAGAACGAAGACTTTTTATCGGAGAATTAAGTGAAACAACATTCTCCTGTTCTTTCATTAATCATATAAAAATTGAGGATTCCATACGCCTATGCCAAAAGAGACGACTTTATACAGAATGGTCAATGTGCGAGCATCCTACTGAAAAGATTTCTATTTAAAATTCTCGCTCAGCTTCATAAGCCGCCGGAACACAGAAAATTCAGAAAGGACGAAAATGTTTTTATCGAAGAAAGAAATGGAAAATTATTATCCATATCTTCATTAATGAAATAACGATTGATTAATGCATACATTCAAGTAAGAAGATACGTATTCATAGTAAATGCTGAACGTACGACCATGCCACCGGAAAGATTTCTATTGCAAATCCTCACCAGCTTCGTCTGCCGCCGAAACACAGAAAATTCAGAAAGAACGAGGACTTTTTTTATCGAAGAAAGAAATAGAAGATTATTACCCATATGTTCATTAATCAAATAAAAATTGATTAATGCATACATCCACGCGAAAAATTCGTGTTCATAGAGGAATGTTCAACGTACGATCATGCCATCGGAAAGATTTCTGTTTCAAATTCTCACCCAGCTTTGACTGCCGCCAAAACACAGGAAATTAGAAAAGATCGGATCTTGATTAATCAGATAAAAATTAAATAATGCATATATCCACGCGAAAAGTTCGTATTTATAGTAAATGGTTAACGTACACTCATGCCACCGGAAAGATTTCTATTTCAAATTCTCACCGAAGCCTCGTCTGCCGCCAAAATATAGAAAATTCATAAGGAACAAAGATTTTTTATCGAAGAAAAAAAATGGAAAATCATTATCCATATCTTCTTTAATGAGATAACAATTGATTAATACATACATCCACGCGAGAAATTCGTATTCGTAGTAAATGCTTAACGTACACTCATGCCACCGGAAAGATTTCTATTTCAAATTCTCACCCAGCTTTGTCTGCCGCCGAAATATAGAAAATTCAGAAAGAACGAAGACTTTTTTATCGAAGAAAAAAAATGGAAAATTATTATCCATATCTTCATTAATCAGATAAAAATTGATTAATGCATACATTCACGAGAAAAATTCGTATTCATAGTAAATGCTTAACGTACACTCATGCCACCGGAAAGATTTCTACTTCAAATTCTCACCAGCTTCGTTTGCCGCCGAAACACAGAAAATTCAGAAAGAATGAGGACTTTTTTATCGAAGAAAGAAATAGAAGATTATTACCCATATTTTCATTAATCACATAAAAATTGATTAATGTAGACATCCACGCGAGAAAATGCGTATTCATAGAAAATGCTTAACGTACGATCATGCCACCCGAAAGATTTCTACTTAAAATTCTCGCCCAGTTTCATAAGCCGCCGAAACACAGAAAAATGAGAAAGAACGAAGACTTTTCTACCGAAGAAAGAAATAGAAGATTATTACCCATATCTTCATTAATCGCATAAAAATTGATTAATCATACATCCACGCGAGAAAATTCGTATTCATAGTAAATGCTTAACGTACACTCATGCCACCGGAAAGATTTCTATTTCAAATTCTCACCCGGCCTCGTGTGCTCGCGCGACACGCCGCAGGACGAACGCAAAAGGCAAAAATGGCGGCAGAAGGAAGCGAGCAGAGAGGAACTGACACGACGGCTTACGGGTGGCGCGATGTTTTAGAATATTCAGACATAAATAGAATGGACTAGTACGTGAAGCCGCGACCGTCCGTATTTCACCGCTGGGATCAGCCGACTCGTATTTCGTGGATTTCGAAGAGAGACGTCTTGCCCCCTGTTACACACTTTCCACGTCCCAAAGTGATATGCATTTCATGCTCTCCGCCCGTACACTCGTCTTTTTATTATTGTTCGCGCGATTCAAGTTTCAACGTACCGGCGACATATTATAATTTCGCAGAAGAGAGGCTGCCGCGTTTCCTTTTACAAATATGTCCACGGTCCAGTTACAAATATGCGCTGCGCGGTCGAACAAACGTCGTTTGACAGTGGATACGCGGAATACGGATTTCAGGCTTGGAATTGTAGAAATCAGAAGTGTGGGGGTTTGGGCAGTTTATGCTGAATTTCGTTAATGCGGTGATATGAAAGCTATATCATCTGCGAGACCATCATCATATAATATATTATAAATGTAAATATTATATATATATATATATAATATAAATTCTATGAAATAACGTAATTCTACGTAAATAAAAATACACGTATATATGTAGGATTTAAATACGTGAAACTAGAGAGTATAATATTTATAAACAATAACAACACAATGAAGACACTTTCGTCGTTTCGTCGTTTCGTCGTTTCGCCTTTACGCCGTTTCGTCTTTACGTCTTACTGTCGACTGACTCCTAAGCAACCAAAATAACACAATTCAATAAACTCGTCACCTACGATTCATCAATATAATAATTGAGGATCGTAGGTGACCTTTCCTCGCCAATATATATATAATGTAATATTAATAGTATAATATTATAGTATTAATAGTAATATAATATATATAATATATAATATATATATATATATATATATATATATATATATATATATATATAATGCAGTGTATACCTGTAAGAACATGAAACGTTCTCTAATCTTAAACAATAAATTTATGATAATTGCTTGTGCAGCTGTCTGACTAATTTACGAAAAAAATACAGTATTGATTACATGCAGTTCATACTGGTGT
Organism: Cryptocheilus praepositus; assembly: GCA_033815515.1. Classification (NCBI taxonomy): domain Eukaryota; kingdom Metazoa; phylum Arthropoda; class Insecta; order Hymenoptera; family Pompilidae; genus Cryptocheilus; species Cryptocheilus praepositus. Next base: position 3,577,414 of record JAWWQZ010000215.1, on the reverse strand, counting down.
AGAAATTACGTACATGTTGTGTATACGACACACATATGTATGTGTGTGAAATGAGTTACGTGAATTGCATATATAGCGATAATCTGGGAACTTTTGAGGAGATTACATTCATTATTATTTTGTGTAATACACGCGTAACATGTTAATTAAACACTGTTACAATCGTTATGGGTTTCTTCTACAATTTTATATATATTCGTCTGCACACATCTGTATAGAGTGTATTCATTTTATGATAACCCGTCAAATAGCTGCACAATCAATGTTCGCAAATTTGCTGTTCAGGATCTAAAGAAATTTCATATACTTATGAATATGACATATATACTGCTTTATATATAATACCTGTAAGCACATGAAACGTTCTCTAAACTTAAACAATAAATTTATGATAATAGCTTGTGCAACTATCTGACGAATTTACGAAAAAATACCGTATTGATTACATACAGTTCATACTGGTATAGAAATTACGTATACACTTGTGTATACGACACATATAACCATTCCGCACATTTCAAACTTCTGTATACAATATAAAAATTTCACCGGAATCTTTATAAAAATTAATATTAGAAAAATTAGTGCAACATGTACAGACGCGAGAAATCGTAAGTATGTTCGTATAGACATACGACTCTCTTATATATATATATACATCCGTTTTTTAACGGAATTCTAATTAACACTTTGCCGTCCGGTGACCCCACATTGGTGTCATTTTGTTACAATTGAAAAGTAACAGATGAATCAAATATGTGCTGTCTTTAAGGCCAAAACCCCATAAAAAACACCTTTTCTGCCTTTTGTTTTTGTAATAATATGAAACTTGGGTGTTCATATGTTTTTTTTTTAGTATACTTAGAACCTATATTGCACCTGACTTCTAAAAAACGTCTATGAAAATTAAAAATTTCATGGCCTTTCCTACAGCCAAACATAAAAATTTGGATACGTATATATACATCCCCGTTTAAGTGTTAAAACGAATACCGAAAAAATTAGTATATTATATACAGGTGACAGAAATCGTAATTTCCTTTCTACAGACATACCAATCACATACATATGTATATATACATGATTTTTAACCGAATTTTAATTAAATCGAATACCGGAGAATATTAGTATATTGAACACACATATGAGAAATCATGAGTGTATTCGTATAGACATACTAATCACATACATACGTATATATATATATACCCCGATTTTTAGCCGAATTTTGAATTAAAGAGAATATCGGAAAAATTAGTATATATACCGATATTAGTATCTCAAAATATCAATAGTATATCAATCTAAAATATCAATATTAATACAGTAAATGCTCAAACTGCGTCTTATATACATAAAAGTGAGGTGTGAATTCGTCTAACCTCTTTTGCACTTGCACACACTTTGATATAACTGTCAACAAACCTGCCGATGTAAACAATACGCCATGTTGAGGATAGTAAAAAGTCGCGCATGTGCGAGGAACAAATTTCTCACCGAAAAGGCTTGAGTATCGTAACTGGGTCTCTCTATACTATTGTCCCCTTCGCGATATGCACATATTATGACCCATGAAAACGCTCTTTTAACTAAAATATCAATAGTATATCAATCTAAAATACCAATATTACTACATTAAATGCTACAAGTGCGTCTTTTATAGATAAATGTAAGGTATGAATCCGTCTAACCCCTTTTGCATTTGCACGCAGCTTGATACAACTGTCAACAAACCTGCCGATGTAAATAATACGCCATTTTGAGATCTCTCTATACTATGCTATTGTCCCCTTCGCGATATGCATATATAATGACCCATAAAAGCACTCTTTTAACTAAAATATCAATAGTATATCAATCTAAAATATCAACATTACTACAGTAAATGCTTGAAGTGCGTCTTTTATACATAAAAGTGAAGTGTGAATCCGTCTGACTCCTTTTGCATTTGCACGCAGCTTGATATAACTGTCAACAAACCTGCCGATATAAACAATACGCTATTTTGAGGATGGTAAAAAGTCGCGCATGTGCGAGGAAAAAGTTTCTCGCCGAAAAGGCTTGAGTATCGTAACTGGGTCTCTCTATACTATTGTCCCCTTCTCGATATGCACATATAATGACCAATTTTTTGAAAATGTAAGGTAGATGTTACCCCTTAACTAAAATATCAATAGTATATGAATCTAAAACATCAATATTACTACAGTAAATGCTCGAAATGCGTCTTTTATACATAAACGTGTGGTGTGAACACGTCTAACCACTTTTGCACTTGCACACAGCTTGATATAACTGTCAACAAACCTGCCGATACAAACAATACGCCATTTTGACGATAGTAAAAAGTCGCATACGTGCGAGGAAAAAGTTTCTCGCCGAAAAGGCTTGAGTGTCGTTACTATGGCAAAACGTTCTACCGTCGCAGGGAAATGAAGGTGAGAAGACTCGCGGAAGTTCGCCCGCTTCATCTGCCTTTGCCTTCAGCCGTAGAGATAATAAGCTCTCGTCCGCATATCTCGTAGGATGCTCGGAATTCCTGTTTCTCGATAACACGCCCACGCACGCAGACGCGCGGCGGCCGAGTAGTCGCAGCTCGTTTAAACTCCCGTTTTAACGAGCTGAACGGAAGTAAGGATGGCGGGCGAAACTTTTAATATCGGAAGGACACTTACGGCGAGTCGCGGTCCTTCGTTAAAGGAAGCGCTATACAATCTCGCCGATGCGTCCCCGTGGGACGGTTAAACCTGCGAATGACGGGGAGAAGGAGAGAAGAGCGGGAAAGTGCGAGGGCGGAAGGTTCGGTTAAGTAGATACCGCATAGGTGAGACGTGAATACGTGCAGGAAGCGGAAAAATATGCAAAAATGCGCGGTGGGGAATTGGGATTTTGTGATACAGGTAATTTTCTGGTAGTTTTGGGGAAATTGCTGATTTGCGAATTTTGGAGATATTTGTTTATGGGAATAATGCGAAACGCGACTACGTGCAGGGAGCGGAAAAATGTACAAAAATTTGCAGTGGGGAATTGGGGATTTTGTGATACAGGTAATTTTCTGGTAGTTTCGGGGAAATGGCTGATTTGCGAATTTTGGAGGTGTTTGTTTATGGGGATAGACAGAAACGTGAATACGTGCAGGAAGCGGAAAAATATGCAAAAATGCGCGGTGGGGAATTGGGATTTTGTGATACAGGTAATTTTCTGGTAGTTTTGGGGAAATTGCTGATTTGCAATGTTGGGATGATTCGCGAATTTTTGAGGTATTTGTTTATGGGGATAGAGCAAAACGTGAATACGTGCAGGAAGAGGAAAAATATGCAAAAATGTGCGGTGGGGAATGGGAGATTTTGCGATACAGAAAATTTTCTGCTAGTTTTGGGAAAATTGCTGATTTGCTATGTTGGGATGATTCGCGAATTTTGAAGGTATTTGTTTATTGGAATAGAGGGAAATGTGAATATGTGCAGAAAACGAAAAAATATGCAAAAATGCGCGGTGGGGAATTGGGATTTTGTGATACAGGTAATTTTCTGGTAGTTTTGGGGAAATTGCTGATTTGCGAATTTTCGAGATATTTGTTTATGGGGATAGAGCGAAACAAAAATAAGGGGAAGTGGAAAAATGTGTGGTAAGGAATTGGGGATTTTGTGATACAGGTAATTTTCTGGTAGTTTTAGGGAAATGGCTGATTTGCGATGTTGGGATGATTCGCGAATTTTGGAGGTATTTGTTTATGGGAATAATCCAAAACGTGAATACGTGCAGGAAGCGGAAAAATATGCAAAAATGCGCGGTGGGGAATTGGGATTTTGTGATACAGGTAATTTTCTGGTAGTTCCGGGACCTAGCTGATTTGCGATGTTGGGATGATTCGCAAATTTTTGAGGTATTTGTTTATGGGGACAGAGCAAAACGTGAATACGTGCAGGAAGCGGAAAAATATGCAAAAATGTTCGGTGGGGAATTGGGGATTTTGTAATACAGATAATTTTTTGATAGTTTTGGGGAAATTGCTTATTCGCGAATTTTGGAGGTATTTGTTTATGGGGATAGAGCAAAATGTGAATGAGTGCATGAAGCGGAAAAATGTGCAAAAATGCGCGGTGGGGAATTGGGATTTTGTGATACAGGTAATTTTCTGGTAGTTTCGGGAAAATTGCTGATTTGCGATGTTGGGATGATTCGCGAATTTTGGAGGTATTTGTTTATGGGGGTAGAACGAAATGTGAATAAGTGCAGGATACGGAAAAATATACAAAAATATGCGGTGGGGAATTGGAAATTTTGTGATACAAGTAATTTTATGGTAGTTTTGGAGAAATGGCAGATTTGCAATGTTGGGCTAATTCGCGAATTTTTAAGGTATTTGTTTATGGGGATAGAGCGAAACGCGAATAAGTGCAGAAAGCAGAAAAATATGCAAAAATATGAAAAGATGTGTGGTGGAAGATTTTGCGATACAGGCCATTTTTTGGAAGTTTAGGGGAAATTGCTGATTTGCAAATTTTGGAGGTATTTGTTTATGGGGATAGAGGGAAACGTGAGTAAGTGCAGGAAGCGGAAAAATATGCAAAAATGTACCGTGTGGTACTGGGGATTTTGTGATACAGGTAATTTTGGGGAAGTGTTGATTTGCGATATTGGGATGATTCGAGAATTTTAGAGGTATTTCTTTATGGGGATAGAGAGAAACGCGAATAAGTTCAGGAAGCGCAAACATATGCAAAAATATGCGGTGGGGAATTGGGGATTTTGTGATACAGGTAATTTTCTAGTAGTTTTAGGAAAATGGCTGATTTGCGAATTTTGGAGGTATTTGTTTATGGAGATAGAGAGAAACGTAAATAAGGGCAGGAAGCGGAAAAATATGCAAAAGTGTACGGTGGGGTATTGGGGATTTTGTGATACAGGTAATTTTGGGGAAATGGCTGATTTGCGATATTCGGATGATTCGCGAAGTTTGGAGGTATTTGTTTATGAGGATAGGCAGAAACGTGAATAAGTGCAGGAAGCGGAAAAATATGCAAAAATGTGCGGTGCGGAATTGGCAATTTTGTAATACAGATAATTTTAGGGAAATGGCTGATTTGCGATGTTGGGCTGATTCGCGAATTTTTGAGATATTTATTTATGGGAATAATGCAAAACGTGAATGAGTGAAGGAAGCAGAAAAAATATGCAAAAATGTGCGGTGGGGGATTTTGTGATACAGGTCATTTTCTGGTAGTTTTGGGTAAATAGATTGATAGAGGGGAAACGTGAATAAGTGAAGAAAGCGGGAAAATATGCATAAATGTGCGGAAGGAACGCTGATATATAAAATATTTTTATATATAACAATTGGCCGTCTCAGTGCATTTGATATTTAGCATCAGAGCAATTACTAAAATTTTCATAGTATAGCAGGTGAACAAATTGGAAAATCGATAAATAGAAAAGTGAATAAAGAGGGAGACGCAGGAGGATACAAATTGGAATAAGAGCTGATTGTTATTCCGTGGAAGGAATGATTCTCTAGCGTCGTTAACGGCACGTGACGTGCCACTTAATCGTCTCACCTCAAGCGAATCTTATGACCGTCCCGCTTAAAAATTATATATTCACCCTCGTCTGCCTTGTCCTTTTACATACCAAGTGTTGGAAGACGAAGTCACTAAGAGGATGTTGACACTCACCTGCAAGAGAAGAAAAGAGAAATTGTAAGTTCTGTTCTCGTACAACAGTGAATAAATTATACTTTCACCTATAACACCGTCTAATCACCGTCTACTAATATTATGAGAATTTTTTTCTGAACCAGATTAAATGGCAAAGTCCTAAATTCTATTATTGAGGAAATCTATAATGTGGAAATGTTGGCAGTTAAATATCAAACTAGATATGAAACTCGAACATAGTAAGACATCATTCGACTCATATTCCTTTTGTTTTTCTTGGTTTTATTGCCTAAGTGTATTGTTGAAGAGTTGTAATTTTATTGACAATAAATAAAACAATCGAACACAAAAATATCGACGCAGTAACTTGGAGATATTTATATAAACTCCAATCCTGAATTTATGTATCATATTAAAACTATCATAAACCCGTTGTTTAATTTTTACATTTCAGTGAAGATGCGGACACTGGTAAACAAAGGTATATTATAATATAATATTATACATATTATTGTAATATATATATAATATTTTTATATTACACACTTGTAACGCCCATGTACTCTCTTTTCATATATATATACGTATACGAAAAAGATTGGATACGATATATATGCGAAGAAAGAGTACATATATAATAAGATATATATATATATTTTTTTTTTATAATATATAGAAATATAACTCTTTTTCCGTGTATATATACATACGAAAAAAGAGTACATAGACGTTATAAGTGTGTAATATACAAATATTATATATATTATAACAATATTTATAATATTATATTATAATACATCTTTGTTTACCCGTGTTAGTATCTTTGCTGGAATCGGAAAATGAAGTAGCGGGTTTATAATCGTTTAACCCATTTGCATCATCGCTCTAAATCCGCAATCTTACTAAAAAATCCGACATGCGCAGCTAAACGTTGCCGATACCAGTATGCGCAAGGAAGACTTTTAGTGTTTATTCTCATTAGAAATAGTGTTATAGGGTTGTTCAAATTATTGCATATTCCTCGTATTTTCCGGAACTATCTTTTGGACTAGTTCCACGTTGAAAAATAATTCGAAAACATCGCGCCTGGACAATCCATTGACGTTGATGGTTACACCACTTACGGCAGTAAAATCATGTAATGTTGGCGTACAATTTCGTTTTTCCCATAAGAAATCTCCAGTTTCAATATTATCGGGCTGGTCATCTTCACTACTATCTATTAGAGCTACAGCACGTTTACGCTTATGGGATATTTGCATTTCTATGCTTGAATCCGAATCCGAACTGTAATTCATTATAGTAACCTAATTTTGTTAAATTTTATTATCTATTATTTTTTTATTTTTTTATTATTTTGAACTTACAACCAGGAAAGTAAGAAAAATAATATTTTACACAAAATTCTTTATTGTTTGTTTATCGTACAGACTCTTTAACGATTGCTGATAAACTGAAAACAAAAATGATTGTGTGCGGATTTATCCGCTCCCGATAATGGTCAGTTTTTGTTTGCGGATTATTCCGCCAAATGATGCAAATGGGTTAACACGTTGAACACGTTTCTGCAGCGCCATGGTGGTCATCAGTGACCGGAGTGTATCAAAAACTTATAATTGTAAATGTTGAATGAAAATTCGCTAATGAGAGAATGCTTTGAAATCAAATCTACAGTATTGAAAAATTAAAAGTTTTCATTAAATCAAAAATTAATTTTTTTCGAATCTTTTATCTACCGATGCATTGTATTGAAGCATTTTAAACATAAGTGTGGCTCGTTAATGCAATCTTGGCAGTGTTTAGTGACCTTTGTGGTCTGATTTTTTGCACTTTGTGTTTCGAAGCTTGCAATATTTTATTGGTAATAACTGTATGAAAATTGTACTGAGCACTGTACTGAAAATTCGAGCTATGGCACGTTTACGCTTATGGGATATTTGCATTTCTGTGCTTGAATCCGAATCCGAACTGTAATTCATTATGGTAACCTAATTTTGTTAAATTTTATTATCTATTATTTTTTTTATTATTTCATCATTTTGAACTTTCAACCAGAGAAGTAAGAAAAATAATATTTTACACAAAAATTTTGATTGTTTGTTTATCGTACAGACTCTTTAACGATTGCTGATAAGCTGAAAACAAGAATTATTGTATGCGGATTGGGTTAAACGGGAAATGGGTTAAATATGATACATATACATCCGCCACATGAACAGAACTTTCCGCTGCCCCACAGAAATCGCACGGTTCTCCCAAAAGAACAACCGAGCCCCACAAACATCAGCCAAACCCGTGCCGCGCGCAGTCAATAATTCCGCAGCACCTTGTACGTCCACAGGCAGACATGTAGTCCCGAAAGCCGTGCTCCCGACACCGAGACTTCCGGCTTTTGAGGTCGCGGAGGTGTGCGGTTGGCTCGTATGGCTGCAGGATACGTGGCGGACGTCGAAGGATAGTCCGACCATACGTGTTCGGAGTTGCAATCGCGCGTTCAGGATAAACGGCTTGACATATTAGCCAGTAGTCCGACCGGGGGCGTCTGACATCGAGTAAGGACGGGCGCAACATCTGCTGGATGCACGCGTACCTAGCGGACAGGAATGAAGACGAAGAAAAGAGGGACGGGAGAGGGAAAGAAGCCGCTGGCGAGGAAAGCTGAGCGGAGCTTGTCCGAGCAAAGTTGGCTTTGGCTGTTGGGGGCAGCAGGAGCTTCTGTTACGAACCAAACTCGTCTTTCTAAACGAGTCGCCCGGAGTCCTGTCGCATCACCAAAACAATGCATTCATACCTGCAGTCTCGAGAGTGTTTGAAAATAGCTTTCAATACATTCATAATGGTTCCCTTATCCTCAATGACCACTTTTGAGCATGTTCCTAACATGTTTATTACTTTAGTGTTGCTTTTAGTGTTAAGGGAGTATTCCAATGTGAACACGTAAAAAAACAGCAAATTTTCAACATTTTTTTTTCAGGAACTGTTGCATATAACTGTGCAAACTTTTTTTGACTCTCAGAAAATAGCTTTCAATACATTGATAATGGTTCCGCCATTGCTTTCCCTAATCCTCAATGACCACTTTTGAGCATGTTCCTAACATCTTTATTACTTAGGTATTGCTTTTAGTCTTAAGGGTGTATTCCAACGTGAACGCTTAAAAAAGCAAATTTTCAACATTTTTTTTCTCAGAAACTGTTGCATATAATTGAACAAACTTTTTTTACTCTCAGAAAATAGCTTTCAATAGATTCATAATGGTTCCACCATTTTGTTCCCTAATCATCAATGACCACTTTTGAGCATGTTCCTAACATCTTTATTACTTCAGTGTTGCTTTTAGTGTTAATGGGGTATTCCAATGTGAACGCCTAAAAAAAGCAAATTTTCAACATTTTTTTTTCTTAGAAACTGTTGCATACAATTGAGCGATTTTTTTTTCGTGAAAAGGTATGGCATAGGGCAATAGAGCAACATTTTTTATCGTTTAAAAATATTTGTGTATTTAATTATATTGGTGGTTTTAGACCCATGGAAAATATTCGCATGAACCTTAGGTTTCAAATTTCCATGAAAATTAACAAAATAGCGACGTTTTGTAAAAAAGTGTAAAACAAGCGATTTTTTGCGCCATAAATAAGGAAAAATTATGGGTTACAATTAAAATTTTAACATAATTGAGCTTCATGCGATAGCCATAAGTATAAACTTTCCATTGTGCCAGACGTATATAATTTGCCGATTACTGGCAAAACGCATATATACAAGCGTCATAGGTCATAAGTTCCCTAATACAAATGAAAATCCCATGCGTGAGAATGTATATAAACGAAGTATGAAAGTAAAAAATGGAATTTTATGGATTGGTATGTGTGGATTGCTTCCGATGTTTGGACGGATTCATAAAATTGTGGATTTGAACTGACAAATTCGCCGGGCGTGTGCATGGAATTTTCATATATATTAAAGCACTTATGCCAACTTGTATATATGCGTTTTGTCAGTAATCGACAATTTATATACGTGTCGCACAGTGGAAAGGTTATATTTATGGCTATCGCATGAAGTTCAATCACATTAAAATTTTGATTATAACCCATAATTTTGCCTTATTTATAGCGCAAAAAATTGCTTTTTTTACACTTTTTACAAAACGCCGCCATTTTGTTAATTTTCATGGAAATTTGAAACCTGAGGTTCATGTGATAACCACATTCATGCAGATTAAGAATCTCTTTCGATTTTCTGTTTCAGATGTCCAGAAGGGCCGGAATTTTTTAACAAAACTTTTCTTGATGGGTGTAAACCCACTAATGTAAATAAGTATACAAGTATTTTTAAACGATAAAAAAAATTGTCCTCTCTTCCCCTAGGCCATACCTGTACAGGAAAAAAAGTTTGCTCAATTACATGCAACAGTGTCTCAGAATAAAAGGTTGAACATTTTTTTTTAGGCGTTCACACTGGAATACCCGCTTAACTCTGAGTACGTAACAAAAAGTTGTACGATGTTTCTGACGTTTAAAATAGTAAAATAATTAGGCGTCCATCTTGTCTTAAATACAACAACGCAACCAAATGTGTGCGAAAATATACAGAAGTCGATTTATCCAGGTTCGGACGGATGGCTGACTATCCATTGACCTGTACTACTGAAATCCATCTGAAATTTTCTGTCCCAGATATCCAGGAGGGCCGGAATTGTCTACGCCAGCACAACAAAAATTTTTTTTACGAGTGTAAACCCATCAATATAATTAAATACACAAATATTTTTAAACGATAAAAAAAATTGTCCTCTATTGTCCTAGGCCATACCTTTTCAGGAAAAAAAGTTTGTTCAATTACATGCAACAGTTTCTGAGAAAAAAAGGTTGAACATTTTTTTTTAGGCGTTCACACTGGAATACCCGCTTAACTCTGAGTACGTAACAAAAAGTTGTAACGATGTTTCGACGTTTAAAATAGTAAAATAATTTGCGCATCCATTTTGTCGTCGCTGCAACCGTTGCGAATGTCCAAATGTCGCGCGGAAATATACAAAGTCGATTTATCCATCGTCGATGGCTGACTATCGATTGACCTGTACTACTGAAATCCATCTGAAATTTTCTGTCCCACATGTCGTTTAGGCGGTGGGCGATCCAGATAACATTTTTTTGCAGGCGAACTGTAAACGCCGATCAATATAGTGAAATACACAAATATTTTTAAACGACGAAAAAATTCGCGAGTTGGGCGCTGCCCAAGGACCGCCGGGGGTGAGTTTGCTGATGAAAGAAAAGGGGTAGTCATTGGGATGTCTTTGTATTCCCCTGATTTGCCACCATATGACTATTTCCTGTTCTCGAAACTCAAATTGTACAAAAACGGTGTCGGCAACAATTTTTTAACGAAAATTACACAATTGATGAGTCCATCTTATTTTAAATACAACAAAAAAAATGTATGCTGAAAATATATAGCAAGTATTGGTTAAATGTGCTTAGCGGTGTATCGATGCGGAAGTTATGTATTTTTAATAAAAATAAACAAAATTGCCAAAATAACTAATTCTTCTTTTTTTAATTTAAAAAGTTCCATTATTTTCCTGATATATTTTGTATTCTGGAAAAAGCACTGATTGAGATGGTGTTGTAAATAGCGGTATTTTTAGGTGGTTATTTTGCTACGCAAAAGAAAACTGAATTCTGATAATGCCATTATGAAACCATGAAAGTGATATCATGTCGATATAGCTGTGTTTTGATATTATACCTGCATGACACCGATAAATATTCGGAAAAAATCACTGATCGAATCACTGTTACAAACTCTATTTTTGGCGTTAACTTTGCGCACGCTGTTTTGTCGATTTCTCGGAATACCGTTATGAGTGACGTTGTACCAGTTTAACCGTATTTCGATATAATATCTGCATTGTATCTGTACATTTTTAAAAAAAAAAGATCAGTCTTCAAATCGCTGTTACAAAGATCGGTGTTTTTAGCTAGTTATTCTGTCACCCGGAAGAAACGGAATTCTCAGAATTCGTTTAGGCGGTGGGCGATCGGATACTGCCTCTGCGTCATGAATATTTCAAAGGACCGCCGCATAAAGAGTATGGATACATAATAGCAACATCGTATATTAAATTTAACAATATACAAATATAATTAAGGTTCAAAATAAAATATTACTGCTATGTTATTTCTTCTTATGAATGTGACTATTTCCTGTTGCCGAAACTCAAATTGGCTATGAAAGGAACAATTTTCTAACGATGTTACACAAGTCGAAAACACCGCGACGAGGGTCATTGACGCGAATCCGAAAAATTATATAAAAAAATGTATGCAAGCATTGGTCGAACATACTGAGCGGCGTATCGAGGCGGAAGTTATGTATTTTTAATAAAAATAAACAAAATTGCCAAAATAACTAATTTAATTTTTTTAATTTAAAAAGTTCCATTATTTTCCTGATATATTTTGTATTCTGGAAAAATCATTGATCGAGGTGGTGTTACAAATAGCAGTATTTTTAGGTGGGTATTTTGTTACGAATACGGAAACCGAATTCTGATAATGCCATTATGAAACCATCAACGTGACATCATGCCGATATAGCTGTGTTTTGATATTATATCTGCATGAGACCGATAAATATTCGGAAAAAATCATTGATGAAATCGCTGTTACAAATACCAGTATTTTTGGGAAGTTATTCTGTTACCCCTCAAAGAAATCGAATTCTCGGAATACCGTTATAAGTGTCGTTATACCAGTTTAACCGTATTTCGGTATAATATCTGCATTGTATCTGTACATTTTTTGAAAAAAAAATTACTGTTCAAATCGCTGTTACAAAGATCGGTATTTTTAGGTAATTATTCTGTCACCCGAAAGAAACCGAATTCTCAGAATTCCATTACGAAGCCATATACTTCCTGTGCGTCATGAATATTTCAAAGGACCGCCGTATAAAGAGCATAGATATATAATAGCAACATCGTATGTTAAATTTAACAATATACAGATATAATTCAGGTTCAAAATAAAATGTTACTGCTATTTCATTTTTTCTTATGAATGTGACTATTTCCTGTTCCCGATACTTAATTGACTATAAAACAAACGTTTTATGACGATGTTACACAAGTCCAAAACGCCACGACGAGGGTCATTGACGCGATTCCGAAAAATTATCTAAAAAAATCTATGCAACCATTGGTTGAACGTACTCAGCGGCGTATTGATACAGAAGTGATGTATTTTGAATAAAAATAAATAAAATTGCCAAAATAACTAATTTTATTTTTTTAATTTAAAAAGTTCCGTTATTTTCCCGACATACTGTGTGTTCTGGAAAAATCACTGATCGAGATGGTGTTACAAGTAGCGGTATTTTTAGGTGGTTATTTTGTTACGCACAAGGAAACCGAATTCTGATAATGCCATTATGAAACCATCAAAGTGACATCATGCCGATATAGCTGTGTTTTGATATTATATCTGCATGAAACCGATAAATATTCGGGAAAAACCAGTGATTGAAACGCTGTTATAAAAACCAGTATTTTTGGGTAGTTATTCTGTAACTCCCCTAAGAAATCGATTTCTCGGAATACCGTTATGAGTGACGTTGTACCAGTTTAACCGTATTTCGATATAATATCTGCATTGTATCTGTACATTTTTTGAAAAAAAGAATCAGTGTTCAAATCGCTGTTACAAAGATCGGTATATTTAGGTAATTATTCTGTTCACCATCAAAGAAAAAAGCTGTGTTTTGATATTATATCCATAAGACCGATTCTCAGATCGAATCGCTGTTACGAAGCTGTTACATATACTTCCTGTGCGTCATGAATATTTCAAAGGACCAAGGACAAAGGAAATTTTCAAAGAGCATAGATGCATAATAGAAACATCGTATGTTAAATTTAACAATGTACAAATATAATTAAGGTTCAAAATAAAATATTACTGCTATGTTATTTCTTCTTATTGATGTGACTATTTCCTGTTCCCAAATCTCAAATTGGCTATAAATCAAATGTTTTATGACGATGTCACACAAGTCCAAAAAAGTCCATGCAAACATTGGGCGATTGAAAAATTATGAAAAAAATCTTAGCAGGTGAACGTATCGATGCAGAAGTGATGTATCTTGAACAAAAATAAACGAAATGACCAAAATAACTAATTCTTTTTCTTTAATGTTAAGTTCCGTTATTTTTCCGATATCCTGTGTACAACCGACCCTAAAATAAATTATTCTTGCCGTCTCCAATGAACGTCACGAATCAAATCAACACCCCCGAACAAACTGAAACCCTGAAGAATTCGGAAACATATACCTGCCATCGCATGCGGCATAAAAATCCGGAATTCCGGCCGAAGACTCTCGAGAACGTTAATCCGCGCAAATGCGCTTCATAACTCTCGTATTACCCTTCGCGAAATTGCACAACACACTCCCCGCATCCAGCTCCGGGCCGTGTTTGAGCCCGAAAATTTGAGTTAGCCACTATTCTGAAGTCTGCGCAGCGGAGCAACGAAGATACTTATCTGGAATGGCGGCGTGGGATTACCTCGGCATTTTGGTTTATCGGGCATCCGGTCGCGGGGGTGAACCGCACGGGATTAAAGGTCGTGTTCGACGCGGCCCGGAGCTTTCGAGCTGGCCGGGCTTTCGACCGACCGCGATATTGTCCCGATGTATAATTGGGACGACAGAGGATAAAGACTTGGTTTATGGAGGCGGCGGCGGCTCGCGGTTGACTGCGAACTACCGACAGGGACGTCTGGAAAATTCGTCAGCCGCTCAGGTGTGCGAATGTTCGATCATTTGCAATTTATGGGAAAAGAAGTGATTTGCAGGACAAAGAGGTGTGTCGAAAGTAATACTTATTTAACCCTTTGAGCGCTATGAACGTTCTATGTGCGTTCTCACTTTAGTCCAGTCATTATAATATAAAATATAAATTATTATATAATAAAAACAAATGATAAAATATACTGGTTCGAAAGGGCATGAGAAATAAACCGAATATATCTGAGACTGCTAATTTTCAGGGGAACTGTCAGAAAAAAATCGGAAAAATTTCAAAACACCAGTTTTTCGTTTCGCATTCTTTAAAGACATTTTTTTATGTCATCTACGAACTTTTAATATTCTAAAAAATTAAAGTTATCTCGTCGAATTTTAAAACTGCTATTAATTCTTTTTTGAACAGTGTTTAAATATTCATGTGCTTAACTACGCGTTCGAAGAAGAAACGCACATCAATATTGACGTCAGACAGCTATCCTCTATTTCAAACTATAACACATCGAATCGCCGTTGAAATCTTCAGCATGTTCGTAATTAACATAATTAACACTTTCAAACAGAAAATGATTATATAATCGTAAAAACGATTCTACTGTTTCCAACGTAATTCCTAAAAATTGCATTCTTTAAAGACATTTTTTATGTCATCTACAAACTTTTAATATTCCAAAAAATTCACGTTATCTCGTCGAATTTTAAAATGTGCTTAACTACGGGTTCGAAGAAGAAATGCACATCAATATTGACGTCAGGCAGGAATCCTCTATTTCAAACTATAACACATCGAATCGCCGATATGCAGAGGCGAGCCTTCCGCACATTATAATACATTAAAAACATTATTATATTAAACTACCCTCTGCACTGTCTTTACATTTCAATTTCCTCGACAATTTTCACTCCCGCCGACTTGCTCACGTCAGTCCGACCGAACATCCATTATACGATGTTCGTATCACATTTCCTCTAATGCGTATTACAGACACATATGGAATATAATAGCCGCATCAGATATTTCGGTTAAAAGCAACGAGTGGACGGCTGCTACATTTTAGCTGGGATTCAGAGATTCGATAGATATTCCGCCATGCCGCTGACCGCATTATGGTATTCGACGTAAAAAGATTCACGATTCGACGACGCAAGACGCCAACCACGTTATTCCCTTTAATATCGGTGTCCGACATCTCATATCTATTAGCAAGTAACACTCGCGTCGCAGAAGGTTTCAGGAAAATTCAAGATGACGAACAGAACATCATTGGTGTCCATAAAGTGGCTTTTGAGCAATGACGAATGAACGTTAAAGTGGATATAATGTTGTGAAAGCGCGAACAATAGAATAATTTGAAGTAAAGACAATTTATTAATATGTCTGTGTATGTTCAAATCAAAGTGTATGTGATGTTGTGGTACTTTTAGGTGAATTTCAACCAATGAGATACTGATCGTGTGAGGTTCAACGTTTCAACGTTTATTATAACGCCGTTTCTTGAAGAAGAACTAAAAGTAAGGGTCAAACTTCACAAAAACGGTATATCGGTTAATATTATTTATGTGCAGACCCTAAGCTCTCACATGTTGTTAAAGTATATAGGTTTGCCAGGGTAAGACTTTTGTACCGTTAAAGAATGGGTGCTGAATTCGAAATTAAATCCGAGTAAAAATGTTACAAAAAAATGTACATAAATGTGGGAGCGAGATATATTTTGTATTTCTATGTTAGAGAGTATAGAATGGCTTAATATGAACGTCATTTTATATGCATGAATTCATTTTCCAAGAAGGAAAATAGATGAAACGTCTTTTGTCCGCAGTCTTTCGTCAGGGGCAAGATTTTGTAGCCGGCAATTTGTTGAGAGACGTCGAAAAGTAAGAGAAGCGAGCGATTTTGTTTTTTACGTAGTTTTGCATTGGCCGATGAGTTGTGCGTTAATTGTGATCAATATTGTGTAGGGATATAAACACATCGAATGTTCAAATTTTCGGTGTCGTCGATAATTAACACTTTCATGCGGAATTATATTGAAAGTTTTTTAGAATAAATTTATTTAAAGATAAAAACAGCGTCTAAATATTCATGAACTACGCGTTCGAATATATACATATAAATACAAAATGAAAGTAAATTACTATAGCAATTCGATACGATTCGATAAACGATTTTACTGTTTCAAGAAAAAGTATTTTTTATGTCATATTTTACTAAAAAATTCACATTATCTCGACTGAACTACAGCGTCTGAATATTCATTGAACTGATGATAACTCAATCTATTGAAACTGACTGACAACTATAAAACGTGCAGAGGCGGCCTTTTATAATACGGAAAAACATTATTATATTAAACTACCGCCTTATCTTAATCACTCCCGCCGACTTGCTCACGTCAGTCCGACCGAACATCCATTATACGGCCCCAACAACAGTTTTATGCGACGTATCTACGGCCGTTTTCCTGATGCTACAATTGTTTATTTACTTCTTTCCTTTCATATTCAAATATATCCACGTTTTACCTTTTCACCATTCTTTATCTCCATCTTTCGATAATTCCCACATAAATATCATTTAACACGTTGACTGCCACACCGAAATCATATGTTTCGCTCAGAACGCCACGAAAATATTTTTACTATTCCGAGCATGTAATGGCAAAATAATAATTAATTTCGTTATTTATAAGAATACGGCATGAATTGTAAAAGAAGGAAGGGCCAACGTATTTGATACGCAAATTTTGCAAACGATGGTACCAATAAAATGTTGCAAACTTTAGAACACAAAGATGAAAAATCGGACCAAAAATGTCACTAAATACTAACAAAATTACATTGACGAGCTACACTTATACTTAACACATTGACAGCCGGAATGGAATTTTTTTTTGCTGGTATAAGTGTCTTACACATCGATTTGTAATTACTTGCCATGTTTCGAGAAATACCACATTTGCCTTAAATATTAAAACTTTTGTTTCCTGTTTACGTTATTTATGTATATGCAATAATCCACCATGAAATGAGTAACTATGTTTCGAGAAATACCACATTTGCCTTAAATATCAAAACTTTTGTTTCCTGTTTACATTGTATATATACAATAATCCACCATGAAATGAGAAACTATATTTCGAGAAATACCACACTTGCTTTAAATATTAAAACTTTTGTTTTCTGTTTATGTTATATGTATACAATAATTCACCATGAAATGAGGAACTGTATTTTTTTCTATAATTAGAAATTAAACATTTCGATTTTGTTTCTGTTTTTAATTACCGTTAAATTGCATATGACAATCACGCAAATAAAATGTACTATTTTGCGAAAATATATAATGCTTTGAATATTTTTTCTGGCTATTCATTGATCAGAAACAAGCGAATAACGCCGGCGTTTGGGATTTAAGTGTCAATGTGTTAAAATGCTTCAATACAATGTACCGGTAGATAAACGATTTGATAAAAATTAATATTTGATTCTTGATTTAATAAAAACTTTTAATTTTTCAATAGTGCAGATTTTATTTCGAAGCATTCTCTAATTAGCGAATTTTCATTTATCTATACAATTATAAGTATTTGATGCCCTCCGGTGAAACAGTGCTACTAATAAAATGTTGCAAAGTCTCTAACACAAAGACCAAAAATCGAACCAAAAATGTCACTAAATACTGACAAGATTGCATTGACGAGCTACACTTATGTTTAAAATGCCTCAATACAATGCACCGGGAGATGAACGATTTCATAAAAATTAATTTTTGATTTAATAAAAACTTTTAATTTTTCAATAGTGCAGATTTTATTTCGAAGCATTCTCTAATTAGCGAATTTTCATTTAACTATACAATTATAAGTATTTGATGCACTCAGGTCACATATTACTTCCGTAGTGTTCAACGTGTTAACTTCCTCTCATAAAACACATTGCGCATTTCTTCGACTGTCAGACTTATTAATCCAACTTTCCCATGAACATTCACTCCACAACTGCCTGTCGCAGCATGTCGGCTCACCGCCGCCGCAAGAACGCAAAATCTCGCATCTTCCCCCGCTTACACCCCAACAATAAGCACCGCACGCGTATACGCAAATGTGCAGGCCCATCTTTCGGCCGTAACGTGAAGTGTTATTTGGTGCTTGCAAGAGCCTTTTCCAAGGGCCATGAAACGCGATGAAACGCAATCAAATGCGATCAATTCCGGACACACGTCGAACCGTCCATAACTCTCGGAGCAGAAACGTCATCCGAATTAACGACCGACTCACCCTCATCCATTTCACCGCGGCACATCAATGTTTCCTCCTCGCCGTTCGGTTAATGCGATCGCTCGCGATAGCCGCGATAACGAGGAACCTATCGGGAAGGCCGAGGCCTGATAATAATCGCGGAACGATGCCCCGCGGCCTTATCCAATCAACAATTCTTCTGACAGCGTCCGATAAGAGAATTTCAGGGGACGAGAAATATGGCTGGAATCGGAGAGTTCGAACGGCGTCGCATTATGCCGACCGCCGGACCACCCACCGGGGGCCACCCACTCAAACCAAGCGAGAACCACCCTATCGGCACCCGCGCCCACCTGCCCACGGAATTCGTAATGGGCGCTGCTTATTATTCATCCTTGGCGTCCTGTAGAAACGCTTCCCGCGATTAACGTTACTGGGTTCCGCGTATGACTGCGGCGCGGTTTACGGTTATGCGCAGAAGTAGGCGGACGTTGATAAAATGTGGGTTGTGTTGCGGTATTAATTGTGAGAAAGCTGGATAGAATTTTTTTTGGGGAATGTAATTGAATGCGGTTTGGAGTTGTGTATTGTTAGTCAAAGGGGTTCGTATACTGGGCTATAGTATGAATAAATCGAAGGAATGTTATGAAACTTATGCAGATTTAATGTACTATTGATTTATGTATATGTATATATATATATTCAGATGCTTATAAGTGTGTTTAGTAGTATAACGGTATTAATTATGAGAAAGTTGGATAGAATGTTTTTTTTTTGTGGAGTGTAATTGAATGCAGTTTGAAATTGTATATTGTTAGTCAAAGGGGGTTCGTATACTAGGCTATAGTAGGAATAAATCGAAAACGTGTTATGAAACTCATGTAGATTTAATGTGCACGGCGCTATAATAATTCAAACATTAGAATATGTTTAGTAGTGCAGCAGTATTAATTGTGAGAAAGTTGGATAGAATGTTTTTTTTGTGGAATGTAATTGAATGCAGTTTAGAGATGTGTATTGTTAGTCAAAGAGCGTTCGTATACTGTGCTACAGAATGAGTAAATCGAAAGCATGTTATAAAACTTATGCAGATGTAATGTACAGGACATTATAATAATTGAAAAGCTACAGTGTATAGTGTAGCGGTATTAATTGCGAGAAAGATAGAATGTTTTTTATTGTGGTGTGTAAGTGAATGCAGCTTGAAATTGTATATTATTAGTCAAAGGAGGTTCGAATACTGCGCTATAATGTGATTAAATCGGAAGCATGTTATGGAACTTATGTCGATTTAATGTACACGGCGTTATAATAATTCAAAAGCTAGAATATGTTTTGTAGTACAACTTTAGTAGTAGTACAAGTATTAATTGTGAGAAAGTTGGATAGAATGTTTCTTTGTGGAATGTAATTGAATGCAGTTTGAAATTGTATATTGTTAGTCAAAGAGGATTCCCATACTGCGCTATAGTATGAATAAATCGAAAACGTGTTATGAAACTCATGTAGATTTAATGTACACGGTGTTATAATAATTCAAAAGGTAGAGTCACTTTAGTAGTGTAGCGGTATTAATTGTAATAAAGTTCGATGGAATATTTTTTTTTGTGGAATGTAATTTAATGACAGTTTGACTTTGTATATTGTTAGTCAAAGGGGGTTCGTATACTGCGCTATAGTATGAATAAATCGAAAGCATGTTATGAAACTTATGCAGATTTAATGTACCGGACGTTATAATAATTCAAATGCTATAGTGTGTTTAGTAGAATAACGGTATTAATTGTGAGAAAGTTGAACAGAAAGTTTTTTTATGGAATGTAATGTAATGCAGTTTGAAATAGTGGTAGTCAAAGTGGTTGATATACGACGTTATATAAACGATGCGATTAAATCGAAAGCATCTTATAAAGCTTATTTAAATATCATACATGCGACGCTATAAAAATTAAAAAGATTACTGTTGAATAATGCTGTGATAAGCATTGGTGTGTGAATGATGGTATAATCCGTCGACTCCGTAGGCGGCGGGCCTTTGATCTGCGAATGCTTTTGAGTGGACGCAGTAGAGAATCACTCGAATTCGGACCTCTAAACACTTTATACACAATTCGTACTTACATTTCTCAATACAGTTTTTGGGGTCGTAGTGATGGTGAAATATTTTCGAAGATTAAGATGGTAGACTCCTTTATTTTATCCCAAAACTGTTGTTATAGTGGTACTGAACTTGTGTAAATGTGTCTGTTTTGGATTTTATACGGGGTGGATTGCAGGGCGGTGTCTTTCACGAAATTGAGGTTGAACTTAAGGGTTAAACTTGAGGGTGATACTTGAACAGGAGGGACTTGTTAAATTATTTACATACGATTGGTTGTCTTGTCTATATACGCGACTGTGAGTAAAGTAATTTAGTTATCATGATTTGGAAAAGTAATCATCTTGCGTTTGTCCAGGACAAGGTTTCTTAACCCTCGACCGATGCAAGCGTATGATTGTAAACGAATTGTTAGTGGCGATCGTGTGTCGCTACAAGTTCATTCATCGTCACCAGCATCGTGTAATTAACTCTTACAACAATTGACTGTATCACCAAATATTTTTACATCTTCCGTCGTATAAACAATGTCACATTTCACCGCATTAGAACTGCATAAATCCGAACCTTGCTGAAACCCAGAATATGTACGACTGCAAAGACCATTTCATAAACACCCCTGAAACGCCGAAACTTCGTGGGTCTCCGCGTACTTTTGACCGCACCTGTATCCACCCACCCAAAGGCGCCTGCACACGCCGCATGCGAGCATTCTAGGCTCTCGCCGAGGGTGCTTCGTAAGACCACTTCCCTATTTTCTTCCGCGTTCCAGCCCTAATCCCCCACTCCACGCCCCCGCATTATATTTCTTTCGCCCGCGTATTCTTCCCATTTCTCGTTCGCCGCTCTTAATTTCCCGCATTCGTCCTGCCTCGCTCGTCTTCTGTGCCACTCCGTCCGTCTCGGTTTCTCGCGCGAGCCTCTCGTCAAGTGTCCCCGGCGCAGTGGACCAACGACTCCTTAGCGTGGGAGTATATCAGGTCGAGTGTTGGAACCACTAGCGTCATTACCGCAACCGCACACACCCATTCACATCCACCTGGCACACGGGCGCTTCCGCGTTCGGCGCAGATTTGTTGCCCGGCGTCCCCACCTGAATACGAACTAATTTCTGGCCGAATTCCGCGGATTCGAGAAACTGCGCCGAAGGGATCGAGGTGCGTCGGGCGAAATTAAGACGTTGCACTTTTTTCACGAGCCTGACTCGTGGTGAAAATTTTAGGGCAAACTTGAATATCACGAGTCAGAGTCGTTGTTCAATTTAATGTCAAATGTGAATATCACGAGTCTGACTCGTGATGAAAATTTTAGGTGAAACTTGAATATCACGAGTCTGACTCGTGATGAAAATTTTAGGCGAAACTGGAACATCACGAGTTAGACTCGTTCCTTAATTTCATATCAAACATTAATATCCGGAGTCTGACTCGTGATGAAAATTTTAGGTCAAACGTGAATATCCGGAGTCAGAGTCGTTGTTCAATTTCACATAAAACGTCAATATCACCAGTCTGACTCGTGATGAAAATTTTAGGCCAAACTTGAATATCACGAGTCGGACTCGTTGTTCAATTTAATGTCAAATGTGAATATCACGAGTCTGACTCGTGATGAAAATTTTTGGCCCAACTTGAATAGCACGAGTCAGACTCGATGTTCAATTTCATGTCAAACGTGAATATCACGAGTCTGGCTCGTAATCCACATTTCGGGCCAAATTTGAATATCACGAGTCTGGCTCGTAATCGACATTTCGAGCTAAATTTGAATATCACGAGCCGTACTCGTGGTTAAAATTTTAGGTCATACTTAACACTTTAAGGACCGCTAGCCGATCAGTCGACTTTTCGGTTCCAACTGCTATTTATCGGTAGCCGATTAATCGGCTTTTCAGTGGTCAACGGTTATATTAGATAAAATAAATATCAGATGATTCTATGACAATTCTAAATGACAATAAAATTACACTGCTTTGAAACCAAAGGATTCTCAACAACACATTCAGTATTTTTTAGTTATAAAGCTTTACAAATAGGTACACACACAATTCCTGCGTAATGTCCAAAACAGAGTCGGTCGTTAATGAGTGGCATCTTCAGTCAATAGCGGTCGGTAAAGTGTTAAATATCACGAGTCAGACTCATTGTTTAATTCCATACCAAAAGTCAATATCACGAGTCTGACTCGTGATGAAAATTTTAGGCCAAACTCGAATATCACGAGTCAGTCTCGTTCCTGAATTTCAGGTCAAACGTAAATATCACGAGTCTGACTCGTGATGAAAATTTTGGGGCCAAACGTGAATATCACGGGTCAGACTCGTTGCTGAATCATCAGTATCAATATCAGTATCAATCATCAATATCAGTAGCAGTTTTTATTAATTTAACTCAGTTGTGGCTTTTAACAATATAAGAATTAAATAGACTGCAATTTACTTCGAACATTATTGACACTATAGAGGAGGAATGGTTAGCAAGCAAAAATGCCACAGAAACATCACCAATAAGTAAAAAGTTTTCTTTAGAAAAATTGCCTGGGCGAAATTTGCGACAGTGTGATGTATGCAGTAATAAAAATGGTAATGGAATTAAACGATCCAACTAATTAGCGCTATATGTAAAAAAGGAATTCATGGAATTTATGCAGCAAAACATTTTTGTAGTAAGTGAAAATGACATTTTTTTTATCATAATTAATTGTTACATAACAATTAGTGTTAATTATGACCATTTTCATTGTTCCCCAAAAAAAATACTACGCATTTCATCCCGGACTTTTAACATATGCATAAGAAAATGCTCCCGTACTCAAACGGTTAATTTCATGTCAAACGTCAATATCACGAGTCTGAGTCGTGGTGAAAATTTTAGGCCAAACTTGAATATCACGAGTCAGAGTCATTGTTTAATTTCATGTCAAACGTCAATATCACGATTCTGACTCGTGATGAAAATTTTAGGCGAAACTTGAATATCACGAGTCAGACTCGTTGTTTAATTTCATGTCAAAAGTGATTATCACGAGTCTCAGTCGTGGTGAAAATTTTAGGCCAAACTTGAATATCCCGAATCAGAGTCATTGTTTAATTTCATATGAAATGTCAATATCACGAATCTGACTCGTGATGAAAATTGTAGGCGAATCTTGAATATCACGAGTCAGACTCGTTGTTTAATTTCATGTCAAAAGTGATTATTACGAGTCTAGCTGAAACATCATCAAGGCGTCAAAGTGCAGTCAGACGGCCGTAGCAAGTTGTCCTTGCGCAAAGTCGATTCCACACGGTCGCAAACGACAGATCGGCGACAATCTGCATTGGCCGAAATGACGGTGTCAGGAATCGTCGTAGCGCGAAGGAGGACGAAGAGATGAGGGATGACGAGGTTCTGGGCCGCGATGCGGGATGTGGTCGGCTGGTATTGCGAACCGACGGCGTATAACAATGTTATCGCTGCGTCAGACAGTTATGCGGAATTTACGCGGGATAAACATGAGTCGGGTGAGAAGCCTACGGGGTCGCCTAAGTGAAATACAGTTGGCGGTGAAAGTATTGGCGCATCAGTGAATTTCGAACGAACCGAAGGAAAGTTGGAGTTTGTTAACACTTTGAATGCCATGATGGTCACCGGTAAGAGATTTTACTGAAAATCCAAAATATTCGCAATGGATAGCAATAATTATTTTATAAATGCAGTTCAAAAATTGGCTTCGTTACTAATTTTTTGCATTTTTAGTAAAATCTTTTGGACTGGTCACCGCCTATTTTGCTATGTTAGAACTGCGATGCCATGAAATACTGCAAAGTATTATTAAGTTGTGCAAAATTAAGGTAACGTAAAATGGTTAGAATCCAAAGTATTGAAGCACCGTTCAAATATCAATTACATTTACAAGATTGCAAATAGGTTTCATTCCGAATTTTTTGCATTTTTAGTATAATCTTTTGCACTTGGTTACCGCGTATTTTGCTATGTTAGAACCGCGATGCGATGAAATACTGCAGAGTATGATTAAATTGTGCGAAATGAAGGAAATGCAGAGTTGTTAGAAGCAAAAGTATTGAAGCACCGTTCCAATATCAATTGCTTTTACAACATTGCAAATAGGCTTCATCACGAATTTTTTGCATTTTTAGTAAAATCTTTTGCATTGGTCACCGCCTATTTTGCTATGTTAAAACTTTGATGCCATGAAATAGTGCAAAGTATGATTAAATTGTGCAAAATTAAGGTAACGTAGAATTGTTAGAATCCAAAGTATTGAAGCACATTTCCAATATCAATTGCATTTACAAGATTGCAAATAGGCTTCATTGCGAATTTTTTGCATTTTTAGTATAATCTTTTGCACCGGTCACCGTGTATTTTGCTATGTTAGAACCGCGATGCGATAAAATACTGCAGAATATGATTAAATCGTGCAAAATTAAGGTAACGCAGAGTTGTCAGAAGCCAAAGTATTGAAGCACCGTTCCAATATCAATTACATTTACAACATTGCAAATAGGTTTCATTACGAATTTTTTGAATTTATAGTAAAACCTTTTGCACTGGTCACCGCCTATTTTGCTATGTTAAAACTTTGATGCCATGAAGTACTGCAAAGTATGATTGAACTGTGCAAAATGAAGGTAACGTAGAATTGTTAGAATCCAAAGTATTGAAGCATCGTTCCAATATCAATTGTATTTACAAGATTGCAAATAGGCTTCATTGCGAATTTTTTGTATTTTTAGTAAAACCTTTTGCACTGGTCACCGCCTATTTTGCTATGTTAGAACTGCCATGCCATCAAATACTGCAAACTATGATTAAATTGTGCAAAATTAAGGTGACGTAGAATTGTTAGAATCCAAAGTATTGAAGCACCGTTCCAATATCAATTACTTTTACAAGATTGCAAATAAGCTTCATTACGAATTTTTTGCATTTTTAGTAAAACCTTTTGCACTGGTCACCGCCTATTTTGCTATGTTAAAACTTTGATGCCATGCAATACTACAAACTATGATTAAATTGTGCAAAATTAAGGTGACGTAGAATTGTTAGAATCCAAAGTATTGAAGCACCGTTCCAATATCAATTGCTTTTACAAGATTGTAAATAGGCTTCATTTCGAATTTTTTGCATTTTTACTAAAATCTTTTCCACTGATCACCGGTGACCACCGTGGCACACAAAGTGTTAATACGATCTACGAATGCCTGAACTTGTACAGCAAAACCTCTACACCTTGTCTCATGCCTTCCACAATCGAATTACGCACTCACATTAATTTCCGGCGCATAAACTCCCGCGACTTTCGTCACCGGCAAATTCCGACTTGTCATTTTTCGCAGTCGCGGGCAGCTTTCGCCGCCGGGATCCCGGACTTTTCATCCGCGCCGCCGGCTTTCCCTCCTTTTTCTTCGCCGCCGCGAATCCGCTTTGCAGGGTATTTGCGCGAGTGAATACATTTTCGATTATCCCGCTGGCCGCGTCTCGCGGCGGAGAATTTTCGCCCGGTGCAGTTTAATATGGCTTTAATTACCTCTGCCTTTGCGGGGACGGCCCCGAAGCGACGACAGATTTATCTGATAACGGAATAGCTCTTTAAAATTAATTCGCGGAAGGTCCGTCTATCCTCTTATCTGTACGCGCCGCGTGTATATGGTTTAACGTATAATCGCGCGTTATGCCCAGTTACTTTACCACCCGCCGGTTCGTGTGTACGCGGAAAGTGGGGGCGAGTGGATTTCGACGGAAGTTAATAGACGGGCGGATGGACGGGCTGAGAAATTGGCCGAAGGGCGAGGATGATGAAAGAGATAATAATGTGGTACCGTTTCTTCGATGACCTTTGGGGTCCGTGATCTGGGGAATGATTGTGATTTTTGAGGTTAACTGGGATTTTTGTTGAAAGGTACGGCTTGTAAAGATAGTTGGAGTTCTGTATAGTTTATGTGATGTAATGATTCTCGACGCATTGTGATTTTTATTGAAAGGTAGAGTTTGTAGAGATAGTTGGAGTTCTGTATAGTTTATGTGATATAATGATTCTCGACGCAGAGCATGTGACACTTGTATACGATTGCATGATTTTTATAGTTCACTGTGATTTTCATTGTAAGGTACGGTTTACAAGGATATTTGGAGTTCTGTGTAGTTTATGTAATATTGTATAATGATCGACGCAGAGCATGTGTCACTTGTATATGATTATATGATTTTTGTGTTTGACCGTGATTTTTATTGAAAGGTACAGTTTGTGAAGATAGTTGGAATTCCGTGTAGTTTATGTGATATAATGATCGACGCAGAGCATGTGTCACTTGTATATAACTACATAATTTTTGTGGTTCACTGTGATTTTTATTAAAACATATGGTTTGTAAAGATAATTGGAGTTGTGTACAGTTTATGTGATATAATGATTCTCGACGCAGAGCATGTGTCACTTGTATATGATTACATAATTTTTGTGGTTCACTGTGATTTTTATTGAAACGTGCGGTTAACAAAGATAGTTGGAGTTCTGTATAGTTTATGTGATATAATAATCGGTGCAGAGCATGTGTCATTTGTATACGATTACATGATTTTTGTGGTTCACTGTCATTTTTATTAAAAGGTACGGTTTACAGGGATAGTTCGAGTTCTATATAGTTTATATGATTCTCGACGCAGTACATATGTCACTTGTATATGATTGCATGATTTTTGTGGTTCACTGTGATTTTCATTAAAACATATGGTTTGTAAAGATAATTGGAGTTGTGTACAGTTTATGTGATATACTTATTCTTGACGCAGAGTATGTGTCACTTGTATATGATTATATGGTTTTTGTGATTTACTGCGATTTTTATTGTGAGGTGTAGTTTACAAGGCTAGCTGCTTGAGTTTTATGTGGTTCATGTGTTACAACTGTCCTCGGCAGAGAAAATTTGTCTATTACGTATGATAATATGATTTTTGTGGGTCAAGTGATTTTTATTGAAACGTGTGATTTACAAGGCTAGTTGGTTGGGTTTTATGTAGTTTACGTGTCATAGCTTTCTTCCGTCGATAAAATATATGTGTATCTCTTACGTCTAATACTTCTACGGTGTGAGCACAGACCAATGACGGTATAATTTATCACTCAAGCCTTTATAGCTTTGTGCAGCAATAGTAAAAATGTGTCGGGTAAAATATCTGGGACTGCACGCAAAATATATTATTTATTTCACTTGACTAAGTCAATCGAATATACCGCGATAAAGCATATGAGATACAAGAGAAAATGTCGAAACGATGTAGGCAGGCTACAAATTTGCATACAATGAGTCTCTTAGAAAATACTAAGTGCCTTCTTGAGTATTCCAAACGTCGAAACTAAGTGAAATGAAACGGAATCCTAAATATATATATATATATATATATATATATATATATATATATATATATATATATATATATATATATGTTTATATTCTCTTGCAATCTTTGATAGTGTATTGAATTCTGAGCAAGAAAGTGCAATGCTGGGTAGGGTCTAAAGCTAATAATTACTGACATGTGATGATATATGGTACATGGTACATTGTACATGGTACTTGATACACAACACATGATACACGATACATGATACATGCCTCATAATGCATGATGTATGATACATGATACATGGTACACGGTATATGGTATATGATGTATGCTTTTTTAAAATAACTAAAAATTAATGAAACGAATATTTCCCAACGTTCTTCCCTACATTCACCGTAACGAAATATACAAAAACTTGGCCTTCCGCACAAATCACTAACGTGCTCAACAAAGTATTCGCTTTTTAATTTTATCAATAATCCTATCGGCAAGCACAGTGTATCCTCAAACCGATTTGCTAAACGAAATAATATTTCAAGAAAATCACCAATACAAGCACAAACCAAATTCTCCCTTACACTCACCGTAACCGAATATACAAGAATTTGGCCTGCTACACAAATTACTAACGTGCTCAACAAAGTAATTCGCTTTTTAATTATAATATATCAGTAACCCGATCGACAAATACGTTGCATCCTTAACCAGATTTGCTGAACGAAATCAATCTTTCAAGAAAATCACCAATACAAGCACAAACTAAATTCTCCCCTACATTCACCGTAACCAAATATACAAAAATTTGTCCCTCCGCACAAATCACTAACGTGCTCAACAAAGGCATTCGCTTTTTAATTATATTAGTAACCCGATCGACAAGCACAGTGTATCCTCAACCAGATTTGTCGAACGAAATCATATTTTTCAAAAAAATCAGCAATACAATCACAAAGCACATTCTCCCCTATATTCACCTAACCAAATATATAAAAATTTGGCCTTCCGCACAATCACTAACATACACAGAGTATCCTCAACCATATTTGCCGAATGAACTTATATTTTTCAAGAAAATCACCAATAAAGCATAAATCAAATTCTCCCCCGCATTCACCTAACCAAATGTACAAAAATGTATCCCTCCACACAAATCACTAATGTGCTCCACAAGTTTCATTTGCTTTTTAACGTACATAACTAACCAAATCGACAAACACCTTGCACCCTCAGCCAGATTTGCCGAACGAAATCAATCTTTCAAGAAAATCACCAATTCCAGCAGAAACCAATTTCTCCCCTGCATTCACCGTAAAATATACGAAAATTTGGCCTTCCGCACAAATTACTAACGTGCTCAACAAAGGCATTCGCTTTTTAATTATATTAGTAACCCGATCGACAAGCACAGTGTATCCTCAACCAGATTTGCCGAACGAAATCATATTTTCCAAGAAAATCACTAATACAAGCACAAACCAAATTCTCCCCTACATTCACCGTAACCAATTACACAAAAATTTGTCCCTCCGCACAAATCACTAATATATTATACTCAACAAATGTAAATTACTTTTTAACGTACATAACTAACCAAATCGACAAACGCCTTCCATCCTCAACCAGATTTGCCGAACGAAATCAATCTTTCAAGAAAATCACCAATACAATACCAAGCACAAATCAAATTCTCCCCTACATTCACCTAACCAAATATACAAAAATTTAGTCTTCCGCATAAATCACTATCATACTCAACAAAGTTATTCGCTTTATAATTATATCAGTAACCCGATCGACAAACACGTTGCAACCTCAACCGGATTTGCCGAACAAAATCAATCTTTCAGGAAAACCACCAATACAATCACAAACCAAATTCTCCCCTACATTCACCGTAACCAAATATACAAAAATTTGTCTCTCCGCACCAATCATTGACATACTCAACAAACATAATTTCATTTTTAACATACATCACTAACCCAAATCCACAAACATGTTGCACCCTGAACCATACTTGCCGAACGACATTAATCTTTCAAGAAAATCAGCAATGCAATCACAAACCAAATTCTCCCCTACATTCACCGTAACCAAACATACAAAAATTTGTCCCCCCGCACAAATCACTAACATACCCCACATAGTCATGCGTTCTTGCCACGTAGGCCAATTCGTCTTTCCGCTAAAATGGCTAACCCCTTCAGCGAACAAACCGCATTCTCCCCCACATTCGCAGTCACCCCATGCCGCAGCGTTGTCTTCCCACGCAAATGACGCGTTGCGTAACACAGGCTCGCATGCACCGGAAGCCCATCCACTCCGCGGGTTCGCACGTAATGCGGAAACGATAAAGAGGCTCTCGCGTATAACCGTGGGCGCGAAACTTTCAAAGGGAAGTCGAGCAACGGCTTAACGCCGGTTATTTCAAGGAACTTCATCAGAAAGTTTGCCCATCTAGCCCGCCTGAAGGAGGCGGCCAGGGGAATATTACATTTCTCGTTATAATTTCATGGCCCGCGCCCGCGAAAAGTGATACAAGTCAATGTTTGCGCCGGCGGATCCGCGTATTTGGATTAAAGGAAAATGCAGAAATCGCCGCGCTCCGAGGGAAAAATGTTTTAATTAAAAAGGATCGGGTGAAGGTATACAGGGCGTCTCGCGGTTATTTTGGTGATAGTATAATAACGTTATAACACGTTCGTTATAATTTTATATGCATGATGTCGCTGGAGAAAATACATTTTTTTATGTATGATGACGCTGTGAGAAAATAGATTTTTTATGTACAAGTTTTCAAGCTGGCGCCAGGGTTATTTCGTGCTTTTTAAGTGGAATAGTAGTATATATAGTATGCAATACATATAGTATATGTATTAGTAATAGTAGTACATATAGTATGCAATATATATAGTATATGTATTAGAAACAGTAGTACATATAGTATGCAATAAATATAGTATATGTATTAGTAATAGCAGTATATATAGTATGCAATACATATAGTATATGTATTCGTAATAATAGTACATATACTATGTAATACATGTAGTATATGTATTAGTAATAATAGCAGATATAATAGGGAATATTAGAATAGTAGTAGTACAATAGTAATACAATTCAGGGCACATCGGTGAAATGACCTTGAAAAAATTCAAAGTCACAACAACGAGAAAGTTTCAAGGCAGGTGGCAGTCGATGTTTTTGTTTCTTTGTATGTCTCTTTTATAATAGATGTCCAAAAGTTCCATCATCAGCTATTAAGCATTATTACAGCCTGTTGACAAATAAACCATTGATCGAAAGTTTAATCGTTTCTCTTGATGATAGAAACCATTTCTTTTACGCAACCCCATAAGAAGTATTCTCAGAGGGTGTTATTTCCGGCCAATTTATTGGTCCACCACTTCCAATTTATTGGTCCACCACTTCCACTTCCACACCAATTCATCGACTTAATTGCAATAGGGAGCACTGTAGACTGATGCCGCTATAGTAATGTTTACAAGTAACAGAGATGTTCAATTTCGCCTGTTCTAAAATATTTTTTAATTTTAATTTTTAATAAATTGCTCCAAAGTCACTTCAAGCAATACTTCAAGCAATAAACTCCTTATTTTCTGTATTTCCAAAATCCACAAACACAAATATGGCGTCCCATTAAAAAAAAGCACATACAGAAGATGACCATGGTACGACGTTTAAATATGAACACATTTGCCACATTTTCATAATATATATAATATATAGGTGTATATGTATAGGCCATAAGTACCCACTTCACCTGACTATACACATAACAATACCCATAACTCCAATTTATTTAATTTTACATAACAACAAAACTCAGTTTATAACCGTTATTTTTTAACATAGTTTCCTTCAATACAAAGTTCCTTCACTCCACACGTTTCAAAACCATAAGTTCTCTCTTCAGTAATCTACACACATGATAATACATATACTCACACGTAATATTATATAACACGTTAATTTTCGACGTTTCTAATTTCACATGATAACAAAGTCCAGACTGTAACCATTATTTTTATATGCAAAAAAAGTGTATGCGGAAAGTGTACACTGAGGGAAATCTACATATGTAAAAATTCTGACCGATGAACTAAAAACAATTAACCGTTTGATTAATCGATAATGTCTATAAATCTATTTTTGTATTACAATTAACATTATTTGACTTTTTTCCTTATTTTTTCAAAGTAAATAAAGATTGGAAACACCACTAAGCATCTTTTTCTAAAGATCAGTCAGAATGACTGGTTCTTGGCAGAAATAGGTATACTTAAATAGCCGGTAAATCTAGTGTTAATTGCAGCAAAGTTCAAATTAGAGCCGTTCTTTTTTAATCCTGTATACCGAACGGCACCGACCGCCAGACGCTCAGCGCAAGAAGACGTATTAGCGTTCGAGCGAAATGTTGCGCACCGGGGGTAGCTCGCGGATTTAATATAGCCGACGGCGCGGCGTTGAGTTATAATAAAATTCCGCGGGGCTCGCGGAAATGTTCGCGCGAAGAATCCCAATTACGGGCGAACGCTAAATGCGCGAGCGTCGCTCTTCGCTGCGATCGTCCGACTTTTGCCGACGATTCATTCTTTCGATCGCCGGTATTCGCCGTCGCGAACGTGATTACCGGCTCCGCCCGTAATTGCGCCGGGCGCCTTTCAGGTTGTTGCGTGCGAAACTCAGCTCCTTAGCCGACGCTTTCTCCGGTTGGGGAGAAAGTACGTGCATTTCTGCTGTGCACCCCGTCGGGGTAGATACTCGTAGAGATACGCCACGGTTTCTGTCATATCGAGGAGAGGGTGTGTTTGGAAAGGGGTGGCTTCAAGAATTTCGGGAGGCATCACTTTTACGCTGTATCGGCGAGAGAAAAAATCATATTTAAGCTGATGATATAATGGGGTTGAGAGTTGCATGTGATATGATATGATGAAGAAGACACGTGTCTTGGTAATCAAACAAATATGTGTAGATACTTGTAAAGATACGCCAGGGTCTCTGTCATATCAAGGACAGGTTTGGAAAGAAGTCACTTTAAGAATTTCGGGAGGCATCACATTTACGCTGCGTCGACGAGAGAAAAAATCATATTTAAGCGGGTGATATAATGGGGTTGAGAGTTGCATGTGATATGATATGATGAAGAAGACACGTGTCTTGGTAATCAAACAAATATGTGTAGATACTCGTAGAGATACGCCAGGGTCTCTGTCATATGGAGGACAGGTTTGGAAAGAAGTGACTTCAAGAACTTCGGGAGGCTGCACTTTTACGCTGCGTCGGCGTGAGAAAAAATCATATCTAAGCGTCGGTAATTTAATACTGTTGAGAGTTGCATGTGATATGATATGATGGAGAAGACACGTGTCTTGTTAGTCATATATGTAGATATTCGTAGAGATACGCCAAGATTTCTATCATATCGAGGATAGGGTGTGTTTGGAAAGGAGTGGCTTTAAGAATTTCGGGAGGCATCACTTTTACGCTGCGTCGGCGTAAGAAAAAAATCACATTTAAGCGTCGGTAATTTAATACTGTTGAGAGTTGCATGTGATATGATATGATGAAGAAGACACGTGCCTTGTTAGTCATACAAACAGATCAGTTCCAATGTCCGCACCATAGTTTCAGATCTATAGCAATAGGTCGTTAACACATTGACAGCCGGTGATCTAAGAGACATTTAAAGCCTGAGTCGCGTAAACGTATTGCCCACTTAAATCCCAAACGCCGGCTTTATTCGCTTGTTTCTGATTAATAAATTACCAAAATAAAATATTCAAAACATTATATATTTTCGTAAAATAGTACATTGTATTTGCATATTAGCCATATACAATTTAACGGTAAGTAAAAACAGAAACAAAATCGAAATTTATACTGTTAGTTGTAGACTTAAATTTCTTTTTCAAAATATGAGAAGCAAAAATTGTTTTTAGTAAAAAAATTGACGAACCAATACAAAGGGCTTCATACGATTATATGTTTTCAACTAATGTATGATTGTTTAAGTATTGGAGCTTTATATAGACACTAAGTAATTTAGAGGAAAGTATAATACGCGGTAGTACCTTACATGTATGTGACAGGAAACACTTTTCTGGATTCGTATGAAAAATATCGTTCAAAATGTGTTTTGTCAATGTTTATGCCAGAACAACTTAGCATTGTCACAGATATACCAAATCAATTTTCAATTCATTTTCTAATATAGTATCATATAAACGGTCGTTTCCAAGACAACTTAAAATATAAATTCATAACATTTCCCACCTTTTCAATTTTTCTTCTTTCCAACCATCCTCTATCACAATGTTTCACAATAACCTCGACCCCGAGAATCTTAACCACCTAATAAAAAGACGTCCATTTTATAATACACTATTACGCAAAAGGTTATTCGCGATACAACTTACGGCAAAAATGACCAACACTCAACACCATTTCAATGACAATGCGGATTTCAAGAATCCTGACCAACAAATAAAAAGGAAGATTTTATTTTATTATGTAGTATCACATAAACGGTCGTTTCGAAAATAATTTAAAATATAAATTGTTTCCAACCATCCCCCATCACAATATTTCACTAATAACCTGGACTCCGAGAATCTTAACCATCTAATAAAAAGACCTCCATTTTATGATACACTATTACGCAAAAGGTTGTTCTCAATACAACTTACGGCAAAAATGACCAACACTCATCACCATTTCAATGACAATGCGGATTTCAAGAATCCTGACCAACAAATAAAAAGGAACGGTTGCATTTTATAATATAGTATCATATATACGGTCGTTTCCAAATCAATTTAAAACATGAATTAATAGCATTTCGCATCATTTCAATACCTCTTCTTTCCAACCATCACCCATTACAATATTTGTCAATAACTTGGACTCCAAGAATCTTAACCATCTAATAAAAAGACCTCCATTTTATGATACATTACTACGCAAAAGGTTGCTTCCAATACAATTTGCGGCAAAAATGACTAACACTCATCACCATTTCAATGACAATACGGATTTCAAGAATCCTAATCATCAAATAAAAAAGGAACGACTTCATTTTATAATATAGTATTGCATAAACCGGCGTTTCCGAAACAATTTAGAGTATAAATTAATAACATTTCCCACCATTTGAATTTCTCTTCTTTCTAACCGTCCCCCATTACAGAATATTTCACTAATAACCTGGACTCCGGCAATCTTAACCATTTAATAAAAAAAAAACCCATTTTATGATACACTATTATGTAAAACGTTGTTCTCAATACAACTTACGGCAAAAATGATCAACTATCCTCTCCAACGATCCAATAAATCCGCCGCGTGTGCATCATTGACAGAAACATCGCCAGCTATCGCATCATTCAATCGCATAACATCGAACCGTCCGTCTCTTTCGTCCGCCGACAAAAAAAGCGTCGACGCAGACGTCGAGCTCGCGACAAAAAGACAGCGTTCGACGGAATTGGCCAGTGCCACCGTGTAACCTTTATCTCCGGCGTCGAATCGGGCGGGAACTATCCTCGGAGCCCTTTCGATTTCGCAGCTTCCCCTTTCGCGAGCTCATCTCCGACGATTCCGCGCTACTTAGCGCACGGTCGAGCGAAAACTTGCCGGATAATCGGATCGGCGCGGAAAGAAGTTCGGCGCTTGCCGATAAACGGCCGGCCCGGCTGCGACGATTTGTTCCTGATCGCGGAAATTATGTGATAACGCCGGTGATAGCGCGGGAGCGGAGGAAGCGGGCAGGGAAATGGCGGAAAGATGGGCAGGGTGGAGGTCAAGTTGCGCGGGGGACAGTAATCGATTGGTAATTGGCGTTCGGCTGTGTACGTTGCGGAGAAGGTGATTTTGAATATCTGCGGTGTCATGACGGCAGGTAGCAGATACGACATTAACACGTTGAAGAGATTTTACTGAAGACACAAAATATTCGCAGGGGGAAGCAATTGTTATTTTATGAATGCGGGTATTGTTAAAATAGTGTGGAGCTGGAAAAATGCTATGCTACAAAAACAATACGTCGAAAGAATTCGCCGAAAAATTATAAAATAAAGGTTCGAGAAAGAGTGGTCGGAGTGGGGCAAAAAGAAGTGCGAGAGCCTGCGTATGTATAACCGAGTCGAAAGAATCGCGAGATACTAAGAGTTGTCTTTTTGTTCATTTCTTTAACTTTTCAGTATTGTAGCATCATACGCCATCGACCGGATTAAGATAAGGCGGTAGAGGTCCGTATAAAAGCCGGCGCGGTTTGCGACGCGAGTTCAGTTACAGTTCAGTTTAAGTTGAGTTGTCAGTTATAGATCAGTCTCAGTCTCAGTTATAGTTCAGAGTTTAGATCAGTCAAGTTCAGGCAAAAAGACGCGCGACCGAGAAGTCGAATTGTCATAGTTTTACTTTCATTTTGTAATTATATTTATATATTAGTGTTTTCATTTATCTTTCAATTAACTTATTCAACGCAATATAATTCTGCATCCTGCTTCGACGACACACATCATCTATACCACTACAGTATAATAAAATACGTTACAATTTCTTCTTTACATAATAACGGAAAGTAGTGGGTATCATTCCTTTTTCCCTCCTTCCTACAATAGTGATGCGATCTTTGGTCTCCAATACTTGAATATTATATACATTTTGCATAATTCAGTCAAACGCTGTAGTATTTTATAGCATCGCGGTTCTAATACGGCAAACTGCGCACGGCAGTCAATGTGTTAAGGGGGTATTCCAATGTGAACGCCTAAAAAAAGTAAATTTTCAACATTTTTTTCAGAAACTGTTGCATATTATTGAGCAAACTTTTGTTCCTGAAAAGGTACGGCCTAGAACAATAGCAAATTTTTTATCGTTTAAAAACATTTGTGTGTTGTTAAGTGAGAAACTATTTTTTTTTGTCATATTATTGAGCAATTGTTTTTAATAAATTATGAATTGTATTTGAGTATGGTCTCTAGGACACATTGCGGACGGAAAATTTTTTTATCGTTTAAATATAATTTATGTATTTAAAATTATAAAGTGGGAACATACAGTCAGTAAAAAAAATGTGTTGTGCTGGCGTAAACAATTCAAGAACGCCGTCCTCAATGTGTTAGTATCAGAGACAGAAAATGAAAGAGATTCTTAATTTGTATGAATGCATGTTTAAAAATATTTGTGTTTTTAATTATATTGGTGGGTTTACACCCATCAAAAAAAATTTTGTTGTGCTAGCGTAGACAATTCCGGTCCTTCTGGACAGCTGAGACAGAAAATCGAAGGAGATTATAATCAATTGTGGAACTTGAACCTCAGGTTTCAAATTTCCATGAAAATTAACAAAATGGCGGTGTTTTGTAATAAAGTGTAAAACAAGCAATTTTTCGCGCTACAAACATGGCAAAATGATGGGTTATAATCAAAGAATTGAAATTGAAGTTTGAAGTCGATCTATAAAGCCGTTTTTGAGTAATCATCTACGCCACTTGCAAAAATCTCGTTGATGCGCACGCAGTTACAGCCTCTGCTTTGAAAGGTTATTACTAGTTAAAAAGGACGGAATCGCCTAAACTGACTCTGGGATATTAATTCTATGACTATAAACTATCAGAAAGTGCAAAAAAAAATTTATTTTTTCGACCCATCACCTTGGAATACCCCTTTAAATTAACACATTTGCGACCGGCAAATTTTTCCTTTTTTAATATTGAAAATAATGACCGGCGAAAATTTTTAATATTGAAAATAATAACCGGCGAAAATAATGAAATTCTGAAGCTGGTTGCCGCAAACTTGTATCGTTGAAGCAAGGATAAAAATGGTAAAATTTGTTTTGAAATATCAATGTTGCAATTATGTGTTGTTTAAAAAACAGATTTTTATCATTTGTATACTTACTTCATAGGTAGACAATATACTACTTTTTATTATTGTGCTAAATTTATTTAATATTATATTACAAGTGTCTTAGAAAAGCCGAGTAAAAACAAAATTGAATATTTATAGTTAGTGTGATAAATCGAAAAATAACGACTTTCACATAAAGGAACTTCAGATAATTTGCATATATATGAAGTGTCATGACGTTTTCCACGAGTTTTGACGTCTCTACAGCGTTTTTGTGAATATTTTGATTTCTCTAATTGCGCTGGCTAACATTAATAGCCCAATGTTACCGCATTAAAAAAAATGTCATAACGTGAAACCAAGAATAGAACTTGAAAATACGTGAATTCACCTCAGCGATTGCGAATCTGTTAAGTTATGCAAATTTTTACTTCTGCGTGTTTCAGATATACTGCTGGTGTTGAGGATTTATGAGTTCTGAAGGAGTGAATTAGTGAGATGCGAAATAATTGCAAGATATTGCAGCATGTTACAAGAAATAATTCAAATTTTTATTTTAACACGTATATGTACTGGTAGTGTTACGGATTTAAAAGTTCTAAATAATTGAATGAGAAAGATATAATATATGATATAAAATTGCACGAAAGTAAGTATTGGTACATTATGAGTCATTTTATAGAATTGGCGTGTATGAAGAATAAGGCTGCTTGCCTGAGTCGAAAAGGTAAGAACAATTGACCCCTTAGATTTGATGAATATGATGTGGGTGCGAGGAGCTTGTAAAAAAGTCGAGAAAATCTCCACACACTACAAGGTACACCTCTTGTCATTTTCACAAAAAAAACACAGGTTCTTGGATTTTTTGCTCTTATAATATATCAAAGGTATTTTAAAATATATCTAGTGATTTTGCAGATATAAACAAACTGGCCGAAAATCATTATACAAAATAACTGTAAATGAGCACATTATATATTCTGCAAATAAATTTCCCTGCATCTATGAAACTCACAATTAAGTTGCTTTTGTAACGTTCCCTCTAATATAAACCAACAGCAAATTTGTTGACTGGGCAACTGAATATACTAAGAATGTTTTTCTGGCACATACCTATGTACCTACGTGCATGTTCTTGTTGACAATTTCGAATAACTCTGCACAACAGAGCCCATAATGTCGCACGGTTTCGTCTACAAAGGGATAACAAACGCCGACGATCCGACGAGCCCCGCGAATGAAAACAAACATGCGTCTGTCGCGAAACTACGCATCAACTAACCTCGTATCAAGCGATACAAACCTATTCCCATACTACTCACGTTCGCCCTTCTCTCAGCAGACATTGTTTTCCTAAGCCTTTGCTCTCGACTGTCCCTTCTGAGGGTGCACAAAGATATTGCATGTTATTGCTGACAAAAATATCTGCAAACAAAGCTTGTTCAAATATTTCTATTCAGATATTTCTGCAAGATACTTAATTTTATATTTTATTTTATTTTATTTCTTTAACACGTCGACTGCCAACTACGAGGTAACTCGTAGCTTGTATTATTACCTAGAACGTGAACTACGAGTTACCTCGTAGTTTGTTTACTTGCCATATTTGTGCAGCTACGATGAAATTCGTGGTATATCAGTGTAAATATGAATAGATAGCTTCAGGGAGGAGAACAAAAAATCTAGGTTGGCTTACACGAACAGAAAATCGATTAATAAGTGAATAGAAAATATAATCGTGCAAAGTTCATTCATAATCGAAAGCAAACAACATTTTTTTTAAACACATTCTATGGTCTGATACCTAAAATGTCGTGCATGCAATTTTATGTGATGTGTTTTTTCCTACAACGATATTCGTTTTCAACTATCACGATCGATACGCTTCACGTATTCATACACGTTCGTGTACGCTTGATCCAAACTACCGACGGTTATGTCACATTTCAATATCTACGGAAACACCCCACAACGGCGACGCTTTTACTTTCAATTACATCTGAACAGCAAAAACCCGAGACAAAGTATCCAGTTGCATTCATCAGGTTTGTCAAGAACCGACTACGGGTGTGTGGATAATTGGAGGTGCATGTTAAGTGCCGATATATAAAGAGCTTGTGTGGAATGGTAATTTTCTGTGCAAATGGGTGCCGTTGCATGAAGGGTTTATATGGAATAGTGATGTTTGATGTAATGATCAGGTGCCGGGCAAATAACTTACGTAGTGTAGTCAGGTTCTTATGTTGTGGAATTTTCACAGTAGCGAAATTCAGTAGTTAACACTAAACTTTCAAAATATGCTTAAAAATTTGACATTCATTGTTATTTCTATCGTTCATTTGACTTTCTGTAAATTCTTATATCATCTGATTATTCAATTTCTCGCTTTAATAAATTAGGAATTTGTTTCTGAAGATTAACATTTATTTCATAAGGGGCCAAATGAAACCTCACGATAAGAATAGGTACGTGTAAACTACCGGTACGGTCAGTGTTAAATGATATTCACTTAAATATTGTTAATTTTCAAGCAGTACGATTACACCTGATAAATTTAAATATTGTTAATTTTTAAACAAAAATTTTATATTATTGTGACCCTATTTCCATAAATTTGGGCAATGTCGATTTGCATGCGGCAATTTTAAATGATTTCCACTTAAATATTGCTACTTTTCAAGCAGTACAATTAAATCCGATAAATTTAAATATTGTCAATTTTTCAACGAGAAT
Source organism: Cryptocheilus praepositus (assembly GCA_033815515.1). NCBI lineage: Eukaryota > Metazoa > Arthropoda > Insecta > Hymenoptera > Pompilidae > Cryptocheilus > Cryptocheilus praepositus. The sequence goes on along the minus strand of JAWWQZ010000215.1, from coordinate 3,536,649 downwards.
TTCATATTTTTGTGAATGTTTTACCATCAATTTCGGTATTATCAAATTTCATGCTGCAATTTTAACACTAAGAGTTCCAAGCTTTTCAAAATTTACTTTAAAATGGTACATTCATTGTTATTTCTTCCGCTCATTTGAGTTTCTGTAAATTTTTATATCATCTAATTATTCAATTTCTCGCTTTAATAAATTAAGAATTTCTTTCTGAAAATCAACGTTTGGCATTGTCGATTTGCATGCGGCAATTTTAAATGATTTTCACTTTAATATTGCTACTTTTCAAGCAGTACGATTAAATCCAATAAATTTGAATATTGTCAATTTTTAAATAAGAATTTTATATTTTTGTGACTGAATTTCCATAAATTTGGGCATTGTTGATTTGCTTGCGGCAATTTTAAATGATCCTCACTTAAATATTGCTACTTTTCAAGCAGTACGATTAAATCCGATAAATTTAAATATTGTCAATTTTTAAACGAGAATTTCATATTTTTGTGAATGTATTACCATAAATTTCGGTATTGTCGATTTTCATGCTACAATTTTAACACTAAGCGTACCAAGCCTTTCAAAATTTACTTTAAAATGGTACATTCATTGTTATTTCTTTCGCTCATTTGACTTTGTGTAAATTCTTATATCCTCTGATTATTCAGTTTCTCTCTTTAATAAATTAGGAATTTCTTCCTGAAAATCAACGTTTATATCACAAGGGGTCAAATGATCCTCCTAGCTTAGCAAAGTACGCTTGGCAGTCAACGTGTTAAAGTAAGACCCACTCTCTAAATTCATTCTCGCAATCGTGTCCGTCCCCATAAGTAAAAAGAAACGAGTGAAACCTTTTACAGTTCCTCGCTTCTTTCTTAATATTCCAACAGAAGCAATCAATTCCCGCGTCAATACTTTCCCGTCCGCGATTTCCGCCCTGCAAAACTGACAGACACGCGCGTTCTTGAACCAGTCGGCTTATCCGCATTCTCTTTGCTCGACGTGCGTCGCGCCGCACAGACAAAAAATCCGCGCGACCGTCGGACCTCACTTCCCTCGCAAATTCAGACAGATTGGTCAAAAGAGTCGAGTGAAAAAGGGCCGCGCGCGGAACACAGAGCGCCGTCGTCGCGATTTTCTAGGTCGTCACCTCTGATTGGGGCGTAAATCAGAGTTTACAAGTTTATCCCACGCCCTCGCGCCCGATAAATCGTTTCAGCCTTCGTCGTCTACGACACGCGGTCGCGCGTAAAGCGAGGGTCGCAGAGGGAAGTCGAGAAGACGAATTTCGGAGAACAACCCTTTAAGGATCCTGCGATTGTCCGTGGCCTACGCGGCGGTAGTTTGTAAAGTCTATGCTGGGTTGTGGTCTTTAACCCTTTCGCTACTACGGGTGACTATATGTAGTTAGCCGCCAGAAAACAACACCCATACACGACAGGTGACTACACATCAAATTATATATTTATTAAGTGATGGCATTAGTAATTTTTCGATATTTTTCTGACATACTGTGTATAAACGATCATGACCGCGAAATCTCAAATTTAAGATGAGAACTTTTCAAATTTTATGTAAAATCTTTAAGCATCGGGGAAAACATTCCCAAAGTAAAAGCTATCAACTACTTTTGTTTATAATACTCATGATGACAGACATATGAAATAAAAATTTGCGCCTAAACATCACTTTCATACATAAGAAATACAAATCTACACCGCCGCCAATGCATATGGTACGTCAACAGGTCTAGAAATTAGAACTAATCCAATTTCACGTGAAATCTTTAAACATGAATCAAAACGTTCTCAATGCAAATCCCGTCAACTGCTTTTGTTCATAGATAATATTCATAACGACAACCATAAAAAATAAAACTTTGCGTTTAAACTTCACTTTTATACGCAAGAAAAATAAATCTATACCGTCGATGCATATGATATGTCAACAGGTCTAGAGATGAGAACTAATTGAATTTCACGTAAATTCTTTGAACAACAGTAAAAAATCCTCCAAAAGTAAGTGCCATCAACTACTTATGTTTATACGTAATACTCATAACGACAACGATAAGAAATAAAACTTTGCGACTAAACTTCAAATTCATACATAAGAAAAACAAATCTACACCGCCAATGCACATGGTATATCAATAGGTCTAGAAATTAGAACTAATAGAATTTCACATAAATTCTTTGAGCATCAGCAAAAACTCTCCAAAAGTAAGTGCCATTAACAACACCTGTTTATACGTAATACTATAATGACCACCATATGAAATCAAAATTTGCGCCTAAACTTTAGTTTCATACATAAGAAAAACAAATCTACACCGCCGATGCATATGGTATGTCAACAGGTCTAGAGATGAGAACTAATCGAATTTCAAGTACAATCTTTAAGCATGAATAAAAACATTCTCAATGCAGACCCCGTTAACTACTTCTATTTATAAATAATTCTCATAACGACAACCATAGGAAATAAAAATTTGTGCCTAAACTTCACTTTCATAGATATGAAAAACAAATCTACACTGCCAATGTATATAGCATGTCAACAGGTCTAGAGATGAGAACTAATCGAATTTCACGTAAAAGCTTTGCACATTAGTAAAAACCCTCCAAAAGCAAGTGCCATCAACTACTTCTGTTTATATAATAGGTGTACAACTTTGCTCCCGCCGTTTTTTGCATTGGACGAAAGGGAAAAACGGCGGGAGCAAAGTTGTGTACCTATTATAATACTCATAACGACAATCATATGAAATAAAATTGTGGTCTCAAATTTAATTTTCATACATAAGAAAAACAAATTTACACCGTCAATGCACATGGTATGTCAACAGGTCTGGAGATGAGAACTAATCGAATTTCACTTAAATTCTTTGAGCATCAGTAAAAATTCTCCAAAAGCAAGTGTCATCACCTACTTCTGCTTATACGTAATGCTTATAACGACGAAAACAAGTGCCATCAACTACTTCTGTTTATACGTAATACTCATTACGACAACCATATGAAATAAAAATTTGCGATTAAACTTCACTTTCATACACAAGAAAAACAAATTTACACCGCCAATGTATATCTTATGTCAACAGGTCTAGAAATTAGAACTAATCGAATTTCACGTACATTTTTTGAGCATCAGTAAAAACCCTCCAAATGCAAGTGCCATTAACAGCACCTGTTTATACGTATAACTATAATGACCACTATAAAAAATAAAAATTTGCGCCTAAACTTCACTTTCATGCATAAGAAAAATAAATCTACACTGCCAATGTATATGGTATGTCAACAGGTCTAGAGATGAGAACTGATCAAATTTCATGTAAAATCTTTAAGCATGAATAAAAACATTCCCAATGAAAGCCTCGTCAATTACTTCTGTTTATATACTCATGACGACAACCATAAGAAATCAAATTTTGCGTTTAAACTCCACTTTTATAGAAGAGAAAACAAACCTGTATCGCCAATGCATATGACTGTCAACATGTCTAGAGATGAGGGCTAATCGAATTTCACGTAAAATCTTTGAGCATCAGTAAAAACACGCCAAAAGCAAGTGCCATCAATTACTTCTGTTTGTATGTAATACTCATAATGACAACCATATGAAATAAAACTTTACACCTAAACTTCACTTTCATACATAAGAAAAACAAATCTATACCGCCAATGTATATGGGAAGTGAACAGGTCTAGAGATGAGAACTGATCAAATTTCATGTAAAATCTTTAAGCATGAATAAAAACATTCCCAATGAAACCCGGTGAATTACTTCTGTTTATATACTCACAACGACAACCATAGTAAATAAAGCTTTGCGTTTAAACTTCACTTTCATGTATAAGAAAAACAAATCTACGTCGCCAATGAATATGGTATGTCAACAGGTCTAGAAATGAGAACTAATCGAATTTGACGTAAAATATTTAAGCATGAATAAAAACATTCCTAATGCAAGCCCCGTCAATTACTTCTGTTTATAAATAATACTCATAACGACAACCATAAGAAATAAAACTTTGCGCCTAAACTTCACTTTCATGCATAAGAAAAACAAATCTACACCGCCAATGTATATGGTATGTCAACAGGTCTAGAGATGAGAACTGATCAAATTTCATGTAAAATATTTAAGCATGAATAAAAATATTCCGAATACTACTTGTGTTTATAAATAATACTAATAACGACAACCATATGAAATAAAACTTTGCACCTAAACTTCACTTTCATGCATAAGAAAAACAAATGTACACCGCCAATGAATATGGTATGTCAACAGGTCTAGATATGAGAACTAATCGAATTTCACATAAAATCTTTGAGCATCACTAAAAACCTCCAAAAGCAAGTGCCATCAACTACTTCTGTTTGCTAAATTCCCAAACGTCCCATTTTTATGGACCGTATACCAGATCCCATCTTCGCACCTAACCTCAGGACGTTCTCACATAATCGGTTAACTCTGAAATCCCGCGTCCGTCAAGTCGCAATCCCAAAAGCGATGGCGTCCTTCGCCTTAACGCGATCTCGTCAGCTTCCACTGCGAGAAGAAGAAGAGGAGAAGAGAGTAGAAAAAGAGGCGGAATGTGAAGAAGGCGAAGGCGGCAGGACGTTTCCTGCTGCCGCGAGTCCATTTTTCCCTTCTGACTTCTCGAGGACAGCTCGGACTAAATCCACACCCCGACGCTATCAGTTTCAGCCTCCTGAAACGTGCCCTCCTTCCTTCGACGGCATGCAGACTGCGAGGTCAAAGACGCGCAGGAGAGAAATGAGCCGAGGAACGAGAGAGGGATCCCGGAAATCACGGCGAACGAATTCTCCTCGCTCGTCGGCCCAATATGTCTCCGAATGCGATGTCGTTCTTCTTTGAAGGCCAGTCGATAAGGGGATATAAGGAGAAAACGGCAGAACGCGAGACAGGTTGAAAGATTATTTATGGCGAAAGTCGAGTGTCGGGTAATTTGGAGTTGTTTGAAGGTATTGCGGTATTTTATGTTGGAGAAATTAACGTGTGTCGAAATTTACAGTAGTGAATAGGGGTTACTGAGAAATAGCTGGGATTTAATTGTATCGAATAGAGTGTTTCGAAATGATTTTTGCACAAAATGCCTCCGAGTGCAAAGCTGTTGTTTACTGAATACCAGTCGATGATATATAGTAAGTTAGTGCAGTCATAAAGGTGTGTCAAAATTTAAGGTGGGGAATAGGGGTTACTGAGAAATAACTGGAATTTAATTATATCGAATAGAATATTTAAAAATTATTTCTGCCCAATATGCTTCCGAGTGCAAACCTCTTGTTTATTGAATATCAGTCGATGATAAATAGTAAATTAGTACACTCATGAAGGTGAGAGTCGGAGTTTATACTAGTGAATAGGGATTACTGAAATTTTACAGCAGTTTAATTTTTAATCATTTAACTGTATCGAATAGAATATTCAGGAAATACTGCGGCCCAATTTACCTTCGAATGCAAAGCTGTTGTTTATTGAAGACCAGTGCAGTCATGACAGTGAGAATTGGAATTTACATTAGTGAATAGGGATTACCGATATTTTTCAAAAGTTTAATTTTTAATCATTTAACTGTATTGAATAGAATATTAAGAAAATACTGCGGCCCAATATGTTTCCGAATGTGAAGTCGTTCTTCTTTGAAGGCCAGTCGATAAGGGGATATAAGGAGAAAACGGCAGAACGCGAGACAGGGTGAAAGATTATTTATGGCGAAAGTCGTGTCGGGTAATTTGGAGTTGTTCGAAGGTGTTTTATGTTGGAGTCATTAACGTGGGGAGCCATGGAGGTGTGTCGAAATTTAAGGTAGTGAATAGGATATGCTAGAATTTAATTGTATCGAATAGAATATTTAAAAATTATTTCTGCCCAATATGCCTTCGAATGTAAAGCTGTTATTTATTGAAGAGCAGTAGACGATAAATAGTAAATTAGTGCAGTCATGAAGGTATGTCGAAATTTATGGTAGTGAATAGGGGTTACTGAGAACTTGCTGGAATTTAATTGTATCGAATAGAATATTTAAAAATTATTTCTGCCCAATATGCCTCCGAGTGCAAAGCTGTTGTTTATTGAATACCAGTCGATGATAAATAGTAAATTAGTGCAGTCACGAAGGCGTATCGAAATTTATGGTCGTGAATAGGGGTTACTGAGAACTTGCTAGAATCTAATTCATGATGATTTAATTGTGTTGAATAGAATGTTTAAAAATTATTTCTGCCCAATATGCCTCCGAATGCAAAGCTGTTGTTTATTGAAGACCAGTCGATGGTAAATAGTAAATTAGTGCAGTCATGAAGATGTGTCGAAATTTATGGTAGTGAATAGGGGTTACTGAGAACATGCTGGAATTTAATTATATCGAATAGAGTGCTTAAAAATTATTTTTGCACAAAATGTCTCCAAGTGCAAAGCTGTTGTTTACTGAATACCAGTTGATGATACATAGTAAATTAGTGCAGTCATGAAGCTGTGTCGACATTTATGGTAATGAATAGGGGTTACTAAGAATTTGCTGGAATTTAATTGTATCGAATAGAATATTTAAAAATTATTTCTGCCCAATATGCCTCCGAATGCAAAGCTGCTGTTTATTGAAGACCAGCGGATGATAAATAGTAAATTAGTGCAGTCATGAAAGTGAAAATTGGAATTTATATTAGTGAATAGAGATTACCGACATTTCACAGCAGTTTAATTTTGAATCATTTAACTGTATCGAATAGAATATTCAGAAAATACTGCGGCCTAATATGCCTCTGAATGCAAAGCTGTTGTTTATTGAAGACCAATCGATGATAAATAGTAAATTAGTGCAGTCATGAAGGTGTGTCGAAATTTATGGTAGTGAATTGGGGTTATTGAGAACTTGTTGGAATTTAATTGTATCGAATAGAATATTTAAAAATGATGTCTGCCCAATATGCCTCCGAGTGCAAACTTGTTGTTTATTGAATACCAGTTGATGATAAATAGTAAATTAGTGCAGTCATGAAAGTGAGAATCGGAGTTTATATCAGTGAATAGGGGTTGCTGACAACTTGTTGGAATTTAATTGTATCGAATAAAATATTTAAAAATTATTTCTGCTCAATATGCCTTCGAATGCAAGGCTGTTGTTTATTGAAGACCAATCGATAATAAATAGTAAATTAGTGCAGTCATGAAGGTGAGAGTCGGAATTTATATTAGTGAATAGGGATTACTGAAGTCTTTCAGTAGTTTAATTATTTAATCATTTAACTCTATCGAATAGAATATTCAGGAAATACCGTTCTTCTTTTAAGGCTGGCCGATAAGGGGATATAAGGAGAAATTTTTATGGCTGAGTAAACGGATTATTATCCGAATATATACACGGAAATCAGTATATGGAAATTAATAAGATATTCGTGAAATTTAATTTGTGCTGGTTTAACTGCATTGAACAGAACACGCAAAAATTACTTTTGGTCAGTTGTCAGACTAACATCGTTACAAATGCATCATCAAAATGAAATGTCAAGTAGTTTGATTTCTTTGTGAAGTAACTATTGCGTTATGTTAGTTTAACATTTTGTCTTTTAACTAAAAAAATCAAAGAGATATCAGTGGAATTCAGTTTTAATGATTTATTTGAATTGATCAGAATATTCAAAACGTATTTTAGGTGACTGTCCAACTGCAAAATATTTTTATGGATGCAATATATGAAAATAGCAAAAATCGAGACAGAAAATAAGATTATTTCTAGCCGAAATGAGTTCCGTTAAATAATTTGGTTTATTCCTGAATGCATAGGCGCTTCAAGCTATTGCGGAACGTTACGTTATAATAATTAACCGGTGCGGCCGCGTGTGAATTTAAATTGGTAAATAAGAGCTAATGAGATATTGGTGAAATTTAATTTTTGATAGTTAAACGGTATTAAACAGAATATTATTAAAATATTTCGGATAATTCATCGGCTCAAATTGTTTCTAAATGCAGGATTCTTGTTTTTCGAATGCCAGTCAAAACGTAAATACACCGATCACGTCTGACGCGTCAAGAATTAATTGTGAATTAACTGCAAGAGAATCCACAATTCGTTAACCCTTAAATACATTGTGTCTCGAAAATAAAACACTGTCTTTAACTCGTAATTAAAGCTTTAGCTATAGTGAAGGTTTTACTTTTGGCTGTACGCCATAGTAGCTCGATGCATTCGAAAGTGCATTTGAAATATGAAAAAAAGAAATATAAGAATATGACATTTAGATTGGTAATTGTTTGGCGCGTCCGAAGAAGTTCGTGAAAGTTAAGAGTAATAAAATAAAATTTAATAAAACACAAATGAAAATAAAACACAATAAAATAAATTAATTAAAATTTGATAATAATTAGTAAGTAAATATATGCACATTTTTTTCTTAGCAATTAAATAATATTATCTATGTTACTACTGCATACATATATATATAAATATTTTCTAAACTATAATAATTTCCATATAATAGAATTCTTTGGATCAAAATTAAAAAATTTAACATTTAACAGTTAACTACCTATCGTTTCAAACCTAATTAACACCGCTTTGCGTCGTCTCTAAAATCCAAAAGAACGTTCTAAACGTACAAAACCTTAACTACACCGATCCGGAAAGCATCAACACGCAATATGTCCGGATCCGCTTCGCGGGCATCAGTCCGCTTAAGCAGCCTCGCTTCCGTATCGCAGCGGACGATCTCTGCAAGGATTTGCGATTTCCGCCGAGGCCGCCCATTTAACTATAATACACTAGCCGCGCTCTATTCCTGCTTCTCACGTTATGCGCGATGCATATTCATTTTTCTCGAGAATATCCCGGAGTATCTACGCTCGCTATAGTCCGTGGAAACGACGTCAGCCGCGGCAGGAATTTTAAGGGGGTCATTTCGCGGCCCAGACGAAACTCACCCCCGCTTCGGCCTCTTGCCTACACGGCGGCGCGGCCGAGATAAACAAGATAATTAAAAGATAATTAACAGATAGAAGCGCCTACGTGACCACGCCGAGCTCGCGCAGATAATCGCAATCCTCTTTTCGAGACTGTCAGTGGCCAAGAGAGATACTGCTGGAGAGGGTCCGTGTGTTATGAGTCATGCGAATGATGGGGGTGAATCGATTCACAATTTGGCGGCCACTGTTACGTATGTAGGAATTTATTACGTGGAACTAGAGAGTATAATATTTATGAACAATAACAACAAAATCTAAACACTTTCATCTTATTTCTTATTCTTTCGTCGTTTCGTCGTTTTGCCTTTACGTCTTATCGTCTTTACGTCTTATCGTCAACTGACTACTAAGCAACCAAATAACACGTTTCAACAAACTCTTCACCTATGATACATCAATATCATAATTGAGAATCATAGGCATTTGTCGCAGAAGCAAAAACGCTTCTTTTGCTAACCGTTATCGCTACTATCACGTGCGCATGACTTTTTTCTCCAGCAGTTTTTTGCATGTGTGTTGAAAGAGAAAATTGTGCAGGGCAATGTTTGACGAATTACATCAATAGTCTTGCTACTAGGCTTTATGGCGATTGTGTTTATTGAAAATCTTTTGTGTCGCATCAAGCGGCTGCTTGTTATATTGTTTGACGCGGCTTTCGCTGCCATCGTAGCGCAAGATGGTTAAATTTATTAACATGTTGATTGTGTACGGTTGTCACATATTGTTGCAGGGCAATGTTGACGAACAGGGAACTGTAATTTCAATTGTCTTGCCCTCCCAATTTACCAGATTGTGTTTTATTGAAATCTCTGCCGGTCGCATCGAAGCGGCTGTTTGTTTGCACGATTTAATTGACACTCCAGTCTTTCATCGCATCGCCTTCTAACATATCGGAAGATTGCGTTAAATTTATTAAACACTGTAAAATATTCTGGGAAATGTCATACAAAGATGAAATATATGCTGATCCGTTATCAGACGTGGAGAATAGTTCTGATAGCGATAGTGATAGTGATTTGGACAGTGGAAGCGATATCGTTGTGAGACGATTCAAAAATAACGGAAGATCCTAAGGGTTACATTTTTTAAGTAAAGTGTTCAAGTAATAATTTAAAAATGTCAGATTATACAATAAAAATACAAATACAATAAAACAGTTCCCTTATTGCCTTCTTTAATAATAATTATATTGCAACTACTTATGTTACGAACGATTGCATAAATACCACCGTTGGAGAACAGTCGACTCAAGAAATGCGCGGCCGGCAAAGTGTTAAATAAATAAGGGATGAAACTATTGTGATATTGATTGTGGTGTGTGCGGAGTATTGTGTAGAAATGTTCGTACACAACCGTCGACATAGCATTAAGTCTGCGTTGACTAGCACAGATTCAATGATGTAGATGTGGATTTAAATAAATAATGGTTCTATTTAGATTAACGGTATACAGAATGTATGAACTTATTTTGATAAATGGACGTTGTTAGCTGGAACTAAGTGTGAAGTGAATTATGAGGTTTAGTTCGGGTTTGTGTCTGTGGATTGTGGAGTGTGTTGTGCACTATGCAATTATAGCGTGCGAATAGTATAATAATATAATAGTATAAAACATGAACATTTTCATATATATGTTGTATTCGGTCGAAATTATCGTATATATGCAAATGATGTGAAGTTCCTTTATGCAAAAGTCATTCTTTTCCGATTTATCACACTAACTATAAATATTAAATTTTGTTTTTACTCGGCTTTTCTAAAACACTTGTAATATAATACTAAATAAATTCCGCACAATAATAACAAGTTGTATATTGTCTACCTATGAAGCAAGTATACAAACTATAAAAATCTTTTTTTTAAACAACACAGTATGAATTTTCAATTTTCAATTTTCAATTCACAACATGACCTTTTTAGGAAAGAAAAAGTTTGTTCAATTATATGCAACGGTTTCTGAGAAACTTACTAAACTGAGTACTTAACAAAAAGTTGTACAAAGACGGTGTCGGCATACGATGTTTAACACTTAAAACAGTAAAATAATTGGGCGTCAATCTTGTCTTAAATACAACAATGCAACCAAATGTGTGCGAAAATATACAGAAGTCGATTTATCCAGGTTCGGACGAATGTCTGACTATGCATTGACCTGTACTACTGAAATCCATCTGAAATTTTCTGTCTCAGATGTCCAGGAGGACCGGAATTGTCTACGCCAGCACAACAAAAATTTTTTGTTGGGTGTAAACCCACCAATATAATTAAACACACAAATATTTTCAAACAATAAAAAAATTGTTTTCTATTGTCCTAGACCGTACCTTTCCAGGAAAAAAAGTTTGCTCACTTATATGCAGCAGTTTCTGAGAAAAAAATGTTGAAAATTTGCTTTTGTTCCCGCGTTCACATTGGAACACCCCCATATGAAATTCTACAGCGTCCAACTGAATTATGGTAAATAATGTGCAGGTATTGGAGACCAAAGGATCGCATCACTATTCTAATAACAATGACATTTATAAAATAATAATTGCTACCCACTGCGAATATTTTGGATCTTCAGTAAAATTCGCAATGAAGCCTATTTGCAATCTTGTAAATTGAAATTGAAACGGTGCTTCAATACTTTGGCTCCCAATAATTCTGCGTTACCTTCATTTTGAACGATTTAAACATACTCTACAGTATTTATACCTATATAATACCTATATAATACCTCAAGTAACGAAGTCTCATCAGTAACAATACAAATTGAAAACTTCGCGTCCATAGTACATCAGAACACACCACGCAACGTACCATTCCAATTCCACATCTTCACTAAAATCTCTTCCGTCGGTCACCAATCACCATCATGGCATTCAAAGTTTTAACATCCCCGACTAAACATTCAAATTGCCCCAGTACCTACACACTCGCGCAAAATACACGCCCATCGTCGCACGTAAAAAGTTGCGAACATCGCAACGGCGGAACATATTCGCCATCTAAAGTTGCGCGTAAACATCATCCCGCGTTGTCTATTTGTCGCACATAAACGTACTCGCTAAATTGCAAAAGTATCGACGTTTGACGACGGCGCGCACTCATCTAACATCAAAGCCCGCGCGCAGGACATCGCGCGATTATGAAAGGGTTGTTTGTGCCGAAATGAATTGTTAATAGCGTGATAGATCGGTTTACGGGCGAAATACCAAACGGACGTTATGATTGGCCAAATAGAGGAAGCCGAATATCGACGGCTGGTTATTAATATCCGTTCGTTTATGGGCGCAAATGAATACCTGCCGGGCATGAAGGATCACGGTTACGATGGGAACGTTTGTGCACCATAATTCTACCGACGTATTCAAGATCACTGTTGGCGGCCAGAAAACTCGGACTCTGTGCTGTGTTTGGCGAGACAAGGACTCGGGTGTGTGTCCGGAAGACATGACTCTGCAGCTTTGCGTTTCGAGTGTCTGCTAATTATGGAATTTGCGTGCGTCTGATTATGAGTACGAAACTAAATGTTTGGCGATAGGCGTTTGAACGGATCTGTTAGTTTTAGTGTTAAAGCGTTATACGGTGATACACGGAATTATTTATATTGTCTCAATGTTTATAAGGTTCAGTGTAACGTTCTGAATATTATGTGATTATTATAACTTTCTTATTTTTGTATGTATGTAAGATACACATGTGTCATGAACATGCATAGTATGCAATATATTACATACATGTATGTCACGATCATTAAAAGTAAATAGTCCATAATATATATATATATATATATATATATATATATATATATATATATATCATAAATATACAGGGTATTCAGTACATACTATACACATATATCATAAATAAACATAGTCTATTACATACACCTATGTCATGAACATACATAGTATTAAATGTAGGATATGTACAGGAAACTAAATGTTTGGCGATAGGCGTTTGAACGGATCTGTTAGTTTTAGTGTTAAAGCGTTATAGGGTGACATGCGGAATTATTTATGGTTTCTCAATGTTTATAAGGTTCAGTGTAACGTTCTGAATATTATGTGATTATTATAACTTTCTTATTATTGTATGTGTATAAGATACACATGTGTCATGAAAATGCAGAGTATGCAGGACATAACATACATGTATGTCACGATCATATACAGCAGGTAGTACAAAACATATACATATATCATAAAGATACAGAGTATGCAGTACATACTATACACATACGTCATGAATAAACATAGTATGCAGTACATAACATACGCCTATGTCATGAACATACATAGTATGTAGTACATAACATCGACATTTGTCATGAACATGCATAGTATGCAGTACTCAACATACATGTATGTCATTATCATATACAGTAGGTAGTACATAACATATACATATACCATATACATGCAGAGTATACAGTACATACTATACACATACACCATGAATAAACATAGTATGCAGTACAGAACATACATGTATGTCACGATCACATACAGTAGGTAGTATATAACATATACATACGCCATAAAGATACAGAGTATGCAGTATATACTATGCACATACGTCATGAATAAACATAGTATACAGTACATAGCATATACCGATGTCATGAACATACATAGCATTTAGTACATAGCATACACAATTGTTATGAACATACATAGTACGCATTACATAACATACGCATTTGTTATCAACATACACAGTATGAAGTACATAACATATAGATATGCCATAAACATACACGTGTGTCATGAGTATATACATTGGGTACTAAATAACATAGACATTTGTTATGAACATATATAGTGCGTAGTACGTGACATACACATTTATTATGAACATAAATAGGACGCAGTACATAACATCCACATTTGTCATGAATATATATAGTACGTAGTACATAACATACACGTTTGTTATAAACATATATAGTATGTAGTACATAACATACACATTTGTTATGAACATACATAGTACGCATTACATAACATACACATTTGTTATCAATGTACACAGTATGAAGTACATAACATATAGATATGTCATGAACATACACAGTGTGCAGTAAATAATATACACGTATGCCATGAACATACAGTACCCAGTACACAACATACACCTATGTCATGAACATGTATAGTATTTAGTACATAACATACACGTTTGTCATGAACATACATAGTACGCAGTACATAACATACACATTTGTTATCAACATAGACACTATGAAATGCATAACATATACATACATATGTCATGAACATATATAGTATTTAATACATAACATACACATTTGTTATCAACATACACAGTATGAAGTGCATATCATATACATATGTCATGAACATACAGAGTGCGCAGTACATAACATACATGTATGCCATGAACATACAGTACCCAGTACACAACATACACGTATGTCATGAACATGTATAGTATCCAGTACACAACATGCACCTATGTCATGAACATACATAATATGCAGTACATAACATACACATTTGTTATCAACATACACAGTATGAAATGCATAACATATACATATGCCATGAACATACAGTATCCAGTTCACAACATGCTCCTATGTCATGAACATATAAAGTATGTAGTAAATAACATATACATACACCATAAACATACAGAGTATGCAGTACATGCTATACACATACATCATGAATAAACATAGTATGCAGTACATACCACTCATGTATGTTACGATCATATAAACTAGATAGTACATAACATATACATATACCATAAACATACAGAGTATGCAGTACATACTATACCCATACATCATGAATAAACATGATATGCATTAGATAACATACACCTATGTCATGAACATAAATACTATGAAGTACATAACATACATAGTACGCCATACATAACATACATATTTGTTAATAACATGCACAGTATGAAGTAGATAACATATACATATGCGATGATCATACACCATATGCCGAACATATACACTCTCCAGTACACAACATACACCCATACCATGAACATACCCCATATGCAGTACACATCATACCCTTATCTCATACCAATTACCGCCTCTTCCAATTTTTCCCAAATCATCGTCCCACCGCAAAAATCCCCCAGTCCCCCCATAATCACGAGTATCACAGAACGCGTTCGTCGGACTCGGAAGTGGAAGAGAAGCCGGCGAGCGGTGGTGTGCGACAACGCGAGCACGTACCTACATAATTTGTCTAACTGCAGTGGCACGGTCTGATGGTCAGCGGGATTGCCGTCGGTGTAATTCGGTAACACAGCTTGTAGTGGTCCCGACTCCTATTGCCCGGCCCGTGTACTAATGCCCCTGCCACCGTACTATCTGCTCGTATTACACTACGGTATAGCTAATAATCGTTAGTGACAGAGCGCATCGACATCGCCCGCGTCACCCGCCCACGCAGAGAAAGAGGCAAAGAGCGGGAGAATCAGGAAGAGCGAGAGAGAGAGGCGAATCGACAAACGACAGTGCTCGGGCGTGTCGGTTACAGTCGGGGCAACGTATAATTGGATGTGTGGCCGGAAATGTGCAATTTTTCATAATGGGTATAGTTTTCGGGTTGTGGAAAATTGTGAATAGACTGTCGAAGAGGTCGATGGAAATTTTTGGGACGTATCTACTGAAGATTGGAGAGTGGTTGAAAATGTATTTCAATAGCAATGTAGGATGCGTGATATGTTAGAAAAATAGAGGTGGCAGATTGACATGATAATAATATGTGTCGATTACAGTCGTGGCAACGTATAATTGGATGTGCGCAATTTTTCATAATGGGTATGATTTTCGACTCGTGGAAAATCGTGAACAGAGTGTCGAAGACGTTGATGGACATTTTTGGAACATATCTACTGAGGTATCGAAAGTGGTTGAATGTATTTTAATAGCAATGCAGGATGCGTGCTACTATATGTCAGAAAAATAAAAGTAGCAGTTTGGCATGCGAATGAAATGTACAATTTTTCATAATGGGTATAGTTTTCGGGTTGTGGAAAATTGTGAATAGACTATCGAAGAGGTCGATGGAAATTTTTGGGACATATCTACTGAAGATTGGAGAGTGGTTGAAAGTGTATTTCAATAGCAATGTAGGATGCGTGATATGTTAGAAGAATAGAGGTGGCAGATTGACATGATAATAATATGTGTCGATTACAGTCGTGGCAACTTATAATTGGATGTGCGCAATTTTTCATAATGGGTATAATTTTCGACTCGTGGAAAATCGTGAACAGAGTGTCGAAGAGGTTGATGGACATTTTTCGAAAATATCTGCTGAGGTATCGAAAGTGGTTGAATGTATTTTAATAGCAATGCAGGATGCGTGCTACTATATGTCAGAAAAATAAAAGTACCAGTTTGGCATGCGAATGATAATATATGCCGATTACAATTGAGGCACCGTATAATTGGATGTGTGGCCGGAAATGTGCAATTTTTCATAATGGGTATAGTTTTCGGGTAGTAGAAAATTGTGAATAGACTGTCGAAGAGGTCGATGGAAATTTTTGGGACATATCTACTGAAGATTGGAGAGTGGTTGAAAGTGTATTTCAATAGCAATGTAGGATGCGTGATATGTTAGAAAAATAGAGGTGGCAGATTGACGTGATAATAATATGTGTCGATTACAGTCGTGGCAACGTATAATTGGATGTGTGGCCGGAAATGTGCAATTTTTCATAATGGGTATAGGAGTTTTCGGCTCGTGTAACATTGTGAACAGAGTGTCGAAGAGGTTGATGGACATTTTTGGAACATATCTACTGAGGTATCGAAAGTGGTTGAATGTATTTAAATAGCAATGCAGGATGCGTGCTACTATATGTCAGAAAAATAAAAGTAGCAGTTTGGCATGCGAATGATAATATATGCCGATTACAATTGAGGCAACGTATAATTGGATGTGTCGCGGGAAATGTACAATTTTTCATAATGGGTATATTTTTCGGGTAGTGGAAAATTGTGAACAGTGTCGAAGAGGTTGACGAAAATTTTTGAGACGTATCTACTGAAGCTTCGAGAGTGGTTGAATGTATTTCAATAGCAATGTAGGATGTGTGATATGTTAAAAAAATAGAGATGGCAGATTGACATACGAATGATAATATGTGTCGGTTACAGTCGAGGCAATGTATAATTGGATGTATGGACGAAAATGTATAGTATAGTTTTCAGGTAGTGGAAAATTGTGAACAGAGTGTCAAAGAGGTTGATGGACATTTTTGCGACATATCTACTGAGACTTGGAGGGTGATTGATTATCTACTTCAATAGCAATGTAGGATGTGTGATATGTTAGAATTAAGATGTAGCAGATTGGTATGCTACTAACAATGTGGGTCGGTAACAGTCGAGGCAACGTATAATTGGATGTGTGGCGGGAAATGTGCAATTTTTCATAATGGGTATAGTTTTCGGGTAGTGGAAAATTGTGAACAGAGTGTCGAAGAGGTTAATGGAAATTTTTCGGACGTATCTACTGAGGATTGGAGAGTGGTTAAATATGTACTTCAATAGCAATGTAGGATGTGTGATATGTCAGAAAAATAGAGGTGGCAGATTGGCATGCTAATGATAATGTGTGTCGATTACAGTCGAGACAACGTATAATTGAATATGTGGAAGGAAATGTGCAATTTTTCATAATGGGTATAGTTTTCGGATAGTAGAAAATTGTGAACAGAGTGTCGAAGAGGTTGATGGAAATTTTTGAGACGGATCTACTGAGACTTTGAGAGTGGTTGAACGTATTTTAATAGCAATGCAGGATGTGTGATACGTCAGAAAAATAGAGGTGGCGAATTGGCATGCAAACGATAATGTGTGTCGGTTAAATTGGGAGCAACGTATAATTGAACTTGTGGCGGGAAATATGCAAATTTTCATAATGCGTATGGGAGTTTTGGGCTCGTGCAAAATTGTGAACAGAGTGTCGAAGAGTTTATTGGACATTTTTAGAACGTTTACTGTGTTTGGGGGAAGGTTGAATGGATATTTAAAGTACAAGTACATTAAGAACATCCCCAAAATCCGAAAGCTTTATTATCAATTTAACTCAATTCCTTCGCAAATATCCACTTAAACGTTTCATATTACGATACCCAAAAGTAGCACTGTTCCAGTTCGTAAAAAATGTACAACTTAAAAGCGTTGAAAGGGTCACATTTACCATCCGAGAGCTTCCTTGTCAATTTAATGTAGAATCCTCCTCAAACATCCAGTTATCACACTCAACATTACATTACCCAAAAAACAGGATCACGTCCATAAGAAATGCGTAACATAATGTTTTTAAGAAGCTAAGATTCGTGAGACGCCTTGATAATTTATTCGCGAATCCTTCGCAATACCCCCTTAAAACATTTAATCCTACAATACCCAAAAAGACAATACTTTCCTCAGTAGATAACATTGGCCAAAAATGCAGACCACAAACTCGTTAATACCTTCGGACGCTGTGCACATTGTAATGTACATAATACTTTTCGTGCTGTATTTTAATACGTATATTATTTTTACGAATACGAATTTTATTTTTTTATACAAATATTTCTCAGGATCTTCTTAATGTTACAAATTTTGCGTAAGAACCATATGTCCATTAAAATGTACCTTTGCAAATGATAAATAAATAAATATTTCTGTAAGAAGTATATTGTTGCCTTCATTCACACGAATTAAGTTAATTTTAATATAAAAAAAAAACAATTTTTCTTAAACGAAAAAAATTCGGGTCTAAAGGATTGAAAGCAATTTTCGTATTGAACTCCGATTGAAAGTCATGAAAACACGTCACACGCAAGATGTCCAAACAGCAAAAAGAATTTTAATTGTTTGTACCAACATTTCTCAAGATCTCATGAATATTACAAATTTTGCGTAAGGACCATATGTCCATTAAAACGTACATTTACAAATTATAAATAAGTAAACATTTCAGTAAAAAATATATTGTTGCCTTCATATCCACATGAACTAAGTTAATTTTAGTACAAATAATCATTTTTCTTAATCGAAAAAAATTCGGGCCTGAACGGGTTAAGAAGCTAACATCCGTAAACCCCCTCGTCAATTCATTCTAGAATCCTACGCAACTCCCACTTACGACATTCAACCCCACGACATCCAAACGCAATCTTCTCCTCAGCGCATCCCATTGGCTCAAAATGCACAACAAATCGTTGGAAACCTAACATCCAGCATCCAAAAGCCCTCTCGTCAAGTCAGACCGGCTTCTCAAAGGTCCTCTACCGAGGCAGCCGCCGTTAAAAATATTGGCAGTCTGAGATCGGCGAGGTCTTTCGATCGGGTGTACCCCTCTAGAAGCGGCAGGCAGTTACGTATACATTTGATAAAAGTCCTGACAAAGAGGTCCTGGACAAAGGCGGTTCCTACTCGAAACGGTCGATCGAGAGTGGCGCCTTTCTTACGATAGCTTTTCCGCTGCTGGAAAGAGTGCGGAATGGAGATTGGACTCTTTGAAAGTGGCTAAACGCGCCCAACTGCCGCGATGAACGCGCGGCAAGGAGAGGCGGAGGCTTCGGCGGCGCTGAAATTTGAGCGCGGGAAATAAAGTGCGCCCCCTCCAAAGGGTCGCATCGAATTTCGCTAAACGCACGGCCAAACTGCGAAATCGGAGACCGGCGACTTTTGAGAGGCCCGTAAGTGGCGTCGGAGGGAAGTAAATCTCGCGGAAGGGTATAG
The DNA here is from genome assembly GCA_033815515.1 of Cryptocheilus praepositus. Lineage (NCBI taxonomy): Eukaryota > Metazoa > Arthropoda > Insecta > Hymenoptera > Pompilidae > Cryptocheilus > Cryptocheilus praepositus. The sequence continues at coordinate 3,516,929 of JAWWQZ010000215.1, read as the reverse complement.
TCTTTTACTGAACTGCGGGAATGCGTTTTTGGGCTGTCGGTGTAAGCCGCGGCTGGAGATGTTCGAAAAAGGCGTTTGCTTAACCCATTCGAGACCACGATTTTTTTCGAACACGGCCCCCAGGAGCGATTTTTTTTCTTTATATTGTTAATTTTTAATAAAAAAAAAAACATGTTTACTATGGAAATCACCCAATTCGTAAGTGAATTCACATAAATAAGATCATTGCACACCAGGTGTGCAGCTCGCTCCTCGGAAAATTTTTATTGCGAGGAACGGATTGAACACCATGTGTGCAATATAAGGTAAAATTAAAATACATCATTAAAAAATTTACGAACATTTATTTAAAAAATAGTCAGATAATATAAAATCGTTATTTTGTTTTTAATAATAAAGATCAGAATATAATGCAAAGAAAATGTTTAAAAAGCAGTAAAAAGTTAAAAAAAGATAAGTTGAGTAATTAAAAAAATAACAAACGAAAAATAAATTTTTAGAAAAATGTCTACAGATAACGAAGTAATGTAACTCAATAATAAAAAAGAAAATATAAATTGTAAATACACTTTTAGCAAATAGTACACTGGCCGTAAAATAATTATACATTAGTTCGTTGATGGTAGAGCTTGAAACATTCTCCCAAACATAATTCAGGATTACCGACACAAGCAGGACAAGACTAATTATTACGTTTATACTCTCTTTCTTTGTAGGACTGTCGGCAATTCATAGTATTTTACATGTAAGAAAGGCTTCAAATAATTTTTAGATTTTTGGTACACAGTAAAACCAATGCCAAATTTTGTTTTCCTGTACCTTGCAGATTTCATTAGTTCAAGGAAAATCTTATTTCGACGACTAGTTTACTCAGAATAACTGATAATTGCACATTACTGTTATTGCACACACGGTGTGCAAGCCGTCTTATAGCCTCGGAAATCAATTGCACATACGGTGTGCAATCGGTCTCGAATGGGTTAAGGGGTAACATCTACCTTGTTTTCAAAAAATCTAAAAAAAATTTTGTCGATACTTTAGAGTCTTAATACTTTAACGACCGCTAGCCGATTAATCGACTTTTCGGTTCCAGCTTCTATTTACCGGTAGCCGATTAATCGGCTTTTCAGTGGTCAACGGTTATATTAGATAAAATAAATATCAGATGATATTATGACAATTCTAAATGATAATAAAATTACACTGCTTTGAAACCAAAGGATTCTCAACAACACATTCAGTATTTGTCAGTTGTAAAGCTTTACAAATAGCCACATACACAATTCCTGCGCGATATCCAAAACAGAGTTCAATTGCTCCGCACCCAACCTATTCGCCAGATTTAGCTCCCAGCGACTTTTCCTGTTTCCTAATTTGAAAACATTTCTTGGGGGAAAGAAATATAGGTCAAATACAGAGGTGGAAAATGCTGTAAACCAGTATTTTTCAGGTTTAGACGATCAATTTTTTTCTGACGGTTTAAAACGATGGGAGAATCGTTGCACCTAATGTATCGAGTTGCAGGGAGAAATAAATCAAGAAATAAATTTTGTTTTGTATCGAAATATGTGTTATTCTTAAAAAGGCCCAAACTTTTCAAATAGCCCTCGTAGTTTCTCAAGTTACCTATGTCCCGTCTCCCGGTCCAAAGATTTCTTTATTTGAAACCCACTGCACACGAATACATCAACTGATGCTGCGCAACTGAACGTTACGTAAAAATCGTTATATTTATGTGAATAACAACCGTTGACATGCATGAATTCCTTTCGTCTTCGCAGACATAACGAAAGGTCCAAAACGCAACTTCCTGTCACACAAGCTTTCGCCTTCGCAAATCAAACCGCCCGAACTATTACCAGACAGCGATCAATTTCTGTGAGTTCCAGTGGCGAGCGATGTACGAGGGCGAAATAAAATATTTTGCCTCAAACTGCCGACGATTGTCCCGTTATTGTCTGTCAAGCGTCGGGAAATCCATTACGGGGGTCGTAGGGGGATGAAAGGGTTTGATGGGGGCTGAAAGGTGGGCGACGGGTATCACTAGGCTTTGCACACTGGCCGGTCGTCTCGAATTTCAAATTTATCGCCGACAGACGTCAGAGACCGATCGGCTGTCGGACAAATATAAATATGTACCATCTATTTTATTGAGGCACGCCGGCGGGGCCGCGATGATCGAACGTCCTCCGCAATCATGGCAGCTTCGTTTTTCGAACTGACGAACTGCCAGGCGGGACAACGCCGATTCGTTTCACATTTTGTAATCATTTTGCGCCCGAAGACGGGGCGCGCGGCTGACCAGTTAGCTGGTTAGACCACTGGGAAAAGTGTGTACATAAAATGCGTCGCAAGAAGTAAGCGATGACGAGTATGTTAAAAAAACTGCGAGTATGTGTGACTACTGTAATACCGAATTAAGTTTCCATTTTGTTACTGAGGGGTTTTGATGAATTGTTGGAAAAAATGAAAAATGTAATTATTTAACTACCTGCGATTTGTGCATTTTAACATTTCGTGGGGTAATCATTGATGGTTGGTTTTCATATTCAATTTAACATTTCAGTTTCAATGAAAACATCTCAGAAAGCATCAAATTCGTGTGTCAAACATTCCTTCCGTGAAATTCCCTAAAAATTATGTTTTGACAGACCGCAAACTAGCCACTTTTTAAACCGAACCGCAAATTCTCAGGCAAACTTGTATTCTTCAAATTCTGTCGTTCGGCACAGACAGTTGATTACATAAAAATCCATAACACAACTTTAATATTTTGTCACATATCAAATTTGTTTCGTCATCAGACAATAAACGTTATATCTTAACGCATTCGTTGCCACGTTAGTTACCTATGACCTAAAATTATTAATGCGATGGGACCAAATCCATTACGACGGTAGGCATACCTCAAGTATTTAGAATAATATCGAATAAAAATATTGAACATCGTACCTAATTAGTTAATATTACAATATAAATAATGCATCATTCAACAGTTAAGGATTTTAGTTAAAACACTACATGTTTTAATACAAATGTCAAGTACGGAGCATTATATTAAAAAATATGAACCATAAATCAAGCTGATCATCGCAATTGCCGCAGTATACAAAATACTCTACACAATAATATGCAGTATACAACAATATACAGTATACAATATACAGTACACAATAATATACAGTATACAATATACGGTATACAATAATATACTTTCCAAAAATTTAGTTCCAATATCCTGGCTGTACTGCCATTCGCATTTCACATTATAATTTTCTACCAACAGTTACATTGAACTTTCTCTTATACTTGCAAGCAGCTACTAAAAAATAGTCGCCCTTTGGCCTATTAGAGTGTATCCGCGAAAACTGTATTGTATATCCGCGAAAAATTAACGAAAATATAATAGGTACACAACTTTGCTCCCGCCGTTTTTCCCTTTCGTCCAATGCAAAAAACGGCGGGAGCAAAGTTGTACACCTATTATTTTACTTGGTGTTACAATATGTTGGGATTACAATTGCGTACAAATACAAATATTCGTACACAAAAAGTGACCACAGGCAACACTTCTCATGTCTTTCGTCTTTCGCGATGTGTCCTCAACTGTTTTGTTTTCTTCGGAATGCGCAACGCATCGCAGCTTCCCTTTCGGCAGCGTGCAACTCATTGTCAAACGTCCGATTCCTACAAAAATGACAACAAACCCACACACCCTTCGCTCCCGAAAGAGGCGACACCCGAGTCCCGCCGAGTATTTCAACAATAAAATTCCAAAACCCAATAATTTTCAACTGTGGGAGCACGTGACACATTCCGCCATTATCTAATTACGAAGCACTCCGTGTTACAATTAACTTGGAATTACAATTGCGTCGTATATAAAAAGTGACCACGAGCCACACTTCATATGTCTTTCGTCCTCAACTGTTTTGTTTCCTTCGGAATGCGCAATGCAGTCCAGCTGCCCTTTCGATAGTGTGTGTCTCATGGTCCTACGTCCGATTCCTACAAAAATAACATAACACCCACACACCCTTTCCTCCCTAAAGAGGCGACACCCGAGTCCCGCCGAGTATTTCAACAATAAAATTCCAAAACCCAATAATTTCCACTCGTGGAAGCGCCTGACACATTCCGCCGTTATCCAATTACGGCACACTCGGTGTTATAATTAACTTGGAATTACAATTGCGTCGTATATAAAAAGTGACACTTCGCACGTCTTTCGTCTGTCGCGATGTGTCCTTAACACTTATATTTTACTGAAAAACCAAAATATTCAGAATGGGTAGAAATAATTATTTTATAAATGCAGTTATTGTTAGAATAATGATGCGATCCTTCGGTTTCCAATACCTGCACATTATTTACATTTTGCATCATTTAGTTAAATGCTGTAATATTTCATAGCATCGCCGTTTTGATACGACAAAATTCGCACGGCAGTCAACGTGTTAACTGTTTTGTTTTCTTCGAAATGCGCAATGCAGCGCAGCTCCCCTTTCGGCAGCGTGCAACTCATTGTCAAACCTCCGATTCCTACAAAAATAACATAACACCCACACATTCTTTGCTCCCGAAAGAAACGACACCCAAGTCCCGCCGAGTATTTCAACAATAAAATTCCAAAACCCAATCATTTTCAACCGTGGGAGCATTTGCCACATTCCGTCATTATCCAATTACGGGGCACTCGGTGTTACAATTAACTTGGGATTACAATTGCGTCGTATATAAAAAATGACCACGATCCACACTTCGCACGTCTTTCGTCTTTCCCAATGTGTCCTTAACTGTTTTGTTTTTCGGAATATGCAACGCAGCGCGTGACTCATGGTCCCACCTCCGATTCCTACAAAAATAACATAACACCCACACACCTTTTGCTCCCAAAAGAGGCGACACCCGAGTCCCTCCGAGTATTTCAACAATAAAATTCCAAAACCCAATCATTTCCACCCGTGGGAGCGCCTGACACATTCCGCCATTATCTAATTACGGGCACTCGCTATTACAATTAATTTCAGATTACAATTGTGTTGTATATAAAAAGTGATCACGAGCCACACTTCGCACGTCTTTCGTCTTTCCCAATGTGTCCTTAACTGTTTTGTTTTCTTTGGAATGCGCAATGCAGCGTGCGACTCATTGTCAAACGTCCGACTCCTACAAAAATAACATAATACCGTCCACCCTTTGCTCCCGAAAGAGGCGACACCCGAGTCCCGTCGAGTATTTCAACAATAAAATTCCACAACCCAATAATTTCCAACCGTGGGACCGCCTGACACATTCCGCCATTATCCAATTAAAATGAAAGGGTCACTCGGTGCAGCGGCGGACTTCACTTTTCGGCGCAGCCGCGTTTTCACTTACATTCAGGGGTGCAGCGACGTTAATTCCGCGATCCGTAATTGCGCGCATTCGAGCACGGCATCCGGGCGACATCGGGGGGGAAATAAAAAAAGCAGCGAGGCAAGAAGCACGCCCCGTCGGCTCCATAATCCGATTCAAAGAGGGTCTCGACGTCGCTCGCAGACAGGAAGTGCGCGGAAGGAAGTCGAAGTGTGTACCGCGGGGTCGGCCTTCTTTGTCGCGGCGACTTTTTTCACCCACGCCAACGGCAGCCCGTCGTCAGCCCCCTTTCATTCGCGCGCATATTTCTCGCCCAATGTGCCGTGAAAACTGTGCCGCGGTCGGAAGACGCTCTTTCAATTGGAATACGAAGTTACCGATACATAATGCGGATGCGCATATGTGCCGAAGCGTCGGGGTGTGCGGCCTCTGGCTGCATTGTGAGGTCCTGGCAAGGCGGCGGATGGAGAAAATAAAGTGGAACGGATAAAGGATGGCTGCGGCTAATGTTTCGTGAGATCAATGGACAAACGCGGGGCTGTTTGTTATTGGGGAGTCGATGCACGGTGATTTGGTTGATGAGATATGGCCGGTGGAAGAATAAATAATTTGCTGGAAAGAAGAGTGTGGGAGAATTTAGAATTTGCATGTACGTCAAATATAAGCGAGTCAGGTGAAGGATGACTGTACATAGCTAATATTTCGTGGAATGACTGGACAAACGTGAAGCTGTTTTTTATTGGGTATTTGATGCAGGGTAGTGGCGAGGTGCATTCTGGAATTTTGGCTGACGAAGTATGAGTCGTGGGATAAGATAATAATTCGGTAGAAAATTAAGAGTGTGGGTGAATTTAGAGTTTGCCTGTATATAGAATATAAGGGGCGCAAGTAAAGAATGGCTGCGGCTAATGTTTCGTGAGATAAGTGGACAAACGCGGGGCTGTTTGTTATTGGGTAGTCGATGCACGGTGATTTGGTTGATGAGATATGGGCGGTGGAAGAACAAATAATTTGCTGGAAAAAGAAGACTATGAGAGAATTTAGAATTTGCATATACGCCAAATACAAGCGGGTCAAGTAAAGAATGACTGCAAGATGACTGAAGAATGACTGAAATGAGTGAACAAACGGAGAGCTGCTTTTTATTGGGTATTTAATGCACGGTAATGGCGAGGTCATTCCAAAATTTCGGTTGACGGAGTATGAGCCGTGGAATAATATAATAATTCAGTAGAAAATGAAGAGTGTAGGTGAATTTAGGAGATGCATGTATATGGAATATAAGGGGCGCAAGTAAAGGATGGCTGCGGCTAATGTTTCGTGAGATCAATGGACAAACGCGGGGCTGTTTGTTATTGGGTAGTCGATGTACGGTGATTTGGTTGATAAGATATGGGCGGTGAAACAAATAATTTGTTAGGAAAAGAAGAGTGTGGGAGAATTTAGAATTTGCATGTAGGTCAAATATAAGCGGGTCACGTGAAGAATGACTGTAGTTAATGTTTTGTGAGATCAATGGATAAACGTTGGGCTGTTTTTATTGGATATTTGATGCAGGGTAGTGGCGAAGAGCGCTCCGAAATTTTGGCTAACGAAGTATGAGCCGTGGAATAAGATAATAATTTGGTAGAAAATGAAGAGTGTCGGTGAATTTAGAATTTTAATAGCATCTGGATATAAAGCTATTAAAATTATTTGCGATTCCGAACATTCAACATTCCGAATTTTGATATTCGAAATAATGAAAATATACGTACATAGCAATCTTCAGATATTCGTTCATGAATGCAGGACGGTCAATCACTGTATACCGATCAATCACTGCCTATTTTACCCTACATTAAATATAAGCGGGTCAGGTGAAGAATGACTGTTTCTAACATGTCGTGAAATTAGTGGACAAACGTGGAGCTGTTTTTTATTGGGTATTTGATGCAGGGTAATGGCGAGATGCGTTCTGGAATTTTGGCTGACGAAGTATGAGCGGTGGGATAAGATAATAATTCGGTAGAAAATGAAGAGTGTGGGTGAATTTAAAATCAATGGACAAACGCGGGGCTGTTTGTTATTGGGTAGTTGATGTACGGTGATTTGGTTGATGAGATGTAGGCGGTGGAAGAACAAATAATTTGTTAGGAAAAGAAGAGTATGGGAGAATTTAGAATTTGCATGTGCGTCAAATATAAGAGGGTCAGGTGAAGGATGACTGTAGCTAATATTTCATTAAATGAGTGGACAAACGTGGGACTGTTGGGTATTTGATGCAGAATAATGACGTGGTACGTTCTGAAATTTTGGCTGACGAAGTATGAGTCGTGGGATAAGATAATAATTCGGTAGAAAATGAAGAGTGTAGGCGAATTTAGAATTGGCATGTACGTCAAATATAAGTGGATCAGATGAAGAATGACTGTAGCTAATGTTTCGTGAAATGTGTGGACAAACGTGGGGCTGTTTTTTAATCGGTATTTGATGCAGGATAATGGCGAGATGCGTTCTAGAATTTTGGCTGATGAAGTATAAGCCGTGGGATAAGATAATAATTCGGTAGAAAATGAAGAGTGTGGATGAATTTAGAATTTGCATGTATATGGAATATAAGTGGCGCGAGTAAAGTATGGCTGTGGCGAATGTTTCGTGGAATTAATAGGCAAACGTGAGGCTGTTGCTTTGGGTACTTGATGTAGGATAATGACGAGATATGCTATGAGATTTCGGTGAGTGATACCAGGGCAGTGAGGTAAAAAAGAATTTGTTATAAAAGGAAGTGTGTAGATAAATTTAGAATTTTCTGTACATCAAATATAAGTGGGTCGAGTAAAAAACGGCAGTCCGTTTGTTATTGGATATTTGCTGTAGGATAATGGCGAAGTGTGCTGCTATTTCTCGACTTACTCGTAAAACTTTTCTCTTATCTTTTATCAGGACACCTTTTACCAACGTCGAATAAATTCGGCTAGTCTCCGGTAACACTGAATCTGTCAAATTAATCCTATTTAAACATTTCTCATAAGAAACAACACAATACTCTATTTCTCAACTTATTGCAAAAACAAGTAAAGCTTTTACCACCAAATTCGTCAAATTAATGCTGCTTCAACATTTCTCATAAGAAACAACACAATACTGCGTTTGTTAACTTATTCCTAAAATCGTCCAGTCCTGTATTCTCAGTACTTTTACCGTTCACCAAACTCATTAGCCTCCGGTACCATCGAGTTCGTCAAATTAATCCTACTTCAACATTCCCCATAAAAAACAGCGCAGTTCTCAATTTCCTGACTTATTCCTAGAACCCTTCAATTCTGTATTGTCAGTACAACTTTTATCGTTCACCAAATTCGCTAGCCTCCAGTACCACCGAATTCGTCAAATTAATCCTACTTCAACATTTCCCATAAAAAACAGCGCAATTCTCAATTTCCCGACTTATTCCTAGAACCTTCCAATTCTATATTCTCAGTACAACTTTTACCATTCCCCAAATTCGCAAGCCTCCGGTACCACCAAATTTGTCAAATTAACCCTACTTCAACATTCCCCATAAAAAAACAGCGCAATTCTCAATTTCCCGTCTTACTCCTAGAACCAACCTCCTACCTTTTATCAGGAAATCTTTCGCCGACCCCAACTAAATTCGCCCAGCCCCCGGTATCAGCGAATCCGTCAAATGAATCCTCCTCCGACACTCCTCATAAAAATTAACGCGGCAATCCGACGAGCCCAAAGCTGACGTTCCGACTTGCGGACAGATGTCAGGGAAAAGCACCCTTCGAGTGGGGAATGAATACACGCCACCTGACAAATTACGGAATCTCAGTCAGGGAGTGATTCGGGGTAAATGTAAGGGACGATCGAAGAGGTGGTTGAAGGGCTGCTTGAAAGGATGGACCCACGCAGACCATAATGATCGAGCGACCCCTTCGTGTTATCTGCCGTCTGCGTAGGGGAAGAAAGCACGAAGAGGAAGCAAAGCAGGAGACGGGCCTAGCTTTTTTTCGACAGGATGCGTTCGGCTACTTTCATTTCTCATCTTGACAGCCGGATACGGACGGTTGAGCTTTAGGTTTGTCGAAACGTCCTGGACACGTGTGTTTTAGATTGTGTTTCGCACTGTTTACATTTTCCCCGAGCTATATAATAGATATGAAAATAAACACGCGTGTTGGTCGAATAAACGTCGTTGAGGCCATTTGATGTTTTGACTGAAGACTGATATATTATCAAACAATATTTCATTACTTTATGAATACATAAGTAATTAACTTGTTTAAAGTAGTTATCACATCGTGTACCATTTACGGTACATTTGATGCCGAAATCAGTTCGATTGTAAAAATCAGTCGGTAGGAAACTTTTCGATTAGTAGAAAGAACTTGATGTATAAGTTAGAAAGCGATTAGTTCATTATTTATGTTACTGTGAGGATGAACACAATAACTTATCTCCTGAAATTGCGATAAACTCTAGAAAACAACATTAAATTAAAAAGTAAAATGGCAAAGCAGCTATAAATAAAGTGTAACAAAATCCTGTACTACAGTAGGAAGACAAAAAACTAGAATAGTAGTGACGTTTCGCAACATTTGCCGAAACAAGCCATATTTATGCATATCTTCGTTTAACAAATTCAACCGTTACTTGTAATTATTAATTATTTTACATATAATAATTAAAGAAAGATATGTACTCGTTCTATACTGCATTTATTGTAATGCCTCATTCTTTTAATGGAAATATATTTTACACAATTAAATTTGTCATAAAATGTATGTTTTCAGTGCAGTAAATAAAAATGGTTTTGTGTACCATTTACGGTACACGTGGCGCTGAAATCAGTTCAATTGTAAAAATCAGTCAGTAGGAAACTTTTCGATTAGTAGAAAGAACCTGCTGTATACGAATTTGTCAAGTAAAAACGGATGGAAATAAAATATTTACCAAAAGGAAAAGTAGGTAAATATGCTGAAATAGCATTTGTTGTTTTTCATTTCTTTCTGTTGGAAAACAAGTTTCTATTGTTATCCTTCGTCAGTTTATTCTATCATCGTTACATTTTCGGTATTGATTGAGTGATAAAACTTGTTTGCATCCCTTATAATAGGCAGTACCTTACACATAAGCAATACGATAGGCAATCCATTACGCAAAACTTTAAAATGGTATAAGAAAGTAGCATTTCAGCTTTTCGTAAATACATCAGTTGTGAATGCTTGGATATTGTGTAATACTTTACAACATTGATCTATGTATACCAATAATAGAATTTAGAAAGCGACCAGTTCATTGTTTATGTTGCTGTGACGATGAATACAGCAATTTATCTCCTGAAATCGCAACAAACTCTAAAAAACGACATGAAATTGAAAAGTGAAATGGCAAAGCAGTGAGAGTAAGGAAACGTTGCATTTCATGCTATAAACAAATTGTAAAAAAATTCTGTACTGAAATAGCAAGACAAAAAACTAGAAGAGTAGTGACGTTTTGCAATATTTGCCCAAACAAGCCATATTTATGCATATCTTCCTTTAACAAATTCAACCATTACTTGTAATCATTAATTATTTTATGTATAACAATTAAAGAAATATATGTACTTTTTCTATACTGCATTTTTTGTAACGCCTCATTCTTTTAGTAGAAATACATTTTACACAATTAAATTTGTCATAAAATGTATGTTTTCTGATAAATGAAAGTAAGGAAATGTTGCATTTCATGCTATAAACAAATTGTAAAAAAATTTTGTACTGAAGTAGCAAGACAAAAAACTAAATGAGTCGTGACGTTTTGCAACGATTACCCAAACAAACCATATTTATGCATACCTTCCTTTAACAAATTCAACCATCACTTGTAATTATTAATTATTTTATATATAACAATTAAAGAAATATAAGTATTTGTTCTATATTGCATTTTTTGTAACGCCTCATTCTTTTAGTAGAAATACATTTTACGGAATTAAATTTGTCATAGTATGTACCATGTTTTCAGTGCATTAAGTAAATATAGCTGCGTGTACCATTTATGGTACACGTGGCCCGAGAATCAAACTTAACGGGTACCATAAATGGTACACGTGGCACAAAACGTGTTAATAATGTTTAATTTGAAATACCGATGAGTTCAGAAATATTGAGTGGTACTATTGTAAATTCGACTGCCAGCGATATCAAAGCAATACTCGAACAAAACTTGTTCGTTATTTCACGAAGGTACGGATTGTTGTTTGATGTGTAACGAATTGGGTTATAGTTTCGTACAAGGATCAAGCGAGTATCGTGTATGTGTATGTTTTCATGTAGGAAGGTCAATAGGAAATGTCGATGCGTAGCGGAACTTTCGGTATTTGATATCAATAGTCGATACATATGCGTCTGCCATCGATATCGAAGCTATATAGCTATAATACTATATTGAAACAAAACTCGTTTGGTACTTTACGGAGATAGCTATACTTATTTGATACGTAACGGAATTATCGATATTTTCCTACAAGCATCAAACAGGTATTATGTATGTACACATTTTTCATAGGAAGATCAATAGAAAATATTGAAGTATTACGAAACTTTGTACACTTAGTGTAAATAGTCGATATCAAACAGGTATTATGTATGTACACATTTTGCATAAGAAGATCAATAGAAAATATTGAGGTATTACGAAACTTTGTATACTTAGTGTAAATAGTCGATATCAATGCAATACTGTATGGAAATTAAATACATGTGATACTTCCTGGAAATATCGATACATACATCAAGAAAATATATATACATGTCGATGTATACATCAAGCAAATATTACTTATGTTAACAATTGTTATACCTGTTTATATTTGAATGCGTTTCATTTTATCCTGCGGGAGCTATTGTACAAATTAGTTTAGCTTAATTTTGTTGTTGTGTGTTATTATGTTACGTTCTGTTTTAAATTATGCGATCGATATCGATACATACATCAAGCAAATATTACTTATGTTAACAATTGTTATGCTTGTTTATATTTGAATGCGTTTCATTTTATCCTGCGGGAGCTATTGTACAAATTAGTTTAGCTTAATTTTGTTGTTGAGTATTACTATGTTACGTTGTGTTTTAAATTATGCTTAAAATCTGCTTACATCATGGATTTTTCACGAGTTTCCTTCAGAAAATACCGATCCCCTGATTTATTTTAAATACTGTTCCCCCCGGATTTCCTCTCTATTTGATATGTATTCATCGGGCCGGAGTTTCTGCATATTTTAAATCCTTCATAGAAAAAGGAGAATCTCCCGGAGCTTCTGTATTGAACACACCAACACCAAATACCGATACAAAACCTTCGGCGGATCAATGAGATTCCATCCTCAGGAGTCCATGCAGTAAAATAAAAACTTTTTTCTATCATTACCCCGAACTAAATGAATTTACTTTAAAACTGCTCAGTCAATACATAAGCGAATAACTCAATTTAAACATTTTTTTTAACATTTTCCCAAAGCACTCGATTACTTAACCTCTCGAATTTAAAACAAATTTAACATCTTCCTCATTTTTGAGATAATCAATTTAACAAACGAGCAGTTTACTGCGAAATGAATAGTTGCCAAGCAACGATTACTAATAATTGCACCTTCAACAAATTAATCGCGACAAAACAACTGTCACGCCTTGCCGACTAATTATCCTCCCAAAGCGCTCGATTACTTAACCTCTAAAATTGAAAACAAATTTAACATCTTTCTCATTTTAGACATAATCCATTTAACAAACGAGCAATTTAGTGCGAAATGAACAGTTGCCAAGCAACGATTACTAATAATTGCACCTTCAACAAATTAATCGCTCCAAAACAACTGTCACACCTTGCCGACTGATTATCCTCCCAAAGCGCTCGATTACTTAACCTCTAAAATTGAAAACAAATTTAACATCTTTCTCATTTTGGATATAACCCATTTAACAAACGAGCAGTTTACTGCGAAATGAACAGTTGCCATGTAACAATTACTAATAATTGCACCTTCAACAAATCAATCGCGACAAAACAACTGTCACCCCTTGCCGACTGATTATCCTCCCAAAGCGCTCGATTACTTAACCTCTAAAATTGAAAACAAATTTAACATCTTTCTCATTTTTGAGATAATCCATTTAACAAACGAGCAGTTTAGTGCCAAATGAACAGTTGCCAAGCAACGATTATTAATAATTGCACCTTCAACAAATTAATCGCTCCAAAACAACTGTCACACCTTGCCAACTGATTATCCTCCCAAAGCGCTCGATTACTTAACCTCTAAAATTGAAAACAAATTTAACATCTTTCTTATTTTGGACATAATCAATTTAACAAACGAGCAATTTACTGCGAAATGAACAGTTGCCATAGAACAATTATTAATAATTGCACCTTCTACAAATTAATCGCGACAAAACAACTGTCACCCCTTGCCGACTGATTATCCCCCCAAAGCGCTCGATTACTTAACCTCTAAAATTGAAAACAAATTTAACATCTTTCTCATTTTGGATATAACCCATTTAACAAACGAGCAGTTTACTGCGAAATGAACAGTTGCCAAGCAACGATTACTAATAATTGCACCTTCAACAAATTAATCGCGACAAAACAACTGTCACCCCTTGCCGACTGATTATCCTCCCAAAGGGCTCGATTACTTAACCTCTAAAATTGAAAACAAATTTAACATCTTTCTCATTTTAGACATAATCCATTTAACAAACGAGCAGTTTAGTGCCAAATGAACAGTTGCCATGTAACAATTACTAATAATTGCATCTTCAATAAATTAATCGCGACAAAACAACTGTCACCCCTTGCCGACTGATTATCCTCCCAAAGCGCTCGATTACTTAACCTCTAAAATTGAAAACAAATTTAACATCTTTCTCATTTTTGAGATAATCCATTTAACAAACGAGCAGTTTAGTGCCAAATGAACAGTTGCCATGTAACAATTACTAATAATTGCACCTTCAACAAATTAATCGCTCCAAAACAACTGTCACACCTTGCCAACTGATTATCCTCCCAAAGCGCTCGATTACTTAACCTCTAAAATTGAAAACAAATTTAACATCTTTCTCATTTTAGACATAATCCATTTAACAAACGAGCAGTTTATTACGAAATGAACAGTTGCCAAGCAACGATTACTAATAATTGTACCTTCAACAAATTAATCGCGACAAAACAACTGTCACCCCTTGCCGACTGATTATCCTCCCAAAGCGCTCGATTACTTAACCTCTAAAATTGAAAACAAATTTAATATCTTTCTCATTTTAGACATAATCCATTTAAGAAACGAGCAGTTTAGTGCCAAATGAACAGTTGCCAAGCAACGATTACTAATAATTGCACCTTCTACAAATTAATCGCGACAAAACAACTGTCACACCTTGCCGACTGATTATCCTCCCAAAGCGCTCGATTACTTAACCTCTAAAATTGAAAACAAATTTAACATCTTTCTCATTTTTGAGATAATCCATTTAACAAACGAGCAGTTGCCAAGCAACGATTACTAATAATTGCACCTTCAACAAATTAATCGCGACAAAACAACTGTCACACCTTGCCGACTGATTATCCTCCCAAAGCGCTCGATTACTTAACCTCTAAAAGTGAAAACAAATTTAACATCTTTCTCATTTTGAACATAATTTAACAAACGAGCAGTTTATTATGAAATGAACAGTTGCCATGCAACGATTACGAATAATTGCACCTTCAACAAATTAATCGCGACAAAACAACTGTCACACCTTGCCGACTGATTATCCTCCCAAAGCGCTCGATTACTTAACCTCTAAAATTGAAAACAAATTTAACATCTTTCTCATTTTGGACATAACCCATTTAACAAACGAGCAGTTTACTGCGAAATGAACAGTTGCCATGCAACAATTACTAATAATTGCACCTTCAACAAATTAATCGCCAGAAAACAACTGTCACCCCTTGCCGACTGATTATCCTCCCAAAGCGCTCGATTACTTAACCTCTAAAATTGAAAACAAATTTAACATCTTTCTCATTTTTGAGATAATCCATTTAACAAACGAGCAATTTAGTGCCAAATGAACAGTTGCCAAGCAACGATTACTAATAATTGCACCTTCAACAAATGAATCGCTCCAAAACAACTGTCACCCCTTGCCGACTGACGCGGCGTGCAATTTATGAGAAACGGCAGGCTATTAATACGGAATACAAATGAGTACGCGAAAGCAGACTCCAGCCTACGCGTCTGCAAATTGAATTCATTGGGGAAGACGTAAAATACGCTCACTACGGAGGCTCCGCGATCATCCGACTTGAAAGGCGGTGATTTCAGAAGGGAGACTGTAATGATCGAAGAGCCCTCGAACGGGAGGGTGACAGTGGAAGGAACGAGAACCGTACTCCGCTTTCGCTTTTCGTCGACAGAAGAATTGCGCTAATAATCTCGCAGCAGTGCGATCCCTTTGACGTATAAATAAAATCTCATCAGTGCCATTCCGGGCGTTTCCTTCGAACATGGCGATTTTCTAAGGGGTGGATCAGTGTGCGAATATTCCAGGCATTTTGAGCGTAGGACTAGTTTGAGGGTTCTTGCCAAATGTTTAACACAAAATCACATGCTTCGCTCAGAACGAAAATGTTTTTACTATTCTGATCATGTGACGGCAAAATAATGATTAATTTTTAATGATAAAAAGTCGTGCTGAAAACGTCACTAAATACTGCCAAGATTACATTGACGAGCTACATTTATGTTAAAAATGCTTCCAGATAATGCATCAATAGATAAAAGATATGATAAGAATTAATGCTTGATTTTTGATTTAATAAAAATTTTTAATTTTTCAATACTGCAGATTTTACATTAAAGCATTGTCTAATTAGCAAATTTTTCAAAATAGTCCTCGTAGTTTAAGTCAGACAGCAATGTTTTTGTTAAGCAGGAGAAAATTAATTTGCATTCATTAAATTCATATTTATGGACGAATCGTTGATTCATAAATACAGAGTTTTACGCGTGGAATATTGCATTAGGTTAACTATTATATTATTATTTAAGTCAATTATTATAATTATATTGACATTCTTAGATTGTATTAATTATTTTCATAAGTCTTTTAAGGTTTACAGGCTAACGTATTTGGTACGCAAATTTTGCAAACGGTGTTAGTAATAAAATGTTGGAAACTTCGGAACACAAAGAGCAAAAAATCAGACCGAAAACGTCAATAAATACTGCCAAGATTACATTGACGAGCTACACTTATGTTTAAAATTCTTGAATATAATGCATCGATAGATGAAAGATATGATAAGAATTTTTGATTTTTGATTTTTGATTTAATAAAAACTTTTAATTTTTCAATACTGCAGATTTTACTTCAAAGCATTGTATAATTAGCGAATTTTTCAAATAGCCCTCGTACTTTGAGTCAGACAGCGATGTTTTTGTTAAGCAGGAGAAAATTAATTTGCACATATTAAATTCATATTTACCGACGAATTGTTGATTCATAAATATAGAGTTTTACGCGTAGAATATTGCATTAAGTTAACTATTATAATATTATTTAAGTTAATTATTATAATTATGTTAACATTGTTAGATTGTATTAATTATTTCCATAAGTCTTTTAAGGTTTACAGGCCAACGTATTTGGTACGCAAATTTTGCAAACGGTGTTACCAATAAAATGTTGCAAACTTCAGAACACAAAGAGCAAAAAGCGGACGGAAAACGTCACTAAATACTGCCAAGATTGTATTGACGAGCTACACTTATGTTTAAAATGCTTCAAAACAATGCATCTATAGATAAAAGATATGATAAAAATTCATTTTTGATTTTTGATTTAATAAAAACTTTTAATTTTTCAATAGTGCAGATTTTATTTCAAAGCATTCTCTAATTAGCGAATTTTCATTCAACTTTACAATTATAAGTATTTGATGCACTTGCATTTGATTGTGGCAGTCAAGGTGTTAACAGAATGTTTGTGAATGGCAGGTGATTTCGTGCGGACGAAAGTCAAATGCTTCGGATGTTTGAGGTGTGCGCGGATTTTTCTTTTGAAATGTAACACGTGTGTGCCAAAATTGATAGACGTTTGATAGTTTGGGAGAGACGGAAAATTGATTCTGTTTGTAGGTACAGCTACAAGTATGTTGCTACGATGTTAGAAAATTGATTCTGTTTGTATCTACAACTTACAAGTATGTTGCTACGATGTTAGAAAATTGATTCTGTTTTTACCTACAACTTACAAGTATGTTGCTAGGATGTTAGAAGCTGTAGGTAACTGTAGTGATACACATTCAATACTTTATGAAAGCCTATTTTTTGATAAGTTTCAGTATGGAACTATCAGAAAGCAAGGGAAACGTTTAAAATAATTGTGAATACGAGTTATGGACGTTGGACAATGGCTGTATTTATTATAGTTCGTATTTAATAATCAGGAGTGCCTGTAGCACTGTTTCGCGTCTCCCTTTCTACGATTTTCTTAACAAGTTGACTGCCATGGTGGTAATTGGTGACCGGCGCAAAAGATCTCACGAAATATTAAAAAAATATCTAATCGGACGTATTTATGATTTTGTAAATGCAATTGATATAATATTAAATACAGATTTAATTCTTTGGTGTCCGATACCTTCGCATTATTTTCATTTTGCACAATTCAATCATGTTATTGGTTTTATGTATAGTAAAATATAATTTTTTTAGTTTTAATGTAGTAAAATACGAACGGCAGTCAACGTGTTAACACGTATGTTTCATATTTAATATTTCATTCCGTGTTGCGTCATTCAACAGCTAGTTCCAGAGAAACAATTAATTCTGTACATTCATTAGTTGAGCATTTCAGATATTTCACCGACTACAACATTACTTCAATTCATTACAACAATTATTATATATATATTAGAATTCAATTCATTACAAACGCTTCATATGTTCAATACGCTAAAAACCCATAATTAATCGTGAACACCTTTATCCACGGTTTCATGTGTTCCAAATGCTGTGTATTTTTTGCCAAAAACACACCGTCTGCGAGATTTTTTATCAAATCTTTTATTTATCGCGTTTTAGTTTGTCAATGCAATCTTGGTATTTAGTGATATTTTTGGGTCCTTCCTTTGTGTTCCGAAGCTTGCAACATTGCCAGCCATTTAACATGTTAATCGCCGCGGGGGTCATCAGTGACCGGAGTGCATCAAATCCTTATAATTATAAAGTTGTATGAAATTTCGCTAATTATAAAATGCTTCGAAATCAAATCTGCACTATTGAAAAATTAAAAGGTTTTAATAAATTAAAAATTAAAAATGAATTTTTATCAAATCTATTATCCACCAGTGCATTGTATTGAAGCATTTTAAACATAAGCGTAGCTTATCAATGCAATCTTGGCAGTATTTAGTGACTTTTTAGTCCGATTTTTTGCACTTTCTGTTCCGAAGTTTGCAACATTTTATTGGTAACACCGTTTGCAAAATTTGCGTACCAAATACGCTGGCCCTTCCTTCTTTTACAATTCATGCCGTATTTTTATAAATAACGAATTTAATTATTATTTTGCCGTTCCATGTTCAGAATGGTAAAAATATTTTCGCGGCATTCTGAGCGAAACATGTGATTTCAGGGTGGCAGTCAAAGTGTTAACAGTATGTTAGGGACAGGCAGTAGGTATGGTGGACCCCACACCATCGAATAAGGAGCGACGTACGCATGAATTGAACATTACCACGGCCCCTTGAGAGGCCGTACGGCTGTCTGATGTTACTTCTGCGTGGGACAATGATCTTCCATCAGCCACGACATATCCCCTAATGTCACCTACACACAGCTTCTCTGTTGCTCTCATACGCTTCCACCTGCGTCTCTTACTGCCACGCGTGAGCTTATCTCATTTCATGTTGCGGATTTGTATATCGCACTCGGATACTCTTGCGAATTCTATGTGTACTTATCCCTTTTACCCCGATTTACATGTTGCATATCTGCGGACATCTTCGGCTGTCTTCGCAAAAAGTTACATCACTTATGCTGCGTAAGAAAACTGCGGGAAATTCAGAAAAAAGGCTGATGTTTAACAATTTACACGTTGACTGCCGAGCCGATTTTTCTGTATTAGAACGGCGATGCTATGAAATTCTAGAGCGTTTGACTGAATTATGCAAAATGTAAATAATGTGCAGGTATTGGAAACCAAAGGATCGCATCACTATTCTAACAATAACTGCATTTATAAAATAGTTATTTCTACTCATTGCGAATATTTTGGATCTTCAGTAAGATGTTTTTAGCCGGTCACCGATGACCATCATGGCGGTCAAAGTGTTAATTAAAGTAGCTTTAATTTTAAATGTCTTTTTCTTTTACTAATACTAGAACAGTAGCCATCGGTTTTAGTTTCTTAATATGACAAGAAAAGAAAATAGCAAAGAATGTGATGTGTCGAATGCGATGGTGTGAAATTCAATGTATCGGTGTGACTGGTTGAATGTGGTGGTAAGAGTTGTGTAGAATTTACATACGTGAAACTAGAGACTTTAATATTTATAAACAATAACAATACAATCTAGACACTTGAGCCTTATTTCCTAATCCTTCATCTTTACGTTTCGTCGTCAACTGATTACTAAACAACCAAATAATACAATCAAGAAATTCGTTACCTATGATACATCAATATAATAATTGAGGATCATAGGTGACCTTTCCTCGCCAATTAGAGGACCCTGTATTTGACATCCTACATCATATTTATCACACTTTCTATTTTTCCTTTACTTTTCCATTTACTTTACTTTTTTATTCATACTTCTATATATCATATTCATCGGTATGATATTTCATATCTTGATATTACTAGTCGAATGTGGCAGTAAGAAATGAAACACGTCGGTAAGACTGATCGAATGTAGTCACATTGTTGAGACTCTCCTGCCAAACACCATAAGCAACCTGGTTTTTCGTAAGAGATAATGGGACGCTCGAAAACTGCCACTTTTTTTCTGTTCTGTTTTTTCTGTTCCAACGTCCGTCCTTCGGAACACCTCCAGGAATTCTCTTCCTCCCAAATTTACCAGCGAGTCCGTAAATAATACCGTTACATCATAGTATAAAAGAATAGACTAAACGTGGCAAAATGAAAATAAGTTCCAAATTCATTCAGACGCCGTCACTCTGTCCGTCAAACTATTAATAAATATTTTTACTAATAAACTCTGAACTGTGTGTCCTTCGCGTATCTTCAGATAAAACAATTTATGCCGATAGGCCGGCATAATAGTAAGAAATAAAATGCGTCGGTATGACTATCTCAATAGGAAAGTAAGCAATCAATTGCATCGTTATGATTAGTTGAATATGGTGGTATAAAATTAAATATATAGATAGTAAGGAATTAAATCCACGTTATAATTGATTGAACATGATAACAAGAAATGCAGTAGTGAACTATTTTTCATGCATCACTGGCATTACTGAATATTAGTGATGAACTATTGTTCCCCCCAACCTGCATAATTTTCCACATATAGTAATAAGACAACATATGAATATTTTGCGTGTTACATGCCGGATAATGGGACCGTGAGTACAGGAACTCATAGGAGACATATGATTAACACAATATAAGTTTCATATTACAATTTAGTATGAAATTAAACGCATCGTTATGATTAATTGAATATGATAACAAGAAATGCAGTAGTGGACTATTTTCCATGCAACACTGGCATTGCTGGACATTAGTGATGAAATATTGTTCGCTTCGACCTACACAATTTTCGACATGTAGCAACAAGACAATATATGAATATTTTGCGTGTTACATGCCGGATAATGGGACCGTGAGTACAAGAATTCATAGGAGACATATGATTAACACAATATAAGTTTCATATAAAAATTTAGGAACCTCTTCACATAATGAGTTTTACAGTTCACAATTTATCAAAAGTATGATCGACGCTTTACGACATATTTCATGCATTCGCCCTTGTATTCAGTACTAAAAAAAGAATCCGCACGCATCAGATACCACATACGCAAACATCGACATAAATTCTCTGACAGCTGACACGTTCTGTACGACACTTATCAGTAGAATCTCAGCATCTGCCCACCGGCCGAATTATCTTTCTCCTGTTATGCCATTGTTCGATATATTTTTGCCCCCGGAGCGTAAAGTTCATCCTTTTACCGCCGTGCTTTTATCACTCGCTTTCTTCCTTTGACTTTCCCATTTTCCAACTGTCCATCTCTCTCTCTCTCTCTCTCTCTCTCTCTCTCTCTCTCTCTCTCTCTCTCTCTTTCTCTCTGTCGCACACTAACACACTGTAACACCGCCGCGTGTTCCTGACACCGTTTGTGCTACTCACGTCTGGCAGTTACACCTGCACGTGCACGTCGCCTATTTGTCATCGGCTCGAGATTAGAGAGCTTACAATCCTCCTACTCGAGTCCTCAAACCGCTGGCTGCTGCTGCCAGCCCTTGCCGTCGGTCGCTTCATGTAAATTGTGACCAATAATCTCACCGAGCGCATCTACCATTTTACGCGCCTTGCTTTCGAACGATCATCGAGACACGCCTTGTGTTTACACTCGCACGGATTGATAGAAAAGTATTGATAGTAAGAAATGTGATAAAATTATATTATATTTCACAGTATATTATATTATATCAGTCCTGTATTGTATTATATAATGTAGGATTGATAGTAAGTAATATACAGAAATTAATTGGAGAAGCGTTCTGTTATTTTTGGGGTCATGTTGTTTTCCTATAGATTTTTAAGAAATCATAAACAAGTCTGTTGACACTTTGACTGCCAAGCGAATTTTGCTATGTTAGAACCGCGATGCTATACAATACTGCAGAGTATGATTAAATCGTGCAAAATAAAAATAACGCAGAGTTGTTAGAGGCCCAAGTATTGAAGCACCTTCCTAATATCAATTGCTTTTGCAAAATTACAAATAGGATCCATTGCGAATTTTTTGCATTTTTAGTCAAATCTTTGTGCCGGTCACCACCAATTTTGCTATGTTAGAACCGCGATGCATTGAAATATTGCGGCATATGATTAAATCGTGCAAAATGAAGGTAATGCAGAGTTAGAAGCCAAAGTATTGAAGCACCGTCCTAATATCAATTGCTTTTACAAGATTGCAAATAGGCGTCATTGCGAATTTTTTGCATTCTTAGTAAAATCTTTTGGGCCGGTCACCACATATTTTGCTATGCTAGAACCGCGATACATTGAAATACTGCGGCATATGATTAAATCGTGCAAAATGAAGGTAACGCAGAGTTGTTAGAAGCCAAAGTATTGAAGCACCTTCCTAATATCAATTGCTTTTGCAAGAGTGCAAATAGGATTCATTGCGAATTTTTTGCATTTTTAGTAAAATATTTTGCATCGGTCACTGTGGCAGTCAATATGTTAACTGTGAAATGGCATGAAGCTGTTTAAAAATTATTGAATATTGAAATGAAGTGGACGTACATTATAGTAAATTCAATTTTCAATCATAACGCGGCTTTCTTAAACTGCTGCGAACGTTGGAATAATAGAAAGAATATTCATAATTTTATGGGAAACGAACGTCGACATGTTATGCTATGATTTGTGACCAATAATCTGAGAGAACGCATCTACCATTTTACGCGTCTTGCTTTCGAACGATCATCGACACATGCCCAGTGTTTGCACTTGCACGGATTAATAGAAAAATGTTGATAGTAAGGATTGATAGTAAGTAATATAATAAAATTATATTATATTATATGGTTATGTTCTATTGTATCAATTTTATACTATATTATATTATATAGGATTGATAGTAAGTAATATAAAGAAATTAATGGGAGAAGCGTTGAGTTTGTCACGTTATTTTTGGGGTCATGTTGTTTTCTTACAGATGTTAAGAAATCGTGAACATGTTTGTTAACTGCAAAATAACATAAACATATTTAAAAAATTATTGAAGACTGAAATGTAATGGACGTACAATATAGTAAATTCAATTTTCAACCATAACGCGGCTTGAACAATAACGCGGCTTTCTTAAACTGCTGCAAAAGTTGGAATAATAGAAAGAAAATTCATAATTTTGTGGAAAACGAACGTCGAGATGTTAAGAAATCGTGAACAAGTCTATTAACTGTGAAATGGCATGAAGCTATTTAAAAAATATGCGAAGATTGAAATGTAGTGGACGTACATTATAGTAAATTCAATTTTCAACCATAACGCGGCTTGAGATTTTTCTTAAACTGCTGCGAAAGTTGGAATAATGGAAAGAAAATTATTAAACGAATAGAAAAAAAAGTGAAAATAAATGGGAAATCTGTTTGTGACGTTATTTTTGGGGTCATGTTGTTTTCTTACAGATGTTAAGAAATGAACAAGTCTATTAAATGTAAAATGGCATGAAGCTATTTAAAAAATTATTGAAGATTGAAATCTAGTGGACGTACATTAGAATAAATTCAGTTTTCAACCATAACGCGGCTTGAAAGTTTTCATAAACTGCTGCAAAAGTTGGAATAATAGAAAAAAAATCATAATTTTGTCGAAAGCAAACGTTGAGATGTTAAGAAATCGTGAACAAGTCTATTAAATGTAAAATTGCATGAAGCTGTTTAAAAAATTATCGAAGATTGAAATGAAGTGGACGTACATTATAGCAAATTCAATTTTCAACCTAACGCGGCATATACTTTTTCTTAAACTGCTGCAAAAGTTGAAATAACAGAACAAAAATTCATATTTTTGTGGAAAACGATCGTCCAGATGTTAAGAAATCGTGAATAAGTCTATTAAATGTAAAATGGCACAAAGTTATTTAAAAAATGACCAAAAACTGAAATGGAGTGGACGTACGTTATAGTAAATTCAATTTTCAACCACAACACTGTTTGAGCTTTTTCATAAACTTCTGCGACAGTTGGAATAATAGAATGAAAATTCATAATTTTATAGAAAACGAACCTCAATGTGTTATGCTGTGATTTGTGACGAGAGTGATAGAGTTGATACTGTTGACAGCGGTTTACATATGTCGATCTGGTATTGATGCCCGTCAAAGCCAACGCCGTGAAAAGGAATTAACGGTTTTTTGATACTGACATATGCGAATGTATTCATGCCTGTTTGATACCTACGTGATAATGTCAATAACTATTTGATGGCAACACGCAATATCGCAGACTGCCTATAATCGACGTATACATTACAAAATAAGCCTGTAATATTAACGTATACCGAGGCCCCAGCAATTTGATACATTATGCATATAGTATCCAAATTAATATAATGTGTTTTCATATACATTGTAATAGCAGTATTACATGTCCATACACAATTTATCGGTATTATCGAACTACCGACAATTTCGTTAGTTATCGAACGGATTTTGATTGAGTACAGGATTGGTTTCGTCGCCCAAGAAATGCTTATACTAGGTTACTGAAATTTTCATGCTTACGGATATCCCCTGCTAAGCACTTCGGTATTGAATCGATTGAAAATTAACAACAGTACCCATGTAGATTTAATAACCTGCGAGTAAGTGAGGAATTTGAGATTATTTCCTGTTAGAACTGCGTATTTTTAGGTTTACTGTTTTTGCCAGAGTAAAGAATTTGTTAAATTTTGAATTTGTGTGTTGAATTTAATAATAAATATTGTTTGCCGATAAAGTCATTTTTTTCTCTATGCATGACAGTTTTGCATATTTTGAATATATAAAATATACAACATGAAAGTAGTTACGAGCAGGTACAAATTTTCACCATTGCAGATATTACTAATATATATAATTGCGTCTTATTGTGAAACTCTTGATAAATAAACAAACCGCAGTCGAAGGTATAAAAATTTTACTCAAACATACCGAAGCGAACATTAGAATAAATATGTTAATATTCTTATCACATCTAAAATAGTATATAAATATTGCGAAGTTATGTATGAAGTTATTATTTAAAATTTAATTTATTATCCTTTATTATAATATTACAAATTACAACATTTAGTGACAGATATTTATTATTTTATATACATACATACAGTAAATAACTCGGAAGTAAATATATGTATATGTATAAGAAATAAGAAAATAATTCAAAATGATAACATCACATAAAACAAGATTTCGCAATATGAATGTATTATTTTAGATGCGATACTCTGTAAGTCGCCTGTAGAGCGTCGTCACACAGTATGTGGAATCATCTCCGATTTATTTTGCGATCAAAAATGAACGGCGCATACACGGCGACCGGGAAAATCGAAAAATCGGTCATTGAAACGTTCGAATATCTCCGTGCAGGCTTGTCATTTATTTCCTGCTCGGCCGAAGCCCCGTTTTTCCTTTGTTCACGTATTTGTAACCGTCCGTTCAAACGTGGCCTGCACCAAAGGCCTGGACGATTAAATTTCTGCTCTTTATGTCCAAGCCGCGTCCGTCTGTAAATTCTTCGTGTCTAAATTGCGTACCTCAAAAATTATTCACTCCTATACAATTGTCGTCCGGCTAGTTACATTTTCGAGAGCAAACCGACTGTTTTTTACTAACAGATAATACGTTGTCATCGAAATGTGCAAAGATGTAATTTTATTACATAATCATATGATGACATGTAATTTATTATATAATCGTCAAGTATAATATCATATACGAATGCTTGTTTAAATGCAATGCGCAAAAGCACCAAACATTTCGAACTTAGTTGTTCTGCAAGTAGAAATATAAGTGTACACAAACATCCAATATTGTCATTTTAATAATTGTGCATCGTTCGACTGTGGCGTATTTTATATAGATTTTGAGGAAAGAGTTCAAAGGCGTCGGAATATGCAGAGTGTATTTTACAGGATATATCGCGATAAAGAAACTCAACCAGCAACTGGTCGGATTTTCCATTTAATTTTTATATAATTATTTCTCGTTAACAATGTTTCAGCTTTTTCCCACTTTAAACCTTCAATTTTCTAATTCTCTTGTTCCAATCCCCCCATATTATCAGAATTCGTGCCTCATACTTAAACAATGTCGGCGTAGGACGTTTGGACATGCTTAGACAATAAAATAAATATTCATAAAATAGTGACATTTCATGGTCATTAGGAATTAAATTTAAATCCAACACAATTATACAACGACTCATACGCAGACAATATCTGCATAGGACGTCTGGACATGCTTAGAAAATAAAATAAACATTCATAAAGCAATGCCATTTCATGGTTGACAAGAATTAAATTTAAATCCAGTACACCTATACAACGATTCATCTGCAGACAATATCTGCATAGAACGTTTGGACATACTTAGACAATACGATAAACATTCATAAAGCAATGCCATTTTATGGTCAACAAGAATTAAAAATAAATTCAACGCAACTAAACAACGACTCATACGCAGACAAAATCCACGTGGAACGTTTGGACATGCTTAGACAATAACGTAAACATTCATAAAGCAATGCCATTTCATGGTTGACAAGAATTAAATTTAAATCCAGTACACCTATACAACGATTCATATGCAGACAATATCTGCATAGAATGTTTGGACATACTTAGACAATAAGATAAATATTCATAAAGCAATTCCATTTCATGGTCGATAAGAATTAAAAATAAATTCAATGCAACTAAACAACGACTCATACGCAGACAAAATCCACGTGGAACATTTGGACATGCTTAGAAAATAAAATAAACATTCATAAAGCAATGCCATTTCATGGTTGACAAGAATTAAATTTAAATCCAGTACACCTATACAACGATTCATATGCAGACAATATCTGCATAGAATGTTTGGACATACTTAGACAATAAGATAAATATTCATAAAGCAATTCCATTTCATGGTCGATAAGAATTAAAAATAAATTCAATGCAACTAAACAACGACTCATACGCAGACAAAATCCACATGGAACGTTTGGACATGCTTAGACAATAACGTAAACATTAATAAAGCAGTGACATTTCATGATCGACAAGAATTAAAAATAAATCTAATACAATACCGAAGTCTAAAACGCCCTGGGCAGAGTTTGACCTCATGAGTCCTACTGATGATTCTACTGATCCAACTGTACAACAACGATTCATCCGTAAACATTATCCACGTAGAACGTTTGGACATGCTTCCACAATAACATAAACATTCTTAAAACAATGACATTTCATGATCGACAAGAATTAAAAATAAACCCAACACAACATCGAAGTCTAAAACGCCTTGGGCAGGCTCTATAAGTAAATAATTATGCGTTCCCTCCATCTTAGGCAAATTCAACAAATTTGCGTCTACAACCCACATTACAATTTTGACTTAGACCTCCACTCAAAACATATTTCAAGCATTTGCCCTTGTATTTAGTACTAAAAAAGAATCTGAACTCATAGAAGACATACGATTAACACAACATAAGTTTTATATCAAAATTCACCAACCTTCTAACATAATGAGTTTTACAATTCACAGTTTACTAGAAAACTGATCGACGCTTTACGACATATTTGATGCGTTCACCTTTGTATTCAGTACTAACAAAAAATAAAAATAAATAAATCCAACACAAAACCAAAGTCTGAAACGCCTTGGGCAGGCTCTATAATTAAATAATTATGCATCCCCTCCATCTTAGGCAAATCCAACAAATTTGCGTCTACAACCCACATTACAATTTTGCTTCGACCTCCACTCATGACATATTTCAAGCATTCGCCCTTGTATTCAGTACTAAAAAACAATCTGAACTCCCAAGAAACATATGATTAACACAATATAAGTTTCATATGAAAACCCACCAATCTCCTAAAATAATGAGTTTTACAGTTCGCAATTTATCAGAAAACTGATAAACACTTTACGACATATTTGATGCGTTCGCCCTTGTATTCGGTACTAAAAAAAGATAAAAATAAATAAATCCAACACAATACCGAAGTCTGAAACGCCTTGGGCAGGCTCTATAATTAAATAATTATGCATTCCCTCCACCTTAGGCAAATCCAGCAAATTTGCGTCGACAACCCACATTACAATTTCGTTTCACCCTCCACTCATGACATATTTCAAGCATTTTCCCTTGTATTCAGTAAAAAAAAAAATAAAAATAAATAAATCCAACACAAAACCAAAGTCTGAAACGCCTTGGGCACGCTTTATAATTAAATAATTATGCATCCCCTCCATCTTAGGCAAATCCAACAAATTTGCGTTTACAACCCACATTACAATTTCGCTTCAACCTCCACTCATGACGAACTACTGACTAAACTCGTTCTGCACACCCTCCCAGCAGACAGTTACGTGCTCGCGGTCTGTCGCCAAAAACACGAGGCAAAAGCGTTGTGCAGAATCGGCAAAACGCGGCGATGTTAATTGTTGCCGCGCGATAGGGAAGAAAAGTCGCGGTCAAAGGGGATCGCGGGGTGCGCGGGGGTGGTCGAGCGTATGAGGGAATAAATGCAATCGACAAACGGCGGCTAATTAATTATCGAGCCGATGCGTCCCGTTGCATGCGATTAATTAACGCTACCGTTAATCAGGAATTGATTAATCGCATTTCGGGCAACGCGCGCGTCCTGGAGGCCACCGATAGTGCCGCTGTAGTGGTGGCACTGCCGCGAATTTGCGTGTCACGTTAAATTCGCAATAAGCCCGGAAGTAATTCGGGCGATTAGCGAGGCGCGTACGGAAAAATGTAATTCGGGCCTCGTGTATTACTTTGGGCCTGCTTGGGTATTTGCTAGTGAAGAATGTGACTAGGCTACTAATTGTTAGGCTGCAGGCCTGTCCCTTCTGTTTTGTGGGTGTTTGATGTACATATATAAATTGGTTTTATTGCGAATTTTTTGCATTTTTAATAAAAACTTTTGCGCCGGCCACCGGTCACCATTTTGCCGCATTATATTTGCCGTATTGTGTTTTGCCGTCTTAGAACGGCGATGATATAAAATACTAGAGCGTTTAACTGAATTATGCAAAATGTAAATACACAGTATGTCGGAAAAATAACGGAACTTTTTAAATTTAAGGAAAATTACTAACGCTATTTTTAACACATTGTTGACCGGTTATGAGTAAACTCGTTTTGCACTTGCGTCGGCTATTTTAATTTTTGAAACGCAGGGCAATATAGAATAGCGCAAAATTTTATTCATTGTGTTCAATCACGTCGCTTTATTATAAAAAAGTATACTTTTCTTGGTACTGAGGCTTTTATTACAATTCTAGTATTAGAAAATGTCAAGAACGACGGAACGTGACGGTAAAGCATTTTTCAACGAATTATACGTGAATGCTTTATATAGTTGCCCGAGTGATTTTTAAATAAGTTGTAGTCATTTGGAAAATGATTATTGAAAATGAAATGACAAGGGCATAATCTAGCTCTTTAAAAGGAAAGAGCAACGAAACAAGATATATGTGCAAAACTTCTTGTCTACATTTACGCGTAAATTACTGCTGTATAGTTAAACATACGAAAAAATATTAAAAGTTACATCAAATTTATGTCCATAGTTCAACTTAAATTCATTATGCACGAGAAACGTTATTGAAAGTTATTTACATCGTTTTCACGAAATAATAGCCGGTGGCTTGAGACAACTTTTGCCGAAAATTGCCGGTCAACAATGTGTTAAAACAATATATAATTTTAAAGGTAATAAAAATTTTAAATAAATTTGAAATTTATAGTTAAAAAAATCTAAAGTTAAAAAAAAAATGTATAGTACTATTTAAGTTATTTAATTACATTTTACTCATTTAATTATAATACTATAACTAAAAAAAATATAATTAAAAAAAATATTTTGAATAAAAATAAACAAAATTGCCAAAATAGCTAATCATTTTTTTAACCCTTTGAGTTATTGTTATTGACGCATATATGCGTCTGCCGAAATCTATCGGTGTCGACTATGGGCGCATATATGCGTTTTCCAATCGTTTCGATTTTTTATCTATTGCAGCCACAATTATCAATGTACGAGATGAATACAGATGCATTCTTTATCAAATCATTTTCTTACATTATATCATTTGGCGTAACTGAAGATTTATCGTTAGAACATAGTTGCACCTTATGTGATCAATCAATAGCGTTCATATTAGTGAAAAGTATTTTAAAGGGTTAATCAAAGGGTAGTCAAAGGGTTAACTTAAAAAGTTCCGTTATTTTCCCAAGATACTGTGTACACATTTGACCGAACAACGGTTTGCAGAAGGCAAATTAAGCAAGTAGGCAAAAGTGTTGCAATTTAATGTTGGCGCTTAGATTTTGTTAATTTAATTATTTTTCATTTAATTATACATCTTCATAATACATACAATTTTCCATTTAATTATACATTTTTGGAATAGATTAGATTTCTTTCGTTTAATTATTTTTCTTTTAAATATACATCTTTACAATACATACAATTTTTCATTTAATTATACATTTTGGAATAGATTAGATTTCTTTAGTTTAATTATTTTTCATTTAATTATACATTTTTAGAATAGATTAGATTTCTTCAGTTTAATTATTTTTCTTTTAAATATACATCTTTACAATACATATCATTTTCCATTTAATTATACATTTTTGGAATAGATAAGATTTCTCTAATTTCATTATTTTTCTTTTAAATATACACTTTTACAATACATACAATTTTTCATTTAATTACAGATTTTTGGAAAAGATTAGATTTCGTTAGTTTAATTATTTTTCATTGAATTATACATTTTTAGAATAGATTAGATTTCTTTAGTTTAATTATTTTTCTTTTAAATATACATCTTTACAATACATATAATTTTCCATTTAATTATACATTTTTGGAATAGATAAGATTTCTTTAGTTTAATTATTTTTCTTTTAATTATACATCTTTACAATACATACAATTTTTCATTTAATTATACATTTTTAGAATAGATTAGATTTCTTTAGTTTAATTATTTTTCTTTTAAATATACATTTTTACAATACATACAATTTTTCATTTAATTATACATTTTTGGAATAGATTAGATTTCTTTAGTTTAGTTATTTTTCATTGAATTATACATCTTTACAATACATACAATTTTTCATTTAATTATACATTTTTGGAATAGATTAGATTTCTTTAGTTTAGTTATTTTTCATTTAATTATACATTCAATATTCGTTCTTCGCACACAAATCTGGGGCCTGAAGTTCAACTTAGTTTCGAAGAGACTATTTGACCGGTGACGCCGAAATAATTGCAATATCCTAACTTTATTTCCTTCTTCCCCGTCTTTTTTTTCGCAACTGCGTCGCTGTCTTTTTCACCCTGCGACTTTAGCTCGCCCAGCAAGCGTCGTTTTATCCGCAAACCCTCTTCACTCCTTCGGACTTTATCTCACAATGCCCGAAAGCCACGTAAGACGATTGAGTCTATCAACTCAGCCGGTCGAGTTTATTAAGGTTTTCGCTTCGAGAGAGAAATTACGGAAGTAGTGCTGTTTATGATAGCCGTAAAACACCGCACGGCATTCCGCCCGGTGAAGCCGACTGTGGAAAATTGGAGATATTCGTTTTGTCAAACGTTTTCCCGCCTACTGACTTGGCACGCCGCTTTTGGTCAATTACCGCCAATTACCGCGGGAAAATGTGTGACAAAATGAAAATTTGTAAGTTTTCAGTTTTACACAACCATATATCCGATTGACACATAGTTTATTATTGTAGTCTCTCAATAATATCAATAAATTCTCAATCAATTTTCATCCAAAACACTGCATTTACTCTTTATTTACGAACTTGGATATTAGATTTTAAGCATTTGGACCTCAAACATTATGCAGTATTTTCATTGTTTTGTTCGAAATGTACGTCAAAGTATAGTTGATGGTTTGGCAATATTGCAAGTGACATTTTTTACGCATTATATTGAAAGTAATATCGGAACTGCGCTAAGAACTAATGTTTGTGGAACTTGTGAAAATTATTTCACGGGAAAATAAAAAGAGAAAAAAACTAGATAGTTCTCCTTTGCAACTTCTAGCAAGAAGTATCCTACAAGCAATTTTTAAGCATCAGATTCTAGCAGTCCTACGGATTGCGTAGAGAAACAGCCCATTTGATTTTTTATAACAAAAATGTCATCTTCATGTAACATTGTTTATGGAAGTAAAAAATGCTGCGAAATATAATGCGTATATATATATTGGCAATTCATAAACATCTCGCGAAGACCGTGGCAATTAATGTTACGCACATGTACGTATTTTTTTTCTTCTAAAAATTAAAATATGAGAAGGTTATATATCAACGTGTTGACGCTTCTATTCAACGCAGATTCTTTTACTTCGCAATCCATAATTATATTTACAGCACTGACACAAATTAAGAAAGTACCTACACACGTACTGACCCATCAGTCACCTGCGAAGTAAATGAAAAATTCTATTTCATTACCTTCCTTGCTAGGCACAATATAAAAATAAAATAATCTAAAAAATAAAATAAATAAAATTTCTACTGGTATCAACCTACCACTTTAATATACTACGATAACCATACTAATATCACTTTTTATTATTGCGAGACAATTAAATATTCAGCAATGCTAATTCATCGCAGATTCAACGCGATTTTTCATAACAAAAATGTAATTTTCATGTAACATTGTTTATGGAAGTAAAAAATGCTGCGAAATATAATACATATATATATTGGCAATTCATAAACATCTCGTGAAGATCGTGGCAATTAATGTTAAGCACATGTACGTATTTTTTTTCTAAAAATTAAAATATGAGAAGGTTATATATCAACGTGTTGACGCTTCTATTCAACGGAGATTTTTTTACTTAGTAACCCATGATTATATTTACAGCACTGACAAAAATTAAGAAAGTACCTACACACGTACTGACCCATCAGTCACCTGCCAATTAAATGGAAAATTCTATTTCATTGCCTTCCTTGTTAGGCACAATATAAAAATAAAATAATCTAAAAAATAAAATAAATAAAATTTCTACTGGTATCAACCTACCACTTTAATATACTACGATAACCATACTAATATCACTTTTTACTATTGCGAGACAATTAAATATTCAGCAATGCTAATTCATCGCAGATTCAACGCGATTTTTTGTAACAAAAATGTCATCTTCATGTAACATTGTTTAGGGAAGTAAAAAAATATTGCAAAATATAAAACATGGAAATATTGGCAATTCACAATTATTTCGTGCAGACCGTGGCAATTAATGTTACGCACATGTACGTATTTTTTTTCTAAAAATTAAAATATGAGAAGGTTATATATCAACGTGTCGACGCTTCTATTCAACGCAGATTCTTTTACTTCGCAACCCACGATTATACATGCCACGTTTCCTGTCCTTCGTCTCTTCCGTCCGAGCACGTCTGGATATTGGTGGGCGTGTTTTCCCAGTGAAAAGTTGCGGCGAAAAAGCTTTGTCCCCTTGATCGTCGAGATAATGCGCGCGTTTCTTTGTTGTTTGTCATTCGGCGGTTAATCAATCAAACGTTCCCCCGGTTTTGAGACAATTAAATATTCAGGGTCAATTCATCGCAGATTCAACGCGATGTTTTGAACAAGTCCCTCGATTTACGCGCCACTTTTTTACACGGAAAATTATACCACAAGTATGCGGCGCTTTTTTTCCCGCGGACAGATAGGTGTGGTTGTCTAGAATTTGGTGTGGAATTTATTATATGGAAGTCCATGACGCAAATTTTTTGAACGTGTTAATCGTATAATTCCGAAATTTTTTGTTTGTCGTAATAGTGTTTAAAATTGAGCCTTTATCTTTTTTTTCTATATTAGAACGGTGATACTATGAAATACTAGAGCGTTTGGCAGAATTATGTCCTGTAAATCTCTGTGCACGTATTGGAGACTGATTGGATGGCATCACTTTCTAATAACAACTGCATTTATAAAATAATAATTGCTACCCATTGCAATAATGCGCGCGTTTTCAGTTCTTTGTCATTCGGCGGTTATCTTTAAACGTTCAAAGTGCTAAATACACAAATATTTTCAAATGATAAAAAAATGTTTCCTCGGTTGTCCGCGCCATTCTTTTCAGGAAAAAAGTTTGCTCAATTATATGCAACAATTTCTGAGAAATAAAATGTTAAATTTTTTTTTATGCTGATTTGATTTGCTTTGCTGTGTACATTGTAATGTATATAATACTTTTCGTGCTGTATTTTATTACGTAAATTATTTTCCCAAATACGAATTTTAATTTTTTATGCAAGTTTTTCTCAGGATCTCCTTCATGTTACAAATTTTTCGTAAGGATTATATGTCCATTAAAACGTACATTTACAAATTATAAATAAATAAATAAATATTCCTGTAAAAAGTATATTGTTGTCTTCATTCACATGAATTAAGATAATTTTAGTATAAAAAATAATTTTTCTTAAACGAAAAAAAAATCGGGTCTGAAGGGGTTAATAAGGACAACTGATTTTAGTGCACAATTATGGATGATGATCTTGGTACCTATTCTCCTTTCATGTGCGAATAAATTGAGAATAATTTTTAGTATGGCAGAACTAGTAAAATAATATGAAATAATGTTACATTGAAACTTTAATTGGTTTTTCTAATACTTTTCAAATTCGCCTGCAGCATAACTTGAACAATTTTTCTCCGATTCAAATGAAATTTTTACTGATTTATAATTGTCCAGAGATGCACACTCGATTTTTAGATCAGTTAAAAACTTTCGTTATTATAAATATTTTTTCGATAAATTCTTTGATGGTAATTTAATTTTCTCGACAACGATTTGTACAAAAATCAATATTTTACCATATACTGTGTTCATCTCTAGCAAATAATTTGAAAAAATTTTGCTTTTTGTGCATATAAATTACTGTAACATTAGTGTTTGTACATTGAAATTACTGGGTCATATCCAAAAATGCACTTTTAATTCGAGAGTTTGACTACAAATGTGCCATTTTGATTATAAAAACATAAGAATTTTTTTTAAACATTAAACACGCGCATTCAACGCCTTTAAACCAAATGTCAATATGTTATATCATGTAATTAAAACAAATTCCTAAATTTACACAAACGGAATATGTGTTTAGGTATATTGTTTCGTTAAGCTAAATGTTACCTTTAAGAAAAAAAATTATTTTTCTTAACACATTAGTGAAAGTGTACAGGCGCAAAAGATTTTACTTCTGCCGCCATTTTGAAGCAAAAACATAAGAAATTTTATTTCTTATACATTAAAGTATGCCCATTAAACGCCTTTAAACCAAACTTCGATATGTTATATCATGTAATTAAAAAAAAATCCTAAAATTTACCCTATGATTTTAGGCGTTAAGCTAGATGTTACCTCTTAATCGGTTTGTCCTGTGAACAGGTATTGAAAATTTAATCGAAACGTAGCATCGCGTTGCCAAGACGACACGCGAAATGTTAACAGAGAGAAGAACCGTATCTCGACGCGCAAGAAATAGAGACGCCGAGCGGAAGGAGATAAAGAGGAACGCACGTAAATTGCCAAGAGTCACTACCAGATCGTAACAACCCGCGCTTTCCCTGCTTTCTCCCGGTAGTTTTTTGCCGTACGTGTTTTAGGATGATTTCCTCTCTGTCGGACGGGCGCTTTTTTATGCCTGTCGGAAAAAAAGGCGGACGCGCGGGGGGAGAAGAGCTGCGCTCATCGAGACGCGATAAACTTCGTGCGATTGACGTCATAAACGACGTTTACGATTTTTCGTCGCGGTGCCTGCCGACGACGATTGTTGCAGACGGAAGCGGGAACGTCCTCTTTATTAACTCTTCGATGTCGGAACGCGTTTGCTCCGAATTGAAGAAGTTGCGTTTTTATGGCTACCGGATCGTAAATATTGAGAATCTTTAATCGGTACAAAGTGAAAATTGACGTGGAACAAGAAGTTTTGCGGAATTTCTGCGACTAGTTCCGCAGACAATTAGTTTTGTTTGGTGACGGTTTAGTTTGATTTCCAAACGGAATAGAGATGACACATTTGGAAGTAGAAGAACTGAATCGTGCGATGAATGGCAGTTAAGTGCGACTTTGAAAAAGTAATAAAGTGTGTAAAAGAAAATGGTGTCTTTCTGCAGTTTTTGCAGACAGAAACGGGAAAAAAATCTGTTTATTTACTCTTCGATGTCGGAACGCGTTTGCTCCAAATTGAAGAATCTGTAATCGGTGCAAAGTGAAAACTGACGTAACGCGAATTTTTGCGGGATTTCCGCAGACAAGTAGTTTTGTTTGGCAAAGGTTTAGTTTGATTTCCAAACGGAATAAAGATGCCACATTTGAAAGTGGAAGAATTGATTCGTGCGACGAATGGCGGTTGAGTGGGACTTCAAAAAATTAATAAAGCGTATAAATGAAAATGGTATCCTTTCGTGATTTTTGAAGACGAAAATGAAAAGGTTCTGTTTATTAACTCTGCGATGTCGGAACGTGTTTGCTCCGAATTGAAGAAGTTGCGTTTTTATGGCTACCGGATCGTGAATACTGAGAATCTTTAATCGGTACAAAGTGAAAACTGACGTGGATCGCGAATATTTGCGGGATTTCCGTACACAATTAGTTTTGTTTGGTGAAGGTTTAGTTTGATTTCCAAACACAATAGAGATGCCACATTTGAAAGTGGAAGACCTAATTCGTGCGATAAATGGCAGTTAAGTGCGACTTCGAAGAAATAATAAAGCGTGTAAAAGAAAATGATATCTTTCTGCAGTTTTTGCAGACGGAAACGGGAAAATCCTGTTTATTTACTCTTCGATGTCAGAACGCGTTTGCTCCGAATTGAAGAATCTGTAATCGGTGCAAAGTGAAAACTGACGTAACGCGAATTTTTGCGGGATTTCTGTAGACAATTAGTCTTATTTGGTGAAGGTTTAGTTTGATTTCCAAACAGAATAGAGATGCCACATTTGAGAGTGGAAGAATTGATCCATGCGATGAATGGCAGTTCAGTGCGATTTCGAAGAATTACTAAAGCGTGCAAATGAAAATAGTATATTTTTGTATTTTTGCAGACGGAAGCGGGAACGTCCTCTTTATTAACTCTTCGATGTTGGAACGCGTTTGCTGCGCATTGAAGAAGTTGCGTTTTTATAGGTACCGGATCGTGAATACTGAGAATCTGTAATCGGTGCAAAGTGAAAACTGACGTAATGCGAATTTTTGCGGGATTTCCGCAGACAAGTAGTTTTGTTTGGTAAAGGTTTAGTTTGATTTCCAAACGGAATAGAGATGCCACATTTGAAAGTGGAAGAATTGATTCGTGCGACGAATGGCGTTTGAGTGGGACCCAAAAAAATGAATAAAGCGTATAAATGAAAATGGTATCTTTTTGCAGTTTTTGCAGACGGAAACTGGAAGATCCTATTTATTTACTCTTCGATGTCGGAACGCGTTTGCTCCGAATTGAAGAAGTTGCGTTTTTATGGCTACCAGATCGTGAATACTGAGAATCTGTAATCGATGCAAAGTGAAAACTGACGTGGAAGGCGAATTTTTGAGGGATTTCTGTAAACAATTAGTTTTGTTTGGTAATGGTTGAGTTTACTTTCCAAACAAAATAGAAATGCCACATTTAAAAGTGGCAGAATTGATTTGTGCAACAAATGGCGGTTAAGTGGGACCCAAAAAAATGAATAAAGCGTATAAATGAAAATGGTATCTTTTTGCAGCTTTTGGAGACAGAAATGAGAAGATTCTGTGTATTTACTCTTCGATGTCGGAACGCGTTTGGTCTGAATTTAAAAAGTTCCTTTTTTTATGGGTACCAGATCGTGAATACTGAGAATCTGTAATTGGCGCAAAGTGAAAACTGATGTGCAACGCGAATTTTTGTGGAATTTCTGCGACTAGTTCCGCAGACAATTAGTTTTGTTTGGTGAAGGTTTAATTTGATTCTGAGCGGAATAGAGATGCCACGTTCGAAAGTGGAAGAATTGATTCCCGCGATAAATAGCGGTGAGTGGGACTTCAAAAAATTACTAAAGCATATAAATGAAAATGGTATCTTTTTGCATTTTTGCAGCTGGAAACGGGAAGATCTTGTTTATTTACTCTTTGATGTCGGAACGCATTTGCTCTGAATTGAGGAAGTTTCATTTTTATGGATACAGGCTCGTGAGCATCAAAAATATGTAATCGCTACAAAATGAAAATGAATCCGAAACAAAATAAAAATTAATCCGAAACAAAATAAAAATTAATCCAGAACAAGATGAAAATTAATCCGAATTTTGCATGAGTTCTGATACTAGTTTCGAGGACAATCTTTTTAGTTTGATTTCTAAGTTGAATACGGAGGTACCAAATTTCAACTAGAAAAATTAATTTATACGACAAAGATGAATGGCAGCCGAAGGAGTGCGATATTTATTAACTCTTTGATATCGGAATACTTTGCTGAGGATCGATGAAATTCTAAGAAATCTATAGAATACTAAGAATACTACGAAATATTAAGAAAAATATTAAATTAAATTAAAAAATAAGAAGATAAAATAAAGTTAAAAGTAAAAAATATAAAAATATAAGAAGGAAAGAATACTAAGAATCCATAATCAGTGTAAAATAAAATCTAACGCATCACGCAAACATATTGACTAACTTCTGATATTAATTCACGACACGCCTAAATGCGGACAAAATTAAATTTGATTTCTGATTAAAATCCGAGGATGTCAGGCGTGGATCGGAAAAATTTGCTCGCGCAGCGGAGAAGAATTGCAGTCGAATGTGTACGACTTGGAAAATATTAATAAGGCACAGCGACGAATGTATTATGCCCGCCATTCGGCCGTGGCATTTTTCTCGGAACGCCGACTTTCCTAACGCTCGTCGAGAATGGTACATCGTCGTACGTGGAGCGGAAGATGGAAAGGATCGAGATGTCTTGCCCGGAGGGGGTCCGTTGAAAAATTCTTCGGGAAGTGGCCCATTCGGCAGCAAGAAGGATCTTTCCTCTCTATCTTCTTCTATTTCCTTCTCTCCTGCGTTTCCATATCCACTCTCTCCTTTCTCTTAAACGACCTCTCCCCGTCTTTTACTTTTTTCGGACATAGTTTACGTATAGAGCCCGAATTTTGTATTATAGACCAGCACGTGAGTTGCGAATTGGAGGATACACATTAATAATTATTGACATTCTTAAACCTATTCTTACGTGTTAAAAGCCAGCATGAACTAAGTTACTAATTGTACTTAAATTATTAATAAATTTAACTTTAACTCAAATTATTAAATAAACTCAAAAAATTAATAAATTATTAATAAAATAAAATTGTAGTCAAATTATTAATAAATTTAGTTTCTACGAAATAATTAAATTATTAATCAAATCCGAAAGAAACTGTTGAAAATTGGCAAGCTGTAGGAATTCCACAGAAAATAATGAAGGTACTTTTTACAATTTAACTCAATTTCCTTCGCCCATTGCTATATATATCCTTCCAATTGAGCCATTCTCAAACATTTCCCAGTATTTTATACATATACCTGCATCATTCCTTGTCTCATACTTTTGAGAGATTCAACCACTTGTAAAAATAATTCCGGAGGCAACAACCTTTACCCTCATTACTCCATTCGCAGCACATCATGTTACGCACTATTTCCCGAATCTCAGGACCGGCATTTGTTCCGAAACCCAAATATCACATTTAAGGTGCATCCGGACTACACACAGGTTCGCGCAGGTTCCGTAAAGAGGTACGGAATGCTACGAAGTAATTAAAAGTTGTTTCTTGTTCTCTAAATTTTGCAATGATATTTATTATATTTGGTAATATAATTTTACTTTCCAAAATATAAACATTTATAATCATCATTTTATTTTTTAGGTATTATATTATAATGTTCATGTAATATTTTTTAATACAATGAAACTACTAAAGTATTTAAAGCCGAAAATAATATTAATAATCAACTTTGGTATGATAAAGTTGAAAGCATGGAACCACACAGACAGAAAAACACCTGGTGGCACGCGTCAAACGACTTATTATTGTCAAACTTGCATAAATCAGCCTGCAATGCATATTGGGGAGTGCTTTTAAGTTTATCAAATTGTACAAAATTATAAAAAATAAATTATTCATTTTTTTTGCAAATATATATAATATTTCTCGATGTCAACCAATTCTTATAAGTCCAATATCATTTTAATACGTTAATTGGTTCCAAAACTATACTAAATAACATGAGGGTCCGTAAACGCACGTTTCTGCCACAAAATGCACACCATGCAAGTAAAGCATCTTTTTTATCGCTCATCTTTACACCTATTTTTGACCGAACACTGAAGCAACCAGCAAGATCGATATTTCTGAACACTTGATCAACTTCTCATAGGTAAAATTCGCCAACAGCTGATCAACTGTTGTTCAACCGTTGTTCATCAATGTTTGCTTACTCTCGATGCACCTTTACATCCCCGAAGCACCACGCGCCCCATAACATTTCTTCTCGCGTCCTCTTTCATATCTTATTCCTTAGAGCGGGGCCGCTGACTGACCAGCGCGTATCGAATCGATTTTCCGCGATCGAGCAGCCTGCCCTATCTATTATCCGGTATCTATTGACGAGCCCAACATCGGCAGGACGGCGTAAAATGGCGCATCGCGAGGAACTCCCGTCCGCCATCCGTCCGCTTCTATATTTTACGCCGCGGGACCCCTGATTCCCTATTCCCGGCGCTGCTCCGATACTCCTTCGCTACTCCTTCGATACCCCGTCGATACTTCCCCGACACCCGACGAAGAGCTGTCCGTTTTCCGCGTCGCACGTCGAATAAGAAACGAAGCAGTACGTTCGTGCGCTCGCCTGCCAATTCGCACGCGTGATACGTCTGGCGGGGGCTTGTGTTGTGCTCTGACCTGTCAGTCGAATATGCTAAGCCGCGATCGAAGGGGAGTGGGAAGGTCTGACTGTTTGATCAAGACGCTTCTGCAGGGAAACGGAATGTAAGCTGGATGTTTCGATGGCTGGACGAAGAAAAGGATGATTTTGGCCGCGGTGATTTTCGGTGGCGGATATAAATATACATGTACAATACTATTGAGATAGGTATTAAGACTGACGTCATTTTCATGGAAAAGTTTTGAAACCGACTCGTGAGCGTCTTTTGCGTGCCCCTCCGTCGGTCGCTTTTTCTGTTTTCGTTGCTATGTATTTTCTGTTTTCATCACTATGTATTTTTCCGTATGCGTGGTTAGTCGCGCTCAAATTTGTTATTTATACGGGTGTTAAGATTTTTCCGTAATTATTCTTTTCATAAATATTCACTTTGTACTCTACTAATTTTTCTAATAAAAATACCAAAAAATACAAACATATACATGGACGTACGGACATACAAGTACGTGGAGGATTTAGATACGTGACACTAGAGAGCATAATGTTTATAAACAATAACAACGCAATCAAGACACTTTAGACGAAGTATAGAGAGACTGAGTAACACCTTTGATGTTGGGGTACACCGAATCGGTGACTTTGTACGGTAGCCGTCATATTCTTGGTGTAATACGCGCGTATTTGAACTGAACTTTTTATTTACTAAAATATGTTTTTATTATTTTATAAAAAAAATTAAAAAATACATATATTTCATAGTATTTCGACTAAAATGCGCGTGTTAGAATTTTGATGATAAAGAAACAGTGATACAACTATGAAAATGATGTGAATATAAATGAAAATCATTTTTTGATATAATGTAAAAAATTCATAATATTTATAATTATTAAATACAATAAATAAGAAATATTCAATTAATGAAAACTATAATCACACTAGTTAATACGTGCTATAATTTGTAAGAAAAAATATTGTTTGACTGTCATTACAAATGATGATTTATGTTAAAATAATTTATGTATACGCATGAAGGGGAGAAATTAAACAATATCACATGAAATAAATTCTAATCTTTGTGTTCTCACTACCATACATATGTAGAGCGATTGTTGATGATGTGGCACTCTTGACTGATTTTGACATTGTAATGTACATAATACTTTTTGTGCTGTATTTTATTATGTACATTATCTTTATGAATACGAATTTTATTTTTTTATACAAATATTTCTCAAGATCTCCTTAATCAAGGTCATATATCCGTTAAAATGTACATTTACAAATTATGAATAAATAAATAAACATTTTTGTAAAAAGTATATTGTTGCCTCCATTCATACGAATTAAGTTAATTTTAGTACAAAAAATAATTGTTCTTAAACGAAAAAAAATTCAGTTCTGAAGGAGTTAAAACCGAATTTATTACTCTGATGCATACTCTGCGGTGTTGTGGTTCTGAATGTGTACTAACCGGGGTTTTGAGTCTGAATGTGTACTGAGCGGAATTCTGAATCTGAATGTATACTGAGCAGAGTTCTGAATCTGAATGTGTACTGACCGGGGTTCTGATTCTGAATGTTGGAAAATGGCATTGGCGGGTTTTAGAGAAAGATTGCTGATGGAGAGGATAGCTGAGTTGTGGTACGGAATATTCCTGAAAAGCTGAGTGGTGGTGTGGGGGTAGGAAAAATTTGGATGCTTCACGACGATGAAAGAGACAAGTACCGTGTCTTTTATTACCTGAAAAATCGTACTCTACCATCATCCCAGGTACGGCACAATAGTAGTATTCGGGAGAAGCACGCATCAAGCTTTTCGGGTAGGGGGTTGAGGTTCGATAGGTGTGCGGAACAAAGGAAGGACAGTCGAGAAGTGCCGGCGTAAAAAGTTGGATGTGTGTCAAAGAGTAGCGATCCGTGTAAACCTCTCTCTACTCGTATTTAAATTTTAGCGATAGGAAAAAAGGGAACGTTAATTCTCGACCTGTACCCATTTCCTTTCTTGCACATATGCAGTTTAAATACGGTGTATGCGTATTTGGGTAGCGTCAAAATTATGGTGAAAAAAAGAGTTAAACATGAAGAATTATTGACAGTGTTCAATAGAATTATATAATTCAAGATGTATGATATATAATATATAATATATAATATTAGATCTACCGGAAAGTTCTGTTCCTTTATCAAGTGAAAGAAAATAATACATTATTCATACATTTAATAATATTTATTGTAGAATATAATTTCGGTCGTTACTTACGATCACTGGACAGCGTGATGGTAGTTTGAAAATTCCATTTTTGAAAAATATCTCGTCTTTAATGGCGAAGAAATTACATTATTCTATTATAAACAGAACTTTCTGGTAGACCTAATATATATGATATATGATATATAATTCAAGATGATGTGGAAATTAAATCTGTTATTCTTATTTCATTTCGAGTGAGTTTGATGTTGGCGAAATTGTGTTGTCTCTGTATTATTGAGAGTTGCAAATGTTTAATAACATATTTAAATAAAGGTGTATATGGGAAAAAATATTTTTGCGAAAAGAACGCATGTGGGAAAAATATAATTATCCACGCTATACATTGATATATGTGTGTTTATGATATAACATAA
Source organism: Cryptocheilus praepositus (assembly GCA_033815515.1). Taxonomy (NCBI): domain Eukaryota; kingdom Metazoa; phylum Arthropoda; class Insecta; order Hymenoptera; family Pompilidae; genus Cryptocheilus; species Cryptocheilus praepositus. The sequence continues at coordinate 3,472,982 of JAWWQZ010000215.1, read as the reverse complement.
GTACTTGATTTTCAACGTTATACATTAAAGTATAGTTATGTGAATCCACCAATTATATTTTTCTTTCATTCCCAATTGCGACCGTCATAAACGGTATGTCTAGAAACATTATTTTGGAAACAATTATTGCAACGTGCCTGCAAATTTGGAATATATTCCATATAGCGTCGCTTGTATTAAAAACTAACATAAGTAGACTAATTGTAAGAAGCTTCGTAAAGAAAAGTATACACGAAATAATACGTAGAAACCATGAATCGGAACTAAATGTAAAAATCAATTTCCTATGATTGGAAAGTAAATTGGTTCTCTTAAAATGGAAAATTTTCTGTGATTGAAACTGCGACTTTCATTATTTTTCATAGCGTCCCGCTCATAGGAATGTTAACCGATTTCGATCAGTATGTATACAACTGACCTAAATATACAAAATGTAGTCTCTCAATTTTCATTACAGCGTCAGATAAAAAAAGGGCTGTAATAAACGACCTTCACTATTTTTTTTTCGTACACTCTATAAATTACCACTTTCTTGGTCTCGAAAGAAGTCAAGTCGCGTTGTCCAATTTTATGAAAGATACTCCGTTTTAAAAGGTGTCCGAATATTGATGTCGGGAGCTGTATATTTCATTCGATGGCCACCCTTTTTGACCGTTTCTGCCGTTTGCGACCGTTTGTGCCATTGTACGCAGGCAAGATTGCGCGGAATAATTCACTCGAGGGCCCGAGAATATTTGCCGAGGCGATGATCGTGCGCCGTTTCATTTCTGATATTTTATTTTCGCTCCTAAGGGACGCAGCGTCGATCTCATGCATTCAGTATGATCGCTTTGGCCAATGAAAGTGGAATACACAGGCGTGCGGAATTTTTTATTTCCGTAAGCATGAAAGTCAAAACGTACGAGTGTAACAAAGAATACACGCAGCAGGAGGATGCAACATTATTTCACTTCAGTTCAATGAATACATTTATGACAGATGCAATGTATAAGTGTGAAGGCAAAAGTCGCAGACGCGGGTTTGCATGATTGGGTTAATAAATTCATAGTATATGCGACGTGTAGTGCAGAAGCAAAGTTTTGCACACATATGGGCCGTTTGTTTTGAAAGTGGTGTAAGTCCATTTTTTCTTGTTTCTAGAAAATTAAAGGTTAGCATATCTGTTAATTAAAAAATTTAGGCAAATTATATGAAGTCTGGCAACGTTTCTACCGATTTATCAATATGTAATTTGGTTGTAAAAATTTGTTTTAGGCGAATATTACTAAACTAATGTCTATTTACGAGCTGCAAATGGACTTACACCACTTTCAAAATTAAACAATTGTAAAAATCGTTTAATTTCAATTTTCAAAAATCAAATATCGCTTAAAATATATTTCATATTAATCGAATTTTGTTTACAAATAATGACAAGATATAAAATAGAAGTAGTATTTTTCATTTTAGACGATAATTACATTGTTAAAATTACAAGATATTGGTAGTATTTACTTATGCTCTGCATTTAGCAGTATTTTGAAATATTCAGGATGCACCGGAGATATATAAGATAATAACTGCTTGATATCTTCATATTTTTCATAAGTAACAAGCCTGACATCTTGGTACAAAGGCGCCAGGGCAATTCTATCAAATTTTATTCGAATTGCTGGAATCAATTTTCTTCTTTTTGTATAGTACTTTTGTTCGGTATTTCGTTTAATTTTGTTTATTCCTTGCATATATTTTCCTTTGTTTTGTTCTGCAGAATCTAAATTCTCAGTAACAATATCCTCATCTGATGAAGATTCTACCTTTATAATTCTTCTTCTCTTTTTAGGTTTTGTTAATTTGTTTTTCATAGTGGAATTATCTTCATTCTTCGGTTCTAAGATTATTTTTTTGTTTATATTCATGGGCTTTATTTCTGTGTGAACTTATTTAAAGTTAAATAAAATAAATATTTTCAACCGTCATAAAATAATATTGTTATAAAACAATATTGATTTACCATTTGCTTTTACCTATTATCACTATCTGATGTTAATATGAAATTATCCATTTTAGGAGGAAAATGAAATAAGTAATATAAACTAGTGACTCTTGACACGTAATACAACGTGTAGATACTCTTGACACGTAATAACACGTAATATAAAACAAATGAAAAATGACACGCTACTGGAAATTGGACTTACACCACTTTCGTAATCAATGATTACGCAATTTCTTTTACCGACCAATTTTGACTTGTACAAAACATTGGCATTTTTTAAGAAATTAAATACTACCTAGTTATACATAAAAAGTTTATATTAAATTAAGCATAAATTGCGTGATATCTCATTTTTTTTTTAAATGGACTTACACCACTTTCAAAATAAACGGTCCATATGTTCACACAATTGAATTGCTACATTTATAGTGGACGCGACGCGTGAGTATAAAAACAAAGGTTTCTATATAATGAATGAGTGAAAGCATGGCAGATGCAATATATAATTATAAAAGCAAAGATTCGTGAAAACATGTATACTTTGTTCGTTGAAAATGCAAACTATAGAAATTGATTACTGTTACCCCATAGATTGCGACTCCACTGATGTTATATACTACCAAAATTATAATTGAATTAATAAATTGATATACACAGTATCCCAATGTTTTGCGGCCAAAGTGTGCCAACGTATTCTACACGCAAAAGTAAGAAGAAAATGTTATATAATCACATATGCTCTCAAATGTTTTATTAAAGGGTTATAATATAATATAATATAATATAATGTAAAATAATAATGAACTGGAGTTTCGTCGACACAGCATACGAACGTCTTATGAATATCTGTATTTTTATTTACGTGTACTTATGTTACTTGCAAAAGTAGCTGATGTCGACATTTTTTATTAACGTTTTATTAGCAAGTTAACATTTCAAAATTGCCGATGTGGTATTCTTCTTTGAGAGAATCTCCGCTGATATTTATTTATAGCAACTTGGGCACTTCCATTACAAAAAACTGTATATAAAATGCATATCAACGTACTTACGATTGGAAAATTCTCGTGGCATCTTGATATGAAGTCGTACAGCGTACTAAACATTATTAGCTCAGGAGAAATCAATATTGACATCAACTACTTCAAAAAGTAAACATAAAAGTTTACGTAAACAGAAATAAAAATATTCATAATACATTCGTACGTTGTATCGACGAAATGCCGATTTATCATCATTTTCTATTATATTATATCATAACTTCTTAATAAAACATTTAAGACCATATGTTCATAGTATAAGATTTCTTACTTTTGCGACTAGAATACGCTGGCAAAGTTTGGCCGGAAAAAAACTAGGACACCCTGTATAATAAATGTATATTATATGTAATAAATATATAATATATACGTATTAAATGTAATAAAGTGACATAAATTAACGTATAACCTTCTGTATTCCGCGTCTAAAACACACTTCGAAACTTTCAAGCTTTACTTAACCGCGGTCACAAATTTCATTATTTTCCATTTCGTTGAACTCGTGCCTCACTGATCTTAATCAGCGTTATTATGAGCTGTGGTAGTATCCATTAATGTGACGTTCTAGTCAAAGTTAAAAAAAAAGACGTCACTCGATCGAGAGGCGGCCGACTTTGTCGGCCATTAAGAGAAACGGGACGCTCTCTTGGATCATAATGAATTTCACGCGTCGACGTCGATGTTGCCCTCGTTAGCGAACTCTACCCAATCTCGTCCGACGGCTAATAGAGACGATCCCAATTAAAAATGTCGCAAAATTATTTTCTCCGCGCTAATTAAAGGCACGCCTCTAAATGAGCGTGCGGCGAAATGTTCAATTGCGACGCCGCCATTGCTTTTTGTTCGCGAAACGTTCGATAAAGTCGCATGACAATCACGAATTCTGCCATTTTCGACAATAATTTGTTTGACTTATCTCAACTTTTGGTATTTATAACTCTATGAAGGTAACTTTTGCGGTCGGCAGATTTTCTTCAGAAATCTAACATTTCTCAGTTACTTTCTATACAGAGTTTAAAATCCATATATGGATGTTAAAACACACAGAATTTGATGAAACTGATTTGTTGTGTTTATCATTACTTGTAATATTTAAGAATACAAATTTTTAATCTCTGTAATGTTCTAACGTATGATATTTCGCGAAAAAATCATCGATATGAAGTCCTGCACAAGTATCACAGTACGTGTGTGTTTGTAGTATTTTTCCCGCAGTTTTCTTGTCGGAACATACTGCACAGTCTTTCTTGCCTCCTGAACGAATTATATGAAATTGATTATTTAATGTAATGTCCACGAATGACGCTAAAGATTGCGGTGTAAATAATATTTGGTACCGGAAATTTCCTACTAACTGATTAACTAAACATTTCACAAAATTTAAGTTTGTTAGTGGCTTTTCGTTGTTCTGTTGTTTTGTTTTTGCATTTTTGAAGGTTTCCGCTACGGGGATGTCGACTTCTACGACAATTTAAAATGCACCGATCGCAAAGGGTTAAATGATGAAGTAAATCCAGGAAGTGTCAAGATAATCATGCCGATGTCATAATAACATACATTTTATCATGACACATTGAAAGCAAAGCTTTATTATTGCCGCATTCCGACCATTGATAATTGAACGAAATTGAATTATTTGAAAGTTTAGAGAATAAAAAAGGATTCTATACGTGCCCTCTTCGAAGGAAGGAATTGCATTCAACTAATTACATTAAAGATTGTGGTAAAAATAACCGTTTGGGCGACAGTATATTATGAACTGAAGTTTTTTTATTGGAAATTTAGTTTATTATTGAAAACAACTTGTACTCTGTATTTTCGAAACCACTTAGGGTGTCCTCTTCAGGAGTTCTAAAATGTTGAATTTTATATTTGGAGATAAATTAACGTGTAAATGTATTGTGTTTTTCTGGTTATTGGTTATATTATGATATGCATTTCATTGTATTTATATGTCATAATATAAAATTCGACGAGCCCAACATACAGGATATTCGAAAAGAACCAAAATACTACGTGTTAACGAAGTTATATAGGTGAATGCAAGTTTATGTGAATGTATTAGGTAAAAAATTGAACATAGTACGTAGAAAAAGTTCATGAAAATGTTTTACTGAAAAATATGAACGTTAAAAAATTTCCATTGAATCTTGCGGCGGTTAAAATGTATTTTATATTTGGAGATAATTTTTGGTAAAAATTCTGTTTTTCTGGTTATTGTTATAATATTTGTATTGCATTCTATGCTTATACGTCATTATAAAATACATTATTATACTGTATCTTATTTTTTTATATTTATTGTATTTATTATCTACAATTATATCTTAATGTATTGTTAAAAAATTGAATACTATACAATTAAAATGTACAAATGTTCCAGAAAAATATGAACGTTAAAAAATTTCCATTGAACCTTGCGGCGGTTAGAAGTACTTTTCTGAGAGCCAATTTTAGGCAAAAATTCTGTGGGCATTGTTTAATATTGTATGTGGTCTCTATGCTTTAGACATACAAAATACATTATTGTACTGTATCTTATTTTATTATATTTATACTTATTGTATTTGTTTATATTTATTATATTTATTATCTACATACAGTATCTTACATTATTGTTATCCCCTACTATAAAATTAAAATTTACCAACAAACACATGAATCAAACACAGTAGCAAGGATCGACAATTTTGTGCGGCGACCGCCGATAATTTTTAGGCAAAAATTCTGTGGACATTGTTTAATATTGTATGTGGTCTCTATGCTTTAGACTTACAAAATACATTATTGTACTGTATCTTATTTTTTTATATTTATATTTATTGTATTTATTATCTACACATTGCATCTTACATTATTGTTATCCCGTACTATAAAATTAAAATTTACAGCTCCTGAAGCGGGAACCGTACGTGATTTTGACGTACGGAAAAGCAAAAATTACTTCCAGCAAACACACAAATTCCACTAAAATAGCTGCAGCCTCTAACATCATCCGTACAAAATTTTATTTTTCAACACAATTCACACTTAAATAGTTTCGCAATAACGTAATTCCGCATTCTACCATGAATCCGTCTGTCCGCATCGATCGGTTAGGAAAAAATTCACGGAACCCCGGGCTCAAAAACTCGCGCAAACACGCAAAAAGGACATTCCCAATTTCGTTCGCGGAACAGTAGCAAGGATCGGCAGTTTTGTGCGCATTATTTAATATTGTATGTGGTCTGTATGCTTTAGACTTACAAAATACATTATTGTACTGCATCTTATTTTTTCATATTTATAGTTATTGTATTTATTATCTACACACTGTATCTTACATTATAGTTATCCCGTACTATAAAATTAAAATTTACAGCTCCTGAAGAGGGAACCGTATGTTATTTTGACGCAGGTAAAGCAAAAATTACTTCCAACAAACGCACAAATCCCACTAAAAACCCTCTAACATGCTCCGTACAAAACCTTCTTTTTCAACACAATTCACACTTAAATAGTTTCGCAATAACGTAATTCCGCATTCTAGCATTAATCCGTCTGTCCGCTTCGATCGGTTAGGAAAAAAATGCACGGAACCCCGGGCTCAAAAACTCGCGCAAACACGCAAAAAGGACATTCCCAATTTCGTTCGCGGAACAGTAGCAAGGATCGGCAATTTTGTGCGGCGGCCGCCGATAGAAATTTCCTCGTCGAGCGTTCCTGTCAATCAAAGGGAAAGTATTATCCGGCCGGGCGGGGGCAAGTTTCGATCGTACGAGTATCACGAGGCAGGTGGTGCCTGGTTTACGAGACTAGATTTTCGGATATGGCCGGTTCGGCCATCACGATTCGTCGGCTGCAGGCCTCCTACATCGCCGCGTGTTGCAATATAAATGAACGTTGCACATATAAATTCGGTAATACGGCGTTCGCGATATATGGATAGAGATAGACGTAAATATCGCTAGTTTGCTGTACGGCCTTTGCCCATTACCGGTGACGGTATAAATAGAGGATGGAGCGGAGAAGAGTTGCCAACACGATGGCTGAGAGCTTAATGTATGTGTCTAAGCGGGGGGTGGGGCAAACGAAACTAATTTCGTCATACTAGGAAATCGAATGCGGCGGAATGGCAGCTGAAGAACGCTTTGCAGCGAACGAAGTGGGTTAGGGATGATTTTGGAACGTGTTTCCGGTCGAGTGCGGACGATTGTTATTCATGTTTTGGAGAAAATATTTTGCAACGGGTATAAACGTTTCTTATACTGTGCAGAAAGTATTTTGCAGATGCAGTCGGTTATTATTAATATTCTGCAGAAAATATTTTGCAACGAGTACAACCGTTTCTCACACTATGCAGAAAATATTTTGCATGTATTGCAGTCAGTTATTACTAATATTCTGTAGAAAATATTTTGCATGTAATTCAGTCGGTTATTACTAATATTCTGAAGAAAATATTTTGCATGTAATGCAGTCGGTTATTACTAATACTCTGCAGAAAATATTTTGCATGGAATGCATTCGGTTATTACTAATATTCTGTAGAAAATATTTTGCATGTAATGCAGTCGATTATTACTATTATTCTGTTGAAAATATTTTGCATATAATGTAGTCGGTTATTACTAATATTCTGTACAAAATATTTTGCATGTAATGCAGTCGGTTATTACTAATATTCTGTAGAAAATATTTTGCAACGGGTACAACCGTTTCTTATACTGTGCAGAAAATATTTTGCATGTAATGCAGTCGGTTATTACTAATATTCTGTAGAAAATTTTTGCAGTCGATTATTACAACTGCAGAAAATATTTTGCAACGGGTACAACCGTTTCTTATGCTATGCAGAAAATATTTTGCATGTAAGGCAATCGGTTATTACTAATATTCTGTAGAAAATATTTTGCATGTAATCCAGTCGGTTATTACTAATATTCTGCAGAAAATATTTTGCATGTAATACAGTCGGTTATTACTAATATTTTGTAGAAAATATTTTGCAAGTAATGTAGTCGGTTATTACTAATATTCTGTAGAAAGTATTTTGCATGTAATGCAGTCGGTTACTACTAATATTCTGTAGAAAATGTTTTGCACGTAATTTAGTCGGTTATTACTAATATTCTGTATAAAATATTTCGGCATGTAATGCAGTCGGTTATTAGTAATATTCTGTAGAAAACATTTTGCATGTAACGTAGTCGGTTATTACGGCGAAATTTTTTTTTTCTACAGTTATTTTATGTTGTTAACACTTTGAACGCGACTAAAGAAATACAATTGTAACAAATTGAAACAAATACTATTGAATAACTAAAGGTACTATTGAAAACCTAAAAGTTTTTATCAAATGAAAAATCAAAATTTAATTATTATCGAATTTTTTATCTACCGGTGCATTGTATTGAAGCATTTTAAACAAAAGTACGGCTGAATACAATCTTGGCAGTATTTAGTGACCTTTTTAGTCCAATTTTTTGCACTTTATGTTCCGAAGCTTGCAACATTTTAATAGTAATAGTGTTTGCAAAATTTGTGTACCAAATACGTTGGCCCTTCTTTTTTTTGTAATTCATGCCGTATTCTTATAAATAACGAAATTAACACTTTACCAACCGCTGTTGACTGAAGATGCCACTCATTAACGACCGACTCTGTTTTGAATATCGCGCAGGAATTGTGTATGTGCCTATTTATAAAGCTTTATAACTGAAAAATGCTGAATGTGTTGTTGACAATCCTTTGGTTTCAAAGCAGTGCAATATTATTGTCATTTAATAGGTACACAACTTTGCTCCCGCCGTTTTTCCCTTTCGTCCAATGCAAAAAACGGCGGGAGCAAAGTTGTCCACCTATTAATATAACCGTTGACCACTGAAAAGCCGATTAATCGACTACCAGTAAATAGCAGTTGGAACCGAAAAGTCGATCAATCGGCTAGTGGTCGTTAACACGTTGAACGCCGCGTCACCCAGATATCGGCGACGTCTACTTTTCCACAGGGGGCCCGTCACCCGTAAACGGATGACACTATTCTTCGTCTGATTAAACAGAATTTTTGAGGTAATTTATAATAATTTCATTTGTAATACAATTATGATGAGTATAGAAAGCAACAATAAACTATAAAATAAACAAAAGTAAACATTAAAAATATACTTATATTTACACTTTTGCACTGACTGACAAACATTTTAGAGATCAAGATATGAATAAAGATGTGAAATATATACAAAAAATACTGCTCGCCCAAATGAATTGAAGAAACTGAAAGTTCTGAGGAGACTGAAAAATCTCTCATAGTGTTTTTTCGGAACACTTATCGTATTTCCCATTTCAAGGTTCTTTATACTTTGTAAGCATCTTCCGCAAAATTATTGTTTAATCCTCTTTAAGAAAAAAAATATTTTCTAAAAATAAAAATGATACTTATCAAAAACATGTCTTCTAAAGAAGATCCTCTAATATATAATATCACAAAATAAACTGTGGTTACATTTAAACGACGCATTGCATTGTATTGCTCTTTCTTATCGTGCTTCTTACATTCCGAGTTTCGCATTTAGGCCCCGGGAGAAACTCCACCGATTTACGCTGGGCGTTCAACGTGTTAAAGTGTTAATTATTATTTTGCCATTATATTCAAAGAATAGTAAAAATATTTTCGTGGCGTTATAAGCGAAACATCTGATTTCGGCGTGGCGTCAACGTGTTAAGGTCGGAAACTTTTCAAATACCCTTCGTAGAAGCATTCCCTACACGTGCTTCTGTTTACATATCCGCGAAAATACAAGTATTTCATCCGGTTGACACCACTGATCCATGGGTCCCGTTTCTAACAGGTACATCCGATATCGGTAGATCGTCGTACGTGAATGCTGTCCGAGGATATAGATCCCAGGGCATATATCTTCGAACGTACATACGTATGTGCACGGCGCAGACTTTATGAATTATAGAGTGTGCGTAATGCGGGGACCATAAATTACGCTGTCCATATGGTGTCGAGTCTATAAATGACACTCATAAACGGAATTTATGCTCGCCGGGCCACCCTCCGCGCCCTTTTTCCTTCTGCCTGCATAATCCGGACGTTGGCGAGCGTTAAGGGCAGCAAACTGGTGAATTTTCGATTTTTAACACCCCCGGCTTCTGTCGTCGGACAAATCTTGCGCGATAAGTCTCAGGTGTGAAGACCCTGTCTAGTTGTTCTTATGGCGCACTTTAGATGGTGTTATCGAAATTTCTCGGGGCAGAGTCATTTTGTAACGGGACATTCGTTCAGCGGATGCTACTGGATTTAACATGTTGCAGTATTTATTATTGACGCGGCGCGTGTACTGATTTCATGATACATTTAATTTAATGACCCATTTTTTTGTTTTGTCAGTACGGTAGCGCGATCACGAAGGTGGACAATTTTTAATGGGATTTAGTACAATTTTAATTACAAAATATGCTCCGACGAATCGGTAGAAATCGGCTGTGTAGTGTGTTTAATATTCTCTATAAAGCGTAAGTGACAATCAGCTGTATTCGACTTAAAATATTATGTAGTATGTAGTAATTTTTTGTAAAACGTAAATAACGATTGACTGTACTAGACACAAAGTACTAGTAATAACTTTGTATATTAAACACAAAATATTTTCTGCACATGATATTTTGCATCGAAATATGTATTTTTCTTAAAAGGCCGCAAACTTTTCAAATAGCCCTCGCAGTTTGAGTAAGACTGCAATGTTTTTGTTAAGCAGGAGAAAATTAATTTGCATGTATTAAATTCATATTTATAAACGAATTGTTGATTCATAAATGTAGAGTTTTACGCGTGAAATATTGTATTAGATTAACTATTATGTTATTATTTAATTTAATTATTGTAATTATATTAACATTGTTAGATTGTAATAATTATTTTCATAAGTCTTTTAAGGTTTACAGTTAACATTATGTTTTGTGTGAATGAAATGTTATGATTTCTTTAGGAATCAATAATAGAAATTTTATTTCTAATAGATTTTAGTAGTTAATTCAACTTAAATTTATTTCTGCAAACCAGATATCGTTAAATTGGATTTATATTTCAGTTCTATTATTTTAATTACAGGAATTTTGTAACATGAGATTCATTAAACTGATACCTCATTTTACTCCGAGATAATATGTGATTATACATATTAAATTGTTCATCGCGAAAACTCTCACATGCAAAAAGAAATAAATAATTATTTTCCAAGAACCAATACCCGCAATATTGTTAAAAATTTGGAAAATACATGTCATTATTATAATAAAATGAAAAAACATCCGTATAAAAATATAGTATATTTCTGCGACGTAAATTTAAAAGAAAAAGATAGTACACTTTATATATATATATTATAGTATACTAGTATACTACTACACTATTATAATATTATCCGCAAGGAAATGAAAAATATACTTTGAAACTCCCATTTTCTGCGACTTAAGTTTAAAAAGAAACAGTATACTTTGTATATATATTATAGTATACTAGTGTACTGGTATACTAGTGTACTAGAGTACTGGTGTACCAGAGTATTGATGTACTAGTATACTATAATATATATACAAAGCATACTGTTTTTTTTTTTTATATTTACGTCGCAGAAAATGAGAGTTTCAAAGTATATTTTTCATTTCCTTGCGAATAGTATTATAATAGTGTACTAGTATACTAGAGTACTGGTATACTAGTATACTAGTGTACTAGAGTACTGGTGTACTAGTATACTAGTGTACTGGTGTACTAGTATACTAGAGTACTGGTGTACTAGTGTACTAGTATACTAGAACACTGGTGTACTGGTATACTAGTGCACTAGAGTACTGGTGTACTAGTATACTGGTGTACTGGTGTACTAGTGTACTAATATACTAGAGTGCTGGTGTACTAGTATACTAGTGTACTGGTGTATTAGTATACTAGTATACTATAATATATATTCAAAGTATACTGTTTTCTTTTTTAATTTACGTCGCAGAAAACGGCAGTTTCAAAGTATATTTTTCATTTCCTTGCGGATAATATTATGCTAGTGTACTGTATTGCGGATAATATTATAATAGTGTACTAGTATACTACAGTACTGGTATACTAGCAAACTAGTGTACTAGTGTACTAGATTACTAGAGTACTAGTGTACTAGATTACTAGAGTACTGGTGTACCAGTATACTAGTGTACTGGTGTACTAGTCTACTAGTATACTAGAGTACTGGTATATTAGTATACTAGTATACGAGAGCATTGGTACTATATACTGTATTTTTTTTTAATTTACTAGTATACTAGTGTACTGACTAGTATACTAGGAACTGAGTACTAGTACAAAGTATATTTTATATATACAAAGTATACTGTTTCTTTTTAAATTTAAGTCGCAGAAAATGGGAGTTTCAAAATATATTTTGAATTTTCTTGCGGATAATATTATAATAGTGTAGTAGTATACTAGTATACTATAATATATATACAAAGTATACTATTTTTATTTTAAATTGACGTCGCAGAAGATGGGAGTTTCAAAGTACATTTTTCATTTCCTTGCGGATAATATTATATATATTATAGTGTACTAGTACACTATAATAGTATATTACATCACAATTGTATGTAAAACTTAATTTCGACATATTACAATTAGGTCCATAATTACGAAACCACCAAAGTGATGACCCGCCACGATTTCACGGGAAATCCAGCGTGTTGCGTACAAAAGTTGAACTATTTTGCATCGAACGACCCGACATTTTGCGCCGCCGACAAAAGATAGGAATCGTGACGCGCGTTCGAAACTCGCAAGCTGAAAACACGAAGTCACAGATGGAAACGCGCAGAGATAATTTCGAGATCAAACATTTACACGGTGACCGGTCTATGTCCAGATACATAGAGCGGTTGCACCATACATACATAGATGTGTGCCCACAAATACGGTCGCACGTGGAGCGGCGGGCCGAAGCAATTTCCCTCTTAACATTAATATTTGATCCTCTTAATATTTCAGAAGGAAACTCAGCGGACGTAACTCTCGTAACTGGCTGCCCTCAACTGACCATCCCTATTGGCCGCCCACTGCCTCGAGGCTATCGCCTAAAAGGGTCAATCAGGGACGTAGCCATAAGGGATGAAAGAGAAGTAATAATGTTGCTGCCGAGTTGCCACTTTTTTCGCAGCCAGATCCCACGGAATGGGAAAAGTGATTTTAGTTAGTGCCGTGCTTGTGAAACAGTAATCTGCGCCGACGGAGAGAGAAAATTTGAACATAGAATCGGCTCGTGAAACAGGAAATGAAATTGATATCTCAATTTTGGTAGAATCTAAATTGGCGACGGGACAATGTTATTGTGCATTTTTTTTATTGTAATGTTTAAACTCACTTATAAATTTCTTGCCAATCTATTATAAATTGCAGATGGTACAACTTTGTTGTGGATGTTTTATTGTAATATTTTCATTAATTTGCACACTTTTTTCAATAATCAAACATCAATTTGTTTTACAAATAATATTTGTATATATTATGTTGATTCGCAACTTTTTTTCTATTTCAACAAACTGGATTTACAAAACTACAAAGAATTAATTTGTACATTTTTGTAAATAATAACAAATATATATATATATATATATATATATATATATATATATATATATATATATATATATATATATAAATATAAACCGTGTTTGGATTCTATCAAAAAAAACGAAACGCAAAACTTGTAAATTTGGTTTGTGACGTTTTTTTCTCAATTTCGACCTAAATTGAGACTCGTGAAATTAAATTTTTTTATTGTAGTATTTAAACTCACTTATAAATTTCTTGCCAATCTAAATTTTACACACTTTTTATTGTAATATTTTTTTATTAATAATCATAATCGATTTATTTTATGGTAACAATATATTTGGATTTGAACTTCTTTCAATGGCAACAAACTGGCGAATTTATAATAGACCTGCCGTGTTACAATTAATTGACTTGCAAATTTTAAAAAATTCTAAATTGTGAATAGTTGATTTGCAAATTTCCAACAGAATTTCTATTCTACAAACACTCGATTTGTAAAACTACAAAAAATTAATTTGTAAATTTCATCCGAATTCAATTGTAAATTGTAAAATTTACTGTGACTTTTTCGCAGCCCGATTCCACGAAATGCGAAAAGTGATTTTAGTTAGTGCCATGGGTTTGAAACCGTAATGTGCGCCGAAGGGACAGAGAAAATTCTTTTATATAGAATCTACTCGTGAAACCGAAACGCACGATTGCTTTGTAGAACTAGAGTGTATAGTTGATTTGTATAACTGGAATGAATAATTTGCTTATGGACTTTTGATCATTTGAAAGGTAAAGTGCAATTGTAAAATTGGTGTTGCGACGTTTAAATTGATTTCTCAATTTCGGTCGGATTTAAATTTGCGACGGGACAATGTTACTGTGCATTTTTTTATTGTAATATTTAAAGTGAGTTATAAATTTCTTGTCAATCTAAATTGTAGATTGTACAGCTTTGTTGTGGACTTTTTATTGTAATATTTTAAATGATTTGAACACTTTTTTTTCAATGGCAACAAACAGGTGACTGCCGTGTTGCAAATAACTAATTTGTAAATTCTTTAAAATTCTAAATCGTGAATAATTGATTTGCAAATTTCAAACAGATTTTCTGTTCTACAAACAATCGATTTGCAAAACTATAAAGAATTAATTTGTAAATTTCATCCGAATTCAAAAGTAAATTGTCACATTTACTGTGACTTTTCATTTGAATGTGAATTCACATTTACTGCGAATTTTCAAATTGACATAAACATTTCTTTCAAGTAACCGGGCATGATTGATTCATACATTATCAACAGACTTCCTCTTCCACAAACAATCAATTTCTATCACTGCCGAAAAGAGTTTACTTACAAATTTCTTACAAACTCATTCTATGAACTGTAAAACACTAATTGGTTCCACAATTTCTTACAGAAACCCTGCCTTGCAATATTAGAAATAAAAATATCAGAAATATCAGAAATAGAAGTGTCAGAAATACTAGAAATAGAAATATCAGAAATAGAAACATCAAAAATATTGGAAATAGAAATATTAGAAATAAAAATATCAGAAATATTAGAAATAGAAATGTCAGAAATACTAGAAATAGAAATATCAGAAATATTAGAAATAGAAATATCAGAAACGTTGGAAATAGAAATTTCAGAAATATTAGAAATACAAATATCAGAAGTATAGAAATAGAAACATTAGAAATAGAAATATTAGAAATAGAAATATCAGAAGCATTAGAAATAGAAACATTAGAAATATTAGAAATAAAAATATCAGAAATAGGTATGTTAGAAATAGAAATATTAGAAACAAAAATATCAGAAATATTAGAAACGGAAATATCAGAAATAAAATAAATTAAAATATTAAAAATAAAATAAATATTTCTAGCAAAACATTACCTTCCACTGTCTTATTACAGAACAAACGTGCAAGATCAGAGGCAAAACGTAACTAAACCACTCCCGCGCAAAGCTCATCAGCGAACGCACAACTTAAATAAGACGCCCGGGCGCGTTGTTGGCCGACGATCACGATTGATCGATTTCACGTTTACAACGTACACCGTAAACGCTGCATTTCCAGCTGAATCGCTGAGCGACTAATCGTCCCTAACGATCCCCGCGCAGGATCCTGA
The DNA here is from genome assembly GCA_033815515.1 of Cryptocheilus praepositus. Classification (NCBI taxonomy): domain Eukaryota; kingdom Metazoa; phylum Arthropoda; class Insecta; order Hymenoptera; family Pompilidae; genus Cryptocheilus; species Cryptocheilus praepositus. The sequence goes on along the minus strand of JAWWQZ010000215.1, from coordinate 3,457,245 downwards.
GAATCCGGGAGGGTGAACGGCTGAATCTGCAAGAGGATCGAGAAGGAAGTCGCGGGATCCCGTGGAAGCCACTGTTGGGAAGATTAATTACGTTGTAGGGGAACTTAAAGGAGCCCGCCGACAAAGGACGTCGCTCTCTCGTCGGCTGCTGAGTCTCCGTTTAAGTCGCGAAATAGAAGAGGGTGCGGCGAAATTGAGGGCACCGGCTTCTGCTGTGATTTAGAGCTGTATCGTATCGTTTTAATCGGACTCCGACGAAGTGAGAGAGAAAGAGAGAGGGACAAAACGCGAAAAATCGGAATTCAGGTATATGGGGGTCCCAGGGGACCAAGTGAATGTCTACCTTAGTTGTTCTGATACGAAAAATGTTGGTGGCCCAACGTAATTGACTTGCGATTTTTGTGAAAACTGTTTTTTTTTTTTTTTTTTTTTAATGGGAAGCGAAGTACTGTGAAGTACAGTAAATTTTCTGATGGTGTTTTAATCCCTTCGAAGCCTGTGCACATTGTACTCTATATAATACTTTTGGTGCTGTATTTTATTACGTATATTATTTTCACGAATACGAAATTTATTTTTTTATACAAATATTTCTCAGGATTTCCTTAATATTACAAATTTTGCGTAAGGAGCATACGTCCATTAAAATGTATATTTACAAATTATAAATAAATATTTCTGTAAAAAGTATACTGTTGCTTTCATTCACATGAATTAAGTCGATTTTAGTATGAAAAATATTTTTCTTAAACGAAAAAAAAAATCGCATCTGAAGGGGTTAAGGTATTGTTATGAACATTTGATCTTTGTGAAAACTGGGATCTTTTTGAATGGGAAGCAAAGTACTGCGAAGTACAATGAATTTTCTTATTATATTATTTTTACGAATACGAATATTATTTTTTTATACAAATATTTCTCCGGATCTCCTTAATGTTACAAATTTTGCATAAGAACCATGTGTCCATTGAAATGTACATTTACAAATTACAAATAAATAAATAAATATTTCTGTAAAAAGTATATTGTTGCCTTCATTCACATGAATTTAGTTAATTTTAGTATAAAAAATAATTTTTCTTAAACGAAAACAATTCGGGTCTGAGGCGGTTAAAAGGAATTTTCGTATTGAACTCCGATTGAAAGTCATGAAAACACGTCACACGCAGTTCCAAACTCTCGATTTCCCAGTTAAATTCCAAACCCTCACCCGCAAAATGTACAAAACAGCAAACAAAATTTTATCTTTTTGTACAAATGTTTCTCAGGATCTCATTAACGTTACAAATTTTACATAAGAACCATATGTCCATTAAAAGGTACATTTATGAATTATAAATAAATAAATAAATATTTATGTGAAAGGTATATTGTTGCTTTAATTCACATGAATTAAGTTAATTTTAGTATAAAAAAAAAATTTTCTTAAACGAAAAAAAATTCGGATCTGAAGGGGTTAAATAGAGAAATATGATGGACATGAAAATGTTGTCAAATCGTTTCTTAATACTTTATCGACCGCTATTGACTAGAGATGCCACTCACTAACGACCGACTCTATAACTCAAAAATATTCATTGTGTGGAGAATCCTTTGGTATCAAAGCAGTGTAATTTTATTGACATTTAGAATTGTCATAATATCATTTGATATTTATTTTATCTAATATAACTACTTGTAAACTAATATTGTAAAATACATTAAACGTAATAGTATTCTTTACGAAATTAACAAGAGAACACTGAAAGCCGATTAATCGACTACCGGTATATAATAGTTGGAACAGAAAAACCGATTTAATCAGTTAGCGGTCGATAAAGTTTTAAGTGTTATTTTAGATTCATTCTTATATTTTATCTGCAACCCGTGTACGTTTGAACTTTTCTACACACTTTGTTGATATAAATATCTGTCTCGGTGGCAAGGGGCATGAATTAAAACATTTTTGATGTAAGGAGTAAGTTTAAATACAACCGCAACAATTTTACAATGATATTCATTGTAAAAATAATTTAAAGGTCATGATTCAGGCATATTTTAATGCATTTTTTTCATCGTTTTTAATATGCAGTAGAGGAAAGTACTTAATAAGTGACTCGGTGGAAAATTTGGGTATCATAATATTCCGCATTTTTTGTATCATTTCGGTATGGATGTTTAAGTATTATTTATTATTATTATCATATTTGCATTTATTATTATTATTAAGATTTAAGATTTAAGATTTATATATTATTATTAAGATTTTTAAGTAATATGAATGCTTAAGTATTAACAAACGATTTTCCTATTTCGGTTAAGGTAAGTATATGAGAAAACTTGTTATACAGATTGATAAAGGAAAAGTTCAGGAATTGGTGAGCGGATAATATTCGGCGAATTATGAACAATAAGTTCGAATAGTCAAGGATCGCAGAATTAATAATTTAGAAATTACAAACGACTTTTTGTTTTCCGTTAAAGCATCTGGCTTTCCCGCGCATTCAAACATTCAATGTATTCGCACATACAGTCCACAGATATAAAGGCTCTCCACCAACGTTGACCAAATTACAGGCACTTTAATGCTGAATACCAAGCATAAATTGAATGCTTCCGACGAAGTAAAATTCTCAATTGAATTCTCAATTCGCACTGGCGTATAAGCAGCTAGCAACGCTTCATTTGTTCTTGTAACAAAGTTTCAATCGTTTCAGGACAATTGTAGAACATTAAAGCCCTTTCTGGACATTATATGGAGAAATGTCGCAAAGGCAAAAGTGACTGGATATATTATATATACATGTACTCGCAAAGACAAAATAGTAGTGACAAATGCTATGCAAATTTCGAAACATGAGAATTTCTCGTGAACCGTTTAAGCAAGATCATCGAAAAATATAAAATTTCGTTTGAATAATTAGCAAACTGGCTTTTTAGAATAAAGAAGAAGAATAATTTCATTAATTTTCCAAGCAAGAAAAGGCTAAAGTGACTGGACGTATATACATATAGTCGCAATGACAAAATAGTACAGACAAATGCTATGTATTTGGGAATATGAACATTTCTCGTGAACCTTTTAAGCAAGATAATCGAAAAATATAAAATTTCGTTTGAATAATCAGAAAAGTGGATTTTTTCAACAAAGAAGAAGAATAATTTCATTAATTTTCCAAGCAAGAAAAGGCCAAAGTGACTGGATGTATATACATATAGTCGCAATGACAAAATAGTACAGACAAATGTTATGTATTTAGGAATATGAACATTTCTCGTGAACCTTTTCAGCAAGATAATCGAAAAATATACAATTTTCTTTGAATAATCAGGAAAGTGGATTTTTTTAACAAAGAAGAAGAATAATTTAATTAATTTTCCAAGTAAGAAAAGGCCAAAGTGACTGGATGTATATACATATAGTCGCAATGACAAAATAGTAGAGATAAATGCTATGTGTTTCGAAACATGAGAATTTCTCGTGAATCTTTTAAGCAAGATAATCGAAAAACATAAAATTTCATTAATGTTCCAAGCAAGAAAAGGCCAAAGCAACTCGATGTATGTACATATAGTCCAATGACAAAATAGTACAGACAAATGCTATGTGTTTCGAAACATAAGAATTTCTCGTGATACCTTTAAGCAAGATAATCGAAAAATATAAAATTTCGTTTGGATAATCAGAAAAGGGGATTTTTCCAACAAAGAAGAAGAATAATTTCATTAATTTTCCAAGCAAGAAAAGGCCAATGTGACCGGACGTATATACATATAGTCGCAATGACAAAATAGTAGAGACAAATGCTATGTGTTTCGAAACATGAGAATTTCTCGTAAACCTTTTAAGCAAGATAATCAAAAAATATAAAATTTCGTTTGAATAATCAGAAAAGTGGATTTTTCCAACAAAGAAGAAGAATAATTTAATTAATTTTCCAAAGAAGAAAAAATAGAGTGACTTTCAATTTTGTACAATGAACATATTTCAAAACTTGACTATCATTCCTAACCCTATCAGGTTTTGCGAATGGAACCGTTGAGAAAAATAGAATTTCTCTATCAAGAAGAAGAAGAAGAAGAAGAAGAAGAATTTCATTAACTTCCAAAGCACTTGTAATTGAGTACTTTTCATTTGTTCACCCTCCACCTGTTTCGAAACCTGATATTTTCTCCCCAGGTTCTTATTCGAACCAATTACACAAAGCAGAATTTCCTAACCCATAAGAAAAGCAATTCGTAATTAATAATTAATTTCTAATTCAATTAACTAAATTAAAAATTAAATTCACATAAAATCAATAATAATAATTAAATAAAATTAATAATTAAATTCCTAATTAATTCCCAATAATTTCCAACATTAATCAATTGAAGTATAACACTCTCCATTTTTCCACCCTCCACATGTTTCGAAACCTAAAATCCTCTCATCACTTGTTCAGGTTTGACCTAAATTTCCAAACCAACAACAAGAGCAATACCAAAAATGCACCGACCGCCAGAAAATTTCGTTCATCCCCATTCCATAAACCCGATATTTTCACCCCGTTTCTTCGGTCGCGACAATTAAAAAAAAACTACAGTCGACGTGGACGATTTCATTAATTCCCGGACTACCGAATGCACACAATCTTACTCGAGGTCCCCCGGATTTCCCGGAATTCCCCAGATTTCTCCGGACCGCCAAACAAACCCGTGACCATCCGCGCACGCCGAGTTTCGCGAGGGGCTCGAAAGTAGCAAAGCGGCGCAAGTAACGAACGAGCAGGCGGCATCCGTGGAAACTCGAGGAGATTAATTACAGAGGTGGGCGGGCCGGGCCGATACTGGACTGGCACTTGCCCGCTTCTTTCGCTTAAATCACGCCGAGATAGCGACGCCGCGAACGTGACGGCGGCAAGAAGCGGACGGAAAAAGTGCAGGAGAAAGGCGTCGAACGGAGAAAGGCTGGAAGGAACAAAGCCGACGAGATACGGCGTTCTGGGAAAGTCGGGAAAAATGCGCCGCGGCGGACGGCCGATAGCGTCTCGTTTCGGATTGTTGCTGCGGTGGGTCGGCCGTTAACACGTTCAATGCCGTGCGTATTTTGCTATGTTAGAACCGCGACGCGATGAAGTAGTGCGGAGTATGATTAAATCGTGCAAAATGAAGGTAACGCGGAGTTGATGGGAACCAAAGTATTGTAGCACCGTCCTAATATTAAGATTGCAAATAGGCTTCATAGCGAAATTTTTGCATTTTTAGTAAAAACTTTTGCGCCGGTCACCGGTGACCACCATGGCAGTCAACGTGTTAACACTTTGACTGCGAAGCGTATTTTGTTGTATTAGAACGGCGATGCTGTGAAATACTACAGCGTTTAACTGAATTATGCAAAATGTGAATACACAGTACGTCGGAAAAATAACGGAACTTTTTACATTTACGGAAAATTACTAACACCATCAGCAATCGTTAAAGAGTCGGTACGAAAAACAAACAATAAAAAATTTTGTGTAAAATATTATTTTTCTTACATTTCTAGTTGTAAGTTGAAAATAATAAAATAATAAAAAAAAAATAGATAATAAAATTTAACAAAATCAAGTTACCATAATGAATTACAGTTCGGATTCGGATTTAAGCATAGAAATGCAAATATCCCATAAGCGTAAACGTGCCATAACTCTAATAGATAGTAGTGAAGATGACCAGCACGATAATATTAAAACTGGAGATTGCTTATGGGAAAAACGAAATTGTATGCCGACATTACATGATTTTACTGCCGTAAGTGGTGTAACCACCAACGTCAATGGAATGTCCAGGCGTGATCTTTTTGAATTATTTTTCAACGTGGAACTAATCCAACAAATAGTCCTGGAAAATACGAGGAATATACAGTCATTTGAATAACCCTATAACACTATTTCTAATGAGAATAAACACTAAAAGCCATCTTGCCATGCTGGTATCGGCAACGTTTAGCTGCGCATTAATCGGATTTTTCGGTAAGATTGCGGATTTATATATGATGCAAATGGGTAATCGGCGTTTTAATATAACAACTGTTATATACCGGTAGCCGATTAATCAGCTTTTCAGTGGTCAACAGTTATATTGGATAAAATAATTATGAAATTATGTTATGACAATTCTAAATTACAATAAAATTACACTGCTTTGAAACCAAAGAATTCTCAACGATACAATGAGTGTTTTTGAGTTATGGAGCTTCAAAAATAGACGCATAGATTCTTGCGTGATATCCAAAATAAAGTTCGCACCCAACTGAGTTGGCCGTTAGTGAGTGACATCTTCAGTCAATAACGGTCGATAAAGTGTTAAGACAATATATAATTTGAAAGCTGTATGTTTTCGTCACAGAACGCGCCCGCGATCATTGTTATCGATCGACGGATTGTTAGGTTATAGCGCTTAAAGTCAGAGTACCTTTTGTCACCTCGTCACAAAAACACGATGGAGCAAAGAGTTAATATTAAATTTTGTTTCAAAGTCGGTAAACATTTTACAGAAACATTTGAAATGATGAAAAAAGTTGATGGTGATGATTGCTTATCCCGTACACGTGGGTTCGAATGGTATAAGCGATTTTAGGACGGACATGATGTTTTGGAAGACGACCTAAAGCCAGGCTGACGAAAAAACAAAAATCGCGATGAATTGGTAGAAAAACTGCATGAAATGATCGCCTACAATGCAAATTCGACTGTAAGATGGATAGCGAAGGAATTAAATACAACCAAACACATGGTTCACGAAATTTTGATGAAGGATTTAAACAAACGGAAAGTCTGTGCTCGGTTTCTTCCTCACGCCTTAACTAAGGAAGAAGAAATTGCTCGAGTTGAAGATTGTAAGTACCTTATTAAAACAGCTAGACGGAACCGCACATTCCTGGAATCTGTTGTAACTGCTGATGAAACTTGGTGCTTTAACTACGATCCTTAAAGAAAACGTCAAAGTGCTACGTGGAAGTCTCCATCCTCTCCAAAATCGAAAAAATTGCGTTTCCATAATTCACGAGAGAAGATAGTGTTGATTTGTCTTTACGACTCTAAAGGTATTATACTTCGGGAATTCGTTGCCCAGGGTCAAATTGTCACTGGCGAATATTATCTGGATGTTATGGAGCGTTTGTAGCCGAAAACGTTTCGAGAGAGCAATATTGTTCGGCAGGAAGTTGATTCTTGTTGCACTCGAATGCACCATCTCACAGGTTCGTCGCTGTTCAAGAATTTTTGGCGAAAAAATAAGTCTGTGTTCTTAAACATCCTCCGTATTCCCCTGATTTGTCAACATGTCACTATTTCCTATTCCCGAAACTCAAATTGGCTACGAAAGAAACGTTTTATGACGATGTTACACAAGTCCGAAACGTCGTGACGAGGGTCAATGAGGCGATTCCGACAAATGACCTAAAAAAATCTATGCATTTATTGGCTGAACATGCCCAGCGGTGTATCGATGCGGAAGGGATGTGTTTTGAATAAAAATAAACAAAATTGCGACAAATAACTAATTCTTTTGTTTTAATTTAGAAAGTTCCGTTATTTTCCCGACATCCTGTGTATTTATTTGGACATGACAAAATGTCGAATGGGACTCGACAAAGGAGCTTCTGAGATAAAAACTGATGTCGAGTCACACTCGACATAGGAATGCAAAGGGTTAAAGGACTTCACCCATTGATGTAATCCGTGCTAAATTCGCACAAAGTGCTTCGATATGTTTACTTCTGCTGTATTATCATTACGAACGCCGTAATAAACATTTAAAAATTTGAAGCCTCATCTCTTGGATGCAGACCAAGACACAGTATTTTTGGTATACTGTGCGATCCAACATTGAACACACTATATGTTGAGTATGCTACGTTTTTACAGCATATTTACCCGTAGGAATAGCTAGTTTACATTGTAACCTGCTTGCCATCACAAGAACCAACACTTTCATTCCCCATTCCACAGGCTTTTTCAACTCAAATGCTGCAATACCTTTTCGCACACCTTAAAAAAGTGTTTAGCTCGGGTACCCCGGGTTCGCCACTACCCGTACTGTGGGTCCAAAGTGACCCACAGCCCCTGAGGGTCGTGTAATTGCCAATAAAAATTTCGTTAGTCATACTGAATTTCGCAGAAATTTGATGGTAAGGCAGCGCGATGGAACGGCTGGATGAAATTGTGTCGCGGGCGTTTTCGCGCAAAAATTCGCAATTAATCGTGCGCAAACGATATTTCCTGGCTTGCGTGAAAGGGCCGCGCCGAAAATGGAAGAAAAGTGAAACGGCGCTCGCGGGGATACGTGGAAATTGTCAAAATTGTTTGGCTTCGCGCGTAATGCTGTTCGTGATTTATTATGAATATAAATCCGGCCATTGTCCGACCATAACTCATATCCACGAGCATCATAAACGTTTCCTCTCCTTTCCGATAATCCCATACCTAAACTTATCCACTAATAGATTTACGCATCTATTTCTCTACCCGGTTCCTGCAGATTAAATTCCTACAAATGTAAGTAGTGGAGGTAGTTCCGAGAAATTGAAAACTGCACCATCAACAGAACATTTGGTTGAAAAACATTAGAAATGAAAAATCATTTACAAAACATCGCAGACATATAGTTCGTTGTATATAAAATGTATTATAAGAATATAACTCCTTGTTTTACAACAATTTACAACTCCTGTTAGAAGTAGTAATTATTAGAATTAGTAATATGATCATTGAACTTGTGAGGATATAAAAGAGACCATCTAAATATCTCCTTTATTCTTCGTAACGCGAAAAATATTCATGGCCCAACGATTTTGGCGTAAATAAGGAAATATGAAATTAAATATGAAAGTATTTTTTTGGTCAAACTATTTTCGACATGTTTTTCGAGGCCACGCAATACTTTTATCTACAAAATTAGTACTTTCCGATAGTTTGATTAAATACCATTGCAACAATTTCATTTAAGGCCTTGGCGGTTAGAATTATGAAGATTGTAAGTAAAAATTGTAGCATCAAGCTGGATATGGACGACCATCCGGGAGCCTACAATTCAATAATGATATTCGTTCCATACCGTGTATTGAAATATAATGTGCATGTATTGCCTGAATTTTACACAGGACTCCAGTCTACATCTTTCCCAGTTGGATCGATCGATGTGATGGCATAAGGTCCTGGTGCATGAGTGGGTGAATGCATGGGAGATGGCAGAGGGTGAAAAGTCAGAAACGAATGTGCTCTATACGGGATTGCATATTTATGCGGCTGATCGGATGTGAGAATATTAAGCGTATTCACCATCGGCTTAACGATTATGTAAGAAGTATGTCACGTATCCACTAATTTGTGCCCTTAGACATCATCATATATATAACATACAACGGTTCCTAATGGAAAAAGACACATATATATTTAGAAATTCAATAATTTTAAGAATTCAATATAAATACATATTTTTATATTTATTTTAGCCAGGGAGCATTGTGTGTATTATATGTATTTGTGTCTAATGGCATACATTAAGTAATACGTGGTTGACTTCCATAAAAATGTAAACTGGAGTAAATAGCAGCATGACTGAATGGGGAGACTTCCGATTTTTTCCTTAACAACGCGTTGCCTTTCGTTTTCTTTATCTTTTTACGTGTTATTTAGACAGTCTTGTACTTAAATTATGCGCAAATCGTCAAACCGTGTATGCTTTTGTAAAACATAATTTTCAATTAAACTCGTCGCATAAATTTAATTAAAGTTAATGGGAAACGTTATCATGTTAGCTGTATGCCGAGAAATAGAAATTCCAATACATATTCTATATAATTTTCACGTATTAAAGTACGTTACTTATTTTAATTTTACGTTTAAATGATGTTATTTATCGTTAAACTGAGGTTTTGCATAAATAACAAAATGTGACGGGTGAAAAGAATCGATTTTCTTTTGCTTTCTTTCATAGTTTATAGTCATAGCATTAATATTCCCGAGTCGGTTTAGGCGATTTCGTCCATTTTGTTTAGTAATAACGTTTCAAAGCAGAGGCTGTAACTGCGCGCGCATCAAATGAAATTTTTGCAAGTGGCGTAGATGATTACACAAAAACGGCTTCATAGATCGACTTCAAATTTTAACACAACATTCAGCATACTTATGGCTATCGCGTGGAGCTTATCATGCCAAAGTTTTGATTATAACCTGTAATTTTGCCGTATTTATAGCGCAAACAATTGCTTTTTTTACACTTTTTTACAAAACGCCACCGTTTTATTAATGTTGATGGAAATTTCACATTTTCACAATTTTAGGGGTTCACATTGGAATACCCTTTTAAGGAATTGAAAATAGATTTACGCGTTACGTTACCAGGATAACGAAGGGCGTATTCTCTTAATAAACGGTTACCGAAATAAATGAATGCTGAAAATCCGATAGACTAAAAAGCAATCGATAAGTATAGCCGTTGAATCGGTAAATCTGTGTCGATCGCGTACCGTTCCTTATAAAGTGTTTTATCGTTGCACAACATTTTGGTATTTCAAAGTTCGTGTTTTGCTTTGTAAGGTAACAGCTTTTTAAGAATCTTTTATAATTTTGATCTGTTAATGATAATTTATAATAAAAATTATTTTATGAAATGACTATATGCGGTGCAATGGACGCGTATGTACGTTCGTCGAACACCATAGCAGTGCGCTATGGACGCCCATAAGCGTTCAGTTTACAAACAAAAATTTTTTTGATGCATGTAAAACCACCAATATAATTAAATACATAAATATTTTTAAACGATAAAAAAAATGTCCTCTATTGTCCTAGGCCATACCTTTTCAGGAAAAAAAATTGCTCAATTATATGTAACAGTTTCTGAGAAAAAAATGGTTGAAAATTTGCTTTTTTTGAGGCATTCACATTGAAATACCCCCTTAACCCATTCGAGACTATAAGACGGCCTGCACACCGTGTGTGCAATAACAGTAATATACAATTATCAGTTATTCTGAGTAAACTAGTCGTCGAAATAAGATTTTTCTTGAACTAATGAAATCTGTAAAGCACAGGGAAACAAAATTTGGGATTTATTTTACTGTGTACCAAAAGATCCGAAAATTATCTGAAGCCTTTCTTACATGTAAAATACTATGAATTGCCGACAATGCTACAAAGAAGGAAAATATAAACGTAGTAATTACTCTTGTCCTGCTTGTGTCAGTAATCCTGGATTATGTTTGGGAGAATGTTTCAAGCGCTACCATCAACCAACTAATGTATAATTACTTTACAATCAGTGTACTATTTCCTAAAAATGTATTTACAAATTATACTTTCTTTTTTATTACTGAGTTACGTTACTTTATTATCTTTAGACATTTTTCTAAAAATGTATTTCTCGTTTATGTAATTTTTTTCATTATTCAACTTACTTTTTTTTAAGTTTTTACTACTTCTTAAACATTTTCTTTGCATTATATTCTGTTCTTTATTATTTAAGCAAAAATAACGATTTTATATTATCTAACTATTTTTGCAATAAATGTTTATAAATTTTTTAATGATGTATTTTCATTTTACCTTACATTGCACACATGGTGTTCAATCCGCTCCTTGCAATAAAAATTTTCCGAGCTTTGCACACCTGGTGTGCAATGATCTTATTTATGTGAATTCACTTACGAATTGGGTGATTTCCATAGGTAAACATGGTTTTTTTATTAAAAATGAACAATATAAAGAAAAAAAAAATTCGCTCCTGGGGCCGTGTTCGAAAAAAATCGTCGTCTCGAATGGGTTAAGCACCTTTCCCCGCTCGAGTTTCTATGTTCCGAGACACGCGATTGCCTACGCCTGACGTTTCGCGTTCCGAAAAATGTCTGGTCCGGGTTACCGTCTGTAAACTCACGTTCTAGCAGCGCAGCGTCGAATGCATACGTCGTATCAAACGCGACGTCGGGATCCCGAAAGCACGCGCAAGTCGGAAGCGAGTAACGAGCAGTCCCCTGACATATATCGTCGTACGTATTCGCTTAATCTATATTCGAAAGTTCGCCGACTGCCGGATCGCATTGGATACAGCGTCTCGCCCGGAGGAGTTGCATTGCGCATCCATGCCTTTAGCCCCTCCGCAGCGGCGGAAATATTCATGGCCGAATGGGAAAAAGTCTATATTCCCGGCCCCCAGGCGGAATTTAGATAGACACCTTCGCGTTGACTGATACATTTCTAATGTGAAATGGTATGCCTGCGGTGCAGAGGGAATGCGCCGTGCTCATTTGACGAGGCAAGACGCTTTCGGCGTGTTCTTTGTCGGAAAGTCGGGTCAATGCTTGTGCGGCGAAGTGTGGAAGCAGACAAGGCAAAAGCATATGCGAAATTGGTATTGGAATTTAAGGTATTGTTATGAACATCTGATCTTTGTGAAAACTGTTTTTTTTTATGGAAAGCGAAATACTGTGAAGTACAATAAATTTTTTGATCGTGTTTAAGAAATACGGGGGTGGAGAATGATTATGTTAAATAGACAGGATTATGTGAAAACGGTCATGACAAGCTATAGTTAGGGTTACTGTATAGGTTTTGCTAATAAATCGATGTTGTTAAATGCGAAAGCGGTCGGAATGTCGATAAATGGATTCTCGGATACTGTCATGAATATCTGATATTGGCGAAAATTGGATTTATGATCGGAGATCGGAATATTACATGGTTTGTGCGGATAGGATGGCTGAGAGTGTTGTAACACGTCAGAATCGACAATTCTTTCTGGACGTTGGTGCGAAGATTTAGTGGAATAAAAATACTGCTTTGTACAAGAAATGCAGAGACTCGAAATTATTATGTAGGTATTGTATTAATGTGCTCATGATAAGCTATAGTGAATGTCAGTGTATAAATTTTGTTGGTGAATGGACATTGCTAAATTAATGATACTTAATTATATTCGCAAGCCATACATGCGTAAGAAACGCAAAATGGGTAGACTTTGATTAATGTTTACATGAAATTGGTATTAATAATCAATCTTAATGATTAAATGGAGAATTATGGATTAATCACAAATTTTAATGATGAAATATGAAACGAATGAATAGAATTTGTTAGCTAACTAGCAAGAAACAAATTCTGAAATATTGCTTCATGTTTCCTGAAAGTTGTAAATGCATTGCACAAATTTAGGTCCTGGGCCATGGATGTATCCCGAATTCAATCGAGAGAGTAAGAAATCTACTATTTAAACCTGCGACGAAGTACCTAATAAAATAATAAATTTCACTATCTTCACGAATACTGAAATTTCCGAATGGTATCAATAAAAACAATCCAATTTTCTTAGTACCACCCACGATATTATTTAGTTCAGAATATTAATGGAGTTGTCAATACAAAACGTTGAAAGAGCCGAGCGACCTCAACGAAAGACAATCAAATGGAAAAATCGTCCGTGACATTATAATATTCCAGAGAAAATGTAAATATAAACTTTTGTAATACCGCCTTTATCATTATAACATTCAAGAAAAAGAAGGCCAGCCTCTGAGAGCTTTAAGTTTCTTTACATGTACTCTTATTACACCGCATCAATGAGTTTCAACTTTCCAAACAAGAACAATAGCGTTTTTGTAATACCCGCCGCGATATGACGATATTTCAGAGGAAAAGCCCTGGCTTCTAACAGTTTAAAGTTTTTTCATATCTACATCTATTCCAGCGCATAAATTACTTTGACCGTTCCAAACAAACTTGACAATATTTATGTAATACCGCTCGCATTAATATTATATTCACGACAGTAAATCATCGCCATTAGACAACTTAAATATTTCCTCTGTTCCCACTGCATCACCTGGATGACTCTCAACGTTCCAAAAAAGGATAATAAATTTATCGTAATATCATTCGCGCTATTATTACTTGCAGAAAAAAAAATCTGTTATAAATGAGTATCAATGTTCAAAACAAGGATAATAAATTGATCGTACCACCTTACGCATAATTATTATATTCAAGAAAAATACTCGTAGATTTGTCATAATTGAATTTGTCTAAAATATCAGTGTCATATATATATGTAATATATATACAGATGTTTTATAGATGTGAGCACAAGTGTCTGTATGTCTATTGGAATGAATGCGTGTACGACTACCGACGCAATGACGTGCATCGATATCGAGATAAGAAACACAGGACGAATTGACAAAAGACAGTCGAGAGGACAGGCGGACCAAAAGACAAACGGCAACTGACAACAAAACGCCAAAACGAAAAGACACAAAGACATAAACTAATAACTCTGCGTTCCCTTTATGTGGCACGATTCAACACGTTGACTGTCGTGCGTATTTTACTATATTAAAATCGCAACGTCATGAAGTACTACAGAATATGATTGAATTGTGCAAAATTAAAATAATGCGAAGGTATCGGAAACCAAAAAATTGAATCACTACCGATTGAGTATTTTTTGAATTTTTCGTGAGAACTTTTGCGCCGGTCACCCATGATTTCCACAGCAGTCAACGTGTTAATTATACTCTATAGTATTTCATCGCATCGCGGTTCTAACATAGCAAAATAGGCGGTGACCGCTGCAAAAGATTTTACTATAAATGCAAAAAATTTCCAATGAAGCCTATTTACAATCTTGTAAAAGCAATTGATACTGGAACGGTGCTTCAATATTTCGGTTTCTAATAACTCTGCGTTATCTGTATTTTGCACGATTTAATTATGTTCTGCAGTATTTCATCACATCGCGGTCCTAACATAGGAAAATATGCGGTGACCGGTGCAAAAGATTTTACTAAAAATGCAAAAAAATCGCAATCAAGCCTATTTGCAATCTTGTAAAAACAATTGATATTGGAACGGTCCTTCAGTACTTTTGGTTTCTAATAATTCTGCATTACCTTTACTTTGCACGGTTTAATAATTTGCCGCAGTATTTCATTGCATCCCGGTTCTAACATAGCAAAATATGCGGTGACCGGCGCAAAAGATTTTACTAGAAATGCAAAAAATTTGCAATGAAACCTATTTGCAATCTTGTAAAAGTAATTGATATTGTAATGGTGCTTCAATATTTTGGTTTCTAATAACTTTGCGTTACTTTCATTTTGCACAATTTAATCATATGCCGCAGTATTTCATTGCATCGCGGTTCTAATATAACAAAATACGCGGTGACCGGCGCAGATTGTACTAAAAATGCAAAAAATTCGCAACGAAGCCTATTTTTAATCTTGAAATACAATTGATATTGCAACGGTCCTTCAGTACTTTGGTATCTAATAACTTTGCGTTACCTTCATTTTGCACAGTTTATTCATATGCCGCAGTATTTTATTGCATCGCGGTTCCAACATAACAAAATACGCTTCGCAGTCAACGTGTTAAAAGCTAAGCCTAAACTGTCCCCTTTCTATTATCATTGTTTATAAATAGTACAGTGACAGCCCTGTCTCTAGTTTCACCTATCTAAATCCTACATAAACACTATTACATTCACGAAAAAATCGGCAGCCCATAATTTCAAAGTGCCCTCCATTGCCACATCATCTAGACGACTTTCAACCCCGCAATCTCCATCCCCATGGACAGACGCTTCGCACAAAGGAAAGTAGCGTCGTAGATCGATCGGCATCAGCCGGTTTGGATCGCGCGCAGTTGATAGCGAGGAAACAGGAGCACGAATCGACAGTTTGGAGGATACACGTTCGGCGTGACCCGGTCGAGGCTTTAATTATGCCAATGTCAACTACACTGACGAGGGGTGCGCCTATATATCGAGGATTAACTGGCAAGCGAGGCTGCCCTTACATGCTGGCAAAGCCGCCGATCATACGTGCGGCTTGCGGCGTCTTATGAATCTGCCATGAGGACAACAATGACTTCGTAATCGACGCGCATAATCGGTTCAAGTCACCCGCAAATTGCAGCTCACCCAGATAATTCGCGATCTCTTGTCGGGCGGATCAGTCGACTCGGTACTAGCGCGTTTAATTTACGAGCGAAAGTTCGCGCATTGCGGAAATCGGGTAATTGGGTAACGGGCGCGAACGCTCGGCGCAAGAATGTGCCGCCGGTGGTAATGAGGATGATAATGAGCTGGGGTGCGTGCGATGAAGAGCGATTTTAAAGTAAACTTGCTCGGCGTCGGGCAGGATGTTGGTGTAAACGAATGCCCTTCTTGATGGATGATATCATTTGTTAACCGGACTAATTTATACACGTCTGTTTCGACACCTCGCGCTTTGTTTTCAGAAATATATATATAGACCTAGTATTATAATAGCCATATATGTGGCCTAAAATTACGAGATTACGAAATTTCGAAAATTAAGATTTTAAAGTAAACTTGCTCAGCGTCGGTTAGGATGTTGGTGTAAACGAATGCCCTTCTTGATGGATGATATCATTTGTTAACCGGACTAATTTATACACGTCTGTTTCGACACCTCGCGTTTTGCTTTCAGAAGATTATATATAGACTTAATATTATAATAGCCATATATGTGGCCTAAAATTACGAAATTACGAAATTACGAAAATTAAGATTTTAAGGTAAACTTGCTCTGCGTCGGTTAGGATGTTGGAGTTAACAAATGCCCTTCTTGATGGATGATATCATTTGTTAACCGGACTAATTTATACACGTCTGTTTCGATACCTCGCGTTTTGCTTTAGGGAGTATTGTGTATATAGACCTAGTATTATAATAGCCGTATATGTGGGCTGAAATTATGAAATTTCAAAATAGTGCATTTGCTGCTTTGGTAAGTGTGATTTTATAGTAAACTTGCTCGCGACGGATTAGGATGGTGGTGCAAAGGAGTGCTTTGCTCTTAGGAGTATATGTAGACCTAGTATTATAATAGCCATATACACATATGTGGCCTAAAATTACGAAATTTCGAAATAGTGCATTTACTGCTTTGGTATGTGTGATTTTATTGTAAACATGCTCATAAAATGTGGCCTAAAATTACGAAGTCTCAAAATAATGCATTTAGTATTATAATATATATACCTAGTAATATAATACCTAGTATTATAATAGCCATACATATGGGCTAAAATTAGGAAATTTAAAAATAGAGCATTTACTGCTTTGGTAAGTGTGATTTTATTGTAAACTTGCTCACAAAATGTGGCCTAAAATTACGAAATTTCAAAATAGTGCATTTACTGCTTTGGTAAGTGTGATTTTATTGTAAACTTGCTCACAAAATGTGGCCTAAAATTACGAAATTTCAAAATAGTGCATTTACTGCTTTGGTAAGTATGATTTTAAATTAAATGAGTCCCTCCTTGATGGATGATATAATTTATTAACCGGACTAATTTATACACGTCTGTTTCGACACTAAGCGCTTTGATTTCAAGAGTATTTATAGACCAAGTATTATAATAACCATATATGTGGGCTAAAATTAAGAAATTTCAAAATAGTGCATTTACTGCATTGGTAAGTGTGATTTTATAATAAACTTCCATACGATGGGTTAAGATGTTGACTTATATGGGTGCCCGTTTTGATGGATAAGATAATTTATTAACCGGATTGATTTATGCAATCAAAGAGTGTTTCAACACCTTGTGGTTTATTCTTCGGAGTATGTATAGACTTCGTATTATTATAGCTAAATATATGTCTTAATATTTCGGAAGAATATATTTAGTGTTTTGATAAAAATGATTTTAAGGTAAACTTGTTCAGTGTCGGTTATGATGTTGGTGTAAATGAGTTCCCTTCTTATTGGCTAAGATAATTTATTAACCGGAATGTGGGGTTCGTCTTAATGTGTTAATGAAACGTCAAGATTCTTTGAATAGTAAATATCAGCATATTAAAAAACTGACCGGCAAACAGTTAACAATTTTGTAATTTCATTAACAATAACGGTCGGAATAAAACATTATATCACATTTCAACAGGAGTAATTTTTTCTTCTCATTACGTTAAACTGATTGAATATAAACAAATGAGCGACAAACGCATAAATGAATTTAACAATTATTTTCCTTAATCATATGCAAAATACACCTTGCTAAACATTACGATGAACTAAATGAATTTCGTTTTAACATACGTTACTTAAACGAATCTAATGTGAAATACAATCGATTACATCGAGTTTCGATTGCATGGATCGATATGTACAACCAAGATGGCGCGCGATCATTTTTTTTACCTTACGCGGATTAATAATCATTGTGCAACTTCGAAATCAATCTCAACTTCTTTACTATCAAATCACTTTACTTGAATCCGAGCAGTCTGCCCATTACATTTCACCCAAGAAAATTTAACACACATTCCAAACATATATCGAGTACGTATTCTAGTTTCGTTAATCACAGAATGTCTCAACGAATAAAGGAATTCATTTGCGCCAACATACAAAGAGCAATTGAGCTGCTTAATTAGATGCCACCCGCGAATTGCTGGTGTCGGGAAAACTATTTTTGTTTGACCATCGTACCGGGGATTAATTCAATTGTTTAAACGTGTTCGACATTGGCGCATAAAAATTGTCAATGCACGTTACCTTAGTGATGCCGATGTTGAATGCTATCGAGCCTGGATTGTGACATCGCATCAACGTCTCTCGGAACTTGTTTTCTCACTACTTCAAACTGCACTAAAGTACTTGTGACATCGCATCAACGTCTCTGGGCACTTGTTTTCTCACTACTTTCAACTGTACTAAAGCACTAACGCACGCGCGTTTTAACCGGTCCGCACAAATGACGCCATATTGGATACTGAGGCTGTGCCATCGATAGTGTGAATTGAGATGCTGGGTCGAAGGTGAAATCATTAACGACTGAACGGAATCGAATCGATTGGTGGCGCCAGCGGGCGGCGACTTGTTAGACTTAAGTACTTGTTGACTTGTCTATATATACGCGCGTATTTTGAATATGTACTTGTTGCATATGTAGAATGAATTGTAATGTTGTAATGTAAAAGGGACTTATGATTTTTCATGCATACGCATAGAATAAATTGTAATGTTGTAATTTAAAAAGGACTTATAAATTTTTGTGCAAACGCATAGAATCAATTGCAATGTTTTAATATAAAAACGAGTTATGATTCTTTGTGCACACGTACAGAATCATTTGTAATGTTTTAAAGTAAAAGAAGAAATTGTAGAAATTGTAGAGGAATTGTAGAAACTCATAGAATTGTAATGTTGTAATGTAAAGAAGACTTATGATTTTTTTGTACACACGCGTAGAATCAATTGTAATGTTTTAGTATAAAAACGAGTTATAATTTTTTGTGCACATGCATAGAATCAATTGTAATGTTGTAATATAAAAAGTATGTATAATTTTTCGTGGACACGCATAGAATCAATTGCAATGTTGTAATTTAAAAAGGACTTATGATTTTTCTTGCATACGCATAGACTCAATTGCAATGTTGGAATTTAAAAAAGACTAATGATTTTTTTGTGCACACGCATAGAACAAATTGCAATGTTTTAATGTAAAAAGGACTTATAATTTTTCGTGCACACACGTAGAATCAATTACAATGTTTTAATGTAAAAAGGACTTCTGATTTTTTTTGTACACATTCATAGAATCAATTGTAACGTTTTAATTTAAATGGACTTACGATTTTTTGTGCACACAAGTAGAATCATTTGTAATGTTGTAATTTAAAAAGGACCCATCCCTTTTAGGACTCCCAAAAAGGGGTTACGATTTTTTGTGCACACGCATAGATTCAATTGCAATGTTTTAGTGTAAAAAGGAGTTATGATTTTTCATGAACACGCGTAGAATCAATTGTAATGTTTTAATTTAAAAAGGACCCATCACTTTTCGTGCACACGTGTAGAATCAATTCCAATGTTCTAATATAAAAAGGAGTTACGATTTTTTGTGCAAACCCATAGAATCAATTGTAATGTTGTAATGTAAAGAGGACTCATCATTTTTCGTGCGCACGCGTAGAATCAATTACAACGTTTTAATATAAAAAGGACATATAATTTTTCGTGCACACGTGTAAAATCAATTGTAATATTGCAGTATAAAAAAGATTTATCATTTTTTGCGCAAACCCATCGAATCAAATGTAATGTTATATTTTAAAAAGGACTTATGATGTTTCATACACACGCGCAGAATCAATTGTAAATGTTATAGATGCACCTGATTTTATTTACCCCAAAAATTATACCTGCCACCCCCGACC
This sequence comes from Cryptocheilus praepositus, assembly GCA_033815515.1. Taxonomy (NCBI): domain Eukaryota; kingdom Metazoa; phylum Arthropoda; class Insecta; order Hymenoptera; family Pompilidae; genus Cryptocheilus; species Cryptocheilus praepositus. The sequence continues at coordinate 3,437,052 of JAWWQZ010000215.1, read as the reverse complement.
ACTTTCCGGCCACCCCAATATTTTGCCACCGTAATTCGGACACCTCCACAAACCCGCCTCAACCGCCCTCGAACCCTTCCCCTTCTGCCCCCATCGTCCTGCAACTTCATTATTCCGCGGACACAGAAAAGTTTAAATCGAAACCCCCGAAAACGCCCTCGCTAATGGCAGCGAACGAGCGAGCACACAAAATTAACGCCCGCCCGTGCACACAGCGTCATTCTTCGGTCCCGTAAGTAATCTTTGCGCAGTGACATTCGAAAACCGCGGACCGCAAGGGGGTGTCAAGGGGGTGAAGGTGGTTGCGTCGGGAGCGGAAGAGAGGGTCACGACGGGAAGTTTAAATTTGCTTCCGCGGCGATGAACCCAGCCCCGGTTAGTTAAACTAGGCGTTAATGTATAAACCGGAGAGTAAACCGTGTTAAACGTGTTTCGCTGCCAACCGTCTTCTCGCGTCACCTCAAATGAACTCGCCTGTGTTCGGGCTATTCTGGCTATTTTCGGGGTTCTGTTGCTCGTGCGGGGGCGGCGTTTTCATGATAATCCGTTTAGGGTCAGGTACGAGGTGGGACGAGAATCGGCGCGCGGTTTTGATGGCGTTTTTGTTTGTGCGGGGAAACGTTGGGCGGTTGGTCATTTTGTGGAAGAGTGTTGTGGCGGGAATGGGGAATGCAATTGTGTGGGAGAAGGGGTTTGTTAGTCCAGGGGATTAGGAATGAGGTTTGTTATTAAAGGGGGGTTTGGAGAAGAGATTGTTTTGTGCCGAAATATAATATAAATATAATATAAATATAATATCATATATACAGGGTGTTCCAGTTTGTTTTCGGTCAAACTTTGCTAGCGTATTCTACACGTGAAAGTAAGAAATGTTATGCAATGAAGATATGCTCTTAAATGCTGCGGGGGCGGCGTTTTCATGATAATCTAAAAAATTTTGTGGAAGTATTGTGGTGGGAATGGGGAATGCAATTGTGTGGGAGAAGGGGTTTGTTAGTCCAGGGGATTAAGGAGTGAGGTTTGTTATTAAAGGGGGTTTGTAGGAGAAATTATTTTGTGGCGAAATATAATATAAATATAATATTGTATATATAGTATATTTAGTCATTTTACTTCAGTTCGCCACAAAACATACACATATATATATATATACAGGGTGTCTCAATTTTTCCGACCAAACTTTGTCAGTGTATTCTACACGCAAAAGTAAAGAAAGAATGTTATACAATTAACATATGCGCTTAAATATTTTATTAAGGAGTCATAATATAATATAATTTTTTTTGTAACGTACAAGTTTCCCCAAAAAATTATGGGAAACTTGTACGTTACAAAAAATCATAACTTTGTTATCTATGAAACAATTTTTGTGAAACTTTCAAAAATTGTATAATTGGAAGTATTATAGATATTATTAAAAAAATATGTTTTTCAGTAATTATGATAACTATTTTACTTAACTCGTTCGCTACCTCAAATGTTATACAATTAACATATGCTCTTAAATATTTTATTAAGAAGTTATAATGTAATATAATACAAAATGATATTTAACTGGAATTTCGTCGATACAGCGTATGAATGTATTATGAATATCTCTATTTCTATTTACGTAAACTCTTATGTTTTCTTGCTAAAGTAGTTGATATCGACATTTTTTATTAACGTTTTATTAACGAGTTAACATTTCTAAATTACCAATGTGATATTCTTCTTTGAGAAAATATCCGCTGATATTCCTTTACAGCAGCACGGGTACTTCCATTACAAAAACCATAAATAAAATGCATATTAGCGTGTTTACGATTGAAAAATTCTCGTGGCATCTTAATATGAAGTCATACAGTGTACTGAACATTATTAGCTCAGCGGAAATCAATGTTGATATCAACTACTTCAGCAAGTAAACATAATAATGTACGTAAACAGAAATAGAAATATTCATAATACGTTCTACGTAATATTGTAACTTCTTAATAAAACATTTAAGAGCATATGTTAATTGTATAACATTTTTTTCTTACTTTTGCGTGTAGAATACGCTGGCAAAGTTTGGCCGGAAAAAACTGGGACACTATGTATTTATATGTATATTTATATATATAGTATTAGGTGTACAACTTTGCTTCCGCCGTTTTTTTCCGAAATTCGAGGCTTTATTGTAAAAAACTGGTTATACGTTTATGATTCAAAGTATTGTCCATCGCTGGCCACTACTTTCTCCCATCTTTCGGGCAGCGTACGAATCCCGCGTTGAAAAAACTGGTCATCTTTTGAAGCGATCCACGAATCGATCCAATTTTTTACTTCTTCATAAGAGCGGAAGTGCTGGTCAGCCAGGCCGTGTGCCATTGATCGAAACAAGTGATAGTCCGAGGGAGCAACGTCTGGAGAATACGGCGGGTGGGGTAGGACTTCCCATTTCAACGTTTCCAAGTATGTCTTGACCACTTTCGCAACATGGGGTCGAGCATTGTCGTGCTGTAAAATCACTTTATCATGTCTCTCGTTGTATTGCGGCCGTTTGTCTTTTAATGCTCGGCTCAAACGCATTAATTGCGTTCGATAACGATCGCCTGTGATTGTTTCAGTCGGTTTTAACAACTCATAATGCACTACGCCGAGATGGTCCCACCAAATACAGAGCATGACCTTGGAACCGTGAATATTCGGTTTGGCCGTCGACGTGGAAGCATGGCCGGGATATCCCCATGATTTTCTGCGCTTGGGATTATCGTAATGAACCCATTTTTCGTCCCCAGTCACAATGCGATGCAGAAATCCTTTCCGTCTTTGCCTTGCAAGCAGCTGTTCACAAGCAAACAAACGCCGTTCAACATCTCTCGGCTTCAACTCGTACGGCACCCAATTTCCTTGTTTCTCAATCATTCCCATGATTTTCAGGCGTTTTGAAATGGCTTGTTGCGTCACTCCCAATGATACTGCCAATTCTTGTTGCGTTTGACACGAGTCTTGATCAAGTAATGCCTCCAATTCTGCATCTTCGAAAACCTTCTCTCTTCCACCGCCTTGCCGGTCTTCGACGTCAAAATCACCGTTCTTGAAGCGTTGAAACCACTCTCGGCACGTTCTTTCACTAATAGCGGCCTCACCATAGGTATTTCAGAGCATTCGATGAGCCTCAGCCGCAGATTTCTTCATATTAAAGCAGAAAATTAAAACCTCCCGCAAATGACGAGAATTTGGCTCGTAAGCTGACATGTTTAATCGAGAATGACTTTATGATGCAGACACAAATCGACTAATATTTCGATGGCGTTATGTTTACAAATGCCTAAGCTTATTGTATGACATCTACGATCTATTTATTTCGACTACCACTTACCGCTACAGCCATCTATTGCAAAACGGCGGAAGCAAAGTTGTACACCTAATATGTTTAGGCATTTTACTTAAATTCGCCACAAAACATATATACTATATACCTAAATTAAGATCATCTGCATTTTTGTCCATATATATATATGATTCAAATTTAAAAGGAACACGTACTAAGTAAGCCTAAACATATTATCGGTAGTCAAGGAAAAATATGAAAAACCAGTCATTTTATATCCCGCTTTTATTCCGTAATTGACAAATCTCAATTACTTCCTGAAAATGGCTCGATTCTATCTTCACCGGTTTTGGATTCAAGTTTGAAGAAGGGTTTTGCTATAGATGCGTACAATAGGCCCTTGAAGACAGAGTCCATGTGCTTTGAAATATACAGAGTACAGGATTTAATCAACACCATTCAATCATAACAGGCACAAAGTGACTAACATTAATGAAAACCAAAGAATAAAGTATCGTTGGATGCCTACTTTAATTTATAAAGAATCGACGGACAGCACAATTATTTATTATTATAATCGTTACAAATTGTTAATAAATTCTTATCAATTGTTAAAATAACAGATTATAATTTTTCACTTCCGTGAAAAAAAATTAACATTAACCGTTTCGTTACGACGATCTTGTCCATAATTTGGGTTTATACTCAAACTTAAAAATAGCTCGATAACCAATTTTTTAGGGAAATAACATTTCTGACGAAAGGTACGGCTAATTGAGAATAGGCGCATGCAAAAATACTATGTTCTTTAATACAAAAAGCAATTATACTAAAAAAGAGGTTCGCGGTAAATGTGCCAAAATGGACTTTGGTCAGGCGACTATAGTCGCCCATAGTAACGAAAGGGTTAATGCCAAAAGATCTATCATAGGGATAGGAAAACAAAGTACATACACCTGAAAGGTACGATCAAGTTAACCCTTTGAAACACGAAGATCCTTCGTGTTATAATTGAGGAAAATGCATATACAGAAAACGTTTGTTCAAATATTTGTTTCCTTAAGACTTTTCCGGGGAGTTACAAGTTAAGGCAATAAGATAGAATTAATAATCTGTGTGCTATTTAATATTTAGTAAATTCGTGGTCAATGAACTGAGAGGAGAATTCTAGCGACTGCAAGAACAACCTTCTATATATTCCTACAATAGGCTGAATGATAAACTGCAAGTTACTGTATAAGCATTGTATATGCTTAGAAGAAAGAATGACACATGAAAGGTCATAAAAAAATTATTACTGCGATATGTGTTTGAATAAACCCGCAATGCACATTGGTGAATGAACTATAACGCATTCGAAAAGAATAGGCTATAAAATTTCAATTTCGTTTCAACATAAATGTATCAGCAAAGTTGTATGCATAACATGATTTGAGTAGAGTATTTTTTCGAAACTATAATATTTTAAACGAAATGTTGCGCTATTCGCTACTTCGTGAAGAAACATGTTCGAGTGCAAAGGGTTAATCGTCAGGAACATGCGTGACACGCAAGCAGTGAAGCATGAGTCGTCCGACTAAAGTGAAGACTCCAAATATTGTCAACGACTAGACACGACGACACACATTGTTCCGTCGAAACGCAAAAATCCGGAGAGCGTCACTGCTACCTGCGTCCGACAAAAGCAACGTCCAAACGAGTGCAAAGTGTTTTTCGAATACGCAGTGCAGAAGTCGATATGCGGACAATGACGAATCGATGACTTTCGGCGTTTGTTTCCCGCGCATTTCCGTCGGCTGACATTTAAACGGAGGTTTTCAGCGATTTCGTTTCTCATATCCCTTCGTTCCGTTCTAACGGCCGCATAGTCGGGCCCGACACTTTTTATGCACCTTTTCCAGGGCGAATTAAAAATTGTTTTCGATCGCACTCCGTTGGACACGTCCCGGTGACTTTATTTGCCAGCCGTTTTCTTCATCCGGTTTTAAGTAAAGCACAGAATATATTCCTCACGCGGTTTAATTCTCGCGACCTTTTTGTCGAGGACAATTGGATAACTGGCGGTAAAGCAACAAATGCCGGTTGAGGCTGTTTTTAACCGTTTAAGTCCCCAATAGCACTTGCTTGAACTTATGTTTAATTTATATATATATATATACAATAATAATAATATAAATTAGAATTTTATTATAAATGAATACATTAATACATATTATAAATTTTAAATATTGAAAATTAATACATTAATACACATAAATATATTGTATATATATAGGGTGCGGCGCCAAAATCCGGACAAATCAAACATTTTTTGGAACATAATTTTTATTGCAATAATAGAAAAGTAAACAATTTTTTTTGTTACTGTATTGTATATATTAGTACCGCACCCTGTATATATTAATTATTATTGTAATTATTGTTGTATACATGTATATATTATGTGTATATATTTAAACTAAACATGAATTATACATAAAATATAATAATTATAAAAATTAATTAAAATATAATAAATTATATATAAATTATATATATATATATATATATGTTATAATTTTTATATTTGAAGTAATGGAAATTAGAGACAAAATGTATTGCTCATATCGTCCACACCGAAAACAGTAACTATGCAAAAAATAATTACGAATGAAATTGAGCGTGTATCTCCAATACCGCATTGCGATAAAAATGATGGGAATTTTCGACATTATATTGAGCACCGCGATCACGTTGTATGGAATTCAAACGGTTAATAAATATTCCATTGTTGGGCGAGAATAGGGAATGAAGGACAGTATTCGTTCCACGCGGATTGAAGTAAGAATTTGCGTTACTCTGATATATAGTACATTTTATGAACAATTAAACTAATTGCGTATATTAATTCCACGTAAAAAAAGTGCCGCTATATGAATTATTAATGTTATCATGATGAAGTCCGGAATATCCCTAGTGTTTCGTATGTGAGATATTTTTGTTGTGTGCTGTATATGATATACAGAATAATTCGATGTTCTAAGAAAGAAATTAATTTCCTTTCACTTTGTAAAGTTAAGACAATTTTGATTAACGGAATATTTTCGCAACATTGGGCTGATTTCTTTTTTGAACTGTTGATTGTTTGTTAAAACTGTTTTTTAAATTAATGATGCTCATAGAAACTAAAAGTTTCGGGTGTATATGAATTTCTATCATTTGTTCCTAACAACTGGCAAACCGCTTTAATCATTACATTTTCTTAGTTGAAATGTACACACTAAATTCATGAAGGAATACGATGAAGATGGCAAATAACAGAAAGTATCGGTGAACGGTGCGGTTACCATAAAATAAGCAAAAGCCGTTGTAATGTAGTTGGGAAGATGTTTTTATAATGAAGCGCTCCTGGTAATATCTGCAAAAGAACACAGATGTCTTCTCCTCAGAAATATTTCGATGCGAACTCTACCGTATTTTACGAGGAACGTATTTTTGCTGCAGTAAGAAATCCCCACATAAACTACAGTCTTGGCATTGTGTCTCATATTTATTATAATCAGTAAGGTAAATCAGACAGGTAGATTCTGTTGTGACGAATTAGTCATGACCGTATTTCCAGGAGATGAGTTTAATTATCTCACTAATCTCGACCTCCACATATGCTACTCGTTTTTATGGGATGATGTTACTTGAGTGAATGCTATTAACACGTTAACTGCCGTGCGCATTTTACTATATTAATTGAATTGTGCAAAATGAAAATAATGCGAAGGTATCGGAGGCCAGAGAATTGAATCACTATTTAATACTACTTGCATTTATTGTGATAACTACTAATGCGTGTGATGTGTAATATGTGTATATGTGGAATAAGGAACTAATTTGCTATGATGTGTACTATGCGATGTTGGGAGTCTGAAGACTGGAAATTGGGCATTGCCAGATTTTAGGGTAGGACTGAGTTGTAGTGTGGAGTATTTCTAAAGACCTGAGTGGTGGTCAGCAGGAAATATTTGGAACCGTGAGTATTAGGAAAGCGACAATTATCGCCTGTTCTATTATTTCAAATATCGCACTATACTGTAGGAATCGCTTGCGCATTTAGAAGAAAACAAACAGTTGAAGATACATCGCGAAAGACGCAAAACATGCGACGTATTGCTCATGGTCGCTTTATACATATATACGACGCAATTTTAACCGCAAGCAAATTGAAACACCGAATAAAATATATTTCCGTTGATTTAGTAAATCCGATAAACCCCTGTGTCTTCCTTCCTACAATACTGCCATCGCAGGTACAGCGCAACATTATCTCAGCTGCCTCCAAAAATAATTCATCCGTGTTAGAATCAAAAGAAGTGGTAAATGGCGAAATGTTTATTTTACAATAACCAATCCAAACTCTTTACAATTTTTCGGTAGAATGCCTAGATGCCAAGAAATGCGATACTTTACCACCCCTTCCCTCTTCCAAACAAAAATTCGTAGCAAACAAGTGCGCATCACAGGTATTTTGATTATGACTCATCGCATTCCGTACAATGTTTACTTCAGTGCAGGACATCACCTAAGACCCCCTTAAAATTCGCCGCAAATTTATTTTCCACTAACACGCGTGTTAGAATCAAGAGAAGAGATAAATGGCGAAATCTTTATTTTACACTAACCAGTCCGAACTCTATACAATTCTTCGGTAGAATGCCGCGGTTCCAAAGAATGCGACACTCTACCACCCCTTTCCTTTTCCAAACAAGAATTCGTAGCGACAAGTGCGCATCACAGGTATTTCGATTATGATTTATCGCATTCCGTACAACAATGTTTACTTCAATACCGGACATCACCTAAGACCCCCTTAAAATTCGCCGCAAATTTACAACGTGTTGCTTTTGATCACTTTATATACACGACGCAATTGTAACACCGAGTAAAATATATTTCCGTTGATTTAGTAAATCCGATAAACCCCTGTGTCTTCCCTCCTACAGTACTGCCATCGCAGGTATAGTGCAACATTATCTCTGCTGCCTCCAAAAATAATTTGCCCGTGTTAAAATCAAGAAAAGAGATAAACGGCGGAATCTTTATTTTACAATAACCAGTCCGAACTCTTGACAATTCTACTGTACAATGCCGAGGTACCAAGAAATGCGACGCTCTACCACCCCTTCCCTTTTCCAAATAAAAATTCGTAGCGATATGTGCGCATCACAGGTATTTCGATTATGACACATCGCATTCCATACAATAATATTTACTGCAGTGCCGGACATTAAATAAGACCCTTTTGAAATTCGCCGCAAATTTATTTTCCACTAACACACGTGTTAGAATCAAGAGAAGAGATAAATGGCGAAATCTTTATTTTACAATAACCAGTCCGAACTCTTTACAATTCTCGGGTGGAATGCTCCAGTGCCAAGGAATGCGACACTCAACCTACCTCTTCATTCCCCTTCCCTTTTCCAAACAAAAATCCGTAGCGAAGTATCCGTATTTCTATTTTGACTTATCGCATTCCGTGCAACAATGTTTACTTCAGTGCCGGACATCACCTAAGATCCCCTTAAAATTCGTCGCACATTATTTTCCACTAACACCCTCTCCTTCACTGACTGCAACAGGCAAGTTTCGAGACACCACGGAACCTGAGATATGTCTCCCAACACACAAACTAGAAGCGGAACGCGTGACGGGAAATTCAAAAAATCCGCAAATGGCCTCCCGCCCTCAACTCGCAACTCTCAGCCCATCAAGACCCTTAGGACGCTGCTTATCCGTTATATCCAGCGGCAGAGGGCACTCGACTCTTTCATAATGAAGTGTTTACACGGGTTAACCTTTTGCGTCGTGCACAACTACATTAAGTGCCTCCCCGTCGGGCTTCGTCTAATATTTGCGGACCCGAAGTGGTACGAGGGACTCGTCTAGGGTCCGCGGGCCAGCAAAAACTCGCAAGACGATCGTTCAATTTTGTATGGTGATTATTTGCCGGGGCGTGTAGAGAAATTGGATTGACTTTAGGCGAGACTTACACTGCGACTTAGAAACGCGAGGCCAGACGAGGGGGAATGGAAAAGGGGTGGTAATTCGATCTGCCGAGGGCGTTTAGTGTCCCTCGAGGGCAGCCTGCATTTCTCGAGGATTAAATCCGGGAAGACCTCGAGTCGCCCTTCGGTTAGTATCTAAACCTGACGTCTATTACTGGAAGGGACGTACGATGCGTGGCTTCCGAAAATACAGTCTGATCGTTGGGCGCTGAATACTTTTCACGTCGTCTTTGGCCTGTGCGGAATACCATCTAAATATAGTCGCAAAGCAGTTTGTCAGTTTGCATTTCCGTAGCTTCGACAAATAGAAAGTAAACCGAATGCGTATGGCGTCCATAGCGCAGTGCTATGGTGTTCCGCAAACGTGTATACACGTCCGTAGCACCGGACTGTAGTATTAACACTTTATCGACCGCTAGCCGATTAATCGGCTTTTCGGTTCGAACTGTTATTTACCGGTAGCCGATTAATCGGCTTTTCAGTGGTCAACGGTTATATTAGATAAAATAAATATCAAACGGTATTATGACAATTCCAAATGACAACAAAATTACACTGCTTTGAAACCAAAGAATTCTGAACAACACAATCAGTATTTTTGAGTTATAGAGCTTTACAAATAGGCACATACACAATTCCTGTGCGATATCCAAAACAGCCGACCGCGCATTTTTTAGGAATAACGCGGACTAATATTTACTAATTGAAATGACAGAAGTCTGAAAATGATTTAAGTGGTCAATTATACCTTGCGGTAATAATTTCGTTTAACGATTTCACATATTGTTTATACAAAACATGAAATCAAAAGTATATTATAATTATTTTATGTAGGTTGTTCAAAAAGGTATAGGTAATAAAGTTCGAAAATTAAGAACTTTGAACGGTGACTAAACATAAATAGCAGGAGCCAAACGTGAAATAAAAAAATAGTAACAATATAAAAAATAGTATACACGTCCATAGCATCGAACATGTCCATTTCATAAAATAATTTTTACTATAAATTATCATTAACAAATCGAAATTATAAAAGATTCTTAAAAAGCCGTTTCCTTACAAATTAAAACATGAACTTTGGAATAACAAAGTGTACAACGATAAAACACTTTATAAGGTACGGTACGCGATCGACACAGATCTACCGATTTAACGGCTATACTCATCGATTCTTTTTTACGTTATTGCAATTTCAACATTCATTTATTACGCTAACAATTTCTTAAGAGAATACGCTCTTCGTTATCCTGGTAACGTAACGCGGAAATCTATTTTCAATTACTTAAGTCATCGATTGATTCGGAAAAACATAAAAATGCGTTATTCCGTAAATCGTCCACAACGTTCGGCTTGCTACAGACGAAATATTTCGTCATCCGTATGTAATGTGAGAACACTTTAAGGAACGCTAAGAAATCTATAAGAAATACGCTTGGGACCGCATGTTTTTGGGAACCCTGTACGTTATAAAAAATCATAACCTTGTTATCTATAAAGCAATTTTTGTGAAACTTTCAGAAATTGTATAATTAGTAGTACTTTAGGTATTATTTGGAAAATAAGTTTTCTAATCATTATGACAACTTCTTTACTTAAAAAATAAATTTGTATGAATACTGCCGTCCATATTTTACTATAATAAAATCGCAACGTGATGAAGTACTATAGAATGAAATGATTAAATCGTGCGAAATGAAAAGAATGCGAAGGTATCGGAGGCAAAAAATTGAATCACTATCTAATATTAATTGCATTTACAAAGTTATAAATGCTACCGATTGGGTATTTTTTAAATTTTCATGAGATCTTTTGCACCGGTCACTGATGATCACCATGGCAATTAACATGTATATCACGAGTACCGTGATTATTATATATTATATCAGAAATAACGTGATGAAAAAAACAGAATATGATTGAATTGTGCAAAATGAAAATAATGCGAAGGTATCGGAGGCAAAAAATTGAATCACTATCTAATATTAATTGCAGTTACAAAATTATAAATGCTACCATTTGGGTATTTTTTTAACTTTTCGAAAGAACTGTTCGCACTGGTCAAAAATGAAAATACGCAAAGATTTGACTAAAAATGCAAAAAATTCGCAATGTAGCCTATTTGCAATCTTGTTTAAGCAATTGATATTCGAACGGTGCTTCAATACTTTGGCTTGTAACAACTCTGCGTTACCTTTATTTTGCATGATTTATTCATATTCTGCAGTATTTCATCGCATTGCGGTTCTAACATAGCAAAATACTCGGTGACCGGCGCAAAAAATTTTACTAAAATTGTAAAAAATTCGCAATGTAGCCTATTTGCTATGTTGTGTAAGCAATTGATATCGGAACGATGCTTCAATACTGCGGCTTCTAACAACTCTGCGTTACCTTAATTTTGCACGATTTAATCATACTCTGCAGTATTTAATCGCATCGCTGTTCTATCATAGCAAATTGCGCTTGTCAGTCAACATGTTAATAACATCCACGAGAATGCATGTTGAAAACACGTGTCTACACCCATCACAGTATGACGCATTCGACCTACGCATATCGAGCGTCGCGAACAAATGCAGAAGACAAGAGCCGAAGCAGAGAAACGCGAGAAACGAGGGTGCGAGGTTGTTCCAGTTTGCTGTGAAGGCAACGGCGATCGGCCGGGTCTCGCGAGAGTCGGCCAACAAAAACGCTCGACGCCGCGGTGCCGTCTATTTCGATATTGAAAAATCACAATCGCGCGAGTTCGCGGCGCCGGGCAAAAAATGGCCGATGTATCGTTCGCAGCGGAATCCGACGTCGGCGTGGGTGGGGAGGTGGACCAGTGGCACTGGACGATTTTTATCGTATCGACGCGCAGGGCAGGATGCAGCTGCGGGAGAAAAAGGCGCTGAGACGAAAGAACGGATATCGGCGGGCATCGCGAAATCGGAAACGCGATGATTTCGTCGACGAAGTAAAGGTGGACGTGATTGAAGACGCAGCGGCAGATTTTTGCGGATCCACAACGGTGGCCTGGTTTTAATGGGTAGTTGCGATGCCGTGTAGATGCAAGTGTAGTAGTGGTAAATAACTATGTTTTGGGGGATTAAAATATTTTTGGGGCCGTCCATTGTTATTTGGTATAGTATTAGGCAAGTGTAGTAGTGGTAAATAACTATATCTTGGGGAATTAAAACATTTTTGAAACCATCCATTTTTATTTGGTGTAGTAGTAGGCAAGTATAGTAGTGGTAAAAATGTTTAATGGGAATAAAATATTTTTGGGACCGTCTATTTTTTATTTGATGTAATAGTAGGCAATTGTAATAGTGGTAAGTAACAATGTTTTGGGGGATTCAAATATTTTTGGGACCGTCCATTTTTCATTTAATGTAATAGTAGGCAAACGTAGTAGTGGTAAATAACAATGTTTTATGGGATTAAAACATTTTTGGAACCGTCCATTTTTATTTGGAGTAGTAGTAGGCAAGTGTAGTGGTGGCAAATAACTATGTTTCGAGGGATTCAAATATTTTTAGGACCGTCAATTTTTCATTTAGTGAAATAGTAGGCAAACGTAGTAGTGGCAAATAACAATGTTTTATGGGATTAAAACATTTTTGAAACCATCCATTTTTATTTGGTGTAGTAGTAGGCAAGTATAGTAGTGGTAAATAACAATGTTTACTGGGAATAAAATATTTTTGGAACCGTCTATTTTTTATTTGATGTAATAGTAGGCAATTGTAATAGTGGTAAGTAACAATGTTTTGGAGGATTCAAATATTTTTGGGACCGTCCATTTTTGATTTAATGTAATAGTAGGCAAACGTAGTGGTGGTAAATAACAATGTTTTATGGGATTAAAACATTTTTGGAACCGTCCATTTTTATTTGGTGTAGTAGTAGGCAAGTGTAGTGGTGGCAAATAACTATGTTTCGAGGGATTCAAATATTTTTAGGACCGTCCATTTTTCATTTAGTGTAATAGTAGGCAAACGTAGTAGTGGCAAATAACAATGTTTTATGGGTTTAAAACATTTTTGGAACCGTCCATTTTTATTTGGTGTAGTAGTAGGCAAATGTCATAGTGGTAAATAACAATGTTTTGGAGAATTAAAATATTTTTGGGACCGTCCATTTTTATTTGGTGTAGTAGTAGGCACGTATAGTAGTGGTAAAAAACAATGTTTAATGGGAATAAAATATTTTTGGGACCGTCTATTTTTTATTTGATGTAATAGTAGGCAATTGTAATAGTGGTAAATAACAATGTTTTGGGGGATTCAAATATTTTTGGGACCGTCCATTTTTCATTTAATGTAATAGTAGGCAAACGTAGTAGTGGTAAATAACAATGTTTTATGGGATTAAAACATTTTTGGAACCGTCCATTTTTATTTGGTGTAGTAGTAGGCAAGTGTAGTGGTGGCAAATAACTATGTTTCGAGGGATTCAAATATTTTTAGGACCGTCCATTTTTCATTTAGTGTAATAGTAAGCAAACGTAGTAGTGGCAAATAACAATGTTTTATGGGTTTAAAACATTTTTGGAACCGTCCATTTTTATTTGGTGTAGTAGTAGGCAAATGTCATAGTGGTAAATAACAATGTTTTGGGGGATTAAAATATTTTTGGAACCAACCATTTTTATTTTGTGTACTAATAGGCAAATGTAATAGTGGTAAATAACAATGTTTTGGAGAATTAAAATATTTTTGGGACCGTCCATTTTTATTTAGTGTAGTAGTAGGCAAGTGTATTAGTGGTAAATAACAATGTTTTGTGGGATGAAAGTATTTTTGGAACCGTCCATTTTTTATTTGGTATACTAGTAGACAAGTGTAGTAGGGGGAAATAAATATGTTTTGGAGGATTCAAATATTCTTGGGACCATCCATTTTTTACTTAGTGTTATAAGACATATTTGTCCCGGGGCTTTGGTATTTTATGACTTTGGGCCTACTTTTTGTTACTCCGCAGGCTTGACCCACTAACTTTCCGGGCATGTGAAGTATATATGTGAAGTATACTTTAGTTTTGTGGCACATTATTGTTTGTGCAAAGTTAAAGATAGTTATTATACACCGACGTTTAATATAGCAATTTTTACTTCATTCTTGTTGATGCCATCCTCTTTATTACATTAATACCAGACATTACATTAAGATACGTACGTGTACGTTAAGATCAGAAGTAGGACACCCAGAATACATAAATATAATCACTTACAGTCATCAGAAGTGGGATATCAAAAGGATATTCCGCCTTACAGTATTAAAGAGATGTCGGTGAAATGCTCGATACCTGAGAAGGTAGTCTCGGCTTCGCTAGTTTCGACTCTAATGTGGAACCTTTTCAGTAGAAAGTATTGGAATCAAGTCTCAAAGTCTTTATGTAGAAGGAATGACTATATAAATTAGAAGTCGAGACATCGTGCATGTTTAATTTAAAAAATTCAAGAAATTCTATTATAAGACATTAAATGTTTAAATTATAAGTTTTATTGTGCAGGTTATATTCCAAAATGTAATTTTAAATTGGTGACTTGTATCTATATCAAATAAAAAAAGATTATTTATTATTGTTAAGGTAACTATATCAAATAAAAAATATAAATATGTGTACGGTAATTTAATTATTATTTACATGAATATAATTTAAATCATTAATATAAATGTGTTTTATTGCCCACATTAAATATAAATGTTCTTATAATTTCTAAAATTACTGCACTAATCTGCCAAGACAAATTGTTGTTATTTTTATTCATAGAATATATTGTATTTGATATAAAACTTATAAGCATATTATATGTATACGTTATATAAAACGAACAAAGTCGTTCTGTGATTTTGAGGGTATAATGTTAATTTTATGGTACTAAAAAATCACATGTGCTGAAATAAGCAAAAAAGAAATTAGCAGTATTTTGCATTTGATACCGTCCTACGAATACAATATCAGCAAGAAGTAGTCTGTAACCAAAGACTTCAGCTCAAGCTTAACTACATTAAAAATGCTCAAATACATCACATAGTCCATATCCGAAAATAACAAAACCAGACGCATCAAAATTATTATCCTCAAAACGTCGGTTTTCAATTCTACATTTTCTGCAGCAAATGGTCATGATATTCCACAATACATTATGTAACATTTCTTCTCTCAGTCTGCGATAAAACTGCGTAAATATTCTGCTTACTGAAAAACATCAGAGTCTCAGTCATATTTCTGTCATCCGCAACTATCTTGGTAATGTTCACACAATGTTCGCGCAATGTTCGCGAAAATACGTTCCGCCCGAATAGTACTGTGAACTCTCCCCATTTCATATTTCCCTTCCTCTCTCTTTCCGCATTCGCCTATCTCCAGCCATTCTTTTTTCTTTAATGGATTGGCAGGGAGATTCCTTTTACCTTAGAGAGTCGCACGGTAAACGCGTTGAAAGGGAACAATGCGTCTCGTCGCCAAGGGACCGGTGCCCGTCTGCCTTTTTACTTATCGATGTACTCCACTTCCGTTCCATTTCGAAAGACGTTACTATTTCCAATGGCCAAGTCCCCCGCGTTATCGCCGATCACTTCTGACGCTGTTTGTACTCGCGACAAAATCTACATTTTGCGCAACTTCAACGCCGAGGCGTTCTACATCACTTCCAGGTCATGATGTCGTTTGTGGCCGTTGACAGAAAATTGCGATTCGTGTAAGAGTTCGTATAAGTTGCGCTGTTTATGGAAAGTTGGGTAGCAACGACCAAGTAACGGGTGATATTCCAAGTGCTTGCGTATAAATGCGAGGGACGTAATGAAAATGTGGTGTATTCTATATTTTTTGCGCCGTATTATTGTAACAGGTTCTTATCGTTATTTTTTAAATGCAACAGTTCGTATTCTACATAATTTCTAGGTTAAAATGTCGGCCATGATTGTTCGCAGTTTGTATAAGGCTTGGTTGAATTTGTGTTTGATTGCGTGAAAATAATCGAATAACAAGTGACTTTACAACTGCTTTCGTATAAATGCAAAGGATGTAATGAAAATGTTGCTATATGGTGTCTCCTATATTTTTTACATCGTATTATTGTAACAGGTTCACTTTTTGTTAAAGTTCTTATCGTTTTTTTTTTAAATGCAACAGTTCGCATTCTACGTAATTTCTAGGTTAAAATGTCGGCTATGATTGTTGAGTGAAAATCGCAGTTTGTATAAGGCTTGTTTGAATTTGTGTTTAATTGTGTAAAAATAATCGAATAACGAGTGACTTTACAACTGCTTTCGCATAAATGCAAAGGATGTAATGAAAATGTTGCTATACGGTGTCATCTATATTTTTTGCGCCGTATTATTGTAACAGGTTCTTATCGTTATTTTTTAAATGCAACAGTTCGCATTCTACGTTGTTTCTAGGTTAAAATGTCGGCCATGATTGTTGAGTGAAAATCGCAGTGTGTATAAGGCTTGGTTGACTTTGTGTTTAATTGTGTAAAAATAATCGAATAACGAGTGACATACAATTGCTTTCGTATAAATGCAAGGGATGTAATGAAAACGTTGCTCAATGGTGTTTTCTATATTTTTCACGTATTATTGTAACAGGTTCAGTTTTTATCGTTATTTTTTAAATACAATAGTTCGCATTCTACGTAATTTCTAGGTTAAAATGCCGGCCGTGATTGTTGAGTAAAAATCACAGTTTGTATAAGGCTCGGTTGAATTTATGTTATTTGTGTTTGATTGTGTGAAAATAATCGAATAACAAGTGACTTTACAACTGCTTTTGTATAAATGCAAGGGACGTAATGAAAACGAGTCCTTATCGTTATTTTTTAAATGCAACAGTTCGCATTCTACGTTATTTCCAGATTAAAATGTCGGCCGTGATTGTTGAGTGAAAATCACAGTTTATATAAGGCTTGGTTGAATTTATGTTATTTGTGTTTAATTGTGTAAGAATAATCTTGATGCTTATCGTCGCTTTTTAACTTCAGCAATTTCTACATCACAACTTAATTCATGACTGTTGACAGAAAATTACAGTTTGTGTAAGACTTTGTAAAACTAGTATTATTTGTGTTTGACCGTGTAATAATAGTCAAGTAATGAGAGATCCTCCATTTTCCACATATCATTTTATATACACACTTTTCATGTATTTTTCATATATAATATAAATGCAAGGATTTAGTAAAAACGTGTTCACACGTTGGCTTCTACATTTTGGTCATTATTTCAGCGGCACAAATTGATTTTTTTATTGCCACTCTTGTCGTAAATTTTTAAATTGTACATTACGTGTTCTATATTATTTCAAAATCATGATGCTCTTAGCGATTAATAACAAAAAATGACTGTCGACGAAACATTTTCTATAATCCGCATTATCAGCATGAATTCATATAGTAGTACAACTTACAATTTAACAAATGCAGCCCATAGTGCCTTTTACATCTTTGTTTTATTGGATTATGTAACAAGTTAGTCTTTTTATCGACATCCTTGTTTCTATTTCCCATTTAAACAGTGTGCGTTTTTCATATTTTCTTAGTGACGACGCCATTTCTGATTCCTGACAAAATCAATTATCCCCACAAAATTTCATATAACCTGTATTACTTTTACAAAATGACATACCACATCTTCCGTTTATTTTTAGCCTAAATGCATGAAAAGCACTGTTTATAACTCTTTCAATATCTATCGATTGACTGCTTGAAACTTTGAAAGAAACTTCCACGCGAACTAGATTCATTTTGCATACATGAGAGTTTGACAAAATTAAAAATGTTCAAGAATATTACTTTTTGTGAAGAAGACTGTACGAAACGTGTGTACCTCGTGTAATGGAATAGTAAGAACAGAAGAACGACTTAAGCTTTCTTCGTCTCGTCAAATGCATATGTTTACTTAGTTTTCAAATGTTATCTAGACTACGACAATGTATCCTAACTAGCACGTAAACTGCATTAGGACACAAGATATAAAATAACCATTAATAAAAATAAGAGAAAATAAGAGATAAGAACCCGTTCAGTTCTTGCTTGGCCAAAGATTAAGACCACGAGTACCACTCGTGATATTCACGTTTGTCCTTTTCACTACGAATCAGACTCGTGATATTGACGTTTGACATGAAATTAAACGATGACTGACTCGTGATGTTCAAGTTTGGCCTAAAATTTTCATCACGAGTCAAACTCGTGATATTCAAGTTTGGCTTAAAGTTTTCATCACGAGTCTGACTCGTGATATTCAAGTTTCGACTAAATTTTTCATCACGAGTCAGACTCGTGATATTCACGTTTGACATGAAATTAACCCATTTGCATCATTTGGCGGAATAATCCGCAAACAACAACTGACCGTTATCACCGGGAGCGGATAAATCCGCGCACAATAATTTTTGTTTTTAGTTTATCAGCAACCAGTAGAGTCTGTACGATAAACAAACAGTAAAGAATTTTGTGTAAAATATTATTTTTCTTACTTTTCTGGTTGTAAGTTCAAAATAATAAAATAATAAAAAAAATAGTATATAATAAAATTTGACAACATTTGGTTACCATAATGAATTACAGTTTGGATTCGGATTCAAGCATAGAAATGGAAATATCCCATAAGCGTAAATGAAATCAAACATACGTAGTGAAGATTCGATATTCAATAATTGAAACTGGAGATTTTCATCAAAAACGAGTCAGACATCGTGATATTGATTTTTCATGAAATTAAAAAAATAGTTCTGAAAATACGTGGAATATATAATAATTTGAATAACCCTATAACACTATTTCTAATGAGAATAAACACTAAAAGTTTAGCTGCGCATGTCGGATTTTTAAGTAAGATTGCGGATTTAGAGCGATGATACAAATGGGTTAAACAACGAGTTCCACTCGTGATATTCAAGTTTGGCCTAAAATGTTCATCACGAGTTAAACTCGTGAAAATAGTGCAAGGGGTTAATACCCCGTTATTTCGTTTCACCGGACGAAGACAGCCGCGCCGAATTCGTGGCGAGATATCTGAAAACTTCCGCTTCGGCTGCCCCGATCGCCGCAACAATGCGGCATCGGCGCCAGACTATTTGTCTTCTTCAATCAAACGCTGAATGCCCCGTCCGCCGACATTATTGACGTACACTACTGAAGTCAACTCCGCCGCAGTTGTAAAGTCGCCGCACAGTTCGCCCGAAACCGAACATTCGCCCGAAGCCAACAAACTACCCAACGTCAAAATACCGACCCCACTTTTATTCGTATCGAAGGAACTGCGCGAGTCCAGCGTATGACCGTTCCGGGCACAAAACGCGTACACGCTTCAGCGACGACAAAGACACCGTCAACGATTCATATTTCAATCAGCGTCCAGCGGCGGATCCGCATTTTCATGCACTGCCAGCCAAATTACACGGACGTGCTTGTATCAATACTCCGTCGACACCCTGTAGAATAGGCGAGGAATACAGTTTGGGCAGAAAGTAACTCGACGACGAACGGTTTTGGGTGGTACTTGGTGAAAATGTGCGTATTTCACTATATTAAAAACGTAATGTGATGAAGTACTTTAGAATATGATTGAATTGTGCAAAATGAAAATAATGCGAAGGTATCGGAGAAGAAAGAATTGAATCACTATTTAATATTATTTGCATTTGCAAAATTATAAATGCTACCGATTGGGTATTTCTTGAATTTTTTGTGAGACGTTTTGCATCGGTCACCTATTACCATCACTATTTTACTATATTAAAACCGCAACGTGATGAAGTACTTCAGAATATGATTGAATTGTGCAAAATTAAAATAATGCGAAGGTATCGGAGACCAAAGAATTGAATTACTATTTAATATTAATTGCATTTACAAAATTATAAATGCTGCCGATTAGCTATTTTTTGCATTTTTCGTAAGACCTTTGACTGCCGTGCGTATTTTACTATATTGAAATCACAACGTGATGAAGTACTTCAGAATATGGTTGAAAATGACTAATTAATATTAATTGCATTGAATCACTATTTAATATTAATTGCATTTACAAAATTATAAATGCTGCCGATTTTTCTTGACACCACGGCAGTCAACGTGTTAAGTAATCCTTTATATGCGGCGCATTTGAAGGATGTGTTGTTATGTCTGAACATGTTTTATTTTTTTTTTCGGTTAATGCTTTATCTTCGCGTGTCTGGCGTAGATTGGAGTAATGTTGGTTGGGGTTCGTTACAGTGACTGTTGTGCAGGATTATATATGATTGTTACTTGGAACATTTTATGATACAGGCAAAGGAATCGTATAATAATCATTACCTGCAATACAGTCATGATGTACATGATTATTACTTGTACTATAAATATTGATTAATCATGTAAATTGTAATACAAACATAACATTATTTATCAAGCATGCGACTCTCTTGCCCATATCTTAAAATATTTTAAGTTACATTCATATATAACCCTGCACAATGATTACTGCAACGAACCGTAAGTAACATTACTCCATTCTACGCCAGCCATACATATACATATATATATATATATATATATATATATATGTGTGTGTACATGTATATTTGACAGCCTTGAAACTGCCGAATATTTTATGTCTGCATTCATTTTTCTGTACACAATATTATTAGTTTACTAGCAAATTTTTTTCTCTGCATTCATGTTAGAGATTTCTGAGTATATATACAAGTTTACGGTTTAAGAAAAATTAATGAATAAATTTTCTTCTTCCTCATCAATATTTTTTTATTACATTGAATTCAGTGCTCTCAGATAAACGTATTATTTTGATTGACACACTTTTATTACTTTTTCATTTTCTCCACACGTTTCAAAGCCCTTGTGTTTCTTCTCCAGGAGTCAGCCTTGACACAAAAAATGCATAAATGCGCAGCTTAATTTTAAAGCTTTTCCTTCCTCGCAATCCGTCCTTTACTATTTATCCGAAAGATTCTGCCGTCGTTCTTCGAACCACATAAACAAAATTCCAACCTACCGAAAGCACATCCATCAAAATAACGCGCTCCACCTTCCAAATTCAAAATTCTTTAATAAACCCCAAGATTATATGAGTGCGTGTGTTATTTTCATACAGTGATGCAGATCACCTAAACCGACACTCATCGTATTCTATCACTAATATCGTGCCATACCATAAGAGATTATAATATTTTTACTATTCTGAGCATGTAATAGCAAAATAATAATTAATTTCGTTATTTATAAGAATACGGTATGAATTGTAAAAGAAGGAAGGGTCAACACATTTGGCACGCAAATTTTGTCAACACTATTACCAATAAGAAGTTGCAAACTTCGGAACACAAAGTTCGAAAAATCGGACCGAAAAGGTCATTACTGCCAAGAATGCATTGACGAGCCACACTTATGTTTAAGATGCTTCAATACAATGCACCGGTAGATAAACGATTTAATAAAAATTAATTTTTCATTTTTTATTTGATAAAAACTTTTAATTTTGTAATGGTGCAGATTTTATTTTAAAGCATTCTCTAATTATCGAATTTTCATTAAACTTTACAATTATAAGTATTTGATGCCCTCCGATCACTAATGACAACCGTGGCGTTTCAAGAGAAACAAGTTGCGATCATATATGACCGGCAGAAAATATGTTACTACAAATGCAAAAAATTTCGCCATCAAGCCTATTTGCAATCTTGCAAAAGCAATTGATATTGGATGCTTCATTTGCAATCTTGCAAAAGCAATTGATATTAAGGCATCGCGGTTCAATCGGTACACGGTGACTTCAAAAGATACAAAAAATTGTCAATGAAGCTTATTTGTAATCAAAAGCAATTGATATTGGAACGGTGCTTCAATACTTTGGCTTCTAACAACTCTGCGTTACCTTTATTTTGCACGATTAAATTATATTCTGCAATATTTAATCGCATCGCGGTTCTAACATAGCAAAATACACGGTGACCGTCGCAAAAGATTTGAGTAAAAATGCAAAAAATTCGCAATGAAGCCTATTTGTAATCATATAAAAGCAATTGATATTGTGCTTTCAATACTTTGGCTTCTAATAACTCTGCGTTACCTTTATTTTGCACGATTTAATTATACTCTGCAGTATTTCATCGCATCGCGATTCTAACATATCAAAATACGCTTGGTAGTCACCGCATTAATTTTGCAGATTCCTGGAACACTCTCCGAAACCCGCAACCAAAATTCCAAACTACCACCGCACTCCCAAAAATAAGGCGTTCACTCACTTCGGACTCAAATCTGGCCAATAAAGCCGAACTTCACCAAGTATCGGTTGTTCAACGTCGATCGACGTATACTTTCTGCACTAACTGTAGGTCCCGTGTAACACGCACACGCGCGCACGTTCATTCGCGGCAACACTTCTGTCTGCCCTTTATTGCTACTGATACCTACTATGTACTACCGGCATCCGGTACTCCGCCAGTGGTAAAGCCATTCATTCGGTCAGACAAAGTACTGACATCCCGTTAAATATACGACCGCCCACCACCACCATCGAGCCATGGATGCACTCTGCCGTTATGTATATTCATGCGTGCCCATATACGTGTCCGTGCATCTATATGCGTTCACAGGAAATTGTGTGAGTGCGTAGGTGTGTTGCGGGGCTATGTACAAAGCGAGAATGTGGACGGCGTGTGTGCATGGGGAGCGTGTGTGGGGTGGCTGCAAGCCATGGGGAGTGATAATTCCTTCGGCCTGGCGAAGGACGAAGTACAGGAAGGCATTTAGCGAGGCTGTTGTCAGTAGGAGAGAAGTGCGCCGAGCGGGAGAAAATGATGGAGCCGGAGAGGTGGGAATTAAGATCGAGTGCTGCGCGCACGTTGGGAAAATTTGCGGCGGGCCATGGAACGGTGGGGGTTGGTGGCGAAGGTGTATGCGTTTTTGATTTGGTGAGAGGGATTGGATTAATAGAATTTTGTTTGAGCGGGTGCGTCGAATGTATATGTATTCTGCAATATTATTGTAGGCAGTATACTGACATCGTTGTAAATACGAAATTATTATAGCAGTATACAAATATCGAATATGTGCGTTTTTTATAGTATGGAGATTGTAGATAGTACAGATAGTAGGTAGTATGGAGATATAGATGGGATTTCTATGATCTTTGGAATTGAGAAGTGAATTTTGTTTAAGCGGGTGCGTCGGAGAACTGTGAAGAATAGATATGTATTCTGAAATATTATTATAGCAGTATACTGATATCGAAGTAAATATGATATTATTACGGCAGCATAAAAATATCGAATGTGTGCGTTTTTTATAGTATGGAGTGGGATTTCTATGATTTTTGGAATTGAGAGGAGAATTTTGTTTAAGCAGGTGCGTCGAAAAACTGTGAAGAATGTATATGTATGTATTGTGCAATATTATTGTGGCAGTATACTGAAATCGCAGTAAATACGAAATTATTATAGCAGTATACAGACATTGAGTATGCGCATTTTTTATAGTATGGAATGGGATTTCTTTGATTTTTGGAATTGAGAGCGGAATTTTGTTTAAATGGGTACGTCGGAGGACTGTGAAGAATATATATGTATTCTGCAATATTATTGTAACGATATACTGATATCGTAGTAAATACGAACTTATTTTAGCAGTATACAGACATCGAGTATGTGCGTTTTTTATTGTATGGAGTAGGATTTCTTTAATTTTTGGAATTGAGAGAGGAATTTTGTTTGAGCGGGTGCATCGGAGACCTGTGAAGAATATGTATGTATTCTGCAATAATATTGTAACGGTATATTGATATGGAAGTAAATGTGATATTATTATCGCAGTATACAAATATCGAATATGTGTGTTTTTGAGTGATGTTATGTAGTGGGATTTATTGAGTTTTAGAACGGAGAGTACATCAGAGAATTGTGAAGAATGTATATGTATTCTGCAATATTATTGTAGCAGTATACTGATATCGAAGTAAATGTGATATTATTATAGCAGTATACAAATATCGAATATGTGCGTTTTTGATGTTATGGAGTGGGATTTATTGAGTTTTAGAACGGAGAGTACAATTTTCTTTATGTGGGTACGTCGGAGAATTGTGAACAATGTATAGGTATTCTGCAATATTATTATAGCAGTATACTGATATCGTAGTAAATACGAAATTATTATAGCAGTATACAGGCATCGAACATGTGCGTTTTTTAATAGTATGGAGTGGGATTGCTTTCATTTTGGGAATTGAGAGGGAAATTTTGTTTAAGTAGGTGCATCAAAGAACTGTGGAAAATGTATATGTATTCTGCAATATTATTATAGCAGTATACTGATATCGTAGTAAATACGAAATTATTATAGCAGTATACAAATATCGAATATGTGCGTTTTTTATAGTATGGAATGGGATTTCTTTGATTTTTGGAATTGAGAGCGGAAGTTTTGTTTAAGCAAGTGTGTTGAAGAACTGTGAAGAATAATATATGTATTCTGCAATATATTGTAATATTATTGTAAGCAATTAATAGTTGAAATATTGTAAATAATATTAGTAATTTAAAAATATTGTAAGTAATATTATTGACATCGATATCGTATAAATATGAAATTTTTATGGTATAAAACCTTGGTATATCTTTTTTATATTTGGAATTTATTTGATTTTGAAGAGAAATTTTGTTTAAGCTGCTGCGTCGGAAAACTGTGAAGAATGTATATGTAATGTGCGATATTATTGTAATATTATTGTAAGTCATTAATATTTAAAATATTTCAAATAATATTAGTAATTTGAAAATATTGTAAGTAACATTATGTAGCAGTATACTGATATCGTAGTAAATGTGAAATTATTATAGCAGTATACAAATAGCGAATATGTGCGTTTTTGACGTTATGGATTGGGATTTACTGAGTGTTAGAACGGAGAGTACAATTTTGTATATGTGGGTACGTCGAAGAATTGTGTAAAATATTAATGCATCATATAATATTATTGTAGCAATCCAAGCAATGCATTATACTGATATCGTGGTAAATATCGTATGAGCGCTTTTAATGTTATGAGGTACGATTTATTTGATATTGGAAGGAGACAAATTCTATATTCTCGAATGCGTCAGAGAACTCTACCCAGTATATATGTATTCTGCAATATTATTATAGCAAGGTACTGATAGTGTAGTGAATATCGTATGAACGTCTTTGATGTTATGAGGTAGGATTTATTTGATATTGGAAGAGCTGGCAGACTTTTATGTTCTTGGATACGTCAGAACTGCACAGAATATACATACGTATATTCTGCAATAGTATTATAGCGATGAATTGATATCGTAGTGAATATCGTATGGACGATTTTGACGTTATAAAGTGGAACTTATTTAATTTTAGAACTGAGAGGAGAAATTTTGTTTAATCGCGTGCATTAGCGAACTGTACAGAATATTATTATGCAACATTATTTTTTATATTATTTTATTATATTTATTATATTGTTATAAATATTTTATTATCAATCAACATATTGTTTGGACAACATTTTTGTGTATGAGAATTTATATGTGTTCTATAATATAATTTCAGTAAGAATAATAAGAACTTGACCCTTTTTCGAACGCTTCCAATCCGAAACAAAAAAATTGGAAACTCTTCACCCTTTTTGACATACATATATTGAACAAGTGAAAATATTTCCGCTGAGTCTGATTATTTTTTAGTTTTCAGAAGACTATCTAAAAATATATGTATATTCATTCGACAATATTAGATTTTCAATCAATGGAATTGCGTATCATGTATAATATATTTTGGTATCCATCTGCAAAAACTAAAGGATAAAAACGCACTTCTTATATAGTCATCAACCCTGTGCCTTGGACGTATAATACTCTCATCTAATTGGTCGTAAAAATGTCGGAGTCTGTTTTGATCGTAATCACCCCGCTTTAATAGGAGAAGAAAGGGGATTAGTTTTATATACATATTGTTAAGAATGATTTATCACACTATACATATAAAGACATGCATACACATCTAGCATAAACTGTGATATACAATATAAATATAAGAACTGCAAGCACATTTATTACACTCACACATATATAAATATGTACATACATACACTTCTAGCTCAATTATCTCAGATACCACACTAAACATAATTTATTGACTATGATATACATATTGGCATCTGTGTTTATCAACGTCCACATCAAAATACGAAAATAGTACATACGAAATAAGTCCGGAGTTGTTAAATAAGATGTCTTTATCGATATTCCTCTAAATCCAACAAACCTGACGTATCTTTCCGAATAAGAATATTCACAATTTCCGCACGTTTTTGCGACGTGTATTGATTATTGATTTATTTAACTTCGTAAACGTCGAAACGTGAAAAAAGACAGTCAACTTCAACGGACGTGTTACTCTTTTCGTTTGCGAAGGCAAACACACAAAGCCTCCGCAGTGGATTAGAATGTTTTCAATTTATTTTTCGCCCGCGTCATTCTGCTGTTGCGAGTAATTTGGAATTACGTTTCACCCAGTATATCGCGAAGCTCTGATATTGCGAGAAATTACGGCCACGCGTCGGAATACATTTTTCTACCGTTCATCTGAATTATTTATCGACGGGTCGTAGTACTACGGGTTGCGTATGCGCCGGGAGAAATATTTGATCTGAATATTTGCCGTGGCAATGCAGTTCCGCGCTGACGAGAGAGGCTGAATACGCTCGGAAATTTGGAATTTTTTAACGACAGACGTGAACGGCTTTTTCGATTTTTCTTCTTCCGCAACGGTATGTCAAAAACGTATTATGGCTATGCGAGTAATTATGTTTTATAGCCGCGTGCGTATATGGCTGTAATTTACTTGCGATGGAACTTACGAATTAGACGCGTTTCAGGTACGGTTTTGAGTAACTTACGAGTTACGCATTTCGTAATAGTACCGGAATGTACCGGTAAAAATGGTCGAAGTCAAATACTTTTCGGTTTGAGAAACGTAGTAATTTGTGTTTCGGTATACGTAAAAATACCTTATTACCGTTTAATAAATATATTCCATATTTTTCAGATACGTAAATGTTTCTTATTGTTTTAAAAATAAAATTGAATATGATCATCCACCCCTTTATCAAATCCGTTTATTTACTACAGATCGCTTTTATAACAATCGATGAATAAAATAAGAACTACGTAACATTTGGCAGAAACGAATAAAGAGTCAAAATTCTTACGACACACAAATGTGTCTTATTTTGAAATGTCATCGTGAGAATATGTAGCGTTATTACATTTTTATAATCTTCGACACAAATATAAAATGGATAATATTCGATGAAAAAGAAATGCAGAGTAAAAAGTGTCGCATTCGATGCGTTTTATAAATATCGGTACAAATATGAAATGGGTCGAATTTGGTAGAAACAGATACAGACACACGAGTGCGTGATACTCAAAATTTTGTGACAAAAAATAGCACGTTTGAGGGCTTTTATAATCAGCGGCATATATATATATGTATATAAAATGCGAAATATTTGGCAGTTTACCTCATTTTAAAATTTCATTGCACGAAAATTTCGGATTATTATACTATCCTAATTAGCGACATAAATATCAAATGCGCAACATTTGACAGAAAATAAATATATAAATAAATACAATAATAAATAATAGAAAATACATATATAATAAAGATATTTTACCAATACCTAAGTACGTATTTAAAGCTGTTGTTAGAGAAAGAAAGTAACGCATTGGAACACTTTTATAAACATCGACTCAAATGTAAAGTACCTATTTTTTAACTGAAATGAACAGAGGATTATGATTTTCACGACACGTCAGTATGCCTTATTTTAAAATGACATGAATATATAATGGGCAATGTTTGACAGAGCTTATGTCTTACTTAAACATTTAAATAAGAAAACAGGAAGAATTAAAATAGAAGAATTAAAAAAAGTAAAAAGCAAGAGAATTACAAACAAAAATGTCCTGACACGCCAATATGCCTTATTTAAAAACACCGTCGCACGAAAGTCTCGCATTATTAGAATTTTTCAAATACTGGCATCAATATATAATGGGCAATGTCTGTCAGAACTTATGCCTTACTTAAACATTTAAATAAGAAAACAGAAAGAATTAAAATAGAAGAGTTAAGAAAAGTAAGAAGCAAGAGAATTACAAACAAAAATGTCCTGATACGGCAATATGCCTTATTTAAAAATATCGCCGCCCGAAAATTTCGCATTATTAGATTTTTTAAAATATCGACACGAATGTCTGACAGAACTTATGTCTTACTTAAACATTTAAATAAGAAAACAGAAAGAATTAAAATAGAAGAATTAAAAAAAGTAAGAAACGAGAAAGAATGAAAATAGAAGAATTAAGAAAAGTAAGAAAACAGAAAGAATTAAAATAGAAGAATTAAGAAAAGCCAGAAACAAGAGAATTACAAATGAAAATGTCCTGACACAATATGCCTTATTTAAAAACACCTTCGGCCGAAAGTCTCGCATTATTAGACTTTTTCAAATATCGACACGAATATATAATGGGCAAAGTCTGGCAGAACTTTTATTTTACTTAAACATTTAAATAAGGAAGCAAAAAGAATTAAAATAGAAGAATTAAGAAAAGTAAGAAACAAAAGAATTACAAACGAAAATGTCTTGATACAATATGCCTTATTTAAAAACGCCGTCACCTGAAAGTCCCACATTATTAGAATTTTTCAAATACCAGCATGAATATATAATAGGCAATATCTCACAGAGCGTATGTCTTACTTAAACATTTAAATAAGAAAACAGAAAGAATTAAGAAAAGTAAGAAACAAGCGAATTACAAACAAAAATGTCCTGATACGCCAATATGCCTTATTTAAAAACACCGTCGCACGAAAGTCTAGCATTACTAAAATTTTTCAAATACCGACACGAATATATAATGGGAAATGTCTGGCAGAACTTTTATTTTACTTGAACATTTAAATAAGAAAACAGAAAGAATTAAAATAGCAGAATTAAGAAAAGTAAGAAAACACAAAGAATTAAAATAGCAGATTTAAGAAAAGTAAAAAACAGAAAGAATTCAAATAGAAGAATTAAGAAAAGTAGGAAATGAGAGAATTACAAACGAAAATGTCCTGACACGCCAATATGCCTTATTTAAAAACACCGTCGCACGAAAGTCTCGCATTATTAGAATTTTTCAAATACTGGCATCAATATATAATGGGCAACGTCTGACAGAACTTATGCCTTACTTAAACATTTAAATAAGAAAACAGGAAGAATTAAAATAGAAGAAAAGTAAGCACGTAAGAAAAGTATTACTAAAACTATTATTAAAAGTAAACTTACGAGAAGAAGAAAAGTAAGAAACAAGAGACCTACAAACGAAAATGT
Organism: Cryptocheilus praepositus; assembly: GCA_033815515.1. NCBI lineage: Eukaryota > Metazoa > Arthropoda > Insecta > Hymenoptera > Pompilidae > Cryptocheilus > Cryptocheilus praepositus. Next base: position 3,407,317 of record JAWWQZ010000215.1, on the reverse strand, counting down.
CGTGACACAATATGCCCTATTTAAAAACACCTCCGCCCGAAAGTCTCGCATTATCAGACTTTCATAATCAGCCGCCCAAACCTGCTCAACAGAATATTAAACCGAAAAAGCGCGAAAAAATGTTCGCCAACACCTCCGCGTGCAATATATAAAAATCTCATCCCAGGAATGTGTCAGCTTAACTTGGATGTAAACGAACTCTCCGTGCACCCTTCTTTGTCGCGGGGTAGTCAACTGAGTCGTTGCATTTGGGGGTTGCGCACGAAGGGTGGATCAGGCTGTTTTGCCAGCGACGACCCCAGGATTATTTCGACGACATCTCGGAAGGGGTCGGGATAGGTACTCAGCTAATTAAGACCAGGATTGTGTTTCTCCTGTCTGAGTACGGTCCCGACGCAGGATTTCAATATTGTCTCCCTTTCTTCAGCCCCTCCCACCCCCTGCCTTCCTGTTACTTCTCCCTCTTTCAATTTCATTCTTCGACGTTGCGTTCTTTCTCGTTGCTTGCCGCTTTGTTTCCATTTTCACTCATTACATGTTCGCTGGGGGGCTGCAAGGAAAACTGTTTGGCTGCGAACGGTGTCTGTAGTCGTTTAATGCCGTCTGCTCATGTGAAGTGACGACGTCTTCAAGCGTTCTTCATTTATTCGACTTTTCCACGAGAAGTGGCCTTTATGCGGTTGAACAATTTATTTATAACTTCGTGGAGTCTCCAGGTTTCGAATAGAAGCGATGGAGTTGGGCGTACTCGTTTTCGATGAGAAAGGAGCTATTTAATTTGGAGAAACAAAGTAACGTTGCGAAAAGCGTTGAAGGAAATGTATGTATCCCTTTGCACTCGACAATTTTTTCGGTCGGGCGGAGCAGCAACTCGAGGCGATTTTGCGCATATATTACGAGTGCCTTACAGGTAGTCTAAAATTAATTTGTACACAGATTAAAATACGAAAATTTTTATATTATAATATAGAGTGCTTATTTACATTTTGGAAAATATAATTTTCTAAGTCGTAGTTCTATAATTGCGTTTTGTATGATATTTCGTAAAACATTCTCCTAGGTGCATCCTTGGTTTATCCGGACAAGTATTGCAATAGTACGTTGTTTCATGCCTTCGGCCTTGTTTATTTCGATATGAACAAACTTTACAATCTTTTTTTGTTCCTGTGAGAATCACATGGAGCTTTCCATTTAGCCGAATCGCGTCGTAATTTGAGGTCGACGTCGAAGCTTCTAGCGGTTGTGGAAAGTCTCCCCTCAATTGGTCTACTAAGATTTTTACAAATTGTAAGTGTGTCAGTGGTTCTTCGTTCTTCTGCTTTTTTACTTGTCTATAGAGAATGTAGGAGTTAATTAAACAGATCTCCATTCCCCAAAAAAATAACTTGCTGCACCACCAATTTCATCATGAACAGATAAGTTTGTGAGCAGTTCAAAATCAAACTCATTTTCACTTGAGCTAATCTCATTGATATTTTCCATTTTTATAGGGCCTCAAAACTTTAAAATTACTGATTAAAATGCGGGAAAAATTATGTGATGCACTCGCTGCAATGGTCGAAACTAAAGTAATGCTGGATACATTGTATCCAAAGTGAGGGGCACAGTCAAAGAAGAATTTTATCTTAATCCCCATTTTAAGATATATATTATACATTACACATCCTATAAAAGAACATGAACAGCTAAAGAACCTATTCACAAACCAATAATCGGCTTCTATTAACTGGAGATAACGAAATCTAGCCTAAACAAACATTGTCGCATCTCACTCGCCGTTCGAGTTGCTGCGCGAAACATCGTGGCGAGTGAGAATCGCCGCTCGAGCGCAAAGGGATATAGTACCTTGATCAAAAAGTTTTAGGACTTTATTCATAAAATCGAAAATACAAGTTTATCCATTATAATTGACATCGTCCCCTTCAATTTACTCCCCATCGACTGTAACGTATTTCTACCAGCGCTTGATTCAATTATCGAAACATCGCTGGTATTCAATTTTTGGTATGTCTATCAGAGCCGTCTTCGATTTTTCCATAAGATCCTTCCGAGTGCTGTAAAAAAAGTCGAAAACAGAAAAAACTTGCACAATCAGGTGAATTCGATGGTGAATAGTATTCGTATTATTTTTGGTCAAAAACTCGCGAATAAGGATCGCATTGTGCGACGGTGCGTTATCGTGGTGCAAAATCCACGAGTTGTTTGCCTTCAAATTCGGTTTTTTTTGGCGAATTGCTCCAGGCAAACGTCTCATAACGCCCAAATAATACATTTTGTTAACTGTCTGTTGCTCCGGCAAGAATTCATGATGCACAACACCGTTGTAATGCACGAAAACCGTGAGCATCACCTTCTTTTTCGACTGAAAACAACGTGGTTTCTTCGGAAGCGTTCGTGCCGCCGAAAAACGTTTGATCTCGAAAGAGCATCGTTGCCGAAACAGTTCTCCAACATTTCCAAGGTTTGCGGACCGTTAAATCCGTTTTTCACGTAAAATTGTATGCAAATTCGTTGATCCAAAGTTGATGCCATTTTCAAATACGTAAAAAATCGAAAACACGCACAAAGGTAGATGTACTCAACACGGTATAACTTTTACAAATGTCAAGCTATGACGCTGAAATTTGGTGGGAACGTTAATGACAGATGTGGCAACCTAACAAAAAAAAAATTTGAAATTTTTCCAGATCGATGGTACTGGAAACCGACCGAACTGTAATTGGACCGTTTATTTTGAAAGTGGTGCAAGTCCATTTTCTGTTATTTTGAGAAAATTAGTGGTTAGCATATCTGTTAATTAAAAAAAGTAAGCAAATTATATGAAGTCTGGCAATGTTTCTACTGATTTATCAATATGTCATTTACCTTAATGACTTACACCACTTTCAAAATTAGACAATTGTAAAAATCGTTTAATTTCAAATTTGAAAAATCAAATATTACTTAAAATATACTTCATATTAATCCAATTTAGTAATATAAAACAAATGTAAAATAACACGCTACTGGAAATTGGACTTACACTACTTTCATAATCAATGATTATGCAATTTCTTTTATCGACCAATTTTAATTTGTACAAAACCGGGGCATTTTTAAAAAAATTAAATACTAATTAGTTATACATAAAAAGTTTAGATTAAATTAAACATAAATTGCACGATATTTTTTTTTAAATAAACGGTAAATTGTAGACTGAATATAAACTGCTTTAATAGTAACTAAAATTTGTTTGTTATCTGATATTTGTGTTTGGTATAACGATGTCTCTGGTCGAGTACACCAGGAGGTATGCATATGTGCAGGCGCATGGAAAATAACGATCGAAGGAAGTAAACAAAAAGAATGCTGCGTGTGCTCAACGTGGGTCAGATAATGTACTTGAAACTAGGAGAATGTTATATTCATTATGTGCGTTTTGCAGGCAAGAAATTGGAGTTGTTTTATGCAAGAAGAAACTGTACAAATGCAATTTCATTTTCTTCTATCCATGTATAAAACGACTAAATACCTGCGTGAGTTTATTGCAGATTATTTAATGTGCTTATTTGCAATTGTTTTTGTCGTTCTTTTATAATTATTTTGCCATATCGCGAAAAAAATGAGATCTTATCTTGTATTGTTGTTCATTTCATTTTAATAAACATCTATTATATCACTAAATTCCCACAATATTTTTTAATACAACGAAATTACTAAAGTATTTAAAGCCGAACATAATATTAATAATCAACTTTGGTATGATAAAGTTGAAAACATGCAACCACATAAAACCCCACATCACATTGTGAATAATAGTCCCTCGATTCACATCTTTTTCCTCGTTTACTACAGACGACACATTTTCGAACTTGATTTTTTTTTGACGCCACATTCAAATATATAGACAGAAAATGTCTTTCAGTAACTCTTTCAGGATTATTACCATTTCGTGCAACTAAATATCTCATATCTAATTTTTGTTTCCCATATGTTTGCAATAATTGTCTCTCATATGTGCCCATAATTATGAAAGTGGTCTAAGTCAAAATTTAAAAAAAATGAGTTTATCAGTTATTTCATACCACATTATTTTTAACTAAATTTATTGAATGTAATTTTTACGAAATTGTCAAAAATGAACCATTAGATAGTGGTTGTAATTTCAACATTATATGGAATTCATTTAGTTTTAATTATGAAAGTGGTCTAAGTCAAAAATTTAAATAAATTATATAAACAACTTGAAAATGGCACGTGGCCTTCTTTGACGCGTTTCTGAACTACATAATAAAATAAATGACAATCAAATTTTAATAATAACGACAACTTCATTACTAGAAGAATCAATAACAAGAAGAGTAAAAAATACCGCGGGTGAATCTGTCTCTTGGCTACAAATTCAATGGATGAGATTCTTGAAAAATGAACCTTATAAAATGTTCTATAAAACATCTTTAGATGATTCTAAATTTCACGTTTTGGATCTTTCACCTAAAAAAGGAAGACCAAAAATATACGGAAATATTAAATTACTTCCATTATACACCACCATTAGACCAGTATCGGAAGAAAAACATAAAGATATTATGAGTTTACTACCGTACGTCCCTCCAGTTTTTCAGGAACATTTTAAGAATCTTAAATACTCGAAATAATGATAAAAATGGATTACTGTTTAAAAATAATTAATAAATGTAATAAATGTTCACGAATTATTTCAATCAAATTATTGTTTCAAATAAAACTCAAAATTCTTTATTGCTTTAAGTCATTTATAGGACATTCAGTTAATTTTGAAAATGGTCTAAGTCAATTCAATCTTTAAAAATAATATTATCGTATAAAATTCACACAAAATTTCATATTCATAGTAAATTTCCATTAATTAAGACTAATAAAATTATAAATTAAAATGTCGCATAATGTAAAAATATTTTTTAATTTATTCAAATGCAATTCATTAAATATCTCGAAACAAGAAATATATGACTTAGACCACTTTCATAATTATGGGCACATATATAACTCATAATAAATTCTTTTTTTTTTTAAATTGACTTACACCACTTTCAAAATAAACGGTCCCTATAACGCTATCGTCCTTCAGACTTGAAATCCTCTATTCTTCTCATTCCCCTGCGCCCCAGAAAACGTCAATACATCTGATTAACTCCTTCTTCTATCGCTAGTTCGGCACTTCTCGCACTACGTCCGCTAACAACGTGCATCGAGATGGCATTAAATGAAACCGCGCGGCGACATCAATCCGCTCAATCTCGCGCAACGACCCGGAATATTCGTGTCTCTCTAATTATTCCTAGCAGCCGACTGTTCGCGACTACATTTTCTTGCCGCGGCTCGGCAGGAGGATAGACAGAAGCAGAGACGCGGCGGGACACATGCAGGAGCCCGAGATTTAATTAGCCGCACATCCATCTCCGCGTATCTCGTCTCCCGAAATAATCCACGTCCTAACGCCGAAACGCGCCAATGCGGGCCGAAATATTAACCCTCTCGCTGTCCAATAAACGTACGAAAGATTCCTCGGAAGCGATGTCATTTTTTTTAGAAAGGAGAAGGTACGTATTTGTGCTAAATAATAATAAAAAAAAAAAAAAATTGAAGTTGCTAATTAACACTTTAACGACCGCTAGCCGATTAATCGCTTAATAGTCCCAACGCCGAAACGCGCCAATGGGGGCCCAAGTATTAACCCTCTCGCTGTCCAATAAACGTACGAAAGATTCTTCGGAAGCGATGTCATTTTTTTGGAAAATTGAATGTACGTATTTGTGCTACATAATAAAAAAAAAAATTGAAGTTGCTAATTAACACTTTAACGACCGCTAGCCGATTAATCGCTTAATAGTCCCAACGCCGAAACGCGCCAATGGGGGCCCAAGTATTAACCCTCTCGCTGTCCAATAAACGTACGAAAGATTCTTCGGAAGCGATGTCATTTTTTTGGAAAAGAGAAGGTACGTATTTGTGCTAAATAATAAAAAAAAAATTAAGTTGCTAATTAACACTTTAACGACCGCTAGCCGATTAATCGACTTTTCGGTTCCAACTGCTATTTACCGGTAGCCGATTAATCGGCTTTTCACTGGTCAACGGTTATATTAGATAAAATAGATATCAGGTGATATTATGACAATTCTAAATGACAATAAAATGACACTGGTTTGAAACCAAAGAATTCTGAACAACACATTCAGTATTTTTGAGTTATAAAGCTTTATAAATAGGCACATACACAATTCCTGCGCGATATCCAAAACAGAGTCGGTCGTTAGTGAGTGGCATCTTCAATCAATAGCGGTCGGTAAAGTTTTAACACGTTGAGCGCCACGCGTATTTTTATTAAGCAGTGTTTTGAAAGTGTAAGATGTATTGTGGTATGGCAATGCAAAGCGCAGTACAAACAGATTGAAATTTACTTGACACCGGTATGTAAATGTATTAGGGGCATTGTTTCTTATTGTAATAGAAAATGATTACGTTTAGAATGAAATGCTTCTGGGCATTCATTCAACACATTATGGGCCGAGTCTGTTTTGTCTTATTTACCGTTTGGCGGGCTAGATAAGATTTTACCGAAATCGGCTTGCGGCCGGGGTTCTGTTTAAGTTATGACAATGTAATACACGCATTTTAAGAATGCGACATAATCTGGTAGAGCAACGGCCACAAAAATGAGTAAACATTTTGCCACATTTTGTGATACGTGCGGAGCACAACCGTTTTTATGTTTACCGTGTTTCAATCAAATCCATTAATCTTTTTGATAAGAAACATATAAATGCATTAACACGTTGCCTGCCAAGCGTATTTTACTATATTAGAATGGCGATGCTATGAAATACTACAGCGTCCGACTGAATTATGCAAAATGTAAAGAATGTGCAGGTATTGGAGATCAAAGGATCGCATCACTACTCTAACAACTACTGTATTTATAACATAATAATTGCTACCCATTGCGAATATTTCGGATCTTCAATGAAATCTCTTGCGCCGGTCACTGGTGCAAAAGGTCTCACGAGAAACTAAAAAAATACTCAGTCGGTAGCATTTATAATTTTGTAAATGCAATTAATATTAAATAGTGATTCAATTCTTTGGTCTCCGATACCTTCACATTATTTTCATTTTGTATAATTCAATCATATTCTGTAATACTTCATCACGTTACGATTTTACTATATTAAAACCGCAACGTGATGAAATACTACAACGTAATAATTGCTACCCATTGCGAATATTTTGGATCTTCAGTAAAATCTCTTGCGTCGGTTACCGGTGACCGTCATGGCAGTCAAAGTGTTAATGATACAATCCTCTAGTAAATAAAAATTAAGTGCATTTTAAATCGATTTTCAGTAATCACTGAAAACAATGTCAATTTTTTAGTTTCATATCATATCTTATGCTGTCAGCCACCGATGGCTGACATGGCACTCAACGTGTTAATTGTATTGCCCCCGTACGTTTGGAAGTATGTTAACCCTTTGGCTACTAGCCTTCGGTTCCTATGCGAAAACTACAACGGGCCGATGCACGGTTCTATGCCTCTACATTCATATTATCGCTCCTCTGAATGTCAAGTTTGTTTCCACTCATGCTTGGTCGTTATCTTTAATTCACTTTTGTGAAAATAATTTTCCACGTACATTTTATATAATCTAAATATAAAAATTTGCATTTTGCATTATTAAATATTTTATTTCACTAAAATTGTATTTAATATCTTACAAGTTTGAAAAGAATACATTTTAAAACTTTCCTGTAGAGAATCGGCATTTTGTTGTATCGGTGTCGACTATGGGCGCGTATATGCGCTTTCCAATCGTTTCGATTTCTTACCTACTGCAGCCACAATTATCAACGTATGAATTAAATACAGATGCGTTCTTTATTAAATAATTTTTAAAATCATAAAAAAATAAAATTTATGTCATGTGATATTGTTTAATTTCTCCCCTTCACGTGTATACATAAATTATTTTAACATAAATCGTCATTTATAATGTTAGTCAAACAATTTTTTTTTTAATTATGGTACGTATTACCTAGTGTGATTATAGATTTCATTAATTTCATTAATTGAATATTTCTTATTTACTGTATTTAATAACTATAAATATTATGCATTTTTTACATTTTAACCAAAAAATGATTTTCATTTATATTCACTACATTTTCATAATTGTACCACTGTTTTTTATCATCAAAATTCTAACACGCGTATTTTAGTCAGTTGAAATACGCGCATATTACACCAAGGATATGGTAGCTACCGTTCAAAGTCACCGATTCGGTGTACCCCAACATCAAAGGGATATCTATACTGTGCTATAGCGGTTCCTCCTTCAAAAATATGACATACAAAAAACCACTATAGCTATTCCTCCTTCAAAAATATGACATCCGCGAAAACCACACAGTGACGTATCCTTGCTAAGAGGTCAAACCCAAAGATTATGACGCAATTAACCCCTGCGTCATCTCATACACGAACTTCCCTCGGCTTCCGCGAAAATTTCATTCCGCGTATCCGCACCCGCGCGCATTCGATATTTACCGTAGTTAGACAGGTGGATAATGGATGCCCGTTAACCGCGGACGAGGTTCGGTCTGAGCGAAAATTTTACGGATATTTGATACTGACACCCGATACTGCGCCGGCCCTCGACACTTATCGACGCTCAAGGCATTAATCTCGCTCGCCGTCGCGTTTACACTCGACGAGGGCAGCGGTAAAATCGCCGCTATTGTTAATATTAATACCGGCGGCGTTATCATTATCGCGCGACAATGGCGGACCGTCGGGTTTATGCGAACGCTGGGAGATGTTTGCGCGCCTTTCAACAAACGCGTTGACACAATAAGCACCGGGTGCAATAATCGTTGCGACGGACTCAAGTGTCATTGGCTTCGTCGAGTGACGTTTATTTTGTTGAACATCTGCGTTCGAGCAGCGTCATACGCCGGCTTCGTTTTTGCTGACGGAATCATGCGAACGTACAGGGTGTCGCGGTTAAAGAAACTCGTCTGAATATCCTTCATTTTTTGTGACGTGTCATTCAGTTAAATAGAGGCATAAATTGGCGCAAAAGATTTTACTAAAAATGCAAAAAATTTGCAATGAAGCCTATTTGCAATCTTGTACAACCAACTGATATTTTGCACGATTTAATCTTTTATTTCATTGCACAAAACATAGCAAAATATGCGGTGACCGACGCAAAAGATTTTACTAAAAATGCAAAAAAATCGCAATGAAGTCTATTTGCAATTTTGTAAAAGTAATTGATATTGGAAAGGTGCTTCAATACTTCGGCTTCTCACAAATCTGCGTTACATTAATTTTGCATGATTTAATCATATTCTGCAGTATTTCAACGCATCGCGGTTTTAACATAGCAAAATACGCGGTGACCAGCGCAAAAGATTTTACTAAAAATGCAATTAATTCGTAATGAAGCCTACTTGCACTTTTATAAAAGCAATTGATATTGAAACGGTGGTTCAATACTTTGGCTTCCAACAGTTCTGTGTTACCTTCATTTTGCAGGATATAATCATATGCCGCAGTATTTCAACGCATCGCGGTTCTAACGTAGCAAAATACGCGGTGATCAGCGCAAACATTTTACTAAAAATGCAAAAATTCGCAATGAAACCTACTTGCAATCTTGTAAAAGCAACTAATATTGGAAATGTGCTTCAATACTTTGGCTTCTAACAATTTTGCGTTACCTTTATTTTGCACGATTTAATCATATGCTGTAGTATTTCAATGCATCGCGGTTCTAACATAGCAAAATACGCGCTGACCGGCGTAAACGATTTTACTAAAAATGCAAGAAATTCGGAATGAAGCCTACTTGCACTTTTATAAAAGCAATTGATATTAGGAAGTGCTTCAATACTTTGGCTTCTAACAAATTTTGCGTTACCTTTATTTTGCACGATTTAATCGTATGCCGTAGTATTTCAATGCATCGCGGTTGTAACATAGCAGAATACGCGGTGGCCAGCATAGAAGATTTTACTAAAAATGCAAAAAATTTGCAATGAAGCCTACTTGCAATTTTGTAAAAGCAATTGATATTGAAACGGTGCTTCAATACTTTGGCTTCTGACAAATCTGCGTTACCTTAATTTTGCAGGATTTAGTAATATGCTGCAGTATTTCAACGCATCGCGGTTCTAACATAGCAAAATACGCGGTGACCGGCGCAAACGATTTTACTAGAAATGCAAGAAACTTGCAGTGAAGCCTACTTGCAATTTTATAAAAGCACTGGATATTTAATGATCAAACGATCTTACCTTAAGTGAAGTTCGATCACAATTATGTGAACGGCTTGATTTTTGCGATTTATATTTATATTTACATATTGTAGCATAGGAGGCACTGCTACAATATATAAATATAAATATAAATCGCAAAGAATGACGCTGCTCACATAATTGTGATCGAACTTCACTTAAGGTAAGTTCGTTTGATAATTAATTATGTTACACAGCTTGCGATTTATATTTACATTTACATATTGTAGCAGTGCTTCGCGATTTATATTCGCATTTACATATTGTAGCCGTGCCTCCTATGTTACAATATGTAAATATAAATATAAATCGCAAAGAATGAAGCTGTGAAACATAATAGAAAGGTGCTTCGATACTTTGACTTCTAACAACTCTGCGTTACCTTTACTTTCCAGGATTTAATCATACTCTGCAGTATTTCATTGCATCGCTGTTTTAAAATAGCAAAATACGCTTGGCAGTCAACATGTTAAATGTTGCTTTGACGTCGGTTGTGTTTGTTAGATTAAAAATTTATATCTTTCCGTCTTGTATACTGTAGGTAATGCAAAATTGTGTACGTACATGTTTGCATCATGACTTTCAAATGATTCTCAGAATGAATGTCATTATGTAATTGTTGCGAATTATTTTTAACTCACCGCTTATACGTAAACGTCCAAATTGATGTCTTTTGACAGCGACACACTTCGTGATATGAGTGAATACGGATAGCTTTGGACTTTTCATTAAATTATGTTTATCAACAAGTCTGACATGCAGCTAATCAGAAAGAGATCATTAGCGTATCAGTAAACGTTTCACGATGGCCCGCAATTATTCGAAGCCGGGACGAATTTAACTAATTTACAGCTATGGTACTGCTGACCAGTGTGGAAGAGAAACGATACAATTATGCAAAGAACAATGTTTTATTTGCAACTGTCCATTGCCTTCTGCGTTCGTTAAATTAATACAAGAAGAAAAATTAAACAAACCGGCCCTATTAATAACAGAAAACAGGAATTAAACGTAAGGTTTGTAATTACAGCCGTTAATCAAAATCCGCTCGTTAGTATCAGAGAGTTAGAGCGAGAATTTAATATCAGTAAATCTAGATTTCTGATTAGCTATAAGCCAGGCCTCGTTAATAAACGCAACTTACAGGGAAGAGCAACTCAATCCGTATTCACTTACGTCAGAAAGTGTCTAATTACCAACGAGCATCAATTTAAGTATTTATGATATAAGCAGTAAGCTAGAATGAGCTAGAAATGAGCTAGAAATATTCGCATGAACATCATTTGAAGGTCCTCATGCAGGTCTATTCGAATTAATGTTTTCATCTTCTGCAAAATACAGTAAAAAAATGTACAGGTTTCGCAGATAAAATATACGTACAACCTTGAAAAACACTCAAGAAATGGCTTGACGAAAAAATGAGTTTTCTTCATATTCCTCTATTTAAATCAGTGGCATCAAACCACAAACATTTTTCATACCATGAAAAACAGACATGTTCAGGTGATTGAAAATGGTAAATAACACTTTTTATATATCTTCGAATTTCATTACGCAAATAAATGTACTGAAAACCTTAAGCAATTCGGTGCAGAAAAATGAAATATATTCAACAAATCCTAGTATGGTACTACTATCAATTTGTTCAAGACCTTTATCACATACGTGAATATTTAGCTGAAATTCTACAGAGCAGCTTTTTACACTCACACCCTCATTATAACACTACACGTTTTATTAAATTTCCCAACCGGCCAATAAATCCAAATTGTCGCAGGTGAAACATAAGCGTCTCCTATACATCGGGAATAGTCAAACACACAATTATCGCAGCTCCACGTTTCAACGCAATTTGCACGACACACCGCGATCATAATGAAAGAGATCGTTGGAATTATAAGCTGATTCATTGCGCCGCTGCCTTCGGCAATCGACGCCTCAATTAATTGCTCGGACGACAGGCGGAGCGATTTTTCGCGCGCGTCAATAACTTCGCGTGCATTCGAGTTGTTCTTGAGACGGTGAAAATTAATGGACCACCCTGTACGTGCCAGCGTGGACACGCGAGGGTGTGTGCAAGTCACAAGTGAATATGTCACGGTCAGACGGGCGCATTAACGTCAACGGGGGATGCACCAATCGATCACGTCATAATTATCGCCGCGCAGTTATGTAACAACGCTCGCACACCATTAATTATGAATAACGACAGACGAGGCACCATATCCAAAACACTCTTCGCTCGCGTCCTTTCAGTCAGGCGAGTTGCCATTTACCGGCGAGGCAAACTGTGTTCTGTGACAATTTTAGAGGGTGCTTCGTGTAAAACGTTGAAGAAAAGTTTAGCGACATTATGTTACGTGTACAATATTTATCCTATTTTAAGAGAGTGTCGTATTAATGACGATAACAAACGACGATATTCTTAGGAATTGATAGTATACTGCACAGGTTCTTTTAAATTGTTGCAATTATACTTTTGCAGCGTATAAGTCTTTCAAAGATTTGTGCCAGAAATTACCATTTATTGGCGAGGCAAACTGTGTTCTGTGGCAATTTTAACGAGTGCTTCGTGTAAATTGTTGAAGAAATGATTAGCGATATTATATTACCTGTACGATATTTATCCTAGATTAAGAGAGTCCCGTAGAAATTACGATAACAAACGACGAAATTTTTAGAAATTGATAGCTTACTGTACAGGTTCCTTTTAATTGTTGCAATTATACTTTTGCAACGTATGTCTTTCAAAGATTTGTGCCAGGAATTGCCACTTACTGGCGAGGAACACTGTGTTTTGTGACAATTTTAGCGAGTGGTTCATATAAGGTTTGAAGAAATGATTAGGGACATTATATTACGTGTACGATATTTATCCTCGATTAAAAGGGTGCCGTGAAAATGACGGTAAAAAAATACGAAATTCTTATACATTGATAGAAAGGAATTGAATACAATTTCTTATCTGCTGCTACACTTATTTCTTTGTTTTTGCGAGTGCTTCGTGTAAATTGTTGAAGAAATGATTAGCGATATTATGCTATGTGTACGATATTTATCCTAGATTAAGAGAGTGCGGTAAAAATGACGATAACAAACGACGAAATTCTTAGGAATTAATAAAAAGGAATTGAATACAATTTCTTAACTGCCGCTAGACTTGTTTCTTTATTTTAGCGAGTACTTCGTGTAAAGTGGTAAAGAAATGATTAGCGATATTATATTACGTGTACGATATTTATTCTAGATTAAAAGAATGCCGTAAAAATGACGGTACCAAAATACGAAATTCTTATGCATTGATAGAAGGGAATTGAATACAATTTTTTAACTGCCGCTACACTTATTTCTTTATTTTAGCGAGTGCTTCGTGTAAAGTGTTGAAGAAATGATTAGCGACATAATGCTACGTGTCCGATATTTATCCTGGATTAAAAGATTGCCGTACAAATTACGGTAAAAAAATACGAAATTCTTATACATTGATAGAAAGCAATTGAATACAATTTGTTAACTGCCGCTACATTTGTTTCTTTATTTTATCAAGTGCTTCGTGTAAAGTGTTGAAGAAATGATTAGCGACATTATACGATGTGTACGATATTTATCCTAGATTAAAAGATTGCCGTAAAATGACGGTGAAAAAATACGACATTCTTATACATTAATAGGAAGGAATTGAATACAATTTTTTAACTGCCGATACACTTATTTCTTTATTTTAGCGAGAGCTTTGTGTAAAGTGGTAAAGAAATGATTAGCGATATTATATTACGTGTACGATATTTATCCTCGATTAAAAGGGTGCCGTAAAAATGACGGTAACAAAATACGAAATTCTTATACATTGATAGAAAGGAATTTAATACAATTTCTGAGCTGCCGCTACACTTATTTCTTTATTTTAGCAAGTGCTTCGTGTAAAGTGGTAAAGAAATAATTAGCGACATTATGCTACGTTTACGATATTTATCCTAGATTAAAAGAGTGCGGTAAAAATGACGGTAACAAAATACGAAATTCTTAGGAATTCATAGAAAGGAATTGAATACAATTTGTTAACTGCTACTACACTTATTCCTTTATTTGAGCGAGTGCTTCGTGTAAAGTGTTGAAGAAGTGATTAGCGACATTATGTTATGTGTATGATATTTATCCTAGATTAATAGAGTGCCGTAAAAATGACGGTACCAAAATACGAAATTCTTATGCATTGATAGAAAGGAATTGAATACAATTTCTTAACTGCCGTTACACTTATTTCTTTATTTTAGCGATTGCTTCGTGTAAATTGTTGAAGAAATGATTAGCGACATTATGCTATGTGTACGATATTTATCCTAGATTAAGAGAGTGCCGTAAAAATGACGATAACAAACGACGAAATTCTTAGGAATTAATAGAAAGGAATTGAATACAATTTCTTAACTGCCGATTCACTTATTTCTTTATTTTAGCGGGTGCTTTGTGTAAATTATTGAAGAAATGATTAGCGACATTATGTTATGTGTATGATATTTATCCTAGATTAATAAAGTGCCGTAAAAATGACGGTAAAAAAATACGAAATTCTTAGGAATTAATAGAAAGGAATTGAATACAATTTCTTAACTACCGCTACACTTATTTCTTTATTTTAGAGAGAGCTTTGTGTAAAGTGGTAAAGAAATGATTAGCGATATTATATTACGTGTATGATATTTATGCTAGATTAAAAGAGTGCCGTAAAAATGACGGTAACAAAATACGAAATTTTTAGGAATTAATAGAAAGAAATTGAATACAATTTCTTAACTGTCGATTCACTTATTTCTTTATTTTAGGGAGTGCTTCGGGTAAATTTTTGAAGAAATGATTAGCGACATTATGTTATGTGTACGATATTTATCTTAGATTAAAACAGTGCTGTAAAAATAATGGTAACAAAATACAAAATTCTTAGGAATTAATAGAAAGGAATTGAATACAATTTCTTAACTGCTGCTACACTTGTTTCTTTATTTTAGCGAGTACTTCGTGTAACGCGGTAAAGAAATTATTAGTGCTATTATGTTATCTGTACGATATTTATGCTAGATTAAAAGAGTGCCGTAAAAATAACGGTAACAAAATACGAAATCCTTAAGAATTAATAGAAAGGCATTGAATACAATTTCTTAACCGCCGCTACACTTATTTCTTTATTTTGGCGAGTGCTTCGTATCAATTTTGAAGGAAGGATTAGCGACATTATGCTACGTGTACGATAATTATCTTAGATTAAAAGAGTCCCGTAAAAATGACGGTAAAAAATACAAAATTCTTGTACATTGATACAAAGGAAATGAATACAATTTCTTAACTGCCGCTACACTTATTTCTTTATTTTAGCGAGTGCTTCGTGTTAAAGCATTGAAGAAATAATTAGCGATATTATGCTACGTGTACCACATTTATCCTAGATTAAAGGAATGCCGTAATAATTACGGTAAAAAAATATGAAATTCTTATACATTGATAGAAACAAATTGAATACAATTTCTTGACTGCTACTACACTTATTTCTTTATTTTAGCGAGTGCTTGATGTACATTTTTGAAGAAATAATTAGCCACATTATGCTATGTGTACGATATTTATCCTAGATTAAAAGAGTACCGTAAAAATAACGGTAACAAAATACGAAATTCTTAAGAATTAATAGAAAGCAATTGAATACAATTTCTTAACTGCCGCTACACTTATTTCTATATTTTAACGAGTGCTTCGTGTAAATTGTTGAAGAAATGATTAGCGACATTATGTTACGTGTACGATATTTATCCTAGATTAAAAGAGTGCGGTAAAAATTACGGTAAAAAAATACGAAATTCTTATACATTGATAAAAAGGAATTGACTACAATTTCTTAACTGCGGCTACATTTATTTCTTTATTTTAGCGACTGCTTTGTGTAAATTTTTGAAGAAATGATTAGCAACATTATGCTACGTATACGATATTTATCCTATATTAAAAGAGTGCCGTAAAAATGACGATAAAAAAATACGAAATTCTTATATATTAATAGAATGGAATTCAATACAATTTCTTAACTGCCACTACACTTATTTTGTTTATTTTAGCCAGCGCTTCGCGTAAAGTGTTGAAGAAATGATTAGCGACACAATGTCGTAAAAATGACAATAACAAACGATGAAATTCTTAGAAATTGATAGCTTACTGCAAAGATTCCTTTTAATTGTTGCAATTATTCTTTTGCGACGTATAAGTCTGTCAAAGATTTGTGCCAGAAATTGCCACTTACTGGTGAGGCAAACTGTGTTCTGTGAGAATTTTACCAAGTGCTTCGAGTAAATTGTTGAAGAAATGATTAGCGACATTATGCTACGTGTACGATATTTATCCTAGATTCAGAGATTGTCGTAAAAATGACGACAACAAACGATGAAATTTTTAGGAATTTATAGTTTACTGCACAGATTCTTTTTAATTGTTGCAATTATATTTTTGCAACGTGTAACTCTTTCAAAGATGTGTGCCAGGAATTATCACTTACTGACGAGGTAAACTGTGTTCTGTGACAATTTTAGCGAGCGCTTCGCGTAAATTGTTAAAGAAATGATTAGCGACATTATGCTACGTGTACGATATTTATCCCATATTAAAAAAGTGCCGTAAAAATGACGGTACTAAAATACGAAATTCTTAGGAATTGAATACAATTTCGTAGCTGCCGCTATATTTCTTTATTTTATCGGCCTCCTCCAATTAAATAAGCCTTGCCCTTTCTGTTTCGGCCAGAAATAAGAAGTTTCACATTCAAAAATACTTTCCCTCCGACACATCAGACCTGAAACCCCCGACTCCCACCGGTTTCGTCATCACTGGGGCAAATAAGCAATCAAACAGCGCGCCGCGTATCAGAAACTTCACACGGGCCGCGGTGCAGGAGGCCACGAACATTGTTTCGCCCGATGAATAGACGCATAGACGATGAGATTAATTCGCGCGGCGTGTAACACGCGTACGCCAATTGTAACAGAGCTGGGAACACGAATCCCGCCGGCCGATGAGGTTGCACGCTCATCGTCATTACAAGTTCGCGTCTATTCGGTGATTAAATGAGGGACACGGGCATCGGGAAGGATGAACGAAAATCCGATTTAGCTGCGGCTAATCAACGGCCCGGTTTTCGCAAATACCCGCCCGCCGAGATTTCGCCTGATGCGATCCCGGCCCGTTCGATTCCGCAACCGCACGGAAAGCCACTATGAGCCTGGAGCATTTAACGCGCGGCATGTGTGCGGGTGCCGCGTGAATTCACGTGTTTTTCTCGCCAGCGTTCCTGCGGTGGGCCATGCCTAAGATGGCTTGGATATGGTAGTACAGAAAACCTGTTTTTGTGCGGTCCTTTTTTGTGCGATTGGTTTTGTGCGATTTTATTTTTGTGCAATTTTTTTTGTGCGATTTATTTTTATGCGGTATATGAATCTTAGCAGCGTCAGCACCAGTTTAATGTTTCCTATCAATGTACATATACATGTTGTGGACGAAATATATGAATGTGTAATTAATCGAAACGTTACCGAAAACGCGTCAACGTTAATTGAAACTAGTGCGCTTGCACATAACATCGGCGGAGAAGGCTTTGATTAATTCGGCGATAATGACCTGGACGATGATTGAGGACCAAGCTGTCGATGATAGTGACATTATCAATAGTTTGATAGATTATGAAAATGGACAAGAAGAACCGGAATCTATTACAGTAGATAAAATATATGCAGGAATCCAGATTCCGAAAAAATTGGAAACGCATTTTCTTAAAATAGATAGCAATGCGGAAAGGCGCTTAAAATTCCAAAAAGAGCTGAGATCATGCATGTCTCACTATCGTGGCGTTTAAAAATTATCAGTCGACCGTCGTCACAAAAACTGATCACTGAGTTTATGGTACCAAAAAACAAATCAATCGAAATCCTATCGTTAAGCAACGGAAGCGATTTTCAACCAATTCATCACAAGAAGATGCACGTTTTGGATTACAACGGGTAGCAGCAAACTATTCAATGTACAATTTGAAAACTTCCCCATGTATATGTACAATGAAGAATTAAATATTTTTACAATTTCTTTAGGTCTAATTTAATTATTTAATTTAATTGAAAGCACTCTCATCTATTTCATAAATCATTGATGTATTTTGTAAGTCCGACTTTTTTTATGCGGTCCCTATCCACCGCATAAAAAATATTTTAGGTACTATATCGCACAAAATTGTTTATTATATGTAAGAATTTATAAAATTTTCGAATATTTTTTTGTACGATTCCTTTTATGCGGTCCCTATCCACCGCACAAAAACAGGCTTTACTGTATTGTATCAACGTTGCTAAATGGTCGACACGTGGCACACTCGACGTTTTACGGAGGAATGTGTCTGGTTTTTGTCTATTGATGTGGAAGTCAACCGTTTGAGTTCCATGCAGCGCGATCGCGCTGTTCAGGTTTTATGTCGAAAAGTCCCACTAGTTTTATCGCGATGCGCTATTGATAATACGCGCATAATTTTATTGATAATTATTACTCGTATAGTTACTGTTTTGGTGTGAAACATGTGAGCAAAACATTTTATCTCTAATTTCCATTACTTTAACCACTTGCGCTGAAAAGACCTGCCATGTACATCGTAATGCTTTTGTTACAGAATCGCTGATGACGTGGTATGTACGTCGTCATGAGATTTTCACAGAAACAAAAACGACGTGAATGCATTTTTTATAATCAATCGATGTTCTATATTCCCTTAAAAAAAACTATAAAAAGTCCTAGGTCGAAAATAAATTAGTTTAGAAAATATAAATCTTGTTCCGATTTCTCTGAGGCATCGAACACTGTGTGACGCTTCAGTCAAACACTGTAGTATTTCATAGCATCACCGTTATAATACAGTAAAATACGCTTGGCAGTCAACGTGTTAAACACTCCATCATTTATATTTACCTACGGGAGAGCGTAGTTTAATTCTAGCGCTCATAATATTCAGACGATTTATTTTATTACCGGTGTTCACTTTGGTTTAACCCTTTGACTGCTATGGACGCATGTATGCGTCCGTCGAAATCTATCGGTGTCGACTCTGGGCGCATGTATGCTTCTCCAATAATTTCGATTTCTTACCTTTTGTCGCTACAATTATCAGTGCCCGATACGAATACAGATGCGTTCTTTAGCAAATAATTTTCTTGCATTATTTAATTTGGCGAAAATGAAGACTTATCATTAAAACTTAGTTGCGCCTTACATAATCCATCAATAGAGTTCACAGTAGCGAAAAGTGTTTCGTCCTCAACGATTGCTTCGGCCGAAAGCATTTAGCGGTCAAAGGGTTAAAACATCTCATGATTGGACTGAAGAGGAAGTTCTAAAGTTGATAGAGTTGATAAGGCAATATCCCAATATATGGAATCCCGAAGATAATGCGTACAAAAATAAAAATAATTGTATTGGCGCATTTAACAATACAGCTTTTGATTAATACGAATGCACACCACGCAAGTAAAGCTTCTTCTTTGACGCTCATCTTTACAACTACTTTTGAGCGAACACAGAAGCGACTAACAAGCTCGATATTTCCGAACAGTTGATCAACTTGTCATAAGTAAAATTCGCCAACAGTTGTTCAACCGTTGCTCAACTGTTGTTGAACCATTGCTCAACTGTTGCTCAACAATGTTTGCTTAGACTGGATGCACCTTTATAAGTACGTCCATGAAAACGAATACAAAAACGAGTACAACCGCCGCAGTATGCAACAAGCAAAGGCAGCATGCGCGATAGTCATGATTGACGAACCCACCCGCATAGCAACCAGCCTTGTTGGACCATAGCAACGATCTGCGTCTCAAGTCACATGCTGCGTCATCGCATCGCCATATGCTGTGAGACGCGTGCATTTTGATGCCTACGCTGATATATTTAGTCAAAACCGAACCGTCGACGTATGCGCACGTCTTCGCTAGAGGGTAAAGAAAGTGTATGCCAAACAGAGTAAAGAAGTTGTACGAGCTGAAACTGTGCTATTTCACTAGCATACGAGATCTTTCCGCAAACATTTTCCAACAGGCCACTTGCGGGAAATTTTCCGTTTCCGACGCTATTTTTGGCCCGCCTGCAAATCATATGCGGAAAATTCATTCGTCACCTATTGGTCTTGAGTTTGTTTGTTATAATAATGCGAGAAGCCGATTATGGTACGCTTCCTATATATGTGGGATTTTTTAGTGAGGATGATATGAAATGAATACACCAACTATTAACGGTACGCAAAGTTAAAAAGTATTTAATAAAACTAATCTAAAGAATATCGACCATTCGCTTCGATTGGTGTACAACGTCTGTCTTTTTACAATTATCCGGTGGACCGCTGAGGTGCCAAGGAATGCAACACCTTCTCACCCCTTTATATATGCCCATTGTCCACAGTACTACTACCACGTCTATGGCAAGAAAGAAACACTCGGCATAGCCCTATTAATATTTTTACTATATAATTTGGAAGCATGGGTATTAGAAAAGGAACAAGTTCCGTGTGTTCTATTATTCAAAATATCGCACTACTGTCGCAGGCACAGCGCAAAAATTGTAAATAAATCTAAGTTCACGAGTAATGGTATAATTTTGTTGATATCAAGGCGGGATAAATTGTTAGCTTAAAAGATTTGAATGAACTAACGGTATGAATTGTAAAACTGAAGTACGAATCGAGGTACGCATCTATTGTTGAAACCTCAGGTTCATAGATAAAAAAAATTGCAGTACATTAATTGATCGGTACACGCCAAACAGATTTGCAGTAACAACAGTAGTAATAGTCGAGATAATAAATGATATCGTACACCGATAAACTGCCATGACCACTAATCTATTATTTAATTTAATTATTGAAACCGCCTATGTTTATTATTTAATCTAGCGTGCAAAACTTGAATCGCTGGGGTTGAATTGCACATTGCCTGGCGAATGATTAAAAAATATATTCACACGGTACAATTAATCTTATGCGGTTGATTATACGATTGAATATATCATAATATATTTACAATGCAAGTAAGGTGGTACTAATACTTAACTAATTTTGAAGAAGTCATACAATTTTAATACGGGTCCATCAATTAATGACCGTCGCGGTGCATGTAGGGTGATGAAAAAAGTTGCTTTCCCACCTCATAAAAAATGACGCAAGGTCTGTAACAAGGTTTTATTAAATGATAGACGCACCGAAAAATAAACTGGGACGTTGTCCGGACGATCGATGAGAGACAAAGCAAGCTGTAAAAATTGAATACATCGTTCACCTCTAAACTATGCAATAACTGTATAATAGCAGCACGCGATAATCAATAATTACCTTGTCTTCATCCAGAATAACAGAACTAATTATTCAACAGAAACAATGGATTATACGCTTTCCCACTCTACACACGTGTCATAACACAGGATTATCTTATTATCTTATTACCCTATTATGAGATGAGTGTAGAGTTATTATTGTTAGAGTGTTGAAGCAAGTATAAGCTTATTCAATTCCGAGGCGGGAAGGTCAGTTGGTTTAACTGAAACAAAACATGTTTATAACTTTGAAGGCATTATTTTTCCCACCTCTGTTTGCACGACTTTTTCAATCATTTTTATGAATACTATTTTCCCAGAAGTTACGAAGCTTTTTTATTAACCTGTGTGTATATATACGATTGTTTAATGTCTCATTCTAAATAATAACGAAGAACTTTCCACGAAAACGATTGAAAATTACTATTAAACGGTAATAATTATTATAATACTTTTTAATATATATCGTTGTATAATACAATTTTTATTCTAATGAATATTATTATGACACTGTAGAAAATCTTTTTTCCTCTATTGTTTCTCGTTTTCATCGTTGCACGTTGTAATTACATTCATTACATTCATTTCTTAAATTATGCAAATATAGTAATTAATGTCTCTCCAAAAAAAGTCCCGTAATCACATACCCCTTTAGTACATTTCTAAGGAGCGAAGACTACTGAAACATGTCGAAAATTTCAACAATTAAATTCCAAAGTGAATATTGCAGGATTTAAATACGTGAAACTAGAGAGTATAATATTTATAAACAATAACAACACAATCAAGACACTTTAGTCTTATTTCTTAATCTTTTGTCGTTTCGCCGTTTCAACAATTTGCCAAAATAAAACGTGGAAACAATGTTCGACTATTACAAAACCACCCCTTCGAAATAACGCGAGTTTTACTTGAAACATTCTTTTCACGATAGGTTTGGAGATCATAGCATGTAAAACATGAAATGCGTCATACTGTATATATACATATAATACAAGTCTGACGCATTATATATATATATATATATGTATATATATATATATATATATATATATATTTATTAAATTGACTTATTTGCATATGTATATATATATATATACATATATATACATGTATATATACATGTACGATTTAAACAAATGAAACTAGAGAGTATAAATCTAATATTTTTTCGTCGTTTTGTCATTTCGCCTTTCCGTCTTTACGTTTTACTGTCTTTACGTTTTACTGTCTTTACATTTTGTCAACTGACTACTAAGCAACAAATAACACAATTCAACAAACTCGTCACCTATAATACATCAATATAATAATTGAGGATCATAGTCTTTTAATATTTTCAACCATAGGACCACTTCATACACTCTTTCATTGCCGAATTGAAATCACGAGAACGTTAAAATGCAACGCATCATTTACTATTGCAAAAATGGTAAGGCAAAACTAATCATACTACCGACCCAAACGAAAAATTTCCACGCATCGGTCCGATCAATGTTAACTATTTGAAATTAAAGAAATCTGAAAATTATTTAAGTAGTCAATTATATCTTGCGGTAACAATTTCGTTTAACGGTTTAAAATATTGTTTGTACAAAACATGAAATTAAAAGTATATAACAATTATTTCTTGTAAGTTCTTCAAAAAGTATAGCTAATAAAGTTTGAAAATTAAGAACATTAAAGACGACTGAAGATAAATAGCACAACCCAAAGGCGAAATAAAAAAATAGTAATGCATTTTAATATTTTTTTACAGTGTAGTATCGTCCACAGCATGTCAGTTTATTCAGGGGACTCTGCATTTTTTATATTTACTTGTGACACCTTATACCGCTATAATTTTATTTAGTCCCAATCAATTGTGTAACTTTTTAAGTAATTTGCACCACTAAATTGGTGGATTTTATTATATACTATGCTTTATATAAACAGTTCGTCAGTAATTGCGAACAACTCCATATAAATGTAACTGATAATAACAGAAAAAAGGAAACGCTAAGGTCAGAGTCGGCTAAGTGTTAACAGAAGTGAGACAAGCGTTCTTCCACAAATACAAATATCTACTACAGCGAATTTGCGGTGCCATTCTCGCGCGTCCAATATTTGCGAGCAACAAAAATCTGCGGTTCGCTGCGGCCGCCGTTTCCTCCCGTATCGGTTTCGTCTTGGTGCGTTTTTATTTTGTAAGCAACCCCCCGGGTCACGCCGACTTCTCGTTTTGTCGGTTTTCAATCCGTTACCGCCGCGCAGCGTGTTTGCAAGCCGATGCAATTTATGCAGTGAAACGCGTCGCACCTTCCGCGTGATCTGAAATCGATCGACTGTGACCTAGAAGGAAGGTTAATCCCGGCCGTATACGGTTCCCAATTAAGACCGCAGAATGCTGTAATGGGAAGCGGTCGACGAACTGCGGCACGCGGCATAAACCGCGCAAACCGAAGTGTGCGGACAAAAAGCCTTACCGTACCGACCGAATCGTCAATTCGATTCCGCACCGTACTGTGTGCCTGATCAATTTTCGATTCCACGTAAACACATGGGGGATGTCCGAAAAGATTTGGACCGAGCTAACTTTACGTAATACTTTACGTAATACCGAGGTGAAACAACTATATAAGCTTGTGGGTGAAAATGTTTTATTGTAAAAATGTGAGCGTTCATATTTACGAGTAAAATTCCTGTCATAATTGTCGTGTACGTATTATAATACTTTAAGACCCATAGTGTCATTTTATCGTCTAGGAAACATTTCCTTTTCAATCGTCACATAAATATATGGAAGATGTCCGAAAAAGTTGGAACCAAAGTGACAGTATGTAATCCCGAGGTCGAATAGACGAAAACAGTTGACACAAACTTATGTCCCAAATACTTTATTCGAAAGATATGAGCGCTCATAGATTACAAGTAAAATTCCTGTTAAAATTGTTATTTACGTATTTTAATACTCAATGGCGGTTACTGTTTGCATTTCCTGATCTACGGTTTTAATACTTAGCTGACTGATATTTACTATTTTAAAGCAAAGAAGCCTGAAAATTATTGAAGTGGTTAATTATATCTTGCAATAATACTTTCGTTTAACGATTTCAAATTTTGTGAATACCAAACATGAAATAAAAAGTATATAACAATTCTTTTTTATAGGTTGTTCAAAAAGTATAGGTCATAAGATTTGAAAATTAAGAACATTAAAGATGACTAAGGATAAATAGTACGACCCAAACGTGAAATAAAAAAATATTATTGTCAGTCGTTTTATCGTCTAGGAAACATTTCCTTTTCAATCGTCACGTAAACATATGGAGGGTGTCCGAAAAGATTTGGACCGAGCTAACTTTAAGTAATACCGAGGTCAAACAACTATATAAGCTTATGGGCGAAAATGTTTTATTGCAAACATATGAGCGTTCATATTTACGAGTAAAATTCCTGTTACAATTGTCGTATACGTATTATAAGACTTAATGGCGGTTACTGTTTGCATGTCCTGATCTACGGTTTCTTATTTTGATAATCTGTACAATGTGGACGGTTTCCACCACGCATTTTTCGCAAGTAACGCGAACTGATATTCACTATTTGAAATCAAAGAAGTCTGAAAATTATTGAAGTGGTCAATTATATGTTGCTGTAATACTTTCGTTTAACGATTTCAAATATTGTTTATACAAAACATGAAATAAAAAGTATATAACAATTATTTTTTGTAGGTTGTTCACAAAGTATAGGTAATAAGATTTGAAAATTAAGAAAAATTAAATTTAAGAAAAATTACATTAAAAGAAAATTAAAGATGACTAAAAATAAGTAGTACGACCCAAATATGAAATAAAAAAATATTATTGTCAGTCGTTCTATCGTCTAGGAAACATTTCCTTTTCAATCATCACGTAAACATATGGAGAGTATCCGAAAAAAATGGAACTAAACTGACACAATGTAATACCGAAGTCGAATAAATGAAAAAAGTTGACATAAACTTATGTGTCAAATACTTTATTGGAAAGATAAGAGCGTTGATAGATTTGCGAGTAAAATTCCTGTTACAATTGTCGTATACGTATTAAAATACTTAATGGCGGTTACTGTTTGCATGTCCTGATCTACGGTTTCTTATTTTGATAATCTGTACAATGTGGACCCATAATGTAGTGCTCAGGTTTACTTTTACGAAGCATACACAGCTCATTTGACTATTCATACGTAGACGTAAGTATCAACATGCAATTTCTAATTTTGAAATTCTGTATGCCGTAAACGAACTGTACCACCACGCATTTTTCGCAAGTAACGTGAAATGATATTCACTATTTGAAATCATAGAAGTCTGAAAATTATTGAAGTAGTCAAATATATTTTGCAGTAATACTTTCGTTTAACGATTTCAAATATTGTGTATACAAAACATGAAATAAAAAGTATGTAACAATTATTTTTTGTAGGTTGTTCACAAGGTATAGGTAATAAGATTTGAAAATTAAGAACATTAAAGATGACTAAAGATAAATAGTACGACCCAAGCGTGAAATAAAACAATAGTAATGTTCTATCGTTAGGAAATATTTCTTTTTCAATCGGTCATCGTAAGCATATTTATACAGTCCGAAAAAAATTGTGCCAAAATATTTACACAACGTAATACCGAAGTCGAATAGATGAAAAAGGTGACACAAACTTATGTCCGAAATATTTTATTCGAAAGATATGAGCGTTAATAGATTACGAGTAAAATTCCTGGTACAATTTTTATTTACGTATTTTAATACTCAATGGCGGTTACTGTTTGCATGTCCTGATCTGCGGTTTTAAGACTGGTAGTGTCAGTCGTTTTATCGTTTAGGAAACATTTCCTTTTCAATCGTCACGTAAATATTTGAAAGGTATCCGAAAAAGTTGGAATCAAACTGACACAATGTAATACCGAAGTCGAATAGATGAAAACAGTTCATATAAACTTATGTCCCAAATATAATAATTTATTCGAAATATATGAGCGTTCAGAGTTACGAGTAAAATTCCTGTTACAATTGTTATTTACGTATTACAATGCTCAAAGACAGTCATTGTTTACATGTCCTGAGTTACGGTTTTAAGACCGGTAGTGTCAGTCGATCTATTGTCTAGATAACATTTAGTCGTACGAGATATTTCTTTTACGATTTATTTTACGACGTCTGGTGAATGGGGAGGTTCGAGGTAATGGACGTTTTGCGGCAAGAAGGTAGGCGGAAAAGTTGCCTAAAAATCAACATTCAAGTAAAAAGACGTTTGGAAATATCAATCTCCGATTTTGGAGGTTTGGAAGTTTTGACAAATATCATCCCATTTGTTATTAGATAATTAGAGAAAACAAATGGTTATATTAGATCTACCGGAAAATTCTGTCCGATAATGTCATGTATGAACGTTTTCGTTTGAAACAGATTATGACTGCCTCTGTTTACCATTGTATGCGTACATATGTCACATTTTAACCCTTTGACTGCTGAATACTTTTCGCTGGTGTGAACTCTATTGACTGACTGTGTAAGACGCACATAAATTTTTATTGTATTTCTTAATTTACGCCAAATTAAATAATGCAAGAAAATTATTTGATAAAGAAGGCATCTGTATTCATGTCAAAGATTTATAATTGTGGCTGCAGTAGGTAAGAAATCGAAACGATTTGAAAACACATATATGCGGCCATAATCGACACCGACAGATTTCAGCGGACGCATATATGCGTCCATAGCAGTCAAAAGGTTAAATGTACCAAAACAATGCTTTCATTATGTCAGTATTATGCATTAAAGACTTAGTATTTCATTTTATTCAATTTTTTATTAATCTACATTTTATTACTTCATTCCAAAAACCGGACAGAACTTTTCAGTGGACCTAATATTTATTACAATTAATAATAATAAACAAATAATTCTAATAATCATAGTATTATACATATTACCATATTTCCCACCGCATAAATAAAACCGTAAAGAGACTACGTTTTGTACGAGCACGAATAAACGAGAATGTGTCTTGCCGCGAATATCGTCTTGCGCGCGTTAATTTACGTTGTTGCCGGTGGCGAGTCGTGAACAAAAGGATCCGTGAAATTCTTTAATTTCATCAGATCCTCCGCCGACAGCGGCGAAACAATTGTCCGTCTGCACCCACTTTTTCCTCACGCTTTCGCGCTTTATTCCGTTTCCGCGTTTTGACGTGGCGACTTGCGTTTCGGCGACGTCGTCTTTTTGCGACGTTTCGCCTCGAAATTCCTTCGATGATTCCGCGCAAGTTCGCGCCGCGGTCTAGTTTATTCGCGGCCCGACGCACTCTCTTGCAAGCGTGATTAAATTTTAGTATCCCCCGTAATGGCCCTTTTATTTTACGCTGATACGCCGCTACGGCGACGTTATTTATCGCCCGTGAATTATTGCACGTCGTAACGCGAGCGGAGAGTGCTCGGCAAGTGGTATGACCAGAGACGAAGACGGGGAGGACAAGAAATGGCGGCGAAGTCTGATTAATTCTGCGTGTTGCCGTTTGGTGTAGAATTGCGGGGATGTGCGTATAAGGCGCTTTAGTGCAAAAAATGTTTGTTTCGCGTAATAATGGGACAATGATTTGAGAATTGAAGTATCGATTAGGTACCATCATTCAGTACTTTGCAAGTATTCGACAGAAGCTTGAATACTATACTAGAAAACGTGGCGAAGTCTGATTAATTCTGTGTGTTGCCGTTTTGTTTAGAAATGTGGGAATGTGCGTGTAAAGCGCTTGGGTGCAACAAAAAAATGTGTGCTTCGCGTAATGATGGGACAATGACTTGAGAATCTAGGTATCGATTGGGTTCAGTAGTTTGCAACTATTCGACAGAAGCTCGAATTCTGTAGTAAAAAACGTGGCAAACATCTGATTAATTCTTATATTGCCGTTGGTTTAGAAGCGTGGGAATGTGAGTGTATAAGGCGCTTTAGTGCAAAAAATGTGTGTTTCGCGCAATGATGGGACAATGACTTAAGAAATCGAGGTATCGATTGTGTACCATCGTTTAGTAGTTCGCAAATATTCGACAGAAGCTCGAATTCGATATTAGAAAACATGGCCAAGACTGATCAATCTTATATATTGCGGATTGGTGTAGAATTGTAGGAATGTGACGATGACTTGAGAATCGAGGTATCGAAAAATGTTTGTATTCGCGCAATGATGGGACCTTAAGAATCAGTATTTGGGTTTGGTTTAGAAATGTGGGAGTTTGCAAGTATTTGACAGAAGCTCGAATACTATACTAGAAAACATGGCGAAGTCTGATTAATTCTATGTGTTGCCGTTTGGTATAGAATTTGCGAGGATATGCGTGTAACGCGCTTTAGTGCAAAAAATGTGTGCTTTACGCAATAATGGGACAATGACTTGAGAATTGAGGTATCGATTGGGTATCAACGTCTAGTAGTTCGCAACTATTCGACAGAAGCTCGAATTCTATAGTAAATACTATAGGAAACGTGACAGAGTCTGATTAAATTCATATTGCCGTTTTGTTTAGAATTGCTGGAATGTGCGTGTAAAGCGCTTTGGTACTGCAAAAAATGTTTGTTTCGCGCAATGATGTGACAATGACTTGAGGATTGAAGTATTGATTGGGTTCAGTAGTTTGCAAGTATTCGACAGAAACTCGAATTTTATAGTAAATACTATAGGAAACGTGACGGAGTCTGATTAAATTTATATTGCCGTTTTGTTTAGAAATGTGGGAATGTGAGTGTAAAGCACTTTGGTGCAAAAAATGTGTGCTTTGAGCAATAATGTGACAATAACTTGAGAATCGAGGTATCGATTGTTTACCATCGTTCAGTAGTTCGCAACTATTCGACAGAAGCTCGAATACTATAGTACGCACTTAGAAAATATGGCCAAGATTGATTAATTCTGTATATTGCGGATTGGTGTAGAATTAATCCAATCTAAAATAATTGGAGTTGGATTAAATTCATATTCCTGTTTTGTTTAGA
Source organism: Cryptocheilus praepositus (assembly GCA_033815515.1). NCBI lineage: Eukaryota > Metazoa > Arthropoda > Insecta > Hymenoptera > Pompilidae > Cryptocheilus > Cryptocheilus praepositus. Next base: position 3,377,615 of record JAWWQZ010000215.1, on the reverse strand, counting down.
AATTTGGTCATGTGCACGTAAGTGTATTTGTTACCATAAAAGCACTTTATTCCTTATTATTGACTTTGTCGTTTTTAGTACCTTCATTTGACAATACTCATATTCAGTGTATCATATGTGATGTTGCTAACGGCAGTGTGACGGAAGCTGCCACTTTACAGAATTTTGGATTTCGTCAGTGCTACTTTGATCACGTGCACGCATAATAAACTAACAAATTCAGTCTTTTCAGAAACAGTCTCCTATGCAAACTCTGATTTTGTAATCACGTACAGGCATACTCGATAAACTAACGAATCCAGTTTTCTCAGAAATAGTCTCCTAATCAAACTCTGATTTTTTGATCACCTGCACGCATACTCCATAAACTAACAAATCCAGTTTTCTCAGAAACAGTCTCCTATGCAACTTTTCATTGTACGTCATCGATTCATCATTTTATATACACATAGAACCACCTTCCACTTTGTTCCACCAGTTGACACGCTGCATATCATATTGCGTCGTATATATCAGACATTTAATTTACACATCCTCTAGTCTGCGAGATGTATAGTCCTGCTGACGTCACACCAACAACATATATTTTCTCCTGCCTCGCTCCGCACTAACAAATTCACCGTACAATTACGATGACTTGCAAACTTTAATAAAATCCGAATCAACAACATTGAACAATCCGCCTCCCCTTTCCAGTTCAGCAAACATTTTATTTTCCGTCATCGGCTCAGCATTCCACATAAAACCACCATCCAGCTTGTCCCATCAGTTGACACGTATATCATATTGCTTCGCATATATCAGACATTTAATTTACACGTCCTCTAGTCCTGCTGACGTCACATCAACAATGTATTCTCTCCTGCCTCGCTCCACTAACAAATTCAGCGTACAATTACGATGACTTCTAGACTTTGATAAAATCCGAATCGACAACATCGAACGGTCCGATTCTTCTTTCTAGTTCAGCAAATATTATATTCTCCGTCATCGACTCAGCGTTTCACATAAAACCACCATCTAGCTTGTCCTATCAGTTGACACGTTTATCATTTTGCTTCGCATATATCAGACATTTAACCCCTTGTCGTATATTGGCGAGTTTGACTCGTGATGAGAATTTCGGAGCAAATGTGAATATTACGAGTCTGACTCGTGATCAAAATATCAGTACATCAATATTGTATCAGAAATACATATATAAAAAAAAAATTAAATTACTTCCAAATTGTTGGTCTTAAATTTAATTGACTTCCACTATACCATCATCGCATGCAGTTAATAAGCGCACGATTACTTCATAGGCAGTCGCAAGATATAATTTGTTTCAAGTTTCGACAATTTCAGTTTGGGCCCGAATTCTTCCGAGATAAATGGTACGGCAAGAGGTTAATTTACACGTCCCCTAGTCCTGCTGACGTCACATCAACAACACGTATTCAAAACGTAAAAAATTCACCGTACAATCACGGTCGCCATGACTTCCAGACTTTGATAAAATCCGAATCAACTCCGCTTTTTCTTGCCAGCTCCTGTGTTCCGCGCAATTTTTCGTCTGTAACGCGCGAAAATGAAAATCGCGATGGAAAATTTCACTTCGGCGAATTCCCGGCATTGCGTCAACGAGCGAACGAGCGAGAAGCGGGCGGCGCTGGCAGGGAAAGAAAAAGTGGGAGTCGTTAATTGAATTCTCCGCGTTTCGTTATTTTCCATTTCGCCCGCAAATTAGGTCATCCGGCGAGCAGTGCTTACGGTCAGTAAACTTTCCTCTCTCCCTTCGTCCTTTCGCTCGGCCAGCGGATTCGCGTCTTTCCTTCCTGCGAATACCGGCGTTTCGGCTTGTTGTGGATCATTGTTCACGGTACATCGTCCCGACATTAAAACGTTGACTACCACGGTGGTCACCGGTGATTGGCGCAAAAGATTTTACTAAAAATGCAAAAAATTCGCAATAAAGCCTATTTACAATCTTGTAGGCAATTAATATTGGAACGGTGCTTCAACACTTTGACTTCTAACAATTCTGCGTTACCTTCAGCATAGCAAAATACATAGCAAAATACGTCAACGCGTTAAATCTAATGTTTCGAAATATGTGCCCATAATTATGAAAGTGGTCTAAGTCAAAATTTCAAAAAAATGAGTTTATCAGTTATTTCATACCACATTATTTTTAACTAAATTTATTCAATGTAATTTTTACGAAATTGTCAAAAATGAACCATTAGATAGTGGTTGTAATTTCAACATTATATGGACTTCATTTAGTTTTAATTATGAAAGTGGTCTAAGTCAAAAATTTAAATAAATTATATAGACAACTTGAAAATGGCACGTGGCCTTCTTTGACGCGTTTCTGAACTACATAATAAAATAAATGACAATCAAATTTTAATAATAACGACAACTTCATTCCGGTTTATATCAATAACAAGAAGAGTAAAAAATACCGCGGGTGAATCTGTCTCTTGGCTACAAATTCAATGGATGAGATTCTTGAAAAATGAACCTTATAAAATGTTCTATAAAACATCTTTAGATGATTCTAAATTTCACGTTTTGGATCTTTCACCTAAAAAAGGAAGAGCAAAAATATACGGAAATATTAAATTACTTCCATTATACACCACCATTAGACCAGTATCGGAAGAAAAACATAAAGATATTATGAGTTTACTACCGTACATCCCTCCAGTTTTTCAGGAACATTTTAAGAATCTTAAATACTGAAATAATGAAAAAAATGGATTACTGTTTAAAAATAATTAATAAATGTAATAAATGTTCACGAATTATTTCAATCAAATTATTGTTTCAAATAAAACTCAAAGTTCTTTATTGCTTTAAATCATTTATAGGACATTCAGTTAATTTTGAAAATGGTCTAAGTCAATTCAATCTTTAAAAATAATATTATCGCATAAAATTCACACAAAATTTCATATTCATAGTAAATTTCCATTAATTAAGACTAATAAAATTATAAATTAAAATGTCGCATAATGGGAAAATATTTTTTAATTTATTCAAATGCAATTCATTAAATATCTCGAAACAAGAAATATATGACTTAGACCACTTTCATAATTATGGGCACATATCTGGAAAGGACAAACTATGAGTGGGACCGCATGAAGATCTGAAAACAGCACTGTCCTAATGTGTACTTTTCTGGAGAATGTAGTTTAACAGCTGCAGCAAACATTTCAAGTGAATCGGAGAAAATTTGTTTAAGTTATGTTGGAAGTCAAGTTGAGAAATGTAGTTTCGAGAAAAACGCATTTAAAGTATTGAGTAATGTTATGTCATATTATTTTACTACTTTTGCCATATTTACGATTATTCGGCAATGCCTGAACCATATAGGGGTCCTTCTACATTAACGGCCGCTTGAGATTTTTCGAGTGAGTTAAATTGAGTAAAAACTACAGTTAGTTCGTATTTTCCGTTTTTGCACCTTTGAACCTTATTTTTACGACTGTAAAGTATCATTCAAGACAAAAACAAATTCTTTTAAATCGATTTTTCGATCTTTTGAAAATTACCCCTTAAGGGGGCATATATGTTTGTCGGGTCAAAAAAATCCACCTTTTTTTCTTACATATTTTGGAACGTTGATCTGTGTAGAATATGTTAGTAAAACCATTTTTTGGAATTTCGTAAATTATGGAATTGATACAACGTTGCCTTGGCGGATTCACTAAAAATACAAACGAAAGTTTGAATAATTTGATTTGGAAAATGGCCCCAAAAACTATTAATAGCAGTGTCCCAATTGTAAACATTGAAGATTTGAAAAAAAAACAATTGGAATATAACATCGCCAACTCTGAGGAACTATTTTATGGGCTTAGAGTAGATTATGGCATGTAAGTTGAAAAAGGAACATTACTATTTATACGTAAACTTATTGCAAAACTTTAAACACGTTTTTTAAACTTGGTACGGATTCTTCTCGAAAACGGCGCAATCGATTTGAATGCGGTTTTTTCCAGTTGATTCTATATTAAATTTTGCACATCTGGTCGGATGCTTTCTTTTTTATTCTTATGGTTTCTATTTTTTTTTATGTCACAAACTGAAACTTTAACCAAGAAATCGATACTGTAATTTCAATAGTTCGCTATTTTCTTAAAAATAAAATTTTTTACAATCCCATCCGATAGAATGTGTAAAATATTATAACTATTAAGAATATCCTTGTCTCTTTTCTATCAGATGAAGCATACAGATGATTTTTCCGTGCCCAACGATATCCGTTTTCGAGATAGGACTATACGCGTTTGGGCAGCTATACTTTGTAAAAAATAAATTAAAAAATATCTTAACATTGCAAAATGCTCATATGTTAAGCCCCAAACAATAGAATATCCTATCTTTATATTTAAATGAAAAAGAAATTCACAGAGTAAGCTAATTTTTAAGGCCGGCAAAGGTATATGCCCCCTTAAATAATGGAAGTGATAAAAGCGCTTTTTTCTGTGAACTGCTTGATTACAGAACTTTATTACTAGAACTCTCAATATATTTCGGGCCACAGGTCTCGTGTCTTCAAGAGTGGATAGTAATTATGATAACCACTTTTCCATCTCAAGATTTTACCCGTCAATTTCACTAATTTCTACTGTGACAGTAAGTAGTAGTAAAGTAGTGTATTCAAGCATATATTATGACAACATGCATACTTAAAGCATTTTAATTAAAATACGTTCCGTGTTTCTTTATTATTTAAGCAAAAAAAAATGAGTGAAACAAGTAGGAAAATGTCGAATAATTGTAAATGGCATAATTTTTTCAACGTATAAATTTGACCAGAATACCTTACCACAACGTATAATCTTTTATATTATGCAAAATAAGAAAAAAATTCATATGAACATACGCCCAATATGACCTGGTTTCCGAATTATGCCGTTTTTATACGAAACGTGTTATTTAACCATTTTTATACCCTTTGTTTAATCTGATATTTTTAATGTAACTTATTAGTCAAATTATCAGTTTGAATTATTATAAAATGTCTCAGCGAATTTCCATGTGTGCTATTATCAACAAGAACATATTTTAAAATGCCTGAAATGTAAGCTGAACATTCGAAGGCGATCTATTGAGTCTTATTTGAGAAAACGTAATGTTTCTTTCCTGAAGAAGCGTTGCTTGTAAACAATTAGATGAAGCAGTCAACAGAATTATAAGAATTACTGGAAAACAAAAATGACTGTATTTCGGTAATAAAGTCATATTGTACATATGCATTTATATATATATATAAACAACATGTATGTAGTCATATATATATCCTCGCAGTATAGGATACTCACCGGAAATTAATACGTGTTTCACTAATAAAGGGCCATATTTTACATCAAGGCATTATTAAAATTCGAAAATATCCGCTTGTACATTTTGCCCGCTACATTTTTAACCGGTATTGTTTCAGTACGACATAAACACATCGAAACGGTAAAAAATGTGCCGTTACCCACCGGAAAATACTTTGATTTATTCACATGGAGCTACGTTTTACGGCGAAAAATCACCGAAACGCAAAAATATCCACCGTGACAAATTGGGAACTACATTTTTTATCAGTATTCCATCAATAGTAGCGCATGAAGTCGCGAAACGCCAAAAATGCATTGCTACCCATCGGGAATTACCTCGATTAATGCAAATACATGCCGCGTGACCTGAATTGGCCATCAATCACTCATAATTTCGAAATTTGGCAAGCAGCTACTTTCACAATATGTTCAGCGTTCTATAAGCAATTTCCTCCTTGGTAAATAAATTAATTCCCAAGAAAGTTGTACCGTTTCCGTAGGTCATTGTGAAAATGCCAATATTCGAGGTACGAGGAAAATATATAATGTACAGACATAAGAAATATTAGAGACACCAATTGCATGCATATATTAATATAACCAATTGATGATTAATGATACCAATCGCAAAATATAATAAACAGTAATTATTGCCCCATCTACAATTACACGCGGAAAATGTCGCAGACTGGTTTCGTGCGAAAATAATACACATTGTTTTTTTAATATTATGGTACCGCGTGGTGCATAAAATCCTGAAACATCAAAATTCGCACTGTGTGTTATTGGCCACTGCACGCTTGTATTAATATGTGTACATGTCATGGGATGTAGTAGGAAAGTAGCAGCTTTAGGTTCGCTCTCGTTCAAATTGCTTACACTGTTATGCGGGATGATTATTTTTCCTGGAAAATGGTACCAGGATATTCTACGAGATGAAGTAACGGAAACCTCTTATATACGACGTAAGATAACCTGAGAACCGTATTAATTCAATTTGTTTTCACAAACTGTCCTCTGTTACTGCGACTATTGCTGTAAAAATAACAGAAAACTGTTATACAGAACTGACTGGTAGTATTTATGTAATCTGTTTGCATAAGCTGTTTGCTAAGAGTCTTGTTGCGGAGAGATAATGTGGTTTGGAACGATATCTGTTTGAAATGGAACTAATGTTAGAAAAGTCGACGATCTCTTCAATCTTGTATTGACCGAAAAGTCATGTAGTCATATTTTTTTTTAGGTCTTATTTGATTTGTTTCTTCTTCATGTCTACTCGGAACGTACATTGGTATCATTTTAAGAAAAATACCAGGCATATGTATACATGTTACAAGTTCATACGTCATTTCATAGTAATTATGTTTGCGTTTTGACACTAACCAATTGGCCATTGCATATAATAATTATAATTAAATGTATATAATAATATAATATAATAATATGACCCAAAATATTATTACATTCCACCGAAAAAAATACACTAATTATGGCTACTTCGTTTTCATTAAACCATTTGTCATTAATTCAATTGATCGCCATTAGATGTTTTAGGAACCACCCCAATTCTCGAATATGAGCCAAAAATTCTTACATTCCACCGAAAAAAATCCAACCACTTTTATATTATATTATATTTTTATATTATATATATTATAATTATATATTAACGCGTAATTAATGCGTTATATAATATACGTATTTATGCGTTATATAATAATACTATGTACCCCAATAATGTTCTCATTGTCACACCGACAAAAATTCTTATAAATACTACATGAAACGAAAACTAGGTAACCGTCATTTTATAACATCACCATAAGCGTTTGAAAAAAGCGAGGGCAGCCTGTATACAACGTCTTCATACATAATACTATGCGTATAAAATAATCTAATTTTCACACCGACTCATTCATCAGCGCACATTCAACTAACCGCCATTCAATATTTCAAGAACCAGCATATGAAAAGAAAATTAGTTAACTGTCATTTCGTAACATCGCCATAAGTGTTGAAAAAAAGCTAAGACAGCGATTTTCAAAATTCTTCAATGCACGGGACCGCCATTCAATATTTCAAGAACCAGCATATGAAAAGAAAATTAGTTAACTGTCATTTCGTAACATCGCCATAAGTGTTTGAAAAAAAGCTAAGACAGCCCATTTTCACACGGAGCCATTCTTCAATGCACATTCAACTGACCGCCATTCAATATTTCAAGAACCTGCCGCATTATTGCCGAGGATCCTAAAATTCTTATATTGCTTGAAAAGAAAATTAGTTAACTATCATTTCATAACATCGTCATAAGTATTTGAAAAAAAACGAGGGCAGCTCATATATAGAACAACGCTTTCACACATAATACGACGCATACCAAATAATCTAATTTTCACACGGACCCATTCAACTGACCGCCATTCAATATTTCAAGAACCAGCCGCATTGTCGTCGAGGATTCAAAAATTCTTATACTATATGACAAGAAAACTAGTTAACTGTAATTTCGTAACATCGCCATAACTGTAAAAAAGCGAGGATCTCTCATATACAACGCCTTCACAGATAATACGATGCGTACCAAATAATTTAATTTTCAAACAGACCCATTCGTCAGCGTACATTCAACTGACCACCATTCAATATTTCAAGAAACAGCCGCATTCTTGCTGAGGATCCTAAAATTCTTATACGACATGAAAAGAAAACTAGTTAACTGTCATTTCGTAACATCACCATAAGTGTTTGAAAAAGTCAGGGCAGCGCATACCCTATACAACGTATTCACACATAAATTAACATCGCCATGAGTATCTGAAAAAAAGGCTGCTCATATATAGTACAACGCCTTCACACATAATACGATGTGTACCAAATAATCTCATTTTCACACGGACCCATACATCAGCGCACATTCAACTGACCGTCATTCAATATTTCAAGACTCACCCTCATTCTCGCGGAGGATTTTAAAATTCTTTTACTGCTTGAAAAGAAAACTAGTAGACTATCATTTTATAACATCGCCATAAGTGTTTGGAAAAAAGCGAAAGCAGCTCATACACTATACAGCGCGTTCACACATAATACGACATCGCCATAAGTGTGTGAAAAAAAGCCAGGGCAACTCATATATAGTACAACGTCTTCATACATAATACGACGCGTACCAATAATCTAGTTTTCACACGGATCCATTCGTCAGCGCACATTCAACTGACCGCCATTCAATATTTCAAGAACTACCCCCATTTTCGCCGAGAATCCTAAAATTCTTGTACTGCTCGAAAAGAAAACTAGTTAACTGTCATTTTGGAACATCGTCATAAGTGTTTCAAAAAAAACACAGTGCAGCTCATATATAGTACAACATCTAATATAGTACATAATCAAATGTAGTACAATAATCTAATTTTCACACGGACCCATTCGTCAGCGCACATTCAACTGACCACCATTCAATACTTCAAGAACCACCCGCATTCTCGCCCAGGATCCAAAAATGTTGATACTACATGAAAAAAAAAACTGTCACATTGCCATAAGTACGTACCAAATAATCTCATTTTCATACCAACCTATTAGTCAGCGCACATTCAACTCACCACCATTCAATATTTCAAGAACCATCATATGGAAAGAAAACTAGTTAACTGTCATTTTGTAACATCACCATAAGTGTTTGAAAAAAAACCACGGCAGCTCATATATAGTACAACATCTAATACAGCAGAATAATCACATTTTCACACGGACCCATTCATCAGCGCACATTCAACTGACCGCGAGTCAATAATCACATTTTCAATATTTTAAGAACTACCATATGCAAAAGAAAAAAAACGGAAGCAGCCCATGAATTACACATTGTCATTCTCATTTTCACACCAACCTATTCGTAATATCACCGCCATTCAATATTTCAAGTTTATGGAAAAAAACTAGCTGTCATTTTGTAACATCACCATATGTTTGAAAAAAAACCCTTCACATATATATACAACATCTAATACAGCAGAATAATCACATTTTCACACGGACCCATTCATCAGCGCACATTCAACTGACCGCCATTCAATATTTCACGAAACCACCCCCATTCTCGCCGAGGATCCAAAAATGTTGATCCAACATGAAAAGAAAACTAGTTAACTGTCACATTACCATACGTGTTTGAAAAAAACGGAAGCAGCCCATATGCAACGCCTTCACACATAATACGATACGTACCAAATAATCTCATTTTCACACCAACCTATTCGTCAGCGCACATTAAATTCACCGCCATTCAATATTTCAAGAACCATCATATGGAAAGAAAACTAGTTAACTGTCATTTTGTAACATCACCATAAGTGTTTGAAAAAAAGCCAGGGCACCTCTTATACAGTACCTAATCAAATATAGTACAGTAATCACATTTTCACACGGACCCATTCATCAGCGCACATTCAACTGACCGCCATTCAATATTTCAAGAACCACCCCCATTCTCGCCGAGGATCCAAAGGGGTCGGCTGCTGGGTCCTGCCGACGTGCGTTCGAATTTCTACCGGCACCTGGGGAGTAGGGTGCGAGGTAATCGCGGTAAAATACGCGTGCAGCTAAATTGCAACGGAAACGCGGGCAGGGGTTGGGAAGGGTGTCGGAAGGGCGTCGGAAGGGGTGGTGGCCGAGTTATGCGCGTAATTAGCTCGCTCGTGCGCGTCGAAGCTTCGTGCGACTCCCGCATCAATTCTTAAAACGACTTCCGGCCACGGACAGTCTACGTGCCGAAGCTACGAGAGTTGAGCGCCGACGATCGAGCCAGTTTTCTTGCAGGAGCCGCGTGAGAAGTCAGAGAAGCACAGAGGATGTTCTCGCGGCCGAGGAAATTATTAAGTCGGGCCGAACGGAATGAGGCATTTTAGATGGACGGATTTAGGCGGCGCGAAATTCCGTAAGTCGGAAAAATAACAGTAAGTCGGAAAAATAACGGAACTTTTTAAATTTACGGAAAATTACTAACGATATCTCATAAAACAATATATAATTTGAAAGCTGATAATTTGAAGATATAATTTGAATTCTTTTGCAGTTTTTTAATTTTTAGCCGTTTGTATTTTGCCGTATTAGAACAGCGATGCTATGAAATACTACAGCGTTTAACTGAATTATGCAAAATGTAAATACACAGTATGTCGGAAAAATAACGGAACTTTTTAAATTTACGGAAAATTACTAACGCCGTCTCTTAAAACAATATATAATTTGAAAACTGATCATTTAAAGCTATAATTGAATTTTTTGCGTTTTTAGAAAAAACTGTCATCATCCGGTAGCCGATTAATCGGCTTTTCAGTGGTCAACGGTTATATTAGATAAAATAAATATCAAATTACATTATGCAAAATGTAAATACACAATAAAAATAACGGAACTTTTTTTTACGGAAAATTACTCAACGATCTCTTAATACTTTTTCGACCGCTAGCCGATTAATCGGCTTTTCAAATAGACGTCATATTTAATAGCCGATTAATCGGCTTTCAGTCAACGGTTATATTAGATAAAATAAATATCAATATATAATTATGACAATTCTAAATGACAATAAAATTACACGCGCCTTGCAATCATTGTTATCGATCGATGGATTGTTAGGTTATAACGTTTAAAGTCAGAGTACTTTTTGTCATCTCGTCACAAAAACACGATGGAGCAAAGAGTTAATATTAAATTTTGTTTCAAACTCGGTAAAAGTTTTATTGAAACATTTGAAATTATGAAAAAAGTTTATAGGTGATCATTGCTTATCCCGTACACGTGTATTTTAGTGGTATAAGTGATTTCAGGACGGACAAAAAACAAAAATTGCGATGAGTTGATAGAAAAAGTGCGTGAAATGATAGCCTACGATGCAAATTCAACTGTGAGATGGATAGTGGAGGCATTAAATACGACCGAAGATAATGGTTCACAATATTTTGACGGAGGATTTAAACAAAGGGAAAGTCTGTGCTCGATTTGTTCCTTACGCCTTAATTGGTCGGTCGCTATTCAAGAATTTTTGGCAAAAAAACAAGTCTGTGCTCTTCAACATCCTCCGTATTCCCCTGATTTGTCACCATGTGACTATTTCCTGTTCCCGAAACTCAAATTGGCTATGAAAGGAACATTTTATGACGATTTTACACAATTCCAAAATGTCGTGACGAGGGTCATTGATGAATTTTGAATAAAAATATAGAAAATTACCAAAATAAAAAGTTCATTGGTTGAATGTGCCTAGCGGTGTATCGATGCGGAAGGGATGTATTTTGAATAAAAATATTAAAAATCACCAAAGTAACTATTTAATTTTTTTTTTTTAATTTAGAAAGTTCCGTTATTGTCCCGGCATACTGTGTATGTGTATTACAATAGATTCGTTTTGAAATGGTATAGTGTAGTGAAAGGATGGAAGTAGCACTAAATTGAACGTGACGACCTAAGGAAATTAGTGGCTAAGGACAAACTGCCAATTCGCGAAACTGATGTGGCTTAATATTTAATGACTTAATATTATAGCTTATAACTTTAAAAAGTTCCGTTACTTTCCCGTTATTCTGTGAATTCAGGCCTCGCTGGAGAAATTTCTTGTGCGGAGGCGAGACACGCAAGTCAATTATGGGGTGCGTGGTAATAAATAGGACACGTTAGAATGGTAACTGAACAATTTATATTTTAAATGCAGGGAAACGGTATGGGTGGTGTGCTGAAAAGGCAAATTGATGTTTCTTTTCTTCTTTTCTTCGCAGATCGTTGCAATTTTTCCGATCTCAAGAATTTCTCAGTATTTTATTGTGGAATTTTTGAGAGGGTAGTTGTTTGTAAGGGTGGAATGAGCGTAAAGCTTGAGTCGTAGAGAATAAAACATATATGAATGAAACGTATGAAACATATATACTGTAAAATATATATTTTCTAATACAAAAAATACAATCGAAGAATTTGCTGTTGGTCTATTAACTTACCATAATAGCCATATCACCGTTCCTAAACTATAAATATTGAAAATATGACTGATAAGCAATTGCTGAGTAAAATGATACAAAAAAAAACGAATTTTGCTCTATTCTTACCATTTGTTTCTAGCATTTGCATTGAATTAATTAAATGTATATATAATAGACGGACCTATACCATAAGTCGCAATGTTCAAACACATCAACGCAAATATTATTTTAGGAATTTTTCAAATAAAAGCATAAATATTTTTACTTATCTCCTGCACTTTACAAAGTGCCGTTAAAAGAGAAGGGCAGAAATTCCCACAATGCTATTTCTGTCCTGCACACGACTGAACAATCTCACTTATGACCTGGGCTGGTCTATTATATACGTCTATAGAGGTGATGAGATTGATTCTTGTTTTAAGTGCTTTTGTGCAGGTGTAGGGGCGTTGGCGAAAGTTCGAAGTGTTGTTGGCTATGTGGAATGACGGCAGCGAGGCGAACAATTGCGTAGCGTAGTTGTTAAATGCGTCGGGGTATTGATTTTCGCCGAGTTTAACGTTTGCGGTTTCAGTCCAGTGCTGATCGATTTTTTGCATGTTGAATTTATAACTCGACGTAGAGCAGCGGTATTATACGGTAATGATCTCTACCACAGTGGGGTCGGAGTGAAATTCAAAATGCCAGTGGAGTAGTGCCACGCCAATCCGCATGTTCAATATCTAATTTGGCAAAATTAAAAAATTACGAACTATCGATGCACGCTTACGAATATGTTTGCACCAGCGGTGAATGTTAAGGAAATTTTTATGTTGCTTGTTGCAGTTATGGCAACGCCATTGAAATAATTGGGGAAAAACACAAGTCAAAATTCGAAACATCAACAATATGTAGCAACATCAACTCTTACATCGGATATTTAGTTCTTACGAAATAAAAAATAAAAAAAAACGCTGCGTTAAATATCTTCACCCAATGTGACGCATCTAAAATATTTACGTTACACCATAGTTAGATATTGCAAAAGTTATTATTGAATTCAGCAATCAAAAACTTGTGGAATAATTGTACCGATTTTCATCGAAATTGTATCTGATATTGAATTAAATAAAATTGATATACAATTAAACCACTGATATACTGATATAAAATCAAATAACTGATATACAATTGAATACAATTGATATTGAATTAAATACAAAGCATCAATAATAAATTTTACTGTAATTGTATTTGATATTGAATTAAATACAATTGATATGCAATTAAGCAACCGATATACTAATATAAAATTAAACAATTGATATACAATTGAATACAATTGATATTGAATTAAATACAAAGTATCAATACTACATTTGTTGTAATTGTATCTAATAATGAATTAAATACAATTGATATACAATTAAGCAACCGATACACTAATATAAAATTAAACAACTGATATGCAATTAAATACAATTGATATTGAATTAAATACAAAACATCAATAATACATTTTATTATAATTGTATCTGATATTGAATTAAATACAATTGATATACAATTAAACAACTGATATACAATTGAATACAATTGATATTGAATTAAGTACGATTGATATACAATTAAACACCTGATATACTGATATAAAATTACACAACTGGTATTGAATTAAATACAATTGAGTACAATTGATATTGAATTAAATACAATTGATATAGAATTAAATAACTGATATACAATTAAATACAATTGACATTGAATTAAATACAATTGATATACAATTAAATACAATTGATATTGAATTAAACACAAAGCATCAATAATATCATTGCAATTTCCATTCGCCCGTCAACTACTTATCTCGCATACCATAAAAAATTGACGAGTCACACTCGGAAAAAATATTTACGCTCAACCTGCTGCTTCTGAAATATTTACACTATGCGACAACGGTTTTTGCAACAGTCGCTCGAGTCTACTAACCGAAAACCAAGTCGAAGGCCCCCGGAACCACCATGGAACTTCGCCGTGACGACTTCCGTCGAAATTGTGGCGCGAGTTGTTCGACAGTCGGCGGAAACCGCGACATTCCGTCCCTACAAAGTTCCCTGCCGAAACGGCACTCGACGTCCAGCGAGTCTTTCTCTCGTCGGAACAGAGAATCGACAGGGAGTCGCGAGGTTTGGCAAATGCGAATCAAGTTTCGAGTGTTGCCGCTTAGGGAGACGATTTTAATTGAGCGCCGATCGTGGAATGCGCGAATTTGATTCTGAATTCGAAAGTATTCGCAGGTGATGTAATTTGTTGGACGAAAGTAACCTTTTCATTGTTAATTTGCATGGGTCACGTGTGGAATCCTATATGGAACGAAGAAAAAGTACTATTTTTTTCAGTAATTTGTACGGAATATATGTGGAATAATATGTTAAATAGAAGCACAAAATAATCGTTTTGTCGACGAGTTCTGTTAAGTATGAGATGAATAGTATGATTTGTATGAAATATGAGTAGAAGATTAGTAAGTATCTAATTTATATAGTATAACTAGTGGTAACTATATAATTTGCATAATATAACTAGTAGTAAGTATGTAATTTATATAGTATAACTAATTACGCGAATTTTTTGGGTTCTGCATAATGATCGGTTAAGAAATCTCTTTTTTGCCGAAAGTTCATTGTCACGTCTCTATCTCCGCAACTACTAACATGGAACTAATAATTACTATTATTTACATATATGTATAGAAGCGGTTCTTTGTCCAGGCAATAAAAAATTGCAAGGAGATAGAATTACGAAGTCCCCCGACAGGCAGCAGAAATTGAGTGTATCAGAAAACATCAAACGCAAAGCATGAAACTACTGTCTTCACTGCTCTCTCAATCAGCAATTTTTAACATATTTCTTCGACTGAATTCCGTCAATATTTACAATAAATATTGCCTGCATCCACATATTCTCTCCGAATATCAATTCTACTTTAAAACAAACGGTGTTCAATTTATAATATACGCACCTAAATCATTTACATATATTGACCATTGTATTGCCCACATTAACTTCAACACTTGTACTCTTAATAAAAAACAGTATCATTTCCCTACCGCCGCAAAAAAATCTACAAATCACGTCAGATCTCGCCAAGTGCTGCACCACAAACGAGTTTTCACATTAATATGTGTACAACATTTATTCAATAACAATGCACCAGTACCATAAAATGTCATAAATGAAAGCGGCGCGCGAAACAGATGCCAACATGTTGAAGTTTTTGAATATATACCAGATCTGCCTGATTATATATATACTTTGATTATATAGATTATATGTATATATATATATGTGTGTGTATAGCATATTCAGATACACCGCCTTTTTACATACCCCACCATGCCCTACGGTCTCTACAATTAAAATATCGTTTTTTTCACACCTTCACCATCTGCACTAACATGTTGAACTTCCGAATATATGTCAGATCCCACATATACCGCCTACCATGCCCTACGGTCTCTACAATTAAAGGATCATTTTTTTGACACTTTCACCTTCTGGATTAACTTGTTAAACTTCCGAATATATACCAGATCCCAGATATACCGTCTTCTTACGTACCCTACCATGTCCTACGGTCCCTACAATTAAAATATCACTTTTTTGACACCTTTCCCACCTGGACTACATGTTGAACTTCAGAATATATACCAGATCCGACATATACCGCCTTCTTACATACCTTACCATGTCCTACGGTCTCCACAATTAAAAGATCGCTTTTTTGACACCTTCACCTTCTAGACCCCTTGAGACAGCTTCGAACATAGGGCATCGTAAATCAAACACGGAATGACGTCAGGCCGAACTTCCTTCTTGCCGTTGACGTCAGTGGTCCCTGACAATCTAAATTGTCCAGATCCCAGAACGACAAGGAAAGAGGAAGCGTCGGGCCAGGGAAATGGAGAGATAGTCAGCTGGAGAGCCTCGTCAGCTGGAAAGCAGAAGCGGGAACTGTCCGCAGCAGAAATCGTTTAAAGGACGTCTCCACGTACTGGGTTCTCTGCGTTTCTGCAAAATCGCAGCTAGTCTTCGATGTGCCTACACGTACGGACATATAGTAACATCGTATGTAGGGGATGCTAATGGGGTCGTTAAAATCAAGGAAATTGGCAGGCTGGACATATCGGTGATTATTGTTGTGAAAGCAGACTCTTTAGGGGACCAGTTTGGTTATTTGGAAATATGTGAATTTTTGCAAAGCTGTCTGTGCAACCAATCATAGTTACTGCATGGTTTCTGCCGTACCAAGGGTAGTCCAAGTATCAATAACCAAGTATTTTACTATATTGAAATCGCAACGTGATGAAGTACTTCAGAATATGATTGAATTCTGCAAAATGAAAATAATGTGAAGGTATTGGAAATCAAAGAATTTCATCACTATTCAATATTAACAGCTTGACTTCCAAGCGTATCTTGCTATGTTAGAATCGCGATGCGATGAAAATACTGCAGAGTATAATTACATTATGCAAAATAAAGGTAACGCAAAGTTGTTAGAAGCCGAAGTATTGAAGCACCGTTTCAATATCAATTGCTTTTACAAGATTGCAAATAGTCTTCATTGTGAATTTTTTGCATTTTTAGTAAAATCTTATGCATATTTTCGGTATTTTACCGGTGACCACCATGGCAGTCAAGGTGTCAATTGCATTTACAAAATTATAAATGCTTCTGATTAGGTGTTTTTTGAATTTCTCGTGGGGCCTTTGTGTCTTTTGATGCCTTTGTGCCTGACTTTGTCATGTGTCACAAGGAACCGATGGCGTCGGACGTATGTGTGTTAGTCGGTTTTATAAGAGAAAATTACTAGTTGAGTAAATATGCTTTAAAACTGATTTTATTGCTGTACTGTGCACCGTTCAATGTTGTGAATTTGAATATTCCGAGTCTGTGTACTGGTCGAGGTTTTAAATCTGAATGAGGAAAAACGTATATTAAAACTGAGTAAATAGAATTGTGGCACTGCAGAATTGCAGCAGCAAAATCAGTCGTTTATGGTTGCACCAAGTAGTCGAGATCAGTTACTCTACCGACATCCTTGCGAAAGTATTTCAAGCGTCTGTATATGTACATCAATGTCCGATCATAAATTTTTCTTCTAGCCACTTGCTGTTGAAGGAACGGTCGTAAATTACGATTTATCACACTTTTGTCACTAGTTTGATATAGACTAAAATCTATATTGTCAGTTTACAATAAATATTTAAAAAACACAAAATAAAATTTGGCTACTACCGATATTTGTGTGTGGCTTTGCATTACATTTTTGAGTGATCCATATAAAAAGAACATGGTGGACGGATAAAATGTATACAAACACAATGAATGCCTCATTATTCATATATGGGTTGCTAATAAGTTGCCGATTAATTAAATACAAATTAAAGATTAAATTTGCTAGAGAGAGATTCATAACCTCAAAACACATTATGTATACAAAAACTCAATGCCACCCGATGCCTTTTCCCATCCACCAAAACAATGCATTCATACCTTCACTCCCGAGACTTTAAAAATAGCTCAAAAATAATAGTTCCAGATTCCGTTTCAATACATTCATCTTTAATGGTTTCTCTTACGATTCCGATTTCTCTTCAAATCATGCGGCAATCCTCAATTACCTCCGCTTTAACAACAGACGGTCCTAACATCTTTATTTCCACTTCAAAAACGACTAACAGTTGCTCCTCATCTACAAAATGCTTCAGTCAAACTAACACAAAAATTACACTCAAGATTCAACACGCGAATACTGCATTCACACAACACAGTAACCTAGTATCTAAAACCTATTGTTATATATTTTCACATAAAATGTACGTTTGTTATTTCACTTTCATACAACAAAATTATTCTCATCATCCTAAACGGTCGTGAAAAAAACGCGCATAATTCAAGCGGCATAACGCGACGAGGACATATTGGGTTGTTCTCACTCAACATAATGCTATATTAGAAAAAATGGAAACTTTGTATTTTTGACCTCCTCATTTGAAGTGAAGGTTTTACCGTCTAAAAAATTTTCGTAATAATCCAATCATCTGGAGAATATGGTGGGTGTGGCAATGTATCAGCAAAATCTTTTGGCGAGTGATCAAACTTGTAAATTATCACCCCGATTAATTCGGCCTTTTCTGTTGAAGTGCATCATTCTTTGTCCCTGTAGACAAACTTTCTAATTGTTGTGTTACAAAAGCTCAAAAAAAACGACCTTTAAAATCCAAAAACGATCAACTTTTTTTTATGGATATCGGCTTTGGAAATGCAGGCACTCTCCATGATCTTTACATTGTTATATACAACCCATTTTTTAATCGTAGACGGTTGATTTTTCGCCGACGAATTTAATTGACGTCACCGTGGGTCCGTAACAGACGGCGAAGAATTGCCAGCGATCGCCTCGAATTCGTTCGCATTCGCGCGAGTTTGCCAAGAAGCTCAAGACGACGACAATCGTTCGCGGCGCGCAACTTTTCCGCGGCTTCTCGAGTGTCGGACGCTTCCGGTTTCGAAGGGAAACTTCGGAATTCGCGCCGACAGAAAATTTTTATCCGTCCGCCGGGCGAAGGGGCCGCGACGTTTCCGTGGGCGATATTTTTTCACGGTAAATAGAATAAGGAATGCCGTCGGCGAGGATGTCGGGACGTAAGTCGCATGATATTTCACCGCGGAATTTCCTACTTATTTCGTAATCTCTCGCCTGTCGCACCCCCGCGATACGCTGCTTTCCGTTCCGACACGTTGCTTTAATGTCGCGACGTGGAGCAACGCATTGATAGTGTCGTGCGGCGTGTGGATACAGGTGCATTGGCGTTTTAACGCTGAAGCGATCGGGCTTTCGTGGGTGTTGATAGGAGGTGATTGAAAATTGTGTCGACAGCACGGCACTTGCTTAATGCAAACGCGGGACTATTATAGTTTAATGTGGGGTGTGGTGTACAAGAAAAATAGAATAAAATGTTATTATCAATGTATATAATATAGCATAGTAGTACTATAGTGTAGCAGCATAGTGTAGTAGCATATTAGTAGTATAGTATAGTATAGCAGATATTGTTATAAGGAATGTGCACAAGTCATGGGATAAATGCATAATATTTACGAAGGCCCGTTTTAACGCTGAAGCGATCGGGCTTTCGTGGGTGTTGATAGGAGGTGATTGAAAATTGTGTCGACAGCACGGCACTTGCTTAATGCAAACGCGGGACTATTATAGTTTAATGTGGGGTGTGGTGTAGAACAAAAATAGGATAAAATGTTATTATCAATGTATATAATATAGCATTGTAGTACTATAGTGTAGCAGCATAGTATAGTAGCATAGTAGTAGTATAGCAGATATTGTTATAAGGAATATGCACAAGTCATAGAATACATTCATACAAAAAGCCGATTATATAAAGAACTTTTCGTGTTAAAATTGAAAATTGTCGACAGCACGGCACTTGCTTAATGCAAACGCGGGACTATTATAGTTTAATGTGGGGTGTGGTGTAGAACAAAAATAGGATGGAATGTTATTATGATTATATGTAATAGCATTGTAGGAGTATAGTATAGCAGTATAGTATGGTAGCATAGCAGTGGTATGGTATAGTATACTAGATGTCATAGTTATTATAAATATGCACAAGCCATGGTATATATGCATCGTATTTATACGGCCCGTTTATTTTGTATTGATAGCACAATTCTTACCAAGAAATACCGAACATTTGAATGAATGAAACGTTGCATTTCATACATATCATATTGATTGCACAATTCTTCCTAAAGAATACCGAACATTTGAATGAATGAAACATTGTATTTGATACATATCGTATTGATTGCACAATTCTTACTAAAGAATACCGAGCATTTGAATGAATGAAACGTTGCATTTCATACATATCGTATTCATTGCACAATTCTTACTAAAGAATACCGAGCATTTGAATGAATGAAACGTTGCATTTCATACATATGGTATTAATTGCACAATTCTTACTAAAGAATACCAAACATTGGAATGAATGAAACGTTGCATTTGATACATATCGTATTCATTGCACAATTCTTACTAAAGAATACCGAACATTTGAATGAATGAAACGTTGCATTTCATACATATCGTATTGATTGCACAATTCTTACTACAGAATATAGAACATTTGAATGAATGAAACGTTGCATTTCATACATATCGTATTGATTGCACAATTCTTACTAAAGAATACCGAACATTTGAATGAATGAAACGTTGCATTTCATACATATCGTATTCATTGCACAACTCTTACTAAAGAATACAGAGCATTTGAATGAATGAAACGTTGCATTTCATACATATCGTATTCATTGCACAATTCTTACTAAAGAATACCGAACATTTGAATGAATGAAACGTTGCATTTGATACATATCGTATTGATTGCACAATTCTTACTAAAGAATACCGAACATGTGAATGAATGAAACATTGCATTTCATATATATTACGGTATATGTTATTTTCGTGTTTTAATCAATTTGTTAATTCATATACAAGTTGCGTTATATAAAGACCTACCGTTAAAATTAAAATAGGATGAATTGTTATTATGATATATATAATATAGCATAGCAGATGGAGTATAGTATAGCAGCACAGTGTAGTAGCATAGTAGGAGTATAGTATAGTATAGTAGATATTGTTATTATGAATATGCACAAGCCATGGCATATATGCATCGTATTTATACGGCCCGTTTATTTTGTATTGATTGTACAATTCTTACTAAAGAATACCGAACATTTGAATGAATGAAACGTTGCATTTCATACGAGGGCAGTCTGATAAGTACTTAGCCTACAAAAGAAAAACAAAAATTTTTGGAAAATTGACGAGTTAGTTTTCAACATAGTCTCCTTTTAACTCGATACACTTAATCCAGCGATGCTCCAACTTCTTCAACCCGTCTGAAAAATACGTTTTCTGGAGACCTGCAAAGTAGGCCTCCGTGGCGGCGATAACCTCCTCATTCGACTCAAATTTCTGACCAGCGAGTAACTTTTTCAAGTTTGGGAACAAAAAGAAGTCACACGGGGCCAAATCTGGAGAATACGGTGGGTGGGGCAGCTGTTCGTAGCAATTCAACCAATTTGGCTGTAGCGATGGCAGAGGTGTGAGCCGGTGCGTTATCGTAAAAAGAGCACTTTTTTCTTCGCCAAATGGGGCCGTTTTTTCCTTAATTCAGCGTCGAATCGGCTCAATAATTCGGCATAGTACAGCCCTGTGAGTGTTTTGCCCTTCTCCAGGTAGTCTATGTAGATCACATTGTGAATCCCAGAAAACGGTGGCCATCACCTATTCGGCCGATAGGACAGTCTTCGCCTTCTTCGGAGCACATTCGCCGGGCGCAGTCCATAGTTTCGATGTTCATTGGTCTCTGGTGTGTACCAGTGGATCCACGTTTCGTCGACAGTCACAAAACGACGTAGAAACTCTTTTGGATTGCATATATCAAACACTGCTCTGAAGTGGTCTCACGGATGCGCTTGTTATCCGGAGTGAGCAAACGCGGCACCCATCGAGCAGAAAGCTTTCTCATGCCGAATATTTCATGCAATATGCCCAAATTTCATCGCTGGATTAAATGTATCGAGTTAAAAGGAGACTATGTTGAAAAATAAATCGTCAATTTTCCAAAATTTTCGTTTTTCTGTTGTAGGCTAAGTACTTATCAGACTGCCCTCGTATATATTATGGTATATGTCGTTTTCGTCTTTTAGTCAATCAGTTAGTTCATATAAAAGTTGCGTTATATAAAAAACTACCGGTAAAATTAAAATAGGATGAATTGATATTGTGAACATATATAATATAGTACAATAGATGTCATTGTTATTATGAATATGCACAAACCATGGGATATATGCATCGTATTTATACTGCCCATTCATTTTGTATTTATAGCACAATTCTTACTAAAAAAAATACCGAAGATTTGAATGAATGAAACGTCGCATTTCATACATACTACGGTATATCTTATTTTCGTATTTTAGTCAATTAGTTAATTCACAAAAAAGTTGCGTTATATAAAGAACTACCGTATCCAATACAAATAATTTTCGTATCCGTGATGTACTGGAGAAGATTTTAAAATAAACTTAACCTTCCCTTAAATGAAATCCTATATTCGTTTCATTTATAGCACAATAATGCAGTATATGTTTAACAATCTGTTTTGTAGTCAATTAGTTAATTCATATAAAATTTGTGTTATATAAAGAACTACCGTTAAAGTTAAAATAGAATGAATCTTTATTATGAATATACATATGCAATATAGCATAGTAGTAGTATAGTATAGTATAGTAAATGTCATTATTGTTATGAATATGCACAAGCCATGGCATATAGGCATCGTATTTATACGGCCCGTTTATTTTGTATTGATAGCACAATTCATACTCTATAATACCGAATATTTGAATAAATGAAACGTTGCATTTCATACATATTACGGTACATGTTATTTTCGAATTTTAGTCAATTAGTTAATTCACATAAAAGTTGCGTTATATAAAGAACTACTGGAGATGTTAGTGTGTACTGTAAGTCATGTACTGGAGGAGATTTTAAGATAAACTTAACCTTCTCTTAAATGAAATCCTGTATTCATTTCATTTATAGTACAATAATGCAGCGATGAATTTAACGACCTGCTACAGTGTATCACTCCATGTAGTAAAGTCATAAATCGATGGGATCGAAATGACATTTACTATTACCCGTGCTGTATATAATAAACGTAATATTATATCAGATACGCATATAAATTCCAAAGTAAATGTCCTCATGGTAATAGTTAGAGTTCAAACGTTCAGCATCAAATGTTTTTGTTTAATTACAATTGAATGATTCTGTTAAGGATTAGTATCATGATAAGACAGATTAAGTCAATCTTGAATTTACAGTCTAAAGAGTGAGTTTTTGCCGTCTAATCCCACGCGACCAAATCCAAGATTCTCGATCCAGCCATACATTTGAAATGTGCAATGATTTAGTAGAGAGATGTATTTGTGATTTATTATACGAAATTTAACGCGGCTAACTTTCTGGTGGTCTCCATAGCGGATATGGAAATCAATGGGCAGGTATATTTCCTAGATATACACTAACTTCGTTTTTTAATATTTTCCGGTGAATGCAAAAACATAGTACAATGTTATTTATCTAGATAAAACCGTTGCCTGATGCAGATAATATATGTATACAGATGTATATATATACAACATAATATATATATATAATATCATATATGTGCCCATAATTATGTTCGAGGTCTAATCAAAATTTAAAAAAAATGTTTATCAGTTATTTCATACTTTATTTTTAACTAAATTTATTCAATATACATAAAAAATGAACCATTAGATAGTGGTTGATGAAAATTGGAATAATTTAGTTTTAATTATGAATGTTTTTAAATTTATATAAACAACTTACAATATTGACGCATAATAAAATAAATTCAAATGTTAATAATAACGTATGAAGATAATAACAAGAAGAGTAAAAAATACCGCGGGTGAATCGTCTCTTGGCTTCATTCAGGATGATGAAAAATAAGTAAAATGTTCTATAAAACATCTTTAGATGATTCTTATTTGGATCTTTCACCTAAAAAGGAGAAAAATATACGGATATTAAATGTTTCCATTATACACCACCATTAGACCAGTATCGGAAGAAAAACATAAAGATATTATGAGTTTAAGAACATTTTAAGAATCTTAAATACTCACTGATAAAAATGGATTACTGTTTAAAAATAATTAATAAATGTAATAAATGTTCAAAATTATTTCAATCAATTATTGTTTCAAATGTTCTTTATTGCTTTAAGTCATTTATAGGACATTCAGTTAATTTTGAAAATGGTCTAAGTCATTTCAATCTTTAAAAATAATATTATCGTATAAAATTCACACAAAATTTCATACATAGTAAATTTCCATTAATTAAGACTAATAAAATTATAAATTAAAATGTCGATATAAAAATATTTTTTAATTTATTCAAATGCAATTCATTAAATATCTCGAATATATGTATATATTTCCATAATTATGGTTTAATACATATATGAGCCGTTTATTTTGAAAGTGGCCTAACTACATTTATCTTCAAATCGAGATAAATAACATTTTCTGATAAATAACATGAATTTGTACATGTAACCATGGTAACCGGAAAATATTGAAAAACGGAGTTAGGCCACTTTCAAAATAAACGGCTCATATGTATAAAATATATCTATACTATATAATTATGTATATATATATATATATATATACAACATGATATACAATATATATAATATCATATATATAG
The DNA here is from genome assembly GCA_033815515.1 of Cryptocheilus praepositus. NCBI lineage: Eukaryota > Metazoa > Arthropoda > Insecta > Hymenoptera > Pompilidae > Cryptocheilus > Cryptocheilus praepositus. Next base: position 3,352,905 of record JAWWQZ010000215.1, on the reverse strand, counting down.
TATATATATGTAATCTATAACATATAATAATATAATATATGTATAAAATATAACATAGAACCATACTTATAACCGCTTAAACGTCAGTCATAATGAATGAATCGAATAAATTAAATACGTAATTATCCTTTATTCCTGTACCTTTCAGTTGACATTTTCCGTATATTTTACTAAGAAGAACCACTGTATACTTAATCAACCTTCTCCCCACGCTTTGTGTACGTACACTTAAACTTCTACGACAATAAACGAATGGCACAAACGAAGTAGGTAGAAAATGATCCTTTAGACCGAAACCGTTCACTCTGCATCTTCAATTTACTTATCGAACAACACCGCCGCGTTTAAACTTACTCAAAGTTTTACTCGCGCTCCGTACATGTACGCTTAAACTTCCGCGACAATAGATGAATGGAACAAATTAAACAGGTAGAATTAGAGTTTATCCGTTACACAGAGACCGTTCATTCTATACCTTCAATTCATTTATCGACCAACGCTGCCGTATTTTCGCTCGCTCCAACTTCTCGGTACACCTTGTATGCGTACGCTTAAACTTCCGCGACAATAAACAAGCGGAACAAATTGAATAGATAGAAAAATATCCTTTAGACGGCGACAGTCTATTGTGCGTCTTCTGTTTATTCATCGGTGGATACTGCCGTATTTAAACTTACGCTAACTATTTGCCGCAGCCTGTGTACACTTAAAAGTGCTCCGAGAATGAAGTAATGGAACAAATTAAATAGGTAGAAAATTGTCCTTTGGAGGGAGACCATAGATTTAATGGCTGCAATTAATTTATCGGGCAGCAGCAATGTTTTTAATCAATTCATCAATGTTTCAATCAATAAGTAATTGTTCGTTCATTCAAACTTTCCAACGCACTTTGCATACTTACACTACAATTTCTCGATAATGAATAAATAAATAGTATACGATAAATAAAAAGGGAATCAGGTTTTCCATTACATTATTACATTTTCATTACACTTCCAAGATAATCATTAAATTTATCAATAAAAAAAGAAGTTTTAATTAATTTGTGAGGTTACGGCGTGTCGACCGTGTTCTAACAAAGGCGTTTTATTTTTCTCGACAAAGTATTAGATCGAGTCATAAGTAACTTCTATTTTTTATCAGACATGTATTTTGCTTTCATTGAATAACAAAATCATATTCATTTATAATGTACATATTCGCCACTATTAGGTATCACCGCCCGTCTTCCTAATTAGCTGACTTTTCATAATTTCTCCAGGTAGCGGTTAACAGATGATTGTGAGGTTTTCGTTCCTTTGTCTTTTAAGCTCGTATTTTCATCACGGAATTTTATAAACCAATTTCTAATTGCCCGTTCTGTTATTAGTTCTTCATCGAATACGCTGCATATTTTTTCGCTGTCGCCCTAACGCTACAGTCTTGTTTAAATTCCCAAAGCATTACATGTCGAATATACACTTTTTGACTCTCCATTTCAGAGTTTAAGAAAAACAGTCGAATGTATAATAACATGCACCACATAAAACTTGCAGTGACTTATAGTGGATAAATACGAACGACTTCGGTGACTTATAGTAGATAAATACGAACAACAGATCCTACCTAGCTGCATCAGAAGTTACTTATGACTCGACCTTATATGTACATGATGTCAAGTCAACAACGCAGTCTTTTGTTCGCGTTTTTTGATGTCGCGTTTTTGCGAGTGTACTACAAATTAATAAATTTTTCATCAATAAATCATTACTCATGCGTTCACACCTCGCTCAAAAAATGACTAGCGCCAATTAACACATTGTTGACCGGCAATTTTCGGCAAAAGCTTTCTTAAGTGACCGGGTATTATTTGGTAATTGAACATGAAAGTGAAACGATGTAAATAACCTTCAATAAAGTTTGTTCGTGCATAATGAATTCAAATTGAACTTTGGACATACATTTTATGTAACTTTTAATATTTTTTCGTGTGATTAACTGTACAGCAGTCATTTACGCGTAGATGTAGACAAGAGGTTTTGCACATATATCTTGTTCGTTGCGCTTTCCTTTTAAAGAGCTAGATTATGCTTTTGTTATTTCATTTTCAATAATCATTTTCCAATTGAATACAACTTATTTAAAAATCATTCGGGCAACTATATAAAGCATTCACATATAATTTATTGAAAAATGCATCTCCGTCACGTTCTTTCGTTCTTGACACTTTTTAATACTAGAAATGTAACAAAGCATCAGTACCAAGAAAAGTATACTTTTTTATAATACAGCAGAAGCGATTGAACACAATGAACAAAATTTTGTTATATTCTATATTGTTCTGCGTTTCAAAAATTAAAATAGCCGACGCAAGTGCAAACACAAGTTGCCACGCGTATTTTACTATATTAAAACCGCAACGTGATGAAGTACTATACAATATGATTGAATTGTGCAAAATGAAAATAATACGAAGGTATAAGAGACCAAAGAATTTCATCACTATTTAATATTAATTGCATTTACAAAATTATAAATGCTACCGATTGGGTATTTTTTTAATTTTTCGTGAGACTACTACTATATTAAAATCGCAACATGATGAAGTACTACAGAATATGATTGAATTGTGCAAAATGAAAATAATACGAAGGTATAAGAGACCAAAGAATTTCATCACTATTTAATATTAATTGCATTTACAGAATTATAAATGCTACCGATTCGGTATTTTTTTAATTTTTCGTGAGACTACTACTATATTAAAACCGCAACATGATCGAATTCTGTAAAATGAAAATAATGCGAAGGTATCGGAGACCAAAGAATTTCATCACTATTTAATATTAATTGCATTTACAGAATTATAAATGCTACCGATTGGGTATTTTTTTAATTTTTCGTGAGACTACTACTATATTAAAACCGCAACATGATGAAGTACTACAGAATATGATTGAACAAAATTAAAATAATGCGATTGTATTGGATACCAAAAGGATTTCAACACTATTTAATATTAATTGCATTTACAGAATTATAAATGCTACCGATTGGGTAATTTTTTAATTTTTCGTGAAACTACTACTGTATTAAAACCGCAACATGATGAAGTACTATAGAATATGATTGAATTGTGCAAAATGAAAATAATACGAAGGTATCGGAGACCAAAGAATTTCATCACTATTTAATATTAATTGCATTTACAAAATTATAAATGCTACCGATTTGGTATTTTTTTAATTTTTCGTGAGACTACTACTGTATCAAAACCGCAACATGATGAAGTACTACAGAATATGATTAAATTGAGCAAAATGAAAATAATGCGAAGGTATCGGAGACCAAAGAATTTCATCACTATTTAATATTAATTACATTTACAAAATTATAAATGCTATCGATTGGGTATTTTTTTAATTTTTCGTGAAACTACTACTGTATTAAAACCGCAACATGATGAAGTACTACAGAATATGATTGAACAAAATTAAAATAATGCGAATGTATTGGAGACCAAAAGGATTTCATCACTATTTAATATTAATTGCATTTACAGAATTATAAATGCTACCGATTGGGTATTTTTTTAATTTTTCGTGAAACTACTACTGTATTAGAACCGCAACATGATGAAGTACTACAGAATATGATTGAATTGCGCAAAATTAAAATAATACAAAGGTATCGGAAACCAAACAATTTCATCACTATTTACTATTAATTGCATTTACAAAATTGTAAATGCTACTGATTGGGTATTTTTGGAATTTTTCAAAACACCTTTTGCGCCGGTCACCGATGACCGGCAGTCACCGTGTTAAACACGCCGTTGACAATTTATTCAATCGTCCCGCAGCATATTTCCACTTACCCGTACTTTCCTTCGCCCACATCGCACACAACGAGCGCCGAACGATTTCTGGCTGCAAAAAGCAAGGAGCCGTCTCGCGGCAGAGGCAAATATTTGGCAAGGCGAGCCCGGTCCCGCCGTCTGACAGAGAAAGCGCACGAAGCCACACAAAAAGATGGCGAAAACGCGAAAGAGCAATAGGGAAGCGGCGAAGGAAGGTCGAGTTGTGCATCATGGCGAGATATTTATGTACCGACGCCGGGGTGGCAGAGGGCTGAGCACGGCCAGAAGGGGCAGGCAAGGGTGGAAAGTGGGTGGAAAGTAGGTGGACGCAGTCGGTCGTAGTAAAATGTATTGTTTTCGGATATTCTCCGCTTCATTCGCCTTTGTTTCGCGTCCGACCGAAAATACGGCTGGAAATCAGGAAACGTCGTCCAGAAGCGAAAGGAACGGTTCGCAGCCCGATATACGAATGCGCGGGCGCCGGACTTTTTTTACTTTAAGCGTCCGGTGACGATGAGACGCGGGTTGCCGGGGTGCGTGGTCTTTGGCTGCTTTTTTGGACGGGAATATACAGGGTGGGTCATGAAGCGTGTTCAGATTGAATTAATACGTTGACTGTCGTGCGTATTTTACTATATTAAAACCGCAACGTGATGAAGTACTACGGAATATGATGGAATTGGGAAAAATAAAAATAATGCGAAGGTATCTGAGACTAAAGAACTGAATTGCTGTTTAATATTAACACTTTAACGACCGCTAGCCGATTAATCGACTTTTGGGATATTTAAAGTGAAATACATGTAGCCGATTAATCGGCTTTTCAGTGGTCAACGGTTATATTAGATAAAATAAATATCAGATGATATTATGACAATTTCAAATGATAATAAAATAACACTGCTTTGAAACCAAAGGATTCTGAACAACACATTCAGTATTTTTCTGCGCGATATCCAAAACAGAGTCGATCGTTACTGAATGGCATCTTCAGTCAATAGCAGTCGGTAAAGTGTTAATTGCATTTACAAAATTATAAATGCTAACGACTGGGTATTTTTTGAATCTTCATGAGACCTTTTGTACCGTTAACATCTTGACTGCCGTGCGTGTTTTACTATATTAAAATCGCAACCTGATGAAGTATTACGGAATATGATTGAATGGTGCAAAATGAAAATAATGCGAAGGTAGCGGAAATCAAAGAATTGAATCGCTATTGAATATTAATTGCATTTATAAAAGTATAAATGCTACCAATTGGGTATTTTTTGAATTTTTCATGAGACCTTTTGTGTCGTTAACATGTTGACTGTCATGTGTATTTTACTATATTAAAACCGCAACGTGATGAAGTACTGTAGAATATGATTGAATTGGGCAAAATGAAAATAATGCGAAGGCATTGGAGACCAAAGAGTCGAAACATTATTTAATATTAATTGCATTTATAAAATTATAAATGCTACCGATTGGGTGTTTTTTTAATTTTTCGTGAGACCTTTTGTGCCGTTAACATGTTGATTCTCGTATGTATTTTACTATATTAAAACCGCAACGTAATGAAGTATTACGGAATATGATTGATTTGTCGAAATTGAATTGTGCAAAATGAAAATAATGCAAAAGCATCGGAGACCAAAGAATTGAATCACTACTTAATATTAATTGCAAATACAAGATTATAAATGCTACCGATTGGGTATTTTTTTAATTTTTTCGTGAGACCTTTTGTGCCGTTAATATGTTGACTGTCGTGTGTATTTTACTATATTAAAACCGCAACGTGATGAAGTACTCACTAGAATATGATTGAATTGGGCAAAATGAAAATGCGAAGGCATCGGACACCAACGAATTGAATCACTATTTAATATTAATTGCATTTATAAAATTATAAATGCTACCAATTGGATATTTTTTCAATTTTTCGTGAGACCTTTTGTGCCGTTAATATGTTGACTGTCGTGTGTATTTTACTATATTAAAACCGCAACGTGATGAAATACTGTAGAATATGATTGAATTGGGCAAAATGAAAATGCGAAGGCATCGGACACCAACGAATTGAATCACTATTTAATATTAATTGCATTTACAAAATTATGAAAGCTACCAATTGGGTATTTTTTGAATTTTTACATGGCACCATGGCAGTCAAAGTGTTAATCAACCGTTAGAGTTAAAATATTTTATTTTTGTAGTGACATTGGATTGTGTTGTTCTCTTCAGAGTTATCAAGGACATATTGAAGTTGTTATAAGTGGACCTACCATTTTTTAAAGTCGCACTTTTAGGATATACTAGCACGAATTAGGTAATCAATGTAAAAAATGTTTCAGCTGTGTTTGAACCAAAGAAATATTAATAAATGTGATTTGCATGAATTGAACCACACATTAAAAGAAATATTAATAAATGTGTCCACTGGCAGTTGTATCCAGAAACAGGTTTTAATCCGAGAAGAATAAGCAAACTTAAATAAAGAATATCAATCTGAAATCACACTATTTTCCTCAGATTCTAAATTATTCAAGTTGGCACCGAAAAGAGTATTAATGACAATAATATATAATTCATGATATATCCACTGTTTTACCAAAGGTAACCATCAGATCCTTTAGAAAAAGCCTAAATTAAAACCGAAAGCACCAAAAGCACCAAACTTCCTGCACATGAAACATCGATTTAGCTAATTTATTAGCATCACTATTTATTAACCGTACATACACTCACGATTTTTAACCAGGAAAAAGTGTCTAAACCCTCCTAAAACGTATCAGTCCCAAGTACCTCCATTTTCATTAAACGTCTCATGAAATCACGGTCGAAAACTATATGAATAACCGATATTTGTCATATTGAACCCACCGCGCTTTCTTTGATTGATCAACGAATCAACCGGTCGGTAACCAGGCGATTTTTCGCAGCATAAAACTCCTTCGCCTTCCCTTAAGCTCTTAAGAACGATCTATTTTTATGGACTGCAAATCAGACCACTAGCTTAGAGCATTCAGTTTAACGAAGGTCGTAACGTAATTCGCGAGAGAAAAACAGGTCCGACGACACGTAGCAACGTCTCGCCGACGGTTGCGAAGGGGTGCGCTCTATCTTGAGGGGGTGAGCATCCCTCGCTAACGAGGAAAGATCAGTGCGCGTTAACGATAACGTCCCGACGATATTTTTCCCCGGCAAGACGGCGGCGGGAGTCTTAACTAAGAGAAAGAACGAGGAAGCCGGGCGGTAATGAAGGGAGAAAGGAATCCGCGCCGGGCGGAGCTCGATTTTCTATCGGCGATTTTTTGCGCGCCGACGCCGTACGGAGAACAATTTCGCCGGAGAGCACCAATTAGCGAGAGATCTTGAGAGTATGATTGAGCGCGCGAGAATACAGTAGCTCGCTTAATTCTTTGAGCGCTATGAACGCATATATGTGGGATTCTTTAGTGAGGGTGATATGAAATGAATGCACGAATTATTGACGGTATACAAAATTAAAAAGTATTTAATAAAACTAATCTAAAGAATATTGACCATTCGCTTCGATTGGTGTACAACGTCTGTCTTTTTACAATTATCCGGTGGACCGCTCAGATGCCAAGGAATGCAACATATATGCGTTCTCACACAATTATTCACTTTAGGCTATAAACGCATATATGCGTTTTCACACAAGCATTCAATTTAGGCTATAAACCGCACATATGCGTTCTCACATTTTGTACAGTCAGATTAGCATCAAAACCCGCTGTTTCGAGCGATAATTGTAAATTGAGGTTTTTAACTCGTTCGCTACCAGGCCTTGAAAAGAAATTCTGGTTTCACAGACCATGGTGTTTTTCCTTCTAATACTTGGCATCGGTACTGGACTTCAGTTGGCATTGGTTTTGAGTATATATATTTATAACATTCCAATTATATAAAAAATAAGTATTTTTTTGAACTTGAATAATGCCGCGTAAATTGAGGGACGACTGCATTGAAGAGTCTTTTAATTTTGGAACGCGTCCAGTAAATAAGGACACCTGACGAAAATCGTGCATCTCCAATTTTGGGGAGAGTTATTAGTAATTTTACTTTTTCTATCGAATTTTACTTTTACTTATACATTTCTTTACCGAATTTTACTTTTCATCGTACGTCTTTCTTCATCGAATTCCACTTTTAATCATGCGGCGTAAATTGAGGGACGAGTGTATTAAAGAATCTTTTAATTTTGAAAGCGTCCAGTAAATAAAGACACCTGACAAAAATCGTGGATTACCAACTTTGGGGAGAGTTATTAGTAACCTTACCTTTTCTATTTTTACTTTTATCATTTCTTTACCGAATTTTACTTTTCATCGTACTTTCTTCATATATTCCATTTTTAATCATGCTTTACCGAATTTTAATTTTCATAAATACACCTCTTTCTTCATCGAATTCCTTATACTCTTTTAATCATACCGCTTCATCGTACATTAAATTGAAGGACGAGTGTATTAAAGAATCTTTTAATTTTGAAAGCGTCCAGTAAACAAGGACACCTGACGAAAATCATGCATTACCAACTTTGGCGAGAGTTATTAGTAATTTTACTTTTTCTATCGAATTTTACTTTTACTTATATAAAAAATAAGCATTTTTTCATACGACGCATATATGCGACGCTGGGGCAGGGATGAGAAACTTATTTTATATATCATATGCCGCACATATGCGACGTATTTTATAAAAAGGAAATTAACTAGATAGGAAAGAAACATAAAAATAAAAACATTTTTTAAAGCAAAATACAAGTTATTTATTTATTTTTTTTCCGTGAAAAATTTTGAAACGTTCATTTACGCATAGCCCAATAGGTAATCTTTTAATTTTATTCGTTTAACGAATTCCGTAGGTATAAAAAGTTTCGCTGTGCAGATTCTTCGTACTACATAGGCATCTTATTCTTTTATCCATTTTTTTAGGGAAATGTTTTGTATTCGAGGTATTGTTATATGGAAACACAGTTATTTTGCTTATACAAATTAATTTTTTAGCAAGATCATTTCTAAAATCTGAGTAATTCATATTAATTGAATGAACTTTGTTATATACCCAACATGCATTCCAAATTGTAATGTCCATTATATGAAAAAAGAGTTTTATATACCAACGTAACGACTTCCTAGGGGAAGAATAATAAGCGACCATTTGATCTGTTCTGTCGATGCCCGACATATAGTTATTATAATCTCCAACTGTAGAAGGTTTATTTACTAAATTTCCATTTTTAGACTTTACTTCTTTAAATGATGCATTATGTTTCGTAGATTTTGTCAAGTATTGTCAAGATATTGTCCATGCGTAGGCATGGATCTAGAATGCTAGTATTTTCACTGAGGATTCACTACTTCTTACTAGCTTAAAAATGTAACAATCTCCAGACCAACAACAACCTAAATTTATTTTATTGTTCTATAGCTCAATAAATCTATTTCTGCAAAAAATTCATGCAGCATGTTATCATAAACTGATAAAATAGACATGTCGCATATATGCGACGTCGTTCTTAGAAACAAGAAATGAAACGTCGCATATATACGACGCTGGTAGCGAACGAGTTAAAATATATTGGTTCGAAAGGGCATTGGAAATAAACTGAATATATTTGAGACTCCTAATATTCAGGGGAACTCTTATTTTGGCGTTTCATTCGGCATACGTCAATTCTCATATAATATATGCGTTCTCACACAACCTTCCATTTCGGCTAATGGAGATGCATTTCCATACATCCTGCATAAATAAAGAAAATAATATACATTCTTCACGACGAAGATGCGCTGTTTGCACTAAAAATAATCGCAGGGCTGAATCGCGCCACGAATGCAAAAAATGTAACATTGGCTGATGTATTGAACCTTGCCTTGAGATTTACCACACAAAACAATATTATTACTTTTTTTATACTTTTATATTGTTCATGTTATTATTGGTTAATTGAATAAATGGTTATTTAATGCTTTTGAAGTCACTACATAATTTATTTCAGTTACAATCAATATATTTTGCAATGAAAATTCAGTCTACTCAACTTGCGTTCTTTCGTAAAAGGTATGCAGCCCATGGTATGCTTTTTCGTAAAGAATGGGCAGTCCACACAATGTGAACGTCAAAAAGTTAGCAAACTTTCAACATTTTTTGCTCAGAAACTGTTGCATACAATTAAGCAAACTTCTTTTCCTGGAAAGGTACGGCCTAGGACAATAGAGGAAAATTTTTTTGTCGTTTCAAAATATGTGGGATAATAATTCTATGACTATAAATGATTAAAAAACGCAAAAAAAAATCGGTTTTTTCGACCCGATTATATTCAACGCAATTGTATCTCTCCCAAGCAAAATAAAGTTTCGTTTATCTACTAATCATTTTCTTATAAATTTTAGGGTCTCAGTCAAGATTCTAATATTGGAATACCCCCTTAAAAATAGTATTTCATTTTTGAGACACTATGTATTGACGAATTAACCATCGCAAAAACCCATCCGAAAGATTGCCGCACGTAGAAAAAACTCGGCAGAGGCACGTGGAATGGTTTCCCAGAAGGAGCAGGCGAAAAAGCGGCAGGCAGGACACTGATCGAGATTAAATTATCGGGCAACACGGATGAGCCCGAGATTTACAGAAACGAGATTCTGAAAACTCGTCCCAGCCGTCGTTTGGGTCCCGAGGGTGCGAGCCTTCTCCCCTTATCTTCCCGTAAATTCAACCCTCGCGCGCGACTTTCGCACCCTCGCATCGGCCACGTTCCATCTCCCGGGGGACCTTTTACTTCTCCCGACTGCCGCTAATTGTATAAGGATTCAATTAACCCACCCCCGCGCCTGCTCATTCGCCGGGGCAATTTTTTGCCGCTTTTTCAAAGCTTTTGTCGCACAACGCTGTACGCGCTGCTCTTTTGCGGGACGGAGTTCGGTTACTTTGTATGGCGAGCGGCAGAAGTCGACTTGTCATAATACGCGCGGCGAGTCAACAAGGGTGTTTGCTGTTTCACGAGCCCTTTGCAGTGTTTCTCTTTATTCGGCCATTTTATTACACCACTTCGCGCACGTCGCTAGTTTGCGGCGAAAGTTCAGTCGGCTGTGAAAGTGGGGTGCGGTATTGTGTTTCGAATGCGTGGCGATGGTTTGAGAGCGACAGTTAGGTGATGTGGACGGGTTAAATTAGGAGTGTAGTTGTCATGATTGTAGGGAGAGAAGAGGGTTTGCTGTTTCATGGGAAGTTTGCAGTGTTTTTCTTTATTCGAGCATTTTATTGTAGCAGCTCAGACATGTTGCTTCTTTATGGTAAAAGTTCAATGCGTTGTGGAAGGAATGTAATGCTTTTTTCAAATTTTGAGCTGTTGATATTTTTGGGAGAGACAAGTAATGTATACGGTTTAATATGTTGACTGCCAAGCGTATTTTGCTATGTTTGAACCGCGATGAGATGAAATACTGCAGAGTATAATTAAATCGTGCAAAATAAAGGTAACGGTAATATTCCAATATCAATTGTTTTTACAATATTGTAAACGGGCTTCATTGCGAATGTTTTGCAGTATAGTAAAATCTTTTGCACCGGTCACACTATTTGCAGTCAATTATTTTATTATAGCACTTTACACACGCTGCTACTTCGTGGCCAAAGTTCGATGCCTTGTGAAAGCAGTTGTGGTATTGTATACTTATAATTTAAAGATGTTGATATTTTGTTATAGCGACAGTTAAGTAGTAGCTACAGTTTATATTAGAAGTGAAATTGTCATAACATGTGTAGCGAGTCAGCAAGAGTGTTTGCGGTTTCGCAAACTTTTTGCAGTGTTTTTCTTTATGTGGGCATTTTATTGTACCACATCAGACACGTTGCTTCTTTATGGTAAAAGGTCAATGCGTTGTGAAAGTAATGTAATGCTTCTTTCAAATTTTGAGCTGCTGATATTTTGTGACAGGGAGAAATAAGTAACGTATACGGTTTAAATCATAAGTTGACTTGTTATAGTACATGTAGCGAGTCAGCAATATAATTTGCTGTTTCACGTGCCCTTTGCAGTGTTTTTCTATATTAGGGCGTTTTGTTGGACCACCTCAGGTATGTTGCTTCTTTATGATAAAAGTTCAATTCTTTATGAAAGTAATGTGATGCTTCTTTCAAATTTTGAGCTACTGATATTTTGTCACAGGGAGAGATAAGTAACGTACACGGTTTAAATTAGAAATTGCCTTGTTATAGTACATATAGCGAGTTGCCAATATAGTTTGCTGTTTCATGAGCCACTTGCAGTGTTTCTCCTCATTCAATTATGTTTCACAGCTTCATTCTTTGCGATTTATATTAAATATTTACATATTGTAAATCACAAAGAATGAAGCTATTCACATAATTGTGATCGAACTTTCCTTAAGGTAAGTTCGTTTGTTCGTTGATTATGTTTTACAGCTTCATTCTCTGCGATTTACAATATGTAAATATAAATATAAATCGGAAAGAATGAAGCTGTTCACATAATTGTGATCGAACTTCACTTAAGGTAAGTTCGTTTGATCATTAATTATTTTATTATAGCACTTTACACACACTGCTACTTCGAGGTCAAAGTTTAGTACCTCGTGAAAGCAGTTGCGGTGTTGTGTGTTTATAATTTAAAGATGTTGATATTTTGTTACGGCGACAGTTAAGTAGCGGCCACGGTTTATATTATAAATGATTACGGTTTATATTAGTACTTATTTATCCATTTTATTACATTTTGTACACCTTGATCTGTGATAAGAGTCATATTGTAAATACAAATGTGTGTGTTACAAATTTGATGTGTTGATAATTTGTTACAGTATTGATATTATACAATTGAATAATGCATATGGTTTAAATTCGAAGGTATCTTGTCATAATTCATGTAGCGACTCAACAATATAGTTTGCTGTTATTTTGTTTACCAATTTCAATAAACTTACGCATTTGCATTTTGTTATCCATTTTATTGCGCAATTTTGTACGCGTGTTTCCTTGTGATAAAAGTTCAGTATGTTGTGAATAAAAGTTTGTGTTACAAATTTGCGGTGTTGATATTTTGTTATAGTATTGATATTATACAATTGAATAACGCATATGGTTTAAATTCGATGGTACCCTGTCATAATTCATGTAGCGCAATTATATAGGTTGCTGTGATTCGCACTCTGTTTACGATGCTTTTTATTGTGAGTATCTCAATACACTTGCGCGTTTGCAGAGTTTCTCTTCATTTATCCATTTTATTGCGGAATTTTATACACGTGTTTCCTTGTGACAAAAGTTACGTATGTTGTGAATACAAATTTGTGTGTTACAAATTTGCGGCGTTGATATTTTGTTATAGTGTTTGATATTATACAATTGAACAACGCGTATAGTTTAAATTCGAAGGTACCTTCTCATAATTCACATAACGTGTCAACAATATAGTTTTCTGTGTTTCTCAGTTTGTTTACGATCTTTCATAAGGTGAGTATCTCAATACATTTGCGCGTATGCAGAGTTTCTCTTCATTTATCCATTTTATTACGCAATTTTGTACACCTTGATTCCTTGTGATAAGATTGCAGTATATTGTAAATACAAATTTGTGTGTTACAAATTTGCGGAGTTGATATCTTGTTATAGTATTGATATTATACAATTGAATAACGCATATGGTTTAAATTCGAAGGTACCTTCTCATAATTCACGTAGTGAATCAACAATATAGTTTGCTGTGTTTCCCACTCTGTTTACGATCCCTCATAATGTAAGTATTTCAATACTGCATCCTTCATTCCATAAAAAAATATGTCAATTAAAGATGTTTTAATTCTCGCCACACTTTTAATCTAATTTCTCTCATTTTACCGTCCATCTTTAGTCATATTTCTTAAACAATCGCGTATTTTCAGGTGCGACCAGTGGAGTTTCAAGATACCGCCACCCCTGTTTATTACATCAAAAGGGCAAGCAAGTCCGAGGACCTTCATTTTTCACAAAAATGGCAAGGGGCACCCCGGAAGAAGTTCTCATTTTTTCCAAGCCCCTCTTACATAAGATACATAGGACTCCTTTAAGCGCCCCGACGCTCTTCCCCATTGATTCATCACTGACGACCCTTTGAAGAAAAAAGAACTTTGTTTCCCTAATAAAAACCGCACTTCCCCAAAACATCCAAAAATACACCGAACGCTCATTTACTCCTGCGTTTTCTGTCTCACAGTGCATATTCGCCAAAAAAAATGCGCCGACCATAAAAATTAGCCGCAGAACTTTCAGCACGTCAGGTGTCAGTTAAATTTCTTTTTATACGCCCTGAAAATCCGCCGGCAAAAATGCAGGGGCCGTTATTCGACGGGTGCCGTTAATGCGTCAAAGAAGCGGCGTCGTTGGAAAAAAATACGCGGGCGGAAGAGGGCTGGAGGTGAGATAAATTTCTAATTTAGCCGGCGTCGGCTTCATCGAGTATTCCTGCGGTTTAATGGATTAATATAACTCGACTATGCTCGGGCGTGTTCATCCGACAGTGGCGACCGTTCGAGGGCGGCATAATAACCTTTCAAATGCCCATGGCGGCCGCGAGATAAGGGTGAAGTGGCGCCTTTAACCTTCCCCAAGGGGCTTTAAGATCGGCGGATTAAAAAGTAAGCGTCTTCTTCTCCGTCGTGCGTTCGACCTCTTTTTAGCCGGCAGTGTCTAAGAACTCAGGGTTCATGTGGAAAAAATGCGCCGTTGTATACGGAAGAATAAGGAAGAATTGGTGCGTGCAAGTGTGGAGGAAGAGGGTGAAGTCAAGACAATTCGTGAATTATGTACACAGTATGTCGGAGTAATAACGGAACTTTTTAAATTTACGGAAAATTGCTAACGACATCTCTTAACCCATTCGATTGCACCAGACCGATTGCACGCCGTGTGTGCAATTGATTTCCGAGGCTATAAGACGGCTTGCACACCGTGTGTGCAATAACAGTAATGTGCAATTATCAGTTATTCTGAGTAAACTAGTCGTCGAAATAAGATTTTCCTTGAACTAATGAATCCTGCAATGTACAGGAAAACAAAATTTGGCATTGGTTTTACTGTGTAGAAAAAATCTAAAAATTATTTGATTTCAAATTATATTATGAATTGCTGACAGTCCTACAAAGAAGGAAAATATAAACGTAATAATTACTCTTGTCCTGCTTGTGTCGGTAATCCTGGATTATGTTTGGGAGAATGTTTCAAGCGCTACCACCAACCAACTAATGTATAATTACTTCACGATCAGTGTACTATTTGCTAAAAGTGTATTTACAAATTATATTTTCTTTTTTATTACCGAGTTACATTACTTTGTTATCTGTAGACATTTTTCTGAAAATTTATTTCTCGTTTGTTATTTTTTTCATTATTCAACTTATCTTTTTTTAACTTTTTACTACTTTTTAAACATTTTCTTTGCATTATATTCTGTTCTTTATTATTGAAAACAATATAACGATTTTATATTATCCAACTATTTTTGAAATAAATGTTCATACATTTTTTAATGATGTATTTTCATTTTACCTTACATTGCACACATGGTGTGCAATCCGTTCTTTGCCCCGAACTGCACACCTGGTGTGCAATGATCGTTTTATGTGAATTCACTTACGAATTGGGTGATTTCCATAGTGAACATGTGTTTTTTTTATTAAAAATGAACAATATAAAGCAAAAAAAAAATCGATAAAGTGTTAAAATAATATATAATTTGAAAGCTGTATGTTTCCGTCACAGAACGCGCCCGCGATAATTGTTATCAATCGACGAATTGTTAGATTATAGCGCTTAAAGTCAGAGTACCTTTGTCACCTTGTCAAAAACACGAAGAAGCAAAGAGCTAATATTAAATTTTATTTCAAACTGGATAAAAGTTTTACAGAAACATTTAAAATAATGAAAAAAGTTTATGGTGATGATTGCTTATCCCGTACACGTGTGTTCGAGTAGTATAAGCGATTTCAGGACAGACGTGATGATTTAGAAGACGATCGAAAGCCAGACCGACGAAAAAAACAAAAATCGCGATGAGTTGGTAGAAAAAGTGCATAAAATGACCAAAAATTGCACTGCGAGATGGATAGCAGTTAAATTAAATATGATCAAAGACATGGTTCACGAAATTTTAAATAAAAGTACACAAAATTGCCAAAATAACTAATCCCTTTTTTTTTCATTTAAAAAGTTCCGTTATTTTCCCGACATACCGTGTATGATGTGTTTCATTTATTACGGTCGTATGTGGGGTAATATGTTCGGTTTTTGGAAGATTTAAAAATTTGCAGCTTTGTTATTGGAAGACACACTTGTTCTGGGGCTGATGTACTTTATTACTGTGGTTGTTTGGGTATTTGCGTCTGAATATATAGCGATAATTATACTAAAGTACATGTTTTTAGCATTTCGAAGCATTTCAAACTTCCATCAAACGTACATATAACACTAGACCATAAGTTTCTTATAATTTGTAATCAATTAAAATTTCCACCAACCCCATATTTAACCGCCTCTATAATGATATTGAGCGATAATTGCACTAAAGCACATTTTCTTAGCATTTCGAGTCATTTCAAAATTTCCACCAAACGTACATTTAAAAGGTCGGAAAAGTTGAATATGTTTGCATTTTGTGATAGTTTGTAATCACAGAATTAATATCCCAGAGTCGGTTTAGGCGATTCCGTTCTTTTTGACTAATAATAACGTTTCAAAGCAGATGCTGTAACTGCGCGCGTATCAACGAAATTTTTGCAAATGGAGTAGATGATTACTGAAAAACGGCTTTAGAGATCGACTTCAAATTTTAACACAATATTCAGCATACTCATGAAGCTCAACCACGTTAAAGTTTTGATTATAACCCATAATTTTGCGTTATTTATAAGGCAAAAAACTTGCTTTTTTACACTTTTTCTTACAAAACACCGCTATTTTGTTAATTTTCATTGAAATTGGAAACCTGAGGTTCATGCGATAACTACATTAATACGGATTAAGAATCTCTTCCGATTTTCCATCTCAGATGCCCAGGAGGGCCAGAATTGTCTACGCCGACACAATAAAAATTTGTTTGATGGCTGTAAAACCACCAACGTAATTAAATACACAAATATTTTTAAACAATAAAAAATGTTCGTCCCTCGTCCTAGACCATACCTTTTCAGAAAAAAAAGGTTGTTCAATTATATGCAAAAGTTTCTAAGAAAAAAACTATGAAAAATTTGCTTTTTTAGGCGTTCACATTGAAATACCCCTTTAGTTGTAGTTAAAGTTTTAACAGTAGTGAGAGGTTTGCTTTTGGTTTTATGCTATAGTAGCTTGATGCATTCAAACGAAAAATGAAAACGACTTTATAGATTGACTTCAAATTTTAACACAACATTCAGCATACTTATGGCTATCGCATGAAGCTCAATCATGTTAAAGTTTTGATTATAACCCATAATTTTGCCTTATTTATAGCGCAAAAAATTGCTTTTTTACACTTTTTTACAAAACGCCGCCATTTTGTTCATTTTCATAACCAGAATAATACAGATTAAGAATCTGTTTCGATTTTCTGTCTCAGTGGTTCAGGAGGGCCGGATTTGTCTGCGCCAGCACAATAAAAAAATGTTTAATGGGTGTAGAACCACCAATATGATTAAATATACAAATATTTTTAAACGATAAAAAAATGTTGCTCTATTGTCCTAGGCCATACCTTTTCAGAAAAAAAGGAGTTTGCTCAATTAGATGCAACAGTTTCTGAGAAAAAACTGTTGAAAATTTGCTTTTTTTAGGCGTTCCCATTGGAATACCCCATTAACCAAAGATTACCACTGGTCACTTCCGACCATCCGCCGCCGACACCCATCACAGCGGTCGACTTAAAAATTTCGCCGACGCCGCGGCAGGCGAATTTTAAAAGGGCCCAGCACGCGATAATAGTCGTTCGATAAGCGGTCGGCGCATAAAGATCCCATCGAGCGTCGGCTGTTTCGGCTATTCAGAGCGAAATTGCGAGAAGCGCGCGCGTCGTGGGTAGCGACAAAACGCTTCGAGGGGATTTTAATATCGGGACCGGCAGAGACGCGAAACATTTTAGCCGTAACGTTTTACGATCGTCTCCTCGTCCGTATTACATTACCATTACGTTGCGTTATGCGCCCGTAATAACTCCTGCTTTCTTCCCACTCGCCCCACCCCGCACACGACTCACCCCCGGCAACCAAATGCCGTTTCTGGCCAGTCTGCGAAACACGCCGAGGCAAAAATTCCGCAGCTCCAACGTAAAGCGGGATAAAAGTCGCATTAGTCTTTTCGCCGACGCCGAAATGTGTGCCTGTTAATTTCCGCGACGTAAACAACGGCTACGCTTAACCCATACGAGACGACGATTTTTTTCGAACACGGTCCCCAGGAGCAACATTTTTTTTCTTTATATTGTTTATTTTTAATAAAAAAAAGGTACTGTTTAATATTGCGCCCAACTGGTATTACCAGCAACCATGCAATTGTGCTTCTCACCAATTAAATCAACTACAGAGAGTCGTATGATTTTTTTTTATCAGCTGCCGAATTCAACGCGTACAAAACGTTCAGCATTACTTTTACGCGAATACATTTTTTCTCTTGCAGCACCAGTGACCGGAGTGCATCAAATACTTATAATTGTATAGTTGTGTGAGAATTCGATAATCAGAGAATGCTTTGAAATAAAATCTGCACTGTTAAAAAGTTAAAAATTTTTATTATATCAACAGTCAACAATTAATTTTTAACAAATCTTTTACCTACCGGTGCATTGTATTGAAGCATCGTAATCATAAGTGTAGCTCGTGAATGCAATCTTGGCAGTATTTAGTGACATTTTTGGTCCGGTTACAATAAATTTCTGTCCGGAGACGTTCGTAGGATAATTATCTTAACCGACAAATCTAATCCAGTATGTGCAGTATTAGCGTTTTTCCATAATGAGAATATATAATTTTTTATTTATTTGTTTTATTTCGTTTTGATGATGAAACTTTTACTATGTATATAACTGACGTCCAGCTATATATTTTTACGGTTCACATTTTGCGTACAGGCTCAAAACAAACAAGTATAAAAACGAGCTTTAAAATTTCCTATAATATACATAATACTTTTTGTATAATAAATATTTATTGCGAGGAGCAGATTGAACACCATGCGTGCAATGTAAGGTAAAATGAAATTACATCATTAGAAAATTTATAAACATATATATTTATACAAATAATATAAAAAACATTTATAAAAAACATATATATATATTTATACAAATATATTTATTTCGAAAATAGTTAGATAATATAAAATCGTTATTTTTAGAGAAGAGATAAGTTGAAAGTATAAAACGTATATAAAGTAGCGCGCGAAATAATTGCTGCGCGCAAAAGTGACTTTTACAAATGTTCGGGACTAAATACAATGACTTCTTTAGAACGGGGGGAGCGATTTGAATTTTTTTGAGGAGAAAGTTTAGAGGTGTCGCTGGTATAAGGAAATGCTGAGGGCTGTTCTTTACATCTTGTTTTGTTGGAGGATGTAATGAAAATGTGAATGATCGAAGTTTGTAGATTTGGGACTGTTAGGTACATGGTGAACGTTTCATTGAAGTTGGCGAATGTTTTTAGGGGTTGTAAGTAATGATAATAGTAAAAAGTTATGGTTTTCGGTCAATAATTTATTATGGGAGGAGATTTCAATGAAATTGAAGCGTGGAAATTTGGAAACAAAAGAAATTTTCTTCAACGTATTTCTACAGTGAATTTTTTTAATGAAAAATATTTCGGAATAATTTTTATGTGTGTAAATTACGTACAAAATATCAAAAGGTCCTTTTTATGTTTGTTCGTTTTGAGCCTGTAGTAAAAATGTGGACGGTAAAAATATATAGCTCCACGTCAGTTATATACGTAATAAAAGTTTCATAATCAAAACGAAATAAAACGAATAAGTAAAAAATTATAAATTCTCATTATGAAAAAATTCTATATACTGTAGGTACTGGATTATATTTATCGGTTAAGATAGTTATCCCACGAACGTATCCGGACATCAATTTATTATAACAGGACCTTTTAACAAACTTCAACCACCAATTCCATCTCAAATAAATCTCCTTCGCCCATTTATTACCTTAGAAGATTTACCAAAGCGCCCTGTCACGAATAAAATAAAGAAATAGAACGGCCACTTTACAACATAATTTTAATAATAAACAGCATCATGACATACTCCGTATTTGAAGACTCTACTCTTCGCTTACTTCTCGCGACATATTTTAGAAACACACGTAAACGTGTGCTACGTTAAACACAGTTATTAATAAAATGTTGACTGCACAAAGAGCAAAAAATTGGACCAAAAATGAAAATCGCCAAGATTGCATTCACGAGCTACATTTATGTTTAAGATGCTTCAATACAATGCACCGGTAGATAGAACTTGATAAAATGTAATTTTTTCCTTTTAATTTAATGAAAACTTTTAATGTTTCAATAGTGCAGATTTTATTTCAAAGCATTCTTTAATTACCGAATTTTCATTCAACTACACAATTATAAGTATTTGATGCACTCCGGTCACTGATGACCATCGTGACGCTGTAAAAGAAAAATTTATTCGCGTAAAAGTAATGCTGAACGTTTTGTAGGCGTTGAATTCGGCAGCTGATCAAAAAAAATTATACGACTCTCTATAGTTTATTTAATTAGTGAGAAACACAATTGCATGGTTGCCGGTAACATCAATTTGGCGCAATATTAAACAGTACGTTTAGTTAAATTATTATGTTAAGATGCTTCAATACAATGCACCGATAGATAAAAAAATTGATAACAATTAATTTTTTACTTTTGATTTAGTAAAAACATTTCATTTTTTAATAGTGCAGATTTTATTTCAAAGCATTCTCTAATCATCGAATTTTCATTCAACTATACAGTTATAATTTTATATTTATTTTGTATATTAATTATACAATTAAAATTTCATGATTATTATTTATTATTAATTTTTAAATATAATAAATAATTTTACAATTTTGATTTCTATTACTTATACAATTATAATTTTATATTTGATGCACTCTGGTCACTGATGACCATCGTGGAGCTACAAGAGAAAAAATTTATTCGCGTAAAAGTCATGTTGTACGCTTTGTAGGCGTTGAATTCGGCAGCTGATAAAAAAAAATTATACGATTCTCTATAGTTGATTTAATTGGTGAGAAGCACAATTGGATGGTTGCCGGTAACACCAATTTGGCGCAATATTAAACAGTACGTTCAGTACAATTATTATGTTAAGATGTTTCAATACAATGCATCGGTAGATCAAAGATTTGATGACAATTAATTTTGGACTTTTGATTTAATAAAAACTTTCAATTTTTCAATTGTGCAGATTTAATCTCAAAGCATTCTCTAATTATCGCATTTTCATTCAACTACACAATTATAATTTTATATTTATTTTTTATATTAATTATACGATTATAATTTCATGATTATTATTTATTATTAATTTTATAATATAATAAATAATTTTAGAATTTTGATTTCTATTACTTATACAATTAAGTATAATTTTATATTTGAGGAACTCTGGTCACTGATGACCATCGTGGAGCTGCAAGAGAAAAAATTTATTCTCGTAAAAGTCATGTTGTACGGTTTGTAGGCGTTGAATTCGTCAGCTGACCAAAAAAAATATACGACTCTCTATAGTTGATTTAATTAGTGAGAAACACAATTGCACGGTTGCCGGTAACACCAATTTGGCGCAATATTAAACAGTACATTCAGTAAAATTATTATGTTAAGATGTTTCAATACAATGCACTGGTAGATCAAAGATTTGATGAAAATTAATTTTTGACTTTTGATTTAATAAAAACTTTCCATTTTTCAATAGTGCAGATTTTATTTCAAAGCATTCTCTAATTATGTTATTTTCATTCGACTATACAATTATAAGTATTTGATGCACTCCGGTTACTGATGACCATCATGGCGCTGCAAAACAAAAATTTATTCGCGTAAAAGTATTGCTCAACGTTTTATAGGCGTTGAATTCGTCAGCTGACCAAAAAAAATTATACGACTCTCTATAGTTGATTTAATTGGTGAGAAGCACAATTGCATGGTTGCCAGTAAAATATTAAACAGTACGTTTAAGATGCTTCAATACAATGCACCGATAGATAAAAAAAATTGATAAAAATTAATTTTTGACTTTTGATTTAGTAAAAACTTTTAATTTTTTAATAGTGCAGATTTTATTTCAAAGCATTCTCTAATCATCTAATTTTCATTCAACTATACAATTATAATTTTATATTTCTTTTTTATATTAATTATACAATTATAATTTCATGATTATTATTCATTATTAATTTTATAATGTAATAAATAATTTTACAATTTTGATTTCTATTACTTATACAATTATAATTTTATATTTGATGCACTCCGGTCACTGATGACCATCGTGGTCCTGCAAGAGAAAAAATTTATTCGCGTAAAAGTAATGCTGAACGTTTTGTAAGTCTCTATAAAAAAAAAATTATACGACTCTCTATAGTTTATTTAATTGGTGAGAAGCACAATTGCATGGTTGCCGGTAACACAAATTTTGCGCAACATTAAACAGGACGTTTAGTTAAATTATTATGTTAAGATGCTTCAATACAATCCACCGATAGATAAAAGACTTGATAACATTTAATTTTTGACTTTTAATTTAATGAAAACTTTTAATTTTTCAATAGTACAGATTTTATTTCAAAGCATTCTCTAATTATGTAATTTTCATTCAGCTATACAATTATAAGTATTTGATGCACTCCGGTTACTGATGACCATCGTGGCGCTGCAAGACAAAAAATGTATTCGCGCAAAAATAATGCTGAACGTTTTGTAGGCGTTGAATTCGGCAGCTGATCAAAACAAAATTATACGATTCTCTATAGTTGATTTAATTGGTGAGAAGCACAATTGCATGGTTGCCAGTAATACCAATTTGGCGCAATATTAAACAGTACGTTTAGTTAAATTATTATGTTAAGATGCTTCAATACAATGCACCGATAGATAAAAAAATTGATAAAAATTAATTTTTGACTTTTGATTTAGTAAAAACTTTTAATTTTTTAATAGTGCAGATTTTATTTCAAAGCATTCTCTAATTATCGAATTTTCATTCAACTATACAATTATAAGTATTTGATGCACTCCGGTCACTGATGACCATCTTGACGCTGCAAATGAAACAAGTTGCGGCAGTCAACGTGTTAATTCGACGACGCAGCAAGTTTTCCTCCCCCTCACCGCAACAAAAAGCCGGCCAACAAGCGAGACACCGAGCCGTACGCGTCATAAAGCAATTCGTCGTCAATTTACGGCCGCCAATAACAATATTCGTCCGACCTGAAGGGCAGCCGTTAACAGTCGGCACGTTCGCAGCGTCCTCTTATATCAAACCGCCACCCTCGCATTTAATACCGCCGCCCCCGTAAACAGCCGGACGCAGGTCCGGGCGAGCGAAGAAAGAACGCCATTAATTGCAAACTCCGCGCGGAATATCAATAAACCGCGTCTCTCCGTTAATCGGTAATTAAACGACTGAAAGCCCGCGCGCCATGGAAACGTAATTTCCAATATCGAGAGCTCACCTCCGGCAGCGTGTGCGTGCCTACCGATGTCCCCGCCCCTTTTTATCTGACGCGAGATTTACGGTGACCATATCTTCCGACGGCGGATCGGAAATTCAAGCAATAGCCGGCGAAATATATAACGCACGGATAGAATTTTTCCTATCAATTTTCCACGCCTGCCCGACGCGCGCGGGGCTCCGTGTGTCTATGGGGGTGTGAGGCGCGCAACGCGAAACTGGCAGAGTTACAGTTCCAGTGCTTACTCCGATTGCACGGCAATTGATGCAACGAGCGCGCTTGAGTAACGTGTTTCGCACTTTTCTTGCTGGCGGAAAAAAATTTGTTCAATATTTGCGCCCCTGGCGGATCGACGTGTTTGCTTATGCGTATGGGGGGAGGGGTAATTAAACTTTACGGTTCCTGTGATGCGTAAGATTGTTTGACTGGTGTGAATTTCGGCGGTGGGTATTTAATGGGCTGACTTTGTGGGAATTTAATTCTTCACGATTTTTGTTTTGTGTTCCCATGCGTCATACTGTCAATTTATTGAATATATATTATCCAGGTGAATATATGATATTCTGTGTATATGACAAAGATATCTTGAATATAAGATAAACACATGATATGATGTCTTATTACATACGGCCGAATAATAAATTCGTTTTGTACATATACAAATGCTACTGTGTCATATTGAATTAAGTTTTACGGTTCCTGCGATGCGTAAGATTGTTTGGCTGGTGTGAATTTCGGCGGTGGGTACTTAATGGGCTGACTTTGCGGGAATTTAATTCTTCACGATTTTTGTTGTGTGTTTCCATGCGTCATACTGTCAATTTATTGAATGTCAAGTTATTGAATATATGATATTCTGTGCATATGACAAAGATATGTTGAATATAAGATAAACACATGCCATGATGTCCTGTTACATACAGTCGAATAATAAATTCTTTTTGTACATATACAAATGCTACTGTGTCATATTGAATTAAGTTTTACGGTTCCTGCGATGCGTAAGATTGTTTGGCTGGTGTGAATTTCGGCGGTGGGTATTTAATGGGCTGACTTTGTGGGAATTTAATTCTTCACGATTTTTGTTGTGTGTTTCCATGCGTCATACTGTCAATTTATTGAATGTCAAGTTATTGAATATACGTTATCCAGGTGAATATATCATGTTCTGTGTATATGACAAAGACATGTTGAATATAAGATAAACACATGATATGATGTCCTGTTACATACGGCCGAATAATAAATTCTTTTTGTACATATACAAATGCTACTGTGTCATATTGAATTAAGTTTTACGGTTCCTGCGATGCGTAAGATTGTTTGGCTAGAGTGAATTTCGGCGGTGGGTATTTAATGGGCTGACTTTGTGGGAATTTAATTCTTCACGATTTTTGTTGTGTGTTTCCATGCGTCATATTGTCAATTTATTGAATATATGTTATCCAGGTGAATATATGATATTCTGTGTATATGACAAAGATATGTTGAATATAAGATAAACACATGATATGATGTCCTGTTACATACGGCCGAATAATAAATTCTTTTTGTACATATACAAATGCTACTGTGTCATATTGAATTAAGTTTTACGGTTCCTGCGATGCGTAAGATTGTTTGGCTAGTGTGAATTTCGGCGGTGGGCATTTAATGGGTTAATTTTTTGGGAATTTAATTTTTCTTATACATACGCGGTTCACGATTTTTGTCGCGTGTTTCCATGCGTCATACTGTTCATTTGTTGAATGTCGAGTTTTTATATGTTATCCTGGTGAATATATAATATTGCAAGTATATGACAAAGATATGTTGAATATATGATAAACTTATGAAATGATGTCCCGTTACATACGACCGAATAAACAATTCTTTTTGTACATATACTACTGTGGCATATTTGATTTTGTGGGAATTTAATTTTTCTTATATGTACATACACGGTTCACGATTTTTGTTGCGTCATATTGCTCATTTGTTGAATCTCAAGTTTGATACGTTATCCTGGTGAATATATGATATTGTGTATGACAAAGATATGTTGAATATATAATAAATTTATGAAATGATGTTCCGTTATATACGGCCGAATAATCAATTCTTTTTGTATATACACATATTGAATTAAACTTTACGGTTCCTGCGATGCATAAGATTGTTTGGCTGGTGTGAATTCGGGCGGTGGGAATTTAATGGGCTGACTTTGTTTATTTTTTCTTATACATACGCGGTTCACAATTTTTGTTGCGTGTTTCCATGCGTCATACTGTTCATTTGTTGAATGCCAAGTTTGATATGTTATCCTGGTAAATATGTGATATTGTATGTGTATAACAAAGATATATTGAATATATGATGAATTTATGAAATTATGTCCCATTACATACGGCTGAATAATAAATTTGTTCTTTTTGTACATATACTACTGTGGCATATTAGACTTTGCGAGAATTTAATTTTTCTTATGCATACGCGGTTCACGATTTTTGTTGCGTGTTTCCATGCGTCATACTGTTTATTTGATGAATATCACGTTTGACATGTTATCCTGGTGAATGTATGATATTGTATGTATATGATAAAGATATGTTGAATATAAGATACACATATTATATGATGTTCCGGTACATACGACCGAATAATCCATTCTTTTTGTACATATACTACTGTAGCATATTTGACTTTGCGGAAATTTAATTTTTCTTATACATACGCAGTTCATGATTTTTGTTGCATATTTCTATGCGTCATACTGTTTATTTGTTGAATATCACGTTTGACATTTTATCCTGGTGAATCTATGATATTGTATGTGTATAAGAAAGGTATGTTGAATATATGATAAACTTAGGAAATGGTGTCCCGTTACATACGGTCGAATAATAAATTCATTTTGTACATATACTACTGTGGCATATTAGACTTTGCGAGAATTTAATTTTTCTTATACATACGCGGTTCATGATTTTTGTTGCGTGTTTCCATGCGTCATACTGTTTATTTGTTGAATATCACGTTTGACATGTTATCCTGGTGAATGTATAATATTGTATGTATATGATAAAGATATGTTGAATATAAGATAAACATATTATATGATGTTCCGTTACATACGACCGAATAATCAATTCTTTTTGTACATATACTACTGTAGCATATTTGACTTTGCCGGAATTTAATATTCCTTACACATACGCGGGTCACGATTTTTGTTGCGTATTTCCATGCGTCATACTGTTCATTTGTTGAATATCGCGTTTGATAGGTTATCCTGGTGAATATATGATATTGTGTATGACAAACGTATGTTGAATATATAATAAATGTATGAAATAATGTTCCGTTACATACGGCTGAATAATTAATTCTTTTTGTATATACACATATTGAATTAAACTTTACGGTTCCTGCGATGCATAAGATTGTTTGGCTGGTGTGAATTCGGGCGGTGGGAATTTAATGGGCTGACTTTGTTTATTTTTTCTTATACATACGCGGTTCACAATTTTTGTTGCGTGTTTTCATGCGTCATACTGTTCATTTGTTGAATATCGAGTTTTTATATGTTATCCTGGTGAATATGTGATGTTGTATGTGAATGACAAAGATGTGTTGAATATAGGATAAATTTATGAAATTATGTCCCATTACATACGGCTGAATAATAAATTTGTTCTTTTTGTGCATACTATATACTACTGTGGGATATTAGAGTTTGCGAGAATTTAATATTTCTTATACATACACGGTTCACGATTTTTGTTGCATATTTCCATGCGTCATACTGTTTACTCGTATTTGTTGAATATCACGTTTGACATGTTATCCTGGTGAATGTATGATATTGACATATACTACTGTTGCATATTTGACTTTGCGGAAATTTAATATTTCTTATACATACGCGGTTCATGATTTTTGTTGCATATTTCCATGCGTCATACTGTTCATTTGTTGAATGCCAAGTTTGATATGTTATCCTGGCCGAAAAATCAATTCATTTTGTACATATACTACCGTGGCATATTTGACTTTGCGAGAATTTAATTTTCCTTATACATACACGGTTCACAGTTTTTGTTGAATGTTTCCATGCGTCATAGTGTTAATCTGTTGAATGTCGAGTTTTGATATGTTATCCTGGTGAGTATGTAATATTGTATGTGTATGAAAAAGATAAACATACGATATGAAGTCTTGTTACATACGGCCGAATAATCAATTATTTTTGTACGTACACTTCTGTGGCATATTGAATTAAGTTTTAGATTGCTTATTTAGTGAATACCGGCGCTCGGAATTTAATGAAATTACTCTGAGCCGAATTTCATTTTTAATGTGCATATTCCATTATAGCGAATTTCACGAATTTTGTTGCTTGTTTCGATGTATCACACTGTTCATTTGTTAAATGTCGATATTTTATACGTATCCGTTTAAATACAACCGAATAATTAATTTTTCTTATACATATACTACTGTATCGCCTTAAACTTAGTTTCACGGATGCTTTGGTAAGTACACCATTACACTGTAGTTAATTATCTTTTACATTCGCTACCATGCGTTAGAAAATCACTTTGTTACATGGCTAAATCACAATGTTTGATATTTAACATATTAACTCCACTTGAATAATTAACTTTCCTTATGCATGTATTATACTACCACTACCCATGAACCCTTGCCTTTACCTTCATACTGACTATCCGACTATTCTCCATTTAATGTATCAAATTTAATAAAGACAATGAATTTTTCCACATACCATTACACCGTATTTAATTAACTTCCGCCTTTGCTTCCCTGCTTCAAACAATTACTCCGTTACGTAGCTTATTAAATCTCAACGTCCAACTCTAAATACGTCAAATTCGTTTCAATAATCAACTTTCCTTACGTACGTATCGTTATATCATTTTTCATAAACTTTCGCCTTTACCCCCATGCATCCCGTCGCTCATCGTTTAATGTACTAAACTCAACTGCATAATGAATTTCCCCGTGCATACGCCATTACATCATATTTAATTAAATTCCGCTTTTCCTTTCATGCACGAGTCCGCGGCATTGTTACAAAGCTGCCAAGCGACTGCGTTCTTTCTTACAATTTTCCGTCGACGCTAATTAAATTTGTCGCATTTCTCGGGCGTAAACAGAATGTTGCCAGGCTAATTCAGTTACGCCGCCGAGCGCGACGAGTGAGCGGTAGTCTTTTTCCGTACTAATTTTATGTAGAATCACTCGCACATTCCTTTGACGCGCGTAGCGCATTTTCCGTCGCACTTTTCGTCGCATTTTCTGTCACACGGCGAGTCAACTTCGCGCCAATTAAAATGCCGCTTTCTGCGGTCAGTTTCGGCCCTCGCTTCCTTCGATTTTCTGGCAAACTACGGCGTCGATGACAAATTACTGGCCGGACCGCTGATCGACGGCTCCTAAAATTGACGAATCGCTGCGATGTTCGTGCGGTCGCTCAGGAATGGCAAGGCAGAAGGGAATGGCGCGGGAATGGGAAAGGGTTAAGCCGCATGTTCCGAAGCGTTAATCATTGTGTCGTGATTAGCTGGACGGGAATTTATTTTCCTGCAAAATTTGATAGTATAAAAGCTGTCGCTGAGCATTTTTCAAGACGACAGACAACGCCGGGGATTCATTAGGTGACAAAAAAAAAGAAAAAAAAAAGAAAAAATGTACGATCTTGTGTAGTTAATTTAGCAGTTGAGAAAAACAATTAAATGGCTGCTTGTAATAAAAATGAGCCATTGAAATTGGCAAAAGATAAATTGCATGTTCAGTAGCGTTAATCGTCATGATTAGCTGGACGGGAATTTATTTTCGTACAAAATTTATTCGTGTAGAAACTGTTGCGGAGCATTTTTGAAGACGATAGACAAGAACGGGGATTCATTAGGTAACCAAAAAAAAAGAAAATGTACGATCCTGTGTAGTTAATTTAGCAGGCGGAAAAACAATCGTATGGCTGCCTGTAATAAAAATGAGTCGTTGGAATTGGCAAATATTAATTTGCATGTTCAGTTGCGTTAAACATCGTGATTAGCTGGACGGAAATTCATTTTCGTGCAAAATTTATTCCTGTAGAAGATGTTGCGGAGCATTTTTCAAGGCGACAGGTAACACCGGGGATTCATTACGTGACAAAAAAAAGTACGATCCTGTGTAGTGAATTTGGAAGTACAAAAAAATTTTATGGCTGCCTGTAACAAAAATGACTCATTGAAAACGCCAAAAACAGAATTGCATGGTCAGTTACATTATACATCGTGATTAGCTGGACGGGAATTTATTTTCGTGCAAAATTTATTCGTGTAGAAGATGTTGCTGAGCATCTTGGAAGACGACAGACAACACCGGGGATTCATTAGGTGACCAAAAAAAAATGTACGATCCCGTGTAGTTAATTTAGCAGTTGAGAAAAACAATCGTATGGCTCCCTGTAATAAAAATAAGGCATTGAAATTGGCAAAAGCTAAATCGCATATTCAGTTACATTAATCATCGTGATTAGCAGGACGGGGATTTATTTTCGTGCAAAATTGATTCGTGTAGAAGATGTTGCTGAGCGTTTTTGAAGGCGATAGTCAACACCGGGCATTCATTACGTGACAAAAAAATGTACGATCCTGTGTAGTTAATTTAGAAGGTGGAAAAAAATGGTATGGCTGCCTGTAATAAAAATGAGCCATTAGAATTGGCAAAACCTAAATTGCATGTTCCGAAGCGTTAATCATTATGTCGTGATTAGTTGGACGGGAATTTATTTTCATAGAAAATTTAATAGTGTAGAAGCTGTCGCTGAGCATTTTTCAAGACGACAGTCAACACCGGGGATTTGTTAGGTGACAAAAAAATGTACGATCCTGTGTAGTCAATTTAACAGATACAAAAAAAATTGTATGGCTGCCTATAATAAAAATAAGTCATTGGAATTGGCAAAAGCTAAATTGCATGTTAAGTTGCGTTAATCATCGTGATTAGTTGGACGGGAATTTATTTTCGTGCAGAAGATGTTGCTGAGCATCTTGGAAGACGACAAGCAACACCGGGGATTAATTAGGTGACAAAAAAAAATGTACGATACTGTGTAGTTAATTTAGCAAGTGGAAAAACAATGTTATGGCTGCCTGTAACAAAAATGAGCCATTAAAATTGACAAAAGATAAATTGCATGTTCAGTTGCGTTAATCATCGTGATTAGCTCGACGGCAATTTATTTTCGTGCAAAATTTAATAGTGTAAAAGCTGTCGCTGAGCATTTTTCAAGACGACAGACAACCTCGGGAATTCATTAGATGACAAAAAAAATGTACGATCCTGTGTAGTTAATTTATCAGTTGAGAAAAACAAGCGTATGGCTGCCCGTAATAAAAATGAGCTGTTGAAATTGGCAAAAGCTAAATTGGATGTTCCAAAGCGTTAATCATTATGTCGTGATTAGTTGGACGGGAATATATTTTCATACAAAATTTAATAGTGTAGAAGCTGTCGCTGAGCATTTTTGAAGATGAGAGTCAACATCGGATTTATTAAGTGACCAAAAAAAATGTACGATCCTGTGTAGTGAATTTAGCAGTTGAGAAAAACAATCGTATGGCTGCCTGTAATCAAAATGAGCCATTGAAATTGGCAAAAGCTAAATTGCATGTTCAGTTGCGTTAACCACCGTGTTCAGCTGGACGGGAATATATTTTTGTGCAAGATTTAATAGTGTAGAAGCTGTCGCTGAGCATTTTTCAAGACGACAGTCAACACCGGAGATTTGTTAGGTGACAAAAAAGAATGTACGATCCTGTGTAGTCAATTTAACAGGTACAAAAAAATTGTATGGCTGCTTGTAACAAAAATGAGCCATTGAAACTGGCAAAAATTAAATTCCACGTTCAGTTGCGTAAACCATCGTGTTCAGCTGGACGGGAATTTATTTTCGTGCAAAATTTATTCGTATAGAAGCTATCGCTGAGCGTCTTGGAAGACGATGGTCAAACACCGGGGATTCGTTAGGTGACAAAAAAAAAGAAAACAGATCATACGATCCTGTGTAGTTAATTTAATATCTGGCAAAGCAATTTCATGACTACCTGTAATAAAAATGCGCCACTGAAATGGAAACAAGGTATATCGCATGTTCACTCACGTTAATCTGTGCGTCGTGATTAGCTGGATGGGAATGCATTTTTGAGCAAAATCTATTCGTGTAGAAGCTGCTACTAAGCATTTTGTAGACGGTGGATTTTTCAGGTCATCAAGAAAAAATCATACCTGCAACAAAATCACAAAATCGGGTTAATCAATTAGTTGTGATGAGCTGGACGGAAATTAATTTTCATGCAAAATTTATTCGGGTAAAAGTAATCCTGTACGTTTTGTAGGCGTTGGATTAGTCAGCTGACCAAAAAAAATTATACAACTCTCTATAATTGATTTAATTGCTGAGTAATTTGGCACAATATTAAACAGTACGTTTAGTTAATTTAATGGTCACATTATAATTGACTGTACACAAATTAATTTTTATAAAATTTTTGCGCATGGAAATCTGCGTGTAATATTTATTAAAAACGACAATTCATAAGATTGATTTAACAGCTGGATAAAAAATGTTACTATGGATATATAATGGAAAAACCATTTTACAGGATTTGTTTTATCGGGTAACTAAAAATGTTTGTATGTCTTTCTTCAACCAAAATAATGATAACGAAGCGCAGAATATTAGAGTATCAGAACCCAGCAATCCCAAACTGTCAAAGAGAGTAGTTTATTAACTGAAAGTGACTACCTTGACAGCGCGCAGTTCATTTCCAATGCGAAAACTTGAGCAGTCTGTAAATGTCTCGTTTCGGAAAACTTTTTTATAGCAAAGAGCTGAGCTATTTTCGGAAGCGAACTTTTTAAACCCTTTCAGGCCAGTTCGTTCGCTAACAGCATCTCTCCAAAGGCCAGATATATTTTACGAGACGCTTTTTCAGCTTTTGAGCTGAATTTAAATGGACATTTTAAACAAGCGCGATTTACATTCGGTTTGTTGCATGGATTAAAAGAGTTCCATTTCGCTAAAATGAAAGTGTGTGCCCTTTGCAGCGCTACTTTATACTCATACCTGTCCATTCACTACTATTATATATTGTATACAATTATTCGAAAAGTGACATTTTTGATATATTTTTCTTACTTAGGAAATGAATTTGCACGAGCGGTATAAAGCATTTAATGCAGACAAAACCTTGCAACTTGCTGGAGCACGTCTTTTTTGTTAATAGATTAATGTCGTTTGCAATATTTTTCGATGCGTGTATAAAAATTAAAGTTACGGCGAAATAAATTTGTGAATACCACCTCACGTACTAAATTAGAAACCTGGACGTTAAACTCATCACCGATATTATTTGCCAAAAGAAAATTCGTTATATATAACGGTTCGAACAATACCATTTGTCGGCTTTATTTCAACTTTAAGCTATTCAACTTTTCAAAGTGTAGGGCAATATAAAATATTGCACAATAATAATAAAATATTGTCCGCCCTGCCATAAACATTTTTTTTTTTTCTGAAGAACGAAGTGTCTAAGAAAGCGTGTGTGCGCCGAAAATTATGTCTGCTTTTTCAAATATGTTTTCTGTAGTGACGGATGGTTCAAATTAATTTTATAACTTATTACAATTGAATGTTATTACATCCTGCAAATTTTATAACTTTTAATACTTTAACACTTTGACTGCCACGGTGATTTGATCATATTCTGCAGTACTTCATCGCATCGCGGTTCTAACATAGCAAAATACGCTTGGCAATCAACGTGTTAAATTAACTTTTTATAACTTTTTATAACTGTAAATTAACTTTTATAACTTATGACAATTTAGTGTTATTACATGAAAACAATGGAATGTTATTGCATTAACTCGTTCACTACTAGGCCTTGAGAAGAAATTCTGGCTTCAGAGACCATGGTGCGTTTTCTTCTAATATGACTTTAGTTGGCATTGATTTTGAGTATATATATTTATAACATTCCAATTATATAAAAAATAAGCATTTTTTTCATACGACGCATATATGCGACGCTTGGGCCAGGAATGAGAACCTTATTTTAGCGAATTGTTTTGTATTCGAGGTATTGTTATATGGAAACACAGTTATTTTGCTTATACAAATTAATTTTTTAGCAAGACCATTTCTAAAATCTAAGTAATTCATTTTAATTGAATGAACTTTGTTGTATACCCAACATGCATTCCAAATTGTAATGTAAGTTTTCCCCTACATATGTGACGCTAGTAGCGAACAAGTTAATACAATTGAATGTTATTACATTCTATGAAATATCTTTCCAAACACCTACTAACTGACGTCGGCAGTACTCAACCATGCGTCGCCCGAATGCGGGTGACGCAGCTCAACCAGTTTTACCGTCACCCGAATATGGGTGACACAGAGCATCAAATAATTTGCCGTCATCCGAATGCGGGTGACACGTCTCAACCAAAATTTTGCCGTCACCCGAATACGGATGACATTGCAGTAAACGTGTTAATCCTCGACCGATGCAAGCGCAAGATTGTAAACGAATTATTAGTGTCGACCGTGTGTCGCTACAGACTCATCGACCGAAAACATCAGGAAGCATGTCTCTTCGATGCCGCGTCGAGCGCAAATTTACGAAGCACCGAGCTCGGCAAACTCCATCTTTATCGCAAACAAGCCGCGATACAGAAACGGCATCAATTATGAAGTTCGCGGCGCACACCGCCATAAGCGCAACATCCGGCATCGTCGGAAGCCTTGAGAGCGCACGCGCGCATTTCAACGATTCTCCACCCACGCAGCGCAGAACGTCTGCACCCGGTGATTTATGGCGGCCGACAGGAATTTTCGCGAAACTCGGCAAGCGCGCGAAGATGCGTATCGGGATAAATTAATTACGGGCGTCGGCGCGTGTCGTGTTTGCGGAGATGGGGTAGGGATCGGCAGCAAAGTTTGTTTCGGTTATTGCGACAATATTCGATGGCGGACGGTGAAGGCGGTTGTTATTTTTTATACATTCTTGGGATTACGTAAAAAATGTCGATTTTCGTCAATAATTCTAGTTAACCCATTCGAGACCGATTGCACACCGTGTGTGCAATTGATTTCCGAGGCTATAAGACGGCTTGCACATCGTGTGTGCAATAACAGTAATGTGCAATTATCAGTTATTCTGAGTAAACTAGTCGTCGAAATAAGATTTTCCTTGAACTAATGAAATCTGCAAGGTACAGGAAAACAAAATTTGGCATTGGTTTTACTGTGTACCAAAAATCTAAAAATTATTTGAAGCCTTTCTTACATGTAAAATACTATGAATTGCCGACAGTCCTACAAAGAAGGAAAATATAAACGTAATAATTACTCTTGTCCTGCTTCTGTCGGTAATCCTGGATTATGTTTGGGAGAATGTTTCAAGCGCTACCATCAACCAACTAATGTATAATTACTTTACGATCAGTGTACTATTTGCTAAAAGTGTATTTACAAATTATATTTTCTCTTTTATTACTGAGTTACATTACTTTGTTATCTGTACACATTTTTCTAAAAATTTATTTCTCGTTTGTTATTTTGTCATTATTTAACTTGTCTTTTTTTAACTTTTTACTACTTCTTAAACATTTTCTTTGCATTATATTCTGTTCTTTATTATTGAAAACAAAATAACGATTTTATATTATCTAACTATTTTTCAAATAAATGTTCATACATTTTTTAATGATGTATTTTCATTTTACCTTACATTGCACACACGGTGTTCAATCCGCTCCTCGCAATAAAAATTTCCCGAGGAGCGAGCTGCACACCTGGTGTGCAATGATCTTATTTATGTGAATTCACTTACGAATTGGGTGATTTCCATAGTAAACATGTTTTTTTTTATTAAAAATGAACAATATAAAGAAAAAAAAAATTTTGCTCCTGGGGACCATGTTCGAAAAAAATCGTCGTCTCGAATGGGTTAAGATTACTTATTCTCCCGTTCATTTTCTCTGTAAACCCACGTGCCAAAGTATTAAGTGACTCGTTCATCCGATCGTCTGCGCACTGCGAAATTACTTATTCTACCGATAATTTTTCTGTTTGTATGCAAAAGCTTCGTCCAATAGCTGTCGCATTGGAGCAGAAACCTGCAAAAAAAAATTGAATTTGGCGAATCCTTTTTTTTCGAATGAGTTTATTGAATTTCGACCGCGTGTGCGCTGTTAAGTCTGAATGTTTGCTGTGACTGAAATTCTGCACGTAGTGAATATGTTAGTAAGGGAGACAGCATGGAAAAATTGTCAGGTACTGCTGTTTGGCTGGTGGAACGTAAAAACGGAGCGGCGCTTGGATAGGTGTGAATTTACGTGTGTTTTTGGTGTTGTTGCGCGTCAAGTCTCATAACGTACAGTTACGCACTCTAACACTCGGATACTCTTTAACACAGAATAATTTTTTCTAAATTGCACAAAGCGATTTAATTCCCTTATGACGGCAAAAGAGTGCCGGTGTGAGATGAGGCATGAAAAAGATTAAAATAATTCTAATTTGCAGGTATTACGAGAAAAATTGTCACTTTCGTTCTTATAAACTTTTCATCTGAGCTATTTTGTCATGGAACTTGATGTTTCGATTTCTCTAAATCGTTTCTTAGTATTTCAATTTTTCGGTGTGAGATAACGCATGAAAAAGATTAAAATAATTATAATTTGCAGATATTATGAGAAAAATTGTAATTAGCGTTCTTACGAACTTTTCATCTGAGCTATTTGGTCATGAAACTTCATGTTTCGATTTCTCTAAATCGTTTCTTAGTATTTCAATTTTTCGGTGTGAGATGTCGCATGAAAAAGATTAAAGTAATTGTAATTTGCACATATTACGAAAAAAAAAGTAATTATCGTTCTTACAAACTTTTCATCTGAGCTATTTCGTCATGAAACTTGATCTTTCGATTTCTCTAAATCGTTTCTTAGTATTTCAATTTATCGATGTGGGATGACCCATGAAAAAAATTAAAAGAATTGTAATTTACAGGTACTACGTGAAAAATGGTAATTATCGTTCTTACAATCTTTATATCTGAGCTATTTCGTCATGAAATTTGATCTTTCGATTTCTGTAAATCGTTACTTAGTATTTCAATTTTTCGGTGTGAGATGACGCATGAAAAAGATTAAAATAATTGTAATTTGCAGATATTATGAGAAAAATTGTAATTATCGTTCTTACAAACTTTTCATCTGAGCTATTTCGTCATGTAACTTGATGTTTCGATTTCTCTAAATGGTTTCTTAGTATTTCAATTTTTCGGTGTGAGATGACGCATGAAAAAGATTAAAGTAATTGTAATTTGCACATATTACGAAAAAAAAAGTAATTATCGTTCTTACAAACTTTTCATCTGAGCTATTTCGTCATGAAACTTCATGTTTCGATTTCTCTAAATCGTTTCTTAGTATTTCAATTTTTCGGTGTGAGATGACGCATGAAAAAGATATAAACAATTGTAATTTACAGGTATTACGAGAAAAATTGTAATTATCGTTCTTACAAACTTTTCATCTGAGCTATTTCGTCATGAAACTTGATGTTTCGATTTCTGTAAATCGTTTCTTAGTATTTCAATTTTTCGGTGTGAGATGACGCATGAAAAAGATTAAAGTAATTGTAATTTGCACATATTACGAAAAAAAAAGTAATTATCGTTCTTACAAACTTTTCATCTGAGCTATTTCGTCATGAAACTTGATCTTTCGATTTCTCTAAATCGTTTCTTAGTATTTCAATTTTTCGGTGTGAGATGACCCATGAAAAAAAATTAAAAGAATTGTAATTTACAGGTACTACGTGAAAAATTGTAATTATCGTTCTTACAATCTTTTCATCTGAGCTATTTCGTCATGAAATTTGATGTTTCGATTTCTGTAAATCCTTTCTTAGTATTTCAATTTTTCGGTGTGAGATGCCGCATGAAAAAGATTAAAATAATTGTAATTTGCAGGTATTACGAGAAAAATTGTAATTTTTTTTCTTACAAACTTTTCATCTGAGCTATTTGGTCATGAAACTTCATGTTTCGATTTCTCTAAATCGTTTCTTAGTATTTCAATTTTTCGATGTGAGATGACGCATGAAAAAGATTAAAATAATTGTAATTTGCAGATATTATGAGAAAAATTGTAATTATCGTTCTTACAAACTTTTCATCTGAGCTATTTCGTCATGGAACTTGATGTTTCGATTTCTCTAAATCGTTTCTTAGTATTTCAATTTTTCGGTGTGAAATGACGCATGAAAAAGATTAAAATAATTGTAATTTGCAGATATTATGAGAAAAATTGTAATTATCGTTCTTACAAACTTTTCATCTGAGCTATTTGGTCATGAAACTTCATGTTTCGATTTCTCTAAATCGTTTCTTAGTATTTCAATTTTTCGGTATGAGATGACGCATAAAAAAGATTAAAAGAATTGTAATTTGCAGGTACTACGAGAAAAATTGTAATTAGCGTTCTTACAAACTTTTCATCTGAGCTATTTGGTCATGAAACGTCATGTTTCGATTTCTCTAAATCGTTTCTTAGTATTTCAATTTTTCGGTGTGAGATGACGCATAAAAAAGATTAAAAGAATTGTAATTTGCAGGTACTACGAGAAAAATTGTAATTAGCGTTCTTACAAACTTTTCATCTGAGCTATTTGGTCATGAAACTTCATGTTTCGATTTCTCTAAATCGTTTCTTAGTATTTCAATTTTTCGGTGTGAGATGACGCATAAAAAAGATTAAAAGAATTGTAATTTGCAGGTACTACGAGAAAAATTGTAATTAGCGTTCTTACAAACTTTTCATCTGAGCTATTTGGTCATGAAACTTCATGTTTCGATTTCTTTAAATCGTTTCTTAGTATTTCAATTTATCGATGTGGGATGACCCATGAAAAAAATTAAAAGAATTGTAATTTACAGGTACTACGTGAAAAATTGTAATTATCGTTCTTACAATCTTTTTATCTGAGCTATTTCGTCATGAAACTTGATGTTTCGATTTCTGTAAATCCTTTCTTAGTATTTCAATTTTTCGGTGTGAGATGACGCATGAAAAAGATTAAAATAATTGTAATTTGCAGGTATTACGAGAAAAATTTAAATTATCGTGCTTACAAAATTTTCATCTGAGCTATTATGAGAAAAATTGTAATTATAGTTCTTACAAACTTTTCATCTGAGCTATTTCGTCATGAAACTTTATGTTTCGATTTCTCTAAATCGTTTCTTAGTAGTATTTCAATTTTTCGTGCATCTTGAACTTTTGCAATGAAACAAATTTTATGATGAAAATTGAAGTAATAGGTATTGCACATAAAAGTCAATTAAATTTATGCCGAAAATTTGGTGGAAGAACGAATTTTTGTGCACGGCTTCTGGCACATTGCCCCGCTGTACGCTTGAGAACGTCGGCTCTTGTAATTGCCAGTTTGTGTCCGTGCACGAGTGTCGGACAAATGTCGGTGGTTGTCGAGTTATGTCGAAATTTGTTTACACGTGTTTATTTCGCGATGATTTGAGGCCGCAGCGGTGAGTACGCGCTTCAAATTTCTGCCTGATGATTTAGACTGAATATTGTCCGCGGCCACGGGACAAATGAACAACACAAAAAAACAAATTGTATTTTTAGCGTAGAACTGACGGTCCGCAAAAAACATTCAACCCAATCGTTTCATAATTGAATGACTTAATTGCCAAATTGCTTAACTCCATGAAAGAAAATGCGTGGAATTTGTTTCAAATTCTGGAAGTAAGTGCTTTGGCATTTATGTTTAATAAAAATTATTACAACTCTGTTCATCGCTTTGGCCTACTAACGGCGTAATTACTGTAGAAAAACTATTGGATAGAAAGTTCTGTTAGGAGCTGAATATTTTAGAAACGTCTACGTGTTTTCGGCTGTAAGTAGTATAACCATATAATAAGTCAGACTGATTGCTCTCGTGCGTTTAGTCAACCTTATACCTTTTAAAAGTCTATACTTATATTATGAAGAGTACACTCGTTAAACACACTATAGCGAAATAACTGTTTTTTCAAGAATCAATAATATTATTGTATAAATTTGTATTTATATTATTTTCAAAACTTAAACATGCATAGGAACGTTGCCCCACCTTTTTATCTTTCTACATCTGTGGGAAAAGATTAGTTTCGTAAAAAATGGAACAAGTATCTTAAAATAATTAACAAAATATTAAAAAACAAATAATTAAAAAAGAAATAAAATATGGTCAGAAATTATATATTATCTTTTATTTTTCTCCTATCTCAGAATATTCCTAGATGTTCAAAATATACAATATTAATATATGTATTTATATATTAATATATGTATTTATATAATTATTATATTAATATATTAACACATGTATTTCACATTCCACCGGTTTGGTAAATATCAGTTTCTATTTGTTGCGATTTAATTTATTTTCTATATACCCGATTCCGACTTTACTCCTCTAATTACATCACATATTAGTGTCCCTTAACCGTTTGATAATACTGATCCGTACATGACTCATATGCTGAATCATCAAAAACGTCCGCTAGAATGATTGAATTTAAACTAGTCAATCCAAGAGAGACGCTATGTTGACACATTTCTTCTACTTTCGAATTTCGGCTGACCTGTTGTACATAAAATAAATGAAAGAGCTACCTAAGACTAAAGGAAAAGTCACTATAAGACGGCACCCGAAAGTAGGGTTTCAAATGTGACCGCACGTATTGTTACAGGGACACAAAACATGTGACTGATTGAGAAAAAGCAGACACAGTGGCATTGCCCTTTACGCGACTTTCTCTCTAGCTTGATTTACTTGCTGAGAACGGAAATGTCCTTTCTATGGCAGTCCTTGGAGCGGTACGTTTTTGCTTTGTTGAGTACGGACAATACTAGGGTCTCTAATTGTTACGCCGTAACAACCGGTATGCTCGGGCTTAGACAAAAAATTGACGTTCCTTCACGCTGTAACAACTGGTATACTCGTGCTTCGACAAAAAATTGACGTTTCTTTACGGCGTAACAACTGGTATACTCGTACTTAGACAGAGAAACTTCAAAGATGTAGAAACGGATAATTTGTAGGGCAAAGGAATATTTAAAACATATGTAATTATGCGTTGAAAATGTATTTTGCTAGTGACCGTGTCTTCACTGAATTCGAAAAATGAAATAATGGATTTATGGTACCTGAAATATGATACATACATTCGGGAATAGAATTTAACTAAATATTTAATAATAGACTTAAACGTGGAAATAAAACGAAACAAAGAAAAAGATGAGCACAATAGAATTTTATTATATTCAAATTTCATGCATAGATTTATAATCAACTGTCCAAACATTCTTGTTATCGGAAAAATGAAGTTTAGACATTTCAGTTGCTAAGAAAAAATTCTGATAATATTATTAGACTGTGATTTTACGTGATATATGTAAAAGAATAATTTCTTATTTGTTGCTACAATCTGATACTACTATTCTACTGCGGAATAAAAGATTTCACTTCAATTATCCACACTTCTTTACGCCGTAACAACTGGTATACTCGTGCTTAGACAGAGAAACTTCAAACATGTAGAAACGGATAATTTGTAGGGCAAAGGAATATTTAAAACATATGTAATTATGCGTTGAAAATATATTTTGCTAGTGACCGTATCTTCACTGAATTCGAAAAATAAAATAATGGATTTATGGTACCTGAAACATGATACGTACATTTGGGAGTGGAATTTAACTAAACATTTATGAAATACTGCGTCGACGTTTTTCTATTCCATTATTTTATTAGTTTTCAATAAAATGATAACGCTTTAATAATAGACTTAAACGTGGAAATAAAACCAAACAAAAAAATGAGAACAATAAAATCTTTTTATATTCAAATTTCATGCACACATTTATATTCAACTGTCGAAACATTCTTCTTATCGAAAAAATTATTAGGTGTACAACTTTGCTCCCGCCGTTTTTTGCATTGGACGAAAGGGAAAAACGGCGGGAGCAAAGTTGTGTACCTATTAAGTTTTGACTTTTGACGTTTCAGTTGTTCAGAAAAAATTCTCATAATATTAGTCAACTGTGATTTAATGTGATATATATGTCAAAGTATAATTCCTTATTTGTTGCTACAATCTGATACTACTATTCTACTGTGGAATAAAAGATTTCTCTTCAAATATTATCGCTTCTTTAAGCCGTAACAACTGGTATGCCCGTGTTTAAACAAAAAATTGCCATTTTTTACGCCTTAGCGACTAATATTCTGGCGCTTAGACAAAAAATCGCAATTCCTTTACGCCGTATCTGGTATTCTAGTACTTATATAAAAAATTGCCATTTGCTTACGCTGTAACAACTGTTATCCTAGCACTTGCAAAAAAATTGCCATTTGTTTACACCGTACCAATCGGTAATAAAGTACTTACACAAAAAAATGTCCACTTCCTTACGTTGTAACAACGGGTATACTCGTGCTTAAACCAAAAATTGCCATTTTTTACGCCCTAATAGCTGGTATTCTAGTGCTTAGATAAAAAATCGCAATCCTTTACGCCGTATCTAATATTCTAGTGCTTATATAAAAAACTGGCAATTGCGTACGTTGTAACGACTGGTATCCTAGTACTTACAAAAAAATGTCCATTTCTTTACACTGTACCGACCGGTGTCTAAGTGCTTATACAAAACAATGTCAATTTCTTTACGTCGTAACAACAGATATACACGTGTTTAAACCAAAAATTGCCATTTTTTACACCTTCACGGCTGGTATTCTGATACTTAGACAAAAAATCGCAATCCTTTACGCCATATCTAATATTCTAGTGCTTATATAAGAAACTGCAATTTGCTTACGCTGTAACAACTGGTATCCTAGCACTTACAAAAAAAATGCCATTTGTTTACACCGTACCAATCGGTAATAAAGTACTTACACAAAAAAATGTCCATTTCCTTACGTCGTAACAACGGGTATACTCGTGTTTAAACCAAAAATTGCCATTTTTTACGCTTTAACTGCTGGAATTCTAATGCTTAGATAAAAAAATCGCAACCCATTACGCCGTATCTAGTATTCTCCTGCTTAGATAAAAAATCGTAATCCTTTGCGCCATATCTAGTATTCTAGTGCTTACATAAAAAATTGCCATTTGCTTACGTTTTACCAACTGGTATCCTAGCACTTATAAAAAAATGGCCATTTGTTTACACCGTACCGACCGATGTTTAAGTGCTTGCACAGAAAAGTGTCAATTTTTTTACGCCTACGCTTACGAAAAAAAAATCCCATTTCTTTACAAGGAATTTACGCGACAAACTAATGACCATTTGCCACTGGCATCACGATTTTGCGCGAACTGTCGCATGCCACCGTTCACACCAGCTTTAGACAATTTCGAATATTTCGAACGCACTCGTCATGCACAGTCAAGAGACTAATGACGCAGCGCCGCCCGACTGACGCATCGTCCCAACACACTTTCGACCCGAAGTGCTATATCGCGCGCAGTTTCATAATAACATTCCAAATTGGAGCCCTCGGAATAGTAAGTTCGGAGTAATGCGACCAATTAGCGCGGATGTTTAATATCGCCGTTATTAATCGGCGCGCGCTCGTCGTCGGTAATCGCGCGATCATTATCGTTAATCCATTTTCAGCGAATTATACGACCGCGCGCGTGTAAACGTCGCAATTTGCCGGAACGGACTTCGTGTCTATGCAGTATGTCGGAAAAATGACGGAACTTTTTAAATTTACAGAAAATTACTGACGCCATCTCTTAACACTGACGTCCGCATATTTCAGGTAAATTTTTATGTTTGGCGCCCGCGAAATTGCTATGAAATTTTTAATTTTCGTAGACGTTTTTTAGAAATCGAATGCGATGTAGGTTTTAAGTATAATAAAAAAACGTTTAAACACCCAAGTTTTATATTATTACAAAAATTTAAAGAGCTAGGTTATGCTCTTGTTATTTCATTTTCAATAATAATTTTCGAAATGACTACAACTTATTTATCCATTCGTTATTTTTTTAATTACCGATTATTATTGAAGGAATGCACAAATTAAGTCAAGTAAATTAAAATAGTTCAAAGAGTTACTAAAGATAAATAAGAAAATTGATATTTTTAATTTTTATGCTGTTATTATTTTTTAAAATATAAAAATGTTATCAAATTTCGAGGTACTGTTTCGGTCACTAGTCAGTGGACAACCATGCGAAAAACGCGCCGTCCATATTGATGGATTCGTCCAAGAGTGCGCTGCAGTCAAAGGGTTAATACAGATGCATTCTTTATCAAATCATTTTCTCGCATTATTTCGTTTGGCGTAAGGTAAAGGACCAGTAGTTGACCCTTTTTTACAAAATGTAAAAAAATAAGCTCTTTGTAGGTTATGCATTTTAACTGAAGATGGCACAAAATGCCACAATATATTTCAGTTTAATTTTCAAACAATTGTATGTGAAGTCATATATGTTCTTGAGAAACCAACGGCTCAATTCATGAAGGTAAGTAATATGCCGTTATATTACTATTTCCTTAGCGTGTCTGTTAAGAATGGCTGTACGGTTCAGATAAAAAAATGTATACATTAAGAACATTTCTCGAATGAATCATTTACTGTTTAAATCCTCACAGCGTCTTATAAGTGTAAAGTTATTCTATTATAATCTCAAGTACCAATAGTTTACTCAGGGGTCAACTTCTGAATCTTGTTA
The DNA here is from genome assembly GCA_033815515.1 of Cryptocheilus praepositus. NCBI lineage: Eukaryota > Metazoa > Arthropoda > Insecta > Hymenoptera > Pompilidae > Cryptocheilus > Cryptocheilus praepositus. The sequence continues at coordinate 3,308,522 of JAWWQZ010000215.1, read as the reverse complement.
TTCCAACAATTCTGAGAAATTGACAGGTATGGTCAATTACTGACGTGATTCATTTAAATTTGTGTATGATTTATAATACATCCGTTTTACATCTAACTCTGTAAAAAATACAAAATATAATTCTAAACATTGTAACATATTGCGTTCTAGTAGATAACCACGTGGTCAACTATTGATTGCAACCGCGGTCAATTATTCACCAGAATCCGATGTTATTATTCATCAACAGATGCACGTCAACAAAAATACAAAAGAGCTAAAAAAGTGTTAGAATATTCTTCCGAGAGTTCAAAATTCCAGTTGTGAGATGGCCGATTTTGTTGTAGAATGTGAAGGGAATGAAGAGATCAATGAAGAAAACGAACTATCAAACAACAATGAATGTCCTGCGTGGCTGTCTGTTGAAAAGTCGTGAATGAGCACATAATATTTTTATATGAAGGACAATATTTTCCTCGAAAAATTCTTCAGGTAAGCAAAAATAAAGCAACTATTTCATCCATGGAAATTTTCGGGCGGTTATGGAAGTGGCCAAAGAAGCCTGATGTGATGGATTGCGAATGGAAAGCTGCACTTTCCCATATCAATGAACCCAGGAAATCAAGTAGAACTCGTAACGTTCACTCTGTTCCCGAATTGGACTTCATATGGAATTGATTTGTTTTGTTTCTTCTTGTATTCTTTATTAATTTGTTTGAGTAATTTGTCTGTATTATTTGTACTGATACTTATTAAAACCAACCGATAATAAAATAATTCCCTATATTAGTATTTCAACCCTCTTTACAGTGGTCAACTACTGAGGAACTGAGGGTCAATTACTAGTTTTTTCAGTTTTAAGAGTGGTCAACTTCTGAAGCATTTACCGAATTTTTAAATACATTTTTAAAATTTGTGTAACTTAATTTTTTTTTTAAAGTGGTCGTGTTACATGATCTAGAAGGCTTAAAGAATGTCTCGAAGCATCGAGTCTCGCCACTTAATGACAGATGAAGCGGTTACCATTGTTTCCGTGGAAAATTTCTCTTAGCTGGTCAACTACTGGTCCTTTACCTTAACTGAAGAATTATCGTTAAAACTTATTTCCGCCTTACGTGATCAATCAATAGAGTTCACACTAGTGGAAAGTATTTCAGTAGTCAAAGGGTTAATTTAAAAAGTTCCGTTATTTTCCCGACACCCTGCGAAGGCTTCGCGAAAACTGAAAACGCACGTTTTTCGGCGCACTCGATCATCGAGGCCCCGAGTGCAATTACGGCGAAAAATTATTTAGCCGCGCGGACGTAATGAAAAATTATTTAACCGCACGCTGCGACGAGTCGATGATTAACCGTTCGTCCCGCGCAATTGCAGTGAAAAACGCCGCGAGCGGGCTGCATGTGCGTTAAATGCAGATTAATGAGGAGAGGGCGCGCTCGGGAATGATTGATTGGTTGATCGATTCATTGGCTTGCCACGGAGGATTTTATTCGCTGTTGCCTGATATAAGTGTGGGTGCGCTAACTTCAGATTAATGAGGAGGGAAGTCTTTCAGAACTGATCGATGGGATGGTTCGCTGAGTTACGGCCCGAGTAGTATTTTGTTCATTGTTGTACTGTTGCTGGGTAACAAGGATTTGTGCATGGGTTTTTGTGTTTGTTAAACTTAAATGTACGCTGAGAGCGTAGTTGTGCTAGTAATTATTATTACTGGATAGTCGAATTATTCTTGTGGTATTTCGATATCTTCACGTGTTAGCAGAGAATGATGTGAAACAATGATTTTTGTGATTTTTAGTTATAATTTCATATAAAAATGTCTTTTGGTAAAGCAGAGGAGACGTATTAGTGATATTTTAAAGATATTACATGATAGACCTTACAATTACATGTTTTTCACGGTTTTGTTTCCGGCAATAAATACAATGGTCTTTTTTTATTGGACTTTCGTTACCTTTTTTAATTCATGGTGTCTTCTACATTATGGAAAAACTGACAAGCGAGAAAATAATTGATAACACGTCACATCGCACAGCTTTAAACGTGCTGTTTATTCTTAATGCCCTCATTATTCATTCCTACCTCTATCTACAATTATTTCGTATTGTTACAATGTGTTATAATGTTAAAAAGTATGTGTTTTTCCCGTTTTGGTTTACTAATAAGATAAGCACATATTTTTATATTGTATTACCATGTATTTTTGCTATACTATACATTTACTATATATACAGTATATAAGGCTCACTTACGACAACACCCGGTTTTGATTAAAAAATATTATTCGACTCTTTCACTTTTATACATTCTTACTGTCGCTTTTTCTTTTCCGAAAAAATCACTTAATAAAAGTTAATAATAGGTAACAAAAAACTAATACTTTGAATTCTAACACAAACATACCTTTCCACACATTATAACACAACGTAACGCCAAAAAATCATTACAGATTCCCGTCGTGTCTAATATACATTCTTAAAAACAGAAACACTGCATCCAGAACCATCACACGCGGCAGTGAACGTGTTACTTTGAATTATTTGAAAATTAAAAATTAATAATAATTAATACTTTGAATTATAACACAAACACACATTTTCATACATTATAATACAATGTAACATCAAAAAATCATTACAGATTCCTGACGTCTCCAATGGCCACGCAATATATGTGTATATTCTTAAAACCACATTAACAAACAAATACCTATGGTAACAACAGCTTCAAGACTCTTCAAAACCTATCATTCGACAACGAGATCGCCTTCCGCCTGCATCCGTAACCATCACACGCGGCAGCGAATGGGTTACTTTGAATTATTTGAAAATTGAAAATTGAATATTGGAAATTAATAATAATTAATACTTTGAGTTGTTTGAAAATTGAAAATTGAATATTGAAAATTAATAATAATTAATTATTTGAATTATTTGAAAATAGAAAATTAAATATTGAAAATTAATAATAATCAATCCTTTGAATTATAACCTGAATTAATACTTGAATTTTAATATGTGTACATTCTTAAAAACACATTAACAAACAAACACCTACGGTAACAACAGCTTCAAGACTCTTCAAAACTGAAACCTATCATCCAACAACCAGATCACCTTTCTCCTGCATCCGTAACCATGACACGCGGCAGCGAACGTGTTACCGCACGCACTGCAACGCGATATTCCGCAGTCTCCCGACTGCAGCGAGACGAGCTTCCCTGAAAGCGTCTGCGAGACGAGGAAAACGCCAGCAATTTCTTAGCGCCCGTTCCCCGTGACGAAATCCATTTGCGCCGGTCGCTTATATCAAAGGCATTAAAAGAAACCGTATCCCGTTTAATCAAGATTATGGAGCGTCGATACCGCGGCAAAATGGCCGACTGCGATAGAGCCGAAAAATTGCAAACAATCAGAGCGGGCCGGCAAAAAAGCGACGGAAAATTAAGGCACGCGCGAGACGACGAATATGAGAATAAGCGGGACTGAGAGCGGGGGGCGGGGAGAATGACGGCGGAGCTTAGGGGGAAAGAATGAAAAGGCTGGTGATTTCTCCGCAGATCCGGATCCCTTTGCTGTGCTCGTTTGCGGTCTGGTACTTAGCGCGGTCGACCCACTTTCCGCGCAGAAGTCGGAATGACGTCGAAAGTAGAAGCGCGAATGCCGAAGAAAGGGACGGCGGGATGGGAAGGCCGACAAAGGGACTGCGGAACACGGAAACTGTAATTGTTGACTCGCTAAGTGCGTTATGGGACAATCATGTTTGCCGAGTTTCGGCAAGAGTAGTGCAAGTAGTGCGAGTGCGTTTATGGCACGGCGCCGATGTGAATGGGAAAGAGAAAGAGGTGGCGGGTGTCTGATAAAGTTGGTTACGAATTTAAGGCTTTTTGTTCATTTAGTCATTCTCGCGGTCCAATGCGTTTTATTTTTACACCTTGCCGTATTTTAACGAGTCTGACTCGTGATGAGAATGTCGGGCCAAACGTGAATATGACGAGTCTGACTCGTGATGAGAATGTCGGGCCAAACGTGAATATGACGAGTCTGACTCGTGATGAGAATTTCGGGCTAAACGTGAATATCACGTGTCTGACTCGTGATCAAAATTAATATATCGTGAATATATCAGAAATATATATATAAAAAAATTTTATACATAAAAAAAAAGTTTTCGATCCAAGTTCATTTGAAATCCACAAGAATATGATCCAATAAAGTTAACACTTTGCCGTCCGGTGACACCACATTGGTGTCATTTTGTTAAAATTGAAAAATAACAGATAAACCAAATCTGTGCTGTCTCCAAAACCAAAACCCCGTAAAAACACCATTTGTGCCTCTTGTTTTTGTAATAATACAAAACTTGGGTGTTTAAATGTTTTTTTTTTATTATACTTAGAACCTATATTGCATCTGATTTCTAAAAAGCGTCTATGAAAATTAAAAATTCCGAGTTTCGGCAAGAGTAGTGCAAGTAGTGCGAGTGCGTTTATGGCAGGGCGCCGATGTGAATGAGAAAGAGAAAGAGGTGGCGGGTGTCTGATAAAGTTGGTTACGAATTTAAGGCTTTTTGTTCATTTAGTCATTCTCGCGGTCCAATGCGTTTTATTTTAACACCTCGCCGTATTTTAACGAGTCTGGCTCGTGATGAGAATGTCGGGCCAAACGTGAATATGACGAGTCCGACTCGTGATCAAAATTAATATATCGTGTCAGAAGTATGTAGATAAAAAAATTAAATTATGTTTTACAAGTTTTCGATCCAAGTTCATTTGAAATCCACACGAATTCAAGGCTTTTTGTTCATTTAGTCATTCTTGCGGTCCAATGCGTTTTATTTTTGCACCTTGCCGTATTTTAACGAGTCTGACTCGTGATGAGAATGTCGGGCCAAACGTGAATATGACGAGTCTGACTCGTGATGAGAATTTTGGGCTAAACGTGAATATCACGTGTCTCACTCGTGATCAAAATTAATATATCGTGTCAGAAACATATACATAAAAAAATTAAATTATTTTTTACAAGTTTTCGATCCAAGTTCATTTGAAATCCACAAGAATATGATCGCATAAAGTCAACACTTTGCTGTACGGTGACACTACATTGGTGTCATTTTGTTAAAATTGAACAGTAACAGATAAACCAAATCTGTGCTGTCTCCAAAACCAAAACCCCGTAAAAAACACCATTTGTGCCTCTTGTTTTTGTAATAATACAAAACTTGGGTGTTTAAATGTTTTTTTTTTATTATACTTAGAACCTATATTGCATCTGATTTCTAAAAAGCGTATATGAAAATTAAAAATTCCGAGTTTCGGCAAGAGTAGTGCAAGTAGTGCGAGTGCGTTTATGGCAGGGCGCCGATGTGAATGAGAAAGAGAAAGAGGTGGCGGGTGTCTGATAAAGTTGGTTACGAATTTAAGGCTTTTTGTTCATTTAGTCATTCTCGCGGTCCAATGCGTTTTATTTTAACACCTCGCCGTATTTTAACGAGTCTGGCTCGTGATGAGAATGTCGGGCCAAACGTGAATATGACGAGTCTGACTCGTGATCAAAATTAATATATCTTGTCAGAAGTATGTAGATAAAAAAATTAAATTATGTTTTACAAGTTTTCGATCCAAGTTCATTTGAAATCCACACGAATTCAAGGCTTTTTGTTCATTTAGTCATTCTTGCGGTTCAATGCGTTTTATTTTAACACCTCGCCGTATTTTAACGAGTCTGGCTCGTGATGAGAATGTCGGGCCAAACGTGAATATGACGAGTCTGACTCGTGATCAAAATTAATATATCGTGTCAGAAATATATACATAAAAAAATTAAATTATTTTTTACAAGTTTTCGATCCAAGTTCATTTGAAATCCACAAGAATATGATCGCATAAAGTCAACACTTTGCTGTCCGGTGACACTACATTGGTGTAATTTTGTTAAAATTGAACAGTAACAGATAAACCAAATCTGTGCTGTCTCCAAAACCAAAACCCCATAAAAAACACCACTTGTGCCTTTTGTTTTTGTAATAATATAAAACTTGGGTGTTTAAATGTTTTTTTTTTATTATACTTAGAACCTATATTGCATCTGATTTCTAAAAAGCGTCTATAAAAATTAAAAATTTCATGGCAATGCAAGGACCCCATGAAATTAACAACGCGTTTTATATGTCTCCACCAATTACCGAACTGTCAACTCACATTTCCACGTGACAACATATAACCTCACAAATAACCATTACACCATCGCAGTCTTCCCATCCCATAGAAAAATACTTGCAAAGCCCCCAGATAAAAGACTAAGAAAAACATCCATTAGTCTAGAATTATTGACGAATATCGACATTTTCTACAAATGTCCAAGAATGTACAAAAAAAAATTAAAAAAAGCAAGCACCCCTAAAATGAACAACGCATTTTACATGCCTCCACCAATTACCAAATCGTCTACTTACATTTCCACATTACAACATCCAACCTCACAAATAATCATTACACCACCCCATTCTTTCTATCCCACAGAAAAATACTTGCAAAGCCCCCAGGTGAAAGATTAAAAAAAAACTTCCATTAGCCAAGAATTGTCGATTAACCCATTCGAGACGACGATTTTTTTCGAACACGGTCCCCAGGAGCGAAATTTTTTTTTCTTTATATTGTTCATTTCTAATGAAAAAACATGTTTACTATGGAAATCACCCAATTCGTAAGTGAATTCACATAAATAAGATCATTGCACACCAGGTGTGCAGTTCGCTCCTCGGAAAATTTTTATTGCGAGGAGCGGATTGAACACCATGCGTGCAATGTAAGGTAAAATGAAAATACATCATTAAAAAATGTATGAACATTTATTTGAAAAATAGTTAGATAATATAAAATCGTTATTTTGTTTTCAATAATAAAGAACAGAATATAATGCAGAGAAAATGTTTAAAAAGTAGTAAAAAGTTAAAAAATGAAAAAATAACAAACGAGAAATAAATTTTTAGAAAAATGTGTACAGATAACAAAGTAATGTAACTCAGTAATAAAAAAGAAAATATAATTTGTAAATACACTTTTAGCAAATAGTACACTGATCGTAAAGTAATTATACATTAGTTGGTTGATGGTAGCGCTTGAAACATTCTCCCAAACATAATCCAGGATTATCGACACAAGCAGGACAAGAGTAACTATTACGTTTATATTTTCCTTCTTTGTAGGACTGTCGGCAATTGATAGTATTTTACATGTAAGAAAGGCTTCAAATAATTTTTAGATTTTTGGTACACAGTAAAACCAATGCCAAATTTTGTTTTCCTGTACCTTGCAGATTTCATTAGTTCAAGGAAAATCTTATTTCGACGACTAGTTTACTCAGAATAACTGATAATTGCACATTACTGTTATTGCACACACGGTGTGCAAGCCGTCTTATAGCCTCGGAAATCAATTGCACACACGGTGTGCAATCGGTCTCGAATGGGTTAACACTTTGACACATGGGTTTACAGAGAATCCGCCAGACTAGAGAGTCAAGAACGAAACTTGACACAATGCAACTATTTTATAGGAATACTGGGTTTTCTTCTTTGTTTTTCATAGCTGACGATAAGAACCCATACAACGAAACTCAGGATCATTCATACAGTTGCAGATTTATGCGTTGAGAAGGAAGCGTTTGAGAAACAGTGATTGATCCTTGAATTAATTTCTCATTTTTTAAAAACACATATTTTTGCTGTGGTAACGAGTGATACGAATTTGAAAACGTGTATCCTATTTTTTTATAATGTCGAAAAGAAAAGACGAAGTCGTCAGTATAGGAGTGAAAGAAAAGAAAAATCGTATGGAAAGGGAAGGAACAGTAGCAGTATTTTTATTGACGGTATTGCAATTATTTTTTTACGCATTCAGCCAATTAACAGTTGGACCAAAAGTAACGACAAATAAAAATAAATAAAAAATAAACATATAACGTAAATATAAAGTATTATAAAGTACACAAATATATAAGTAAATATATAGTGCATAAGTGTAAGTATATAATAAAGTATATAAAATACATAACAAAAATATAAAATACAAAGTAAATATCGAGTAAAAGTGCAAACCAATAAATAATTGCAATACTCTCAATGACCATGGTCAAAACAAAATAAAACATCGCCTATCTTTCTTTAGTATATAAAACACGTAATAAAAACATAAAATTCAAAGTAAATATGAGTAAAGATGCAAACCAACAAATAATCGCAATACTCTCAATAACCACGGTCAAAACAAAATAAAATATCGCCTATCTTTCTACAGAATATAATATACAAGGTAAATATAAGTAAAAATGCAAACTAACAAATAATTGCAATACTCTCAATAACCACGGTCAGAATAAAATATAACATCGCCTATCTTTCTATAGCATATAAAATACAAAGTAAATATAAGTAAAAATGTAAACCACCAAATAATCGCAATACTCTCAATAACCACTATCAAACAAAATAAAGTATTGCCTATGTTTCTATATACATGTTACAATAACTCAACTCTGACTCATATCCCGTAATGACCTTTCGCAATGGCTCAACATAACCCTTACGCGGAACATTCGTTGTCACCCGAAAACCGTCGACGTGGCAGTCAAAGCGTTAGAGTATATAATACAGTATATAAAATACATAATAAAAATATAAAATACAAGGTAAATAAAAATAAAAATGCAAACCAACAAATAATTGCAATACTCTCAATACCCACGGTCAGAATAACATATAACATCGTCTATCGTTCTATAGCATATAAAATACATAATAAAAATATAAAATTTAAAGTAAATACGAGTAAAAATGCAAACCAACAAATAAGTGCAGTACTCTCATTAGCCACGGTCAAAACAAAATAAAATACCGCCTATCTTTCTATAGAATATAAAATACATAATAAAAATATAAAATATAAGGTAAACAAAAATAAAAATGCAAACCAATAAATAATTGCAATACTCTCAATACCCACGGTCAGAATAAAATATAACATCGTCTATCTTTCTATAGCATATAAAATACATAATAAAAATATAAAATTTAAAGTAAATACGAGTAAAAATGCAAACCAACAAATAAGTGCAGTACTCTCATTAACCACGGTCAAAACAAAATAAAATATCGCCTATCTTTCAATAGAATATAAAATACATAATAAAAATATAAAATATAAGGTACTTAAATATAAATAAAAATGAAAACCAACAAATAATCGCAATACTCTCAATACCCACGGTCAGAATAAAATATAACATCGTCTATCTTTCTATGGTATATAAAATACATAATAAAAATATAAAATACAAGGTAAATAAAAATAAAAATGCAAACCAACAAATAATTGCAATACTCTCAATACCCACGGTCAGAATAAAATATAACATCGTCTATCTTTCTATAGCATATAAAATACATAATAAAAATATAAAGAACTTAAATATCAATAAAAATGCAAACCAACGAATAATCGCAATACTCTCAATAACCACTATCAAACAAAATAAAGTATCGTCTATGTTTCTATATACATTTTACAACTACTCAACTCTGACTCATATCCCGTAATGACCTTTCGCAATGAGTCAACATAACCCTTACGCCGAACATTCGTTGTCACCCGAAAACCGTCGACGTGGCAGTCGAGGCATTAAAACGAATAATCGGAATACTCTCAATAACCACTATCAAACAAAATAAAGTATCGTCTATCTTTCCATATACATTTTACAATAACTCAACTCTGACTCATATCCCGTAATGACCTTTCGCAATGACTCAACATAACCCTTTCGCGGAACATTCGTTGTCACCCGAAAACCGTCGACGTGGCAGTCGAGGCGTTAAATACGCGTCGGACGTCGGATCGACTTGCGCAGTTGTCGAAAGTTGCTTCTGACGATGAAAGTCAGCAGTACCGACATGCCTTCGTCACATCGCACTTGTCTCGGGTTATCGATTGCAGCCTCGAGCATCTGTCATCGCGGTCTCATTTGAGGCAACGTCCCGCGAACTCCCGAAGCATCTCAGGCCACTGTCTTTCTCATTTTTTCCTCTTCTCTCAGACCTTTGTCTTGTTGGAACGCCGTTACACTAGCGGCGGCAGCTTATTAAATGTTTCTTGCCGAGTTCGGGAGGGTTAATGCCGCAGAACAGCGGAATAATTAAGTATTTATCGAGAGTGGCGTAGGTCATCTGTTGAAACTTGTCTTTATTGCGCCGAAAGGCAGTTGCCGGGAGTTTGTCGACGAAGACCGTTAAAGAGGAGACTCTGGCGGCGATGAAAGATTTTCGGATTCTAGTTGGAAGTCTCGAAGTAGACGGTGCGAAGTCCGCGAAGTCGGTGCATAGACTGCTTTTCTTGCGAAGTCGGGAAAATTTGGTGCGGTCGCAGTGTATGTAGATGTAGCGTGGCGGTTTATATAAATGATTTCTTTCGAAGAAATTGTGCGCGCTTTATTTGGGTTACAAAATATGAACTGGAAAAACTCGAAGATTTTAGGGTTATGGGAGGAAGTCCGCGAGGATCCGAAATTGGTGCATAAATTGTTTCGCTTAGAAAGTCACAGACAATTTGGAATGGTTGTACAGCAAATACGTGTACTAATCTGTTAGTGCTTATACGTACAATTTTTTTCAGTATAAAGGTTACACAATATTGGTTACTATTTCGGTATAAATACTTGTACTTCTTCTTGTTTGAGATTTATTTTGGTTGAGAAATAAAAGAAGCTTTTACCAAGGAGTTGGGCAACCACTTGTGCTAAAATAAACGATTTTTGATGTGCTGTTATATGATTAAAATAAAATACTGGTAACAATTTGCTGGGCATACGTATAACAATTTACTTTTCAAACGAAAAGAAGCTTTCATAAGATTCATGCATATTTGAGTTTTCATTCATTATGAACACCTAATTCAAAAGACCCGCCAATTTACTGGGTATCCGAATAAAAAAATATACGTTATAAGGAACTAAAAAATTTGAAGTCTGACGAGATAAGGAATACAAATGTATGTATATGTACATTATTCTATTATAGAAAGTCAGGAAATAGTTGCTAGAAAATGACAGTAACCGTTCCTGTAATTTTACCCTTGAAATACAAAATTCGTTAAATGAACTGCTTCTAAAATGACTCTACCTGGTACAGTCACACTGTATGTAGATGTAGCGTGGCGGTTTATATAAATGATTTCTTTTGAAGAAATTGTGCGCGCTTTATTTGGGTTACAAAATATGAAATGGAAAAACTCGAATATTTTAGGGTTCTAGGAGGAAATTCGCGAGGATCCGAAATCAGTGCATAAATTGTTTTGCTTAGAAAGTCACAGACAATTTGGAATGGCTGTACAACATATAGGTGTATTAATGTGTTAGTGATTATATTTACAGTTTTTTTCAGTATAAAGGTTACACAATATTGGTTACTATTTCGGTATAAATACTTGTACTTTTTGTTTGAGATTTATTTTGGTTGAAAAATAAGAGAAGCCTTAATCAAGGAGATGGGTAACAACTTGTGCTAAAATAAACGATTTTTGATGTGCTGTTATATGATTAAAATAAAATACGGGTAATGATTTTCTGGGTATACGTACAATAATTTGCTATAATGGTTTAAATAGAAAACTATTTTACTTTTCAAACGAAAACAAGGTTTCATAAGATTCATGCATACGGGAGTTTTCATTAATTATTAACACCCATTTCAAAAGACCCGTCAATTTGCTGCGTATCCGAGTAAACAGATATACGACATAAGAAATTAAAAAATTTGAAGTCTGACGAGATAACGAATACAAATGTATATTCACATTATTCTATTAAACCAAGTCAGGAAATAATTGCTAGAAAACGACAGTAACAATTTCTGTCATTTTACTCCTGAAATAAAAAATTGGTCAAATGAAGTTTACAATGAAGTCACATTATTCTATTAAAGGAAGTCAGGAAATAGTTGCTAGAAAATGACAGTAACAGTTTCTGTAATTTTACTCCTGAAATACAAGATTCGCCAAATGAACTGTTTCTAAAATGTCTCTTACCTGCTGCGTCTTACCTGGTTATTAGTTCGGTATAAATACTTATACTTCTTCTGGTTTGAGATTTATTTTGGTTGGAAAATAAAACAAGCCTTACCCAAGGTAATGGGCAGCAACTTGTGCTAAAATAAACAAATGATTTGCTGGGTTTGCTATAACGGTTTAGATAGAAAAGCTATTTTACTTTCCAGATGAAAGAAGCTTTCATAAGATTCATGCATATGGGAGTTTTCTTTAATTATTAACACCTAATTCAAAAGACCCGTCAATTTGCTGCGTATCCGAATAAACAGATATACAACATAAGAAATTAAAAAAATTTGAAGTCTGACGAGATAAGGAGTACAAATGTACCATCTTGATTACAAACTTTTAGGACTTTATTCATAAAATCGAAAATACAAGTTTATCCATTATAATTGATATCGTCCCCTTCAAAGTACTCCCCATCAACTATAACGCACTTATACCAGCGCTAGATCCAATCATTTTAAATTACAAATTCCGGGTACTTTCTGATCATACTGTATGTCCGAAATATTTGCTAAATACCCTTATTTCTGAGTTACAACGGTAAATGTTGACATTCAGCATGCACTAATGGTCGACACATACCGGAGGGGGTCCGAATGAACAACAATGTAATGAAATATTCGATCTTTCACCGACGTATTTGGTTTCTGTTAACATTCAGCGGTGAAAGTCGATATTCTCCAATTTCGGTCATTCACAGTAACATTTGCACATTATTCTACTAAAGCAAGTCAGGAAATAATTGCTAGAACTCGACAGTAACAGTTTCTGTAATTTTACCCCTGAAATACAAGATTCGTCAAAAGAACTGTTTCTAAAATGCCTCTACCGAAGCGGGGTCATCCTTAACCCAGTAATCCTGTTCCACTGAAATTATAATAACGCCCAAAAACAACACGACATCCTCCCAGGAACGTGTAACAACGCATGAAAACGTCTCGATGCATTTTTGCGAATTATTTTTCATGCCCTTCCGAGGTCTGATGTCTGAGCGTCCGAGACAAGAGAAATTCTTCTCCGTTCCTCATTCCACGCACGAATTAAAATTTCAATATTTTCCCCGCGACAGGAAGATCCAAGACGCCGGTTATTCTCCGGCAGGGAAGGTTCTTGCGAAAATTTCGTTCGTGTACTCCCGCGGGAGACGTCGGCGAAGTAAGAGGGAAAAAACGCTCGTACAAGCCGGAATAATTGGAAAGGACTCTCGCGGAGGTAATGGGAAGGAAAATTTCGCGTTTCGCATCTGTTATTTCTTCATTTCCGAAAATACCGCGGAGCACCGCATGCGGGCCGGGTCTGGAACGACCCGCGTTCGTCTCCGTACTTTCCACGTCGACAGCGAACCACCGACTTCATTATGGGAAATGGCGCAGTGCAAATATTTATTGCGGAAATATTTTTTCCCGTACTCCCTACTTGGTAGGCGACGCATCCGGTATTCGACTGTGAGTGAAATTGAGGCCGTGTCTTGTCGATTGATATTTCTGGGCGTGGGATACAATACACTGTTTAAGTATCGGATTTATAATTTAAATAATTAGCGACCACGGTGAGATGTGTGTACCCAATTTTTTCTATAATAGATATAATCGCGAAATGTTAGTTGATGAAACACTGTGTACATTAGGAGGGAATTTTGTATATAATCATTATACTATACACAGATATAACAGTTACTGTGTACGTTAGGAAAAAATTTTCTTTATAATCATTATACTAACCACAAATACAACAGTTACTGTGTACGTTAGGAAAGAATTTTGTTTATAATCATTATACTATCCACAGATATAACAGTTACTGTGTACATTAACTGTGTACGTTAGGAAAGAATTTTGTTTATAATCATTATACTATCCACAGATATAACAGTCACTGTGTACGTTAATTGTGTACATTAGGAAAGAATTTTGTTTATAATCATTATACTATCCACAGATATAACAGTTACTGTGTACGATAGGAAAGAATTTTGTTTATAATCATTATACTATCCACAGATATAACAGTTACTGTGTACGATAGGAAAGAATTTTGTTTATAATCATTACACTATCCACAGATATAACAGTTACTGTGTACGTTAGGAAAGAATTTTGTTTATAATCATTATACAATCCAAAGATATAACAGTTACTGTGTACGTTAACTGTGTGCGTTAAGAAAGAATTTTGTTTATAATCATTATACTATACATAGATATAACAGTTACTGTGTACTTTAACTGTGTACGTTAGGAAAGAATTTTGTTTATAATCGTTATATTATACACAGATATAACAGTTACTGAGTACGTTAACTGTGTACGTTAGGAAAGAATTTTTGTTTATAATCATTATACTATACATAGATATAACAGTTACTGTGTACTTTAACTGTGTACGTTAGGAAAGAATTTTGTTTATAATCATTATACTATACATAGATATAACAGTTACTGTGTACTTTAACTGTGTACGTTAGGAACGAATTTTGTTTATAATCATTACACTATCTACAGATATAACAGTTACTGCGTACGATAGAAAAGAATTTTGTTTACAATCATTATACTATACATAGATATGGTATAACAGTTACTGTGTACTTTAACTGTGTACGTTAGGAAAGAATTTTGTTTATAATCGTTATATTATACACAGATATAACAGTTACTGTGTGCGTAAGGAAAGAACTTTGTTTATAATCATTATACTATACACAGATATAACAGTTACTGTGTACGTTAACTGTGTACGTTAGGAGAGAATTTTGTTTATAATCATTATACTATCCACAGGTATAACAGTCACAATGACAGAAAACAGTTATAGTTAGTGTTGAAAGTAATCTTGGATCCTGTAATACGCGAAAGTCGGCTTTTCGGTACAGCTTATCACATTTTTTGCTAAATACATTATCATAGCACATGAACAATATGCCCCTTTGGCAAACAGATTATCGATGTGGTACGTGCATTATGAGCCCGATTTCATTTTGTACATGATGTGAGAGAGCACTTAAACGCGGTATTCAGGCAAAGGTGGACTAGATGCGCTGAATAAATTGCGTGGCTCCCAAAATCCTCCGATTTCAACCGCTTAGATTCCCTTTCATGAGGATATTTGAAAATGAAGAGTATTTTCGCCAATAAACGAGCTCGAACAATTACGTAATAAAATCCGCAATACTTGTGAGGTCAATCGACAGAGATGTAGAATTTGTTGAGAGGCTTTGCAACTCTGTAAAAAGAGATTGACAAGGGCATAAGGGAATGGGAGGAAGATACATGAAACACTGGCAGTAAATCGACCAACGTCCAACAACCCCACAGCTATAATAAATATAATATTGTAAGGAGCGCAAATATATCACTTTCGATATCGCACTTCTAAATGACTGTATGTCGGAGTGTTTATGTCATCAGGATGTCCTTTTTTTATCTTCATGTCCGCGATCAAACGATATTAAAACTGCAACGTGATGAAGTACTACAAAATATGATTGAATTGTGTAAAATGAAAATAATGCGAAGGTATCGAAGACCAAAGAATTGAAGGACTATTTAATATTAATTGTATTTACAAAATTACAAATGCTACTGATTGAAATGAACTCAGCTCTAGTGAAGACGAATTTTGTTTTAATACGGTTCATGACAAAAGCCGACATATTTATAAAAAAAATCAGTGGAATGGAAAGTGACGAAAGCGATGAAAATTAGGATATAGTAGTAGGCGTAAGAACTCGAAAAATCAGAGCAATTCTTGTAAAGATATGGTTTTAAAGATGTAAATATAGATAAACAATCGAAAGTATAACGTTTTTATAAGATAATTGATATGTAATGTATATATATAAATCTAATTATATGTAATATATGTCCACACATATATACATATATATATATGTGTGAACATATATTACATATAAATTATCTTATAGAAGCGTTATATTTCGATTGTTTATCTATATTTACCTCTTTAAAACTATATCTTTACAAGAATTATTCTGATTTTTCTGATATATATATATATATAAAGCGTTATCCACGAAGGGCTAATATCCCACAATAATGTGGCTACAAAAAATGGAATGCTCTTTTCCAACCGCCAACCCTCTAGTACCCACATTTCCAACCTGTCGCCATCCCATGGGTCCCCCACTCGCATCCGTCGGATTTTAGCCCCGTCCGTAAGAACCGCATAAGAAAGAGGCGGATTATCGAGTTCCGTCCGGTCGACGAAATCGCGCGATTGAATTTATTTTGATCGGGAGCCGCGGACGCACAAAAAGGCCGGAGGAAGCGATGAGGAAGAGGGGGTGGTCGGCTATACGAAATGAATTGATCGCGGCAGCTCGGTTCAACGTTCCCTTGACTGATTTGATTTATCGGGACTCTTGATTTATCGGCCGGTAGCTACTGTACTGCGTTCCGCTGCACTCCGCCATTCCGGGCCCAGCGTGCTGCCCTGCGCGGAATTTTATTCGCGCACTCGATCGTTTATGAATCGGCCGTCGAGAGGCGAGCGACGGTTCGCGTGTGGACGGACGGGCGAACCTGTGGGACGGGGGACAGGCTGATTTCTTCGGCAAGAATGACGGAATAAATTGCTTTCGTGCGAGGGGAGGCGATTTGTTGTTGTTGCTCGTCGGGGGGCTTAATTGCTGTGCGTGCTGCCTCGGTGAATGCAGGCTAATAGTGCGAATGAATTCGGGAGCGGAGGTTTGGGAGGCAGGAAAAATTATGCAAGGAAAAATTACGTAAATTTTGCAGGGTGATTTCTTTGGAAAGATAAGTCTAGTGTACGTAATAATCTTTTACTGTCGTTAAAATTCCGAGAATTGCGATTTTTTGAAAGGATGAATCTAGTGTATGTAATAATCTTTTATTGCCGTTGAAATTCTAAGAGTTGCGATTTTTTGGAAAGATGAGTATAGTGTATTCAATATGGTTTTATAATGGATTGGAAATTTGGAAGACAGGGCCTCCCCAGAACTTAAGCAGAATGAGTGTTTGCGAAAAACAATGTAAGAAAAATTACGCAAATTTTTCAGGGAATAGGATGATTTCTTTGGAAAGATAAGTCTAGTGTATGTAATAATCTTTTACTATCGTTAAAATTCCGAGAATTGCGATTTTTTCGAAAGATGAGTCTAGTATATGTAATAATCTTTTACTCTCGTTAAAATTCTAAGAATTGCGATTTTTTGGAAAGATGAATCTAGTGTATGTAATACGGTTTTATAATGGATTGGAAATTTGGGAGGGAGCACTGCGCGCTAATGTGGAATATTTTGTCAAGTTGGTGTCTTTCAGAGAATTGAAAAGTTCGGTTTTCGATGATAATGCTTTGCAGAACTTGAGCAGAATGAGTGCTCACGTGAATCAATGTAAGAAAAATTACGTAAATTATGCAGGGAAAAATTACGTAAATTTTGCAGGATGATTTCTTTGGAAATATAAGTCTTGTATATGTAATAATCTTTTACTGTCGTTAAAATTCCGAGAATTGCGATTTTTTGGAAAGATGAGTCTAGTCTATGTAATAATCTTTTACTGTCGTTAAAATTCTGATAATTGCGATTTTTTGGAAAGATGAATCTAGTGTATGTAATACGGTTTTATAATGGACTGGACATTTGGGAGGGAGAACTGCGCGCTAATGTGAAATATGTGATCCAGAATTTTGTCTTTTCTGTCAGAAACATGTCTCTTCAGAATTTGAGCAGAATGAGTGTTCGCGTAAATCAATGTAAGAAAAATTACGCAAATTTTGCAGAGAATAGGATGATTTCTTTGGAAAAATAAGTCTAGTCTATATAATAATCTTCTAGTGTCGTTAAAATTCCGAGGATAGCGATTTAAAAGATCAATTCTCTGTCAACAGTCCTCTGTGGTTTCGGTTATTTCGTGTATTCCTTATATGAAATACACCGAAAAACCATAATTCTACCAAACTGGAATTTATGACGGTCGAAAACCCGAAATGTAGAAGGACTCTCTTTTTTCGATTGCGAAATTCTTTCTCCAATTTAAAGAATCACCGAAATTGGGAAGCAGCAGTAGGCATAAAATTATTTTTTTCAACAAATACCTCCCATTATGGTGTCCTCACGCATTTTATCACATACCCTATGTTTATTTTTCTTATATAACGGATGTCGATCGATTTCTTACACGAAACTAAATTTAACGTACATAATACCCTTTCCCGACTGTCCCATAAAATTGGTTTTAAACAAGATTTCTCTTTATGCTAATAATTCTTATAAAAATATCTAAATATATATAAATTGTGTACATAATACATAATATGTGTAAATGTATAAATTCTTATAAAAGTATCTTAATAAGTCCTCTTGCGTGTCGTTTACATAAAATACAAACCGGCAATGTTCCGAAACGAAATTATGTGACACTCGGCAAGCCGAAACATTCGGACGCGTTTTCCTTATTTTCGTTTGCAGAATAAATTTGAAGAATCGCCGGAATTATAAAGCAGCAGCCGACGTGCAATGAGTTTTCTCCGGCGGACTCGTTTCATTCGCGGTCGCGCGACGATTTTTGCCACACCGCGGCTGACGCTATTTGAAGCGGGCGAGTCACACGCGCACCGAGGCTGCGTCATTTTAATCGACGAAAATTGGTGTCTTTGAGTCCGAATACCGCGCCTTTCGATAATAATGCTTTTCGTACGGGCGAAAATTTATTGTTCGCCAAATAAATGCGGAAAAATTACGACCGAATTTTTCGGGAAAAAGGACGATGCCTTTGCCCAAAAATAAGTAGGCCACTGGCATATGGTATCCTTTGTCTGTTGTCATCATACTTGAACGTGATAAAGATAAAATAGTTTGTGAGCATTGTTACACGCTGATTATTTATCGTTTACTTTTTGGTATCCACATATTTTGGGAAGGAGGCGGCGGGAATAATGTTCAGGTTGAATTAAGTATCATTAAAAATGTTGTATGGTTAGAATAAATTATATTATGTTAGAAGAGATGTTATTCATTTTTGCCGGTTGTGTAGCATATGATAATTACGATAATATTCGCTTTTATATTGATTACAGATATAAAATTGTGGCTAGAGTTCAGTAAAAGAATTATTTTTACCAGTTTTACATTCCGCTTGTATTTTTACGAAAACCCACAAATAGAATAAATATTATTCAGTTTTGCCGATTGTGTAGCATATGATAATTACGATAATGATCGCTTCTAAATTGATTACAGATATAAAATTGTGGCTAGAATTTCATGTAAAATAATTATTTTTACCAGTTATACATTCGTCTGTATTTTCAAAAACTCTGAATAGAATAAATATTATTTTTTTTGCCGGCTGTGTATGT
This sequence comes from Cryptocheilus praepositus, assembly GCA_033815515.1. Classification (NCBI taxonomy): domain Eukaryota; kingdom Metazoa; phylum Arthropoda; class Insecta; order Hymenoptera; family Pompilidae; genus Cryptocheilus; species Cryptocheilus praepositus. The sequence continues at coordinate 3,289,094 of JAWWQZ010000215.1, read as the reverse complement.
ATGATAATTACGATAATGATCGCTTCTAAATTGATTGCAGATATAAAATTGCGGCTAGAATTTCAGTAAAACAATTATTTTTACCAGTTTTACATTCGGTCTGTATTTTTGCGAAAACCCACATATAGAATAAATATTCTTCATTTTTGCCGGATGTGTAGCATATGATAATTACGATAATGATTGCTTCTAAATTGATTACAGATATAAAATTGTGGGTAGAATTTCAGTAAAATAATTATTTTTACCAGTTATACATTCGGTCTGTATTTCCACGAGAACCTATGAATAGAATAAATATTATTTATTTTTGCCGGCTGTGTAGCTTATGATAATTACGATAATGATCGCTTCTAAATTGATTACAGATATAAAATGATGGCTAGAATTTCAGTAAAACAATTATTTTTATCAGTTTTACATTCGGCCTGTACTTTCACGAAAATCCGTAAATAGAATAAATATTATTCATTTTATCCGGTTGTGTAGCATATAATAATTACGATAATGATCGCTTCTAAATTGATTGCAGGTATAAAATTGTAGCTAGAGTTTCAGTAAAACAATTATTTTTACCAGTTTTACATTCGGTCTGTATTTTCACGAAAACCCATAAATATTATTTATTTTTGCCGGCTGTGTAGCATATGATAATTACGACAATGATCGCTTCTAAATTGATTGCAGATATAAAATTGTGGCTAGAATTTCAGTAAAATAATTATTTTTACCAGTTATACATTCGGTCTGTATTTTCACGAGAACCTATGAATAGAATAAATATTGTTTATTTTTGCCGGCTGTATAGCATATGACAATTACGATAATGATCGCTTCTAAATTGGTTACAGATATAAAATTGTGGGTAGAATTTCAGTGAAATAGTTATTTTTACCAGTTATACATTCGGTCTGTATTTTCACGAAAACCCATAAATAGAATAAATATTATTCATTTTCGCTGGCTGTGTAGCATATGATAATCACGATTATGATCGTTTCTAAATCGATTAGAGATATAAAATTCTGTCTAGAATTTCAGTACAACAATTATTTTACCAGTTTTACATTCGGTCTGTGTTTTCACGAAAACCCATAAATAGAATAAATATTGGTTATTTTTGCCGGCTGTATAGCATATGATAATTACGATAATGATCGCTTCTAAATTGATTGCAGGTATACAATTGTAGCTAGAATTTCAGTAAAACAATTATTTTTACCAGTTTTGCATTCGGTTTGTATTTTCACGAAAACCCGTATATAGAAAAAATATTATTCATTTTTGCCGGTTGTGTAGCATATGATAATTACGATAATTATCGCTTCTAAATTAATTGCAGATATAAAATTGCAGCTAGAATTTCAGTAAAACAATTATTTTCCCCAGTTTTACATTCGGTCTGTATTTTCACGAAAACCCATATATAGAATAAATATAATTCATTTTTGCCGGTTGTGTAATATATGATAATTACGATAATGATCGCTTCTAAATTGGTTATAGATATAAAATTGTGGGTAGAATTTCAGTGAAATAGTTATTTTTACCAGTTATACATTCGGTCTGTATTTTCACGAGAACCTATGAATAGAATAAATATTATTCATTTTTGCCGGCTATGTAACATATGATATTTACAATAATGATCGGTTCTAAATTGATTGCAGATATAAAATTGAGGCCGGAATTTTAGTAAAATAATTATTTTTACCAGTTTTACATTCGGTCTGTATTTTTGCGAAAACCCACATATAGAATAAATATTATTCATTTTTGCCGGATGTGTAGCATATGATAATTACGATAATGATCGCTTGTACATTGATTGCATATATAAACATGTGGCTAGAATTGTAGTATAAAAATTATTTTTACCCTTTGAACATTCGATCTGTATTTTCACGAAAACCCATAAATAGAATAAATATTATTCATTTTCGCCGGCTGTATAGCATATGATAATTACAATAATGATCACTTCTAAATCAGTTACAGATATAAAATTGTAGCTAAACTTTCAGTAAAACAATTATGTTTACTAGTTTTATTTTCGGTCTGTATTTTCACGAAAACTCATAAATAGAATAAATATTATTTATTTTTGCCGGCTGTGTAGCATATGATAATTACGATAATAATCGCTTCTAAATTGATTACAGATATAAAATTGCGGCTAGAATTTCAGTAAAACAACCAGTATTATATTCGGTCTGTATTTTCACGAAAACTCATAAATAGAATAAATATTATTTATTTTTGCCGGCTGTATAGCATATGATAATTACGATAATGATCGCTTCTAAATTGATTACAGATATAAAATTCTGGCTAGAATTTCAGTAAAACAATTATTTTTACCAGTTGTACATTCGGTCTATGTTTTCACGAAATCCCATAAATAGAATTAATATTATTAATTTTTGCCGGATGTGTAGCATATGATAATTACAATAATGATCGCTTCTAAATTGATTACAGATATAAAATTGCGGCTACAATTTCAGTAAAACAATTATTTTTACCAGTTGTACATTCAGTCTATGTTTTTACGAAAACCAACTCCCAACAAGGTATATTGATATTGTAAACATTTCCGTACAAATGTTCAGGCCAACCTAAATTAATGTGATAAACATCATAACGACAGCTATTAAATTTGTTACATATACTAAAAAGCAAGAACACAATTCCACTTCCAGTTCTAGTCTCCCAGAATAAATTGGATTACTTGTGGATTCGAGCTCAGACCTATATTTCTTGCGTTTTGTTACACGTCTATCTAAATCCTACATCTATTGTTACAGGGACACATTACACGTAAGTCATTGAGAGCAAGTTGATCCAATTGCATTGTCTTTTACACGACTTTCTCTCTAGCTTATTTGCTAAGACCCGAAATATTCGGAGAGCAGATTTTTACTTTCGTGAACAGGCGGCAAAAAATCAATCAATCCACCGCCACGACTCTCACTTCCCTAATTCGTCAGAATGCCACGGCAGAACACAATTTTCCCGTGTCCTCTGATCAGCGTCAGCTAATTGTGATTTACGTAAACCAGAAATGGCGGCCACTACCGATAACGGCAGCGTATCAAACAAACGCGTGGGCGAAAAAAATGACGCACAGTAGATTATCGGCAACGATATCACACTTGTTACAGGTTATCGACCGATCGCATCGAGTATCATCCGTCAACCGCATTCTCTGTCTCGCTCGTCCCAGCTTTTTGCCTTTCCGCCTCTCTTTCGCTAGTTCCCCGCCGGTTTACTGACACTTCGCTCGTCTCGTTCGAAAAATATTTCATCGTTTGTCGGATTGGAAGCGGTAGACATGTTTTCGTGCGTCTCGCTTCCCCCTTGTCGCGTTACTCGTTACTCGTTTTTTCTATTTTTTGTCAAGTTCATTGTTTGTTGGTCGAAAGCGCAGAACCTGATGACGTGTTAATAACGAGTTGTTTGTTACCGACTTAGCCCGTACGAGATCGATGTTTTATAAGAGGAGTGTTGTTATAAAATAACGGTTATGCGGACCACATTCTCCGAAGCTGTGATGTACTGCATTATACTGAACGTTGTCGATGAAATTGGAAATTTGGTGAACTTGTACCAATCAATGAATAAAACTGTAGAAATTTATTATTTGAAAATTTGATCAGAGTATAAAGAAATGTATTATTTGGAAATGTGATTGGGGGAGGGACAAAAATTTACTGGTTTGAAAAAGCAAGAACCTAGTGCCGAAACGTCGCCTCAAATATACAATTCGATCTACACTTCTATACTAACTCTACCTTAATCAAAATGCCTATCTATCACCACTCATAACTTCAAACTTTTTGCCCAGTATCTCTTCACAAGAACAGCTCACATTATTTCTACATTAACTTAACCAGTTTTCAAAAAAGCACAACATTATATATTATATTATATTATATTATATTATATTATATTATATTATATTCCTATCAAGCTTAAATCCAACAACCACAAATGCCCAAATTTGTGTAAATGTTCCGAATCCGATATATATTCCATCTGCCGCCTCAAGTATACAATACTTGATACACTTCCGTACACACTTTACTTCAATCAGAATACTCATCCATCTCCACCTATAACTTCATACTTTCTGCCCAGTATCTCCTCACAAGAAAAATCTCACATTACTTCTACATTAACTTGACCAGTTTCCGAAAAAAAACTTTATACATAAACACAGTCAAAATTCCCCGAACAGCAAGTTTACACGATACCTATTCATATGACGCTTAAATTCAACAAACACAAATGCCCAAATTTGTGTAAATGTTCCGAATCCGATATATATTCCATGCGTCGCCTTAAGTATAGAATACTTTATACACTTCTGTACAAACTTTAGTTCAATCAGAATACCCATCCATCTTCACGTATAACTTCATACTTTGTGCCCATAAGAAAAATCTCACATTACTTCTACATTAACTTGACCAGTTTCCGAAAAAAAAAAACTTCCTACATAAACACAGCTAAAACCCCCCGGAAAGCAAGTTTTCATGATACCTATTCATATGACGCTCAAATCCAACAAACACAAATGCCCAAATTTGTATAAATGTTCCGAATTTGATATATATACCACCCACCGCCTCAAGAATACAATACTTTATACACTTCCGTACAAACTTTACGTTAATCTGAATACCCATCCATCTCCATCTATAACTTCATACTTTCTGCCAACAAGAAAAATCTCACATTATTTCTACATTAACTTGACCAGTTACCGAAAAAAAAACTTCCGTAAATGTTCCGAATCCGACATATATCGCATCCTCCGCCAATATTTTATACACTTCCGTACAAACTTTACTTCAATCAGAATACCCGTCCATCTCCACCCATAACTTCATACTTGCTGCCCACAAGAAAAATCTCACATTCCTTCTACATTAACTTGACCAGTTTCCGAAAAAAAACTTCATACATAAACACAGTCAAAATTCCCCAAACAGCCAGTTTACACGATACCTATTCATATTACGCTTAAATCCAACAACCACAAATGGCAAAATTTGTGTAAATGTTCCGAATCCGATATATGGAGCGTTTATTTTGAAAGTGGTGGAAGTCCATTTTACGTTCTTTAGAGAAAATTAAAGGTTAGCATATTAGTCACTTAAAAAATATAAATTAATTATGTCAAGTTTGGCAACGCTTCTACTAATTTATCAATATGTCAATTGATTATATAAATTTCTTTTAAGCGAATTTAACCAAAATAATATATATTTTACAGGCTGTAAACGGACTTACACCATTTTCATAATTAGCCAATTGTAAAAATGATTTAATTTAAATTATGGAAAATTATATATCACTAAAATACATTTTGTATTAACCCAATTTTGTTTATAAATAATAACAAGAAATAAAGTAGGAGTAGCGTTTTTTATTTTGAATGTTAATTATATTTACATATTATTAAATTTAACGTAAGATATTGCTATTATTCATTTACGCTCTTTATCTGGCACTGTTTTTAAATATCCATTATGTACAGGAGGTGTATAAGGTAAGAACTGTTCCATACGTTTATATTTTTCGAATCTAATGGTCTGCCATATTATACAGATGTCTTCCCCGACATTGAGCTGATAAATATAGCGCATTAAATTCTGTGTCCTCTATCGATGGTTTTATATAAAATAGTGTACGGTGCACTTTTGCAGAACCTCATCCAAGATATTTTCACCCGGTTTACCTTTTCTCCGTTAACATTTTTTCTTATCCCTTTTTGAATTTAACTTTGTAGATTTTTTATTGAAACAAATTTCTCTCATCTTATTCCGAGTAATGCAAACTTATTTATTTTATAATATCATAATAGTCTTGTGGCGTGTAGAAGAAATTCTTTTTTCGTAAATATCGATGGAAATTCGACTTACACCACTTTCATAATCAATCGCTACACAATTTCTTTTACTGGACAATTTTAAATTGAACAGAGCATCGGTATTCCTTAACCCATTCGAGACGACGATTTTTTCGAACACGGTCCCCAGGAGCGAAATTTTTTTTTCTTTATATTATTCATTTTTAACAAAAAAAACATGTTTACTATGGAAATCACCCAATTCGTAAGTGAATTCACATAAATAAGATCATTGCACACCAGGTGTGCAGCTCGCTCCTCGGAAAATTTTTATTGCGAGGAACGGATTGAACACCATGTGTGCAATGTAAGGTAAAATGAAAATACATCATTAAAAAATTTATGAACATTTATTTCGAAAATAGTTAGATACTATAAAATCGTTATTTTGTTTTCAATAATAACGAACAGAATATAATGCAAATAAAATGTTTAAAAAGTAGTAAAAAGTTAAAAAAAAGATAAATTGAATAATGAAAAAAATAACAAACGAGAAATAAATTTTTAGAAAAATGTCTACAGATAACAAAGTAATGTAACTCAGTAATAAAAAAGAAAATATAATTTCTAAATACACTTTTAGCAAATAGTACACTGATCGTAAAGTAATTATACATTAGTTTGTTGATGGTAGTGCTTGAAACATTCTCCCAAACATAATCCAGGATTACCGACACAAGCAGGACAAGAGTAATTATTACGTTTATATTTTCCTTCTTTGTAGGACTGTCGGCAATTTATAGTATTTTACATCTAAGAAAGGCTTCAAATAATTTTTAGATTTTTGGTACACAGTAAAACCAATGCCAAATTTTGTTTTCCTGTACCTTGCAGATTTCATTAGTTCAAGGAAAATCTTATTTCGACGACTAGTTTACTCGGAATAACTGATAATTACACATTACTGTTATTGCACACACGGTGTGCAAGCCGTCTTATAGCCTCGGAAATCAATTGCACACTCGGTGTGCAATCGGTCTCGAATGGGTTAAGTTATTAAATATTATCTCGTTATAAATAAAAAGTTTACACTAAGTTAATCAGAAATTATGTGATATCTCATTTTTTAAAAGAATCGACTTATACCACTTTCAAAATAGACGGTCCATATATTCCATCCTCAAGCATACAATACGCGCTACGCTTCCGCCCAAACTTCACTTCAGCCAAAATACCCATCCATCAGCACTCATCCAGACCCCAACGCACTCTCTATCAACACCGCGCCCCACATGTATCCATTACTTCTCATCAATAGCAAACCAGCCCTAGCACGACAAATTCGCCGAAGGCCAGAAAGGCAAGAAAGGCAAGAAGATCCTGTTTATTTCGCCGTTCCGTGGGCTTACCGGCACCAGATTGGAGGCCGCGACTAAAATGGCACGGGAGAACGCCCGGCTGGATGGAAAGAGGCGTTGTCGGCTAAAGATTGCGGGATTACGGTCGACGGTGTATTTCGTTGATATCGCCCGTCCGCCGCTGCCCTTTTTCATCGCGTGCTTCTCTTCCTATTCGTCCCCAAACGTAAAAGCACCCCTCCGGCGTCCCTTACTTTCGGCGACTTCCCGTGCACCGCACAGTTTGATGGGTTAGGCGTGTGTGGCGACTGTCTTCGTCGCGCTTTTCCATTATTCCGCTCCTGCGTTGGACTGCGGTGGCTCGGTTGATTTGAAACGAACAGCACGGGTAGATAATATATTTTTGCAGAACAATGAGTTTCGTAAATAACGTTGCAAATGGTCCACGGTTGGTTTAACCCTTTTGCTACTACGGGTGACTATACCTGCCACAAGGTACCATCATACACGACGAGTGACGATAGTCAGCGGCTACAAAAATGGAACCAAAATTTAATATTTAGGTTTTTTTATAAAATTGTTACATCTCACATATTTTCGAAGAACTTACCAAGTTAATTGCGTTCATTTATTGGGTACAGTGTGGGGTTTTAAGGATTTTCGATAAACGATGTATAATGTTTGATAAGAAAAAACATTTTACTTCCTTCATTAATCTTACTTTATTCTACTGGGGTTTCGGTCGTTTTGACGAAATTCAAAAATCGATTTATTTGACATTTCAAACCTTTGTGGTCCCCTTAAACCAAGTGCTCTCGATTCGCTTCCGTCTGTTCGCGAACAACTGCAAACGCTGTTATACTGTTTGTTTTTTTTTTCTTCATTAGTATTTTGTCATTGGTCCCTAGGATTCAAATGTACAATAATACTCAGGCAGTCGTGAGTCGGATGAGTGAGAGGAAATGGACGACACATATACGTGATAAATGTATATATATATACCGTATTAGTTATACATATATATAGTGACTTACCGTATATTTATATTAAATTTTATATTTATATTTATAATTTTATATATTTATATATAATGTTATATAATTATACTCTGTCAGTACATATATGTGACAAGCTACAATAAATGTATATATAGATATATATACCGTATTAGTCCGAATATAACGCGATATTATTCGACCATTTATTTTCCGTTAAATTCAGGATTTAAGTAATGGGATGAAATATAAACAAGGACATTTTCCTACAGAGGTTGAAATGATAGTCAAAGGTTTCAAGAAATGCTGCATTTCCAATGATTTAAATGGGACGGAAGATGACATTTTGTGGGAGACTGAAAGCGTGAATGAAAATACTGATGATACTGATGTGACATCAATAAGTTCTCATTCTGAAAACAGTTCAGATTCTGAATAAACATTTCCGTTTTTTATTGTTACTTACGTAATATTAATTTTGTTTTACATTACTTCATTTTATTGACATGAATGTAACCTGTGTTATTAGCTATAATCATTTAAATAAATGCTTATCTAATTGAATTTTACTTTCTTTGAATTCTTTTATGAGTGTTATTTTTTTTTTTAAATATTTTTATGAAAATTTCGGAGTCGCGTTATATTGGAACTAATACGGTATATATATAGTGACTTGTATATTTATATTTATATTGAATTTCATATATATATTAAATTTATATAAACAGTATATCAGATGTACAGCATCATAAAGGTATAACTGAATATGTTTGTAACTTTTACATTATTTTTCAATTGCAACATATTTTTAATTACTTAATCCGTTCCAGAATGTGAATAACAAAACAGAAAGAAAAATCCATTAAGAAAATGTATGGTATGCGCAAAGAATGGCAAAAACTCCGCAAGAATAGCATCAACTCCGATGTTGGATTATGTATGTATCCGTGTTTTGGTATGTTTCCCACAGAATATTATTATTAAAAAATGATTGCTCAGTATTATGTTATAATTATATATTTTGTTATGCAATATAAAAATATCAATTGTATTGCTGAATTAAAAATACGTTCATGAGAAAATTATAAACACAAATAATTTTCCTTCTGAAAGTAAGGTTATTAATATTTCCATTTTCCCCATTAATGTTCCCCAGTTAAATTGACAGATTGTCAAAGAAGATAAACTACGCGTCTTACGATACAAAATTGAATGTTTCCCACAGAATATTATTATTAAAAAACGATTGCTCAGTATTATGTTATAATTATATATTTTGTTATGCAATATAAAAATATCAATTGTATTGCTGAATTAAAAACACGTTCATGAGAAAATTATAAACACAAATAATTTTCCTTCTGAAAGTAATGTCATTAATATTTCCATTTTCCCCATTAATGTTCCCCAGTTAAATTGACAGACTGTCAAAGAAGATAAACTACGCGTCTTACGATACAAAATTGAAGAGTGGTTAAATTCGGAGTTTGCCTGTGCCTACATTTTTTCGATGCCACGACTTGGGCCATGTATGGGAAGGCGTATGGGAGAAAAGTACACGGAAAACCTCACGGTGGAAAACAGAGGCTCGGCGCAGGAAGTGCGAAGTTTATGGTTTACAGATAATGGGGGTTAAGTGCTTTCTATTTGCCGTCCTTTTCTGAATTTCAGCGCTCTCTCTGTTTCCCGGATGCCCCCTTTCTATTTGCGTGTAGCTGCTCCTTTTTTCCCGGTATTCGTTTCATTCTCTTTCAGCCCTCTGTATGCGGGATGCTTCACGGTCTGTGATAAAATGAAGGATAAAGTGATTTGCCACAAAAACATCGTTGCGGAAACTAGAATCTATTCGTCAATTAGAGCATTGAGAGACATATCACGGTAGTTAACAGGAAATAAGAATGTATTTGTTAAGCATCAAAAGTACCATGAGAAGAACATTTTGTCCAAATCGTACATTTTGCATGAAGCTTCCAGAAGTCAAATTAACCAGTTAAGCGTTTTAATTTTAGAAATCCCCCATAGGGTGCGGACGTAAATTTAAATACTGTTAATTTTGCAAGTGGCAAATTTTAATTTCGCGAAATTAAGTAACTTCATTTTTTAGGCGACAATTTTAATTATGCAGCTTTCAATATTGTAACATTTTATGCGAAACCTTCGAAAAATCTAATTTCCAATACCGGCAATTCTCAAGCAACAAATTCAGTTACGTAAATTTGTAAATAATAAATTCTCAAGCGCCGATTTTAAGCGGCAAATTTAAGTGACGTCAATCCAAATATTACCAATCTTCTATGACACCTGTGTAATTACTTAGTAATGTGTAATTTACTATGTAATTAAATATAAAATACTTATCAGTTCTATTGGTAATATAAAGCAAACATACCACCAAATAATACATATTCTTATTGTATTTTATTGAAATTTCGAGTTTTCATAGTCAATGGTAATTTTTTATTTTTGATTATTTGCATATCGGTTGTTCGGTATTTTTTACTCCCTGCAGAGCGAAGAATTTTACACATGTCAAATTAAAGACTAAGTTTAGTTGCTGTTGTGGTAAGTACGAAGCTATTTTCAAATAATGCAGATTAAGTAGTTTTCTGGCGTTTTGCGCAGACGATTCGTCCAAAATATCGAGCATAACTACTGTAATTCCATTAATGATTCTGAAGACTATACAAAAGTAGTGAAACAAAATATATTTGTAATTTTTGTGCTGTACCTTTGCATAAAGGAACTTGTTCTCAAAAATATCGTACCCTACGAAATTACTAAACTTATTTTAAAAACTACCCTTGTAATATGTGAGTTACAATATTGATAAATTGTGATTTTTTAATTTCCTACATGTATTTCTTTTTCAGTCCTTTTGTTCATTTGTTTTTCATTTCAATAATATGTGTATTTTTCAATAATATATTAGTTACAAGATTTATAAATATGTTGTTTTTTAATTTCCTATATGTATTTCTTATTCAGTTTTTTTTGTGATTCGTTTTTCATTTCAATAATATGTGTATTTTTCAATAATATATTAGTTACAAGATTGATAAATATGTTGTTTTTTAATTTCCTATATATATTTCTTATTCAGCTCTTTTGTCCATTTGTTTTTTATTTCAATAATATGCGGCCATTTAAGTGTAAAATATGCAATTCGAGGTTTACAAATAATAGGAATTCATTTATTTTTGTTTCTCGTTTTTTTTTTACTTCAATATTTTCACCGCCTACCGGCATTCTTTAAAAATTGTTTTGATTATTTGCATATCGGTTGTTAGATATTTTTTTACTCCTTAGAGAGCGAAGAATTTTACACGTGTCAAATTAAAGACTAAGTTTAGTTGCTGTTGTGGTAAGTACGAAGCTCATGGTTTAGAAATAATACAGATTAAGTAGTTTTCCCTTATAATATATTAGGTATAAGATTGATAAATATGTGGTTTTTTAATTTCCTATATGTATTTCTGATTCACTTCTTTTGTTTATTTGTTTTTCATTTCAATAATATGCGGTCATTTAAGTGTAAAATACGCAATTCGTGGTTTACAAATAATAGGAATTCATTTATTTTTGTTTTCCGTTTTTTTTTTACTTCAATATTTTCACCGCCTACCGGCATTCTTTAAAAATTGTTTTCATTATTTGCATATCGGTTGTTCGGTATTTTTTTACTCCCTGGAGTGCGAAGCATTTCTCTATGAAAATGTCATTGCAGGTGGTGGAATGTAATATGTTCATCAATTGAAGCGTGACGTGAAGTACATTGTCAACGAACAGACAATAAAAATATATTCCACACGCATATAAGGGTATGATGAAAACATATCTCGAATTTTATGACTCGCATATTACTTGTAGTGATCGACAATTTACTTAAACTTCAGTAATAACTAATACAGTAACTAATATAGTAAATGCGTAGTTCGTAGTTTGTACTTTCTACTTCACAATTTTTTTCTCGGATTTCAACAGTTTCACCATTTACCGGTATTCCTTTCAATTTCTACGATTTCTACGATCTGGGGTGGATCTTTCTATATGGGGTGTTTTGTGTCTTTCTGCACTTTACAATATATCTGTTCCTACATCAGGTAGAAGGTTATACGTACATCATTTCGCACATGGTGTGGAACCCGTGTCAACCACCAAATAACGAGAACACAGTTCGTGCGCATGAAAAGGTATGACGACAACACTTCGCCGGAATTTTATGACTCGTCTAATACTCGCGGCGACCGTAAATTTACTTAAACGCCAGCACTCGCGTCAAATGAGACTTACTTCGATTGCTGGCGCGGTAAGTGCGAAGTTTATGGTTTACAAATAATGGTCATCCACTCGTTTCCTTCTACCTATTCCACGCCGTTGCTTTCCGGCCTTAATCTCTTCTATGCTGCTTCGTTCCTTCTCAATTTTCCACAATCGAGCATCGTATCATTTTCTCTTAACAATGTCGACGTAGTTTTCGTTATATATACTGCAAATTACCAAAGTAGAACGCATTTTTCGTGTGTGCGAGACTATGATATTTCGATAATTTTTTATTGATGGCACTGCCAATTATAATAACGTGACAGGTCAATTAGTATGTTCAGAGTTTCATAGTTTGAAGACACTTGCTTTGCATATCTACTACTACATCCTTTTGACTGGTTGAAATGCTTTATAGGAGAAAGTGTACTTTTATTACGTTACATTTAACAATGACACCGACAACGATAAGTAATTTCAATTTCGGATGTGAGTCTTATTTTGACTGATGTCATTTTATGACTTATATCGATAAGTAGTAAAAAATACATCGAAAGCAACAGAATGAAATGAAAGAAACAAAGATAGTTTATTCCTGCAGTAAAATTGATAGCAAGATTAAAACTATCGATGGTTAATCGATAACTGCGAAGGGCTTGGTTGTTAACGCGATTTTTTTGGAATAATAAATATGGCAACTTGTTACAACGATCACGATAGATAAAAACTTTCTTTATGACATTCGGTAGACACAATTTTTTGGCATCTCAAAAAATCAAGTCGTTCCGTGCGCCTTCAAAAAAGTTTCTCCATATCAAAATCTACATATTAATCTGAATAACTGAATTCACGCGATAATTTCTAAATACGTTACGCAGGACTTTCCACAAATCCTTGCATCCGCATAAATTGCAATTTTCAACATTTTCTTTATGCCATTCCGTAAACACACTTTTTTGACACTTTAAAAAAACAAGACGTTCCGTCCGACTTCACTAAAGTTCCTCTACTTGAATATCTGCCCGCATACTAATATGTAAAGCCGTACACACCGGATGACTTGTAAACACGTTTCGTAGGACCTCTCATAAATCATATAAATTGTAATTTTCAATATTTTCTTTATGCCATTCCGTAAACGCACTTTTTTGACACTTCAAAAAATCAAGTAACCGTACCCACCGGATGACTTGTAAACACGTTTAGTAGGACCTCTCATAAATCCTATAATTTGCAATTTTCAAAATTTTCATTACGCCACATCGTAAACGCACTTTTCGGACACTTCAAAACATCAATTTGTTTCGTCCGACTTCACCAAAGTTCCTCTGTTTCAAACCTGCCCGCATATCAACATCTATAACCATACGCTGACTTATAAACACATTCCGCATTACCTCATAAGTCCTATAATTAGCAATTTTCAAAATTTTCATTATACCACCCCATAAACGCACTTTTTGGGCACCTCAAAACATAAATTTGTTTTGTCGAACTTCACCAAAGTTCCTCTGTTCCAACATCTACCTGCATATCAACGTGTATAACCGTATGCTGACTTATAAACACATTCCGCATTAGCTCATAAATCCACGGCATTCTAAAATCGATCATTCCACCGCCTGTTTTCACCTGACGCACCCCTGTGCGCCTTGGCACGTGATCGCGGACCGTCATTTTTCTTTCTACGGTCACCGGTCTTCATTAGCGCGCGTCACTTACGCTGATTATCCGGAGGAAAGTGTGTCCCGCAAAAATTTCCCAGTCATTCTCCGTCATCGTCGACTTTCATTACGATGAGCATCTCGGCGTAACTTCATTTCGCGTCCCGCTTCCGTGAAGGCGCCCCAGGAAAATGACGCTTAGCGCATAACGCAACGGTGCACAAGCGATGCGGAGTATTGTCAGTCGGGAGTCGACGAAGCTCATCGGAATTATTAGTGCATACACGATCGATATACAGGGTGATCTGATCATTTTCATGCGCGCCGTTATTTGGGGGTTCGATTAAGGGGACCTGAAAAGATTGAAATGTCAAAAAAGTCGATTTTTGTTGTGTTTTACATAATCAGTTAGTACAATTACAGCGGATACCCGAATATATGACAATAATGGGAACATTAAAGGGGTATTCAAATGTGAGGGGTCGAAAAAATTGATTTTTTCTTGTGTGACATTACTTTCAGGAGGAAAATTAATTGTGTTATAATTCTGTTATAATTACAACGGATACTCGAATATACAACAATAATGGGAACATTAAGGGGGTATTCAAATGTGATGGGTCGAAAAAATGGATTTATTTTATGTGACATTAGTTTCAGAAGCAAAATTATTTGTTTTCATAATTTTCTCATGAACGTATTTTTAATTCAACAATACAATTGATATTTTTATATTACACAGCAAAGTATATAATTCTAAAATAATACTGGACTACTATTTTTTCATAGTAATATTCTGTGGGAAACATACCAAAACACGGATACATACATAATCCAACATCGGAGTCCTCACATTGATACCTTGCTTGACGGCTTTTGCCATTCTTTGCGCATGCCATATTTTTAATGGCGCATACAATTTTTTAATGGATTTTTCTTTCTGCTTTGTTATTCACGCTTTGCAATTGCAATTGAAGAATAATTGCAAATACATTGCAATTGCAGAATAATATAAAAGTTACAAAAATATTCAGTTATACCTTTATGATGCTGTACTTCTGATATACTGTTTATATACATTTAATATAATTATACGACAAGTAACTATATACATATATAAATTTACTGTAACCTATCACGTATATGTTTCGCCCCTCTCCTCTGACTCATTCGACTCACGACTGACTAATGTTCACAGATATCATATTAAGATTTAACAATCAGAACACTTAAAACATTCTTTATATTGTACACTAGCATTGAAAATTCATAACCTTTAACATATTCAAAATATTCCATGCACACGTCTATGTAAATTTCATAAAAGGTACAATGTTTACAGTATCTCATAAACACGTACATTTGCATCTAATAATGCTCAAGATATTCAGGGTATCCTGTGTACATGTATATTTTCATTTCTTGTAGACGCGTATTGAAAATTCATAATCTTCACCAAAATCAGAATATCCCCTGTATACGTCTATTTAAATTTTTTAATTATCACAATATATCCAGCGTCTCATGTATATCTAGATTTAAATCTAATAGTGCTCAAGCTTGTCAGAATATCCTGTGTACACGTATATTTCAATTTCGCAATCGTCAATGCTTTCGCAGCATCCCTCATACACGCGCATTCAAAACTCATAACCTTTAGTATATATGCAATATTCCGTGCAAACATTTATTTAAATATCTTATATGTCACAATATTTAGATCTTGCTACTTGCGCGCACATTTAAATTCGACCATTGTTAAGAGATTTAAAATATCCCGTGCACATGATGCTATGTAGTATATATACAACATCCCTTATACCCGCAATTGAAAAATTATAATTTTTAACGTAGTCAGAATATCGCCTGCACACGTGTATTTAAATAAAATTACTGTAACAATATTTGCAACACGCTACTTACGCGTACATTTAAATTCAACCATCGCTAAGACATTTAAAATATGCTGTGTGCACGATGCTATGGGTTTGTAATCAGCAGTATATATAGAGCATTCCTTATACGTGCGCAATTGAAAAATTATAATCTTTAACATACTCAGAATATCCGCTGTACACGTTTATTTAAATTAAATTACCGTAACAATACTTACATTTTGCCACTTATGTATTCCTATAAATTCAACCATCGCTAAGACATTTAGAATATCCCGTGTACTCGATGCTATGAGCTCACAATCATCAGTATATATACACTGAAAAATGAATAATTTCAAACATACTCAGAACATCCCCTGTACACCTTTATTTAAATTTAATTACAGTTGCAATATTTACATTTTGCCGCTTACGCGAACATTTTCAAGACATTTAAAATATCTCGTGCACGCGATGCTATGGATTTGCAATCATCAGTATATATACACCATCCCTTATACGTGTGCACTGAAAAATGATAATTTCCAATACAATAAAGTATGTACTCAGAATATGCCCTATACACGTTTATTTAAATTGGATTACAGTAACAATATTTACATTTTGCCACTTACGCGTACCTTTAAATTCAACCATCGCAAGATATTCAAAATACCCCGTGTACACGATGCTATGAGTTTTAAAATCATCAGTATATGTATATGCAGCATCCCTTCTACGTGTGCAATGAAAAATGATAATTTCCAATACAATAAAGTACAATAAAGTATGTACTCAGAATATCCCCAGTACAATGTTGATTTAAATTTAATTATAATAACAATATTTACATATTGCCCTTACGCGTACCTTTAAGTTCGACCGTCGTTAAGATATGTAAAATATCCCGTGTACACGATGCTATGGGTTTACAATCATCAGTCTCGTATATACAGCATTTCTTATACGTGCGCACTGAATAATTATAATTTCCAACATACTCAGAATATCCCCTGTACGCGTTTATTTAAATTAAATTACAGTAATAATATTTACATTTTTACATGATGCTGTGAGTTTGCAATCATTAGTATATATAGAGCATCCCTTATACGTGTTCACTGAAAAATGAGAATTTCCAATACAATAAAGTACAGTAAAATATGCACTCAGAATATACCCCGTACACGTTTATTCAAATTGAATTCCAGTAACAATATTTACATTTTGTCACTTATGCGTACATTTAACTCCAACCATCATTAAAACATTTGAAACATCCTGTGTATCCATAAATAAAATATTCCTTTTTACCCTTGCGCCTCGAAAATTCATAACCTTCATGCCAATTGACATGTCTTGCACGTATCTATTCAAATCTCCCAGTTGCCAAGCCGTTTCCAACATCCCACATAAGCAGCTACTAATTTCCTTCGAAACATTCGGAGCACCCTGTACACGGCGTACTGTTGTTCACGCTTGTATATGGGCCGCGGGTTTTCACCTATCGACCCTTTAAACGTCGATGCGCGTAAAAAGAGACGGCGAGCAGGAAGGGGCGAAGACAAAAGGGGCGAAAGAAAGAGATAGTCGAAGGAAAAGAGAAAAAGCCGGCACTCGTGGCGGGTATTAATGCGCAGAACGTGCTTCACGCTGACCGCGTTCGCTGTTCTATCAGATTTTCCGCGCCAATGAATGCGTCTTCCCTCTCATGTCGCTACGGGCACGAAAGCAGAAGCAGGAGAACGTTCGCGAATGAATCGCGATGACTCTCGCGTGGGCGTTCGACGAGGAATTCGATATCTCCCAATTTTCATTCGACTTCGTGCTTCTGCGCGATTTAGTGCGGGGATGGTCTGTTTCCTTTCTATCACGACGCTACTTCCCGGGCATTGCTTTCATAACTGTGTCTGCACGGCGTACTGGAGGGTCGGTTTTGTGTTATTTCGTGTAGCGTGTATGCATGTATAATTATTTGAGTACAAACATAATTTGTTTCCGACGTATTTTGACGTATGGTTTTGATATTCTATGCATGTGTATATATTCGACGGACCATTGTGTATGTGTGATAATTACTGAAGGGTAAGATAATGTTTTTTTATTTTGTCAATTTGTATTTTTGCTTAGATATTGACAACATTGGAAGATAGGTTTTATACTATCCAATATATAATATATGTGTATATATTTATTCTATGCATGTGTATATTTTCGACGGACAACTTTAATATATTTGATGTATGATGTATGTGTGATAACTACCGAAGGGTAAGAGATTTTTTTTTATTTTGTCTCATGGCGTTTTTTCGTCAGTTTGCATTTTTATTTGGATATTGACAACTTTGGATGATAGGTTTTATATTATCCGATATATAATATACGAGTATATTTTTATTCTATGCATGTATATATTTTCGACGGGCCACTTTGGTATATTTGATGCATAACGTATGTGTGAAAACTGTTAAAAGTTAAGAGATTTTTTTTTTATTTCGTCTCATGGCGTTTTGTCGTCAGTTTGTATTCTCGTTTAGATATTGACATCTTTGGATGGTAGGTTTTGTATTATCCGATATATAATATATGTGTATATATTTATTCTATGCATGTCTATATTTTCGATGGGCCACTTTGGTATATTGAACGTATGACGCATGTGTGATAACTACCGAAGGGTAAAATAATTTTTTTTCGTCAGTTTGTATTTTTGTTTGGATATTGACAACTTTAGAAGGCAGGTCTTGTATTATCCGGTATATAATGTATGTGTATTTATTTATTTGAATGTGAGATTAATCTGTATCCTTGGCCGGCAGCGTGTATTCATAAGTTTGTGCTTTGCTTTCTATGTACTTTCATCATTTTAGAAGATTTCTTTATTTTGATTTTACGTATAATATATGCATGTAAAATATAAAAATAATCTGTTTCTGACGTATTTTGACGTATAATTTTCATATTCTATACATGTGTATATTTTCGATGGGCCTCTTTAATATATTTGATGTATGATGTATGTGTGATAACTATCAAAGGGTAAAAGAATTTTGTTTTTTATTTTGTCTCATAGCGTTTTTTCGTTAGTTTGTATTTTTGTTTGGATATTGACAACTTTAGAAGGCAGGTCTTGTATTATCCGGTATATAATGTATGTGTATTTATTTATTTTAATGTGAGATTAATCTGTATCCTTGGCCGGCAGCGTGTATTCATAAGTTTGTGCTTTGCTTTCTATGTACTTTTATCATTTTAGAAGATTTCTGTATTTTGATTTGACGTATAATATACGCACATAAAATATAAAAATAATCTGTTTTTGACGTATTTTGACGTATAATTTTGATATTCTATGCATGTGTATATTTTCGATGAACCACTTTGGTATATTTGATGTATGACATGTGTGTGATAACTACAGAAGGATAAGAGATTTGTTTTACTTTGTCTCATAGCGTTTTTTCGTCAGTTTGTATTTTTGTTTAGATATTGACAACTTTGGAAGGTAGGTTTTGCATTCATCGATATATAATATATGTGTACATATTTTTTATTCTATGCATGCGTATATTTTCGTCGGACCACTTTGGTATATTTGATATATGACGTATCTGTGATAACTACTGAAAGGTAAGAGAATTTTTTCCTGTCTCATGGCGTTTTCCGTCAGTTTGTATTTTTGTTTGGATATTGACAACTTTGGAAGGTAGGTTTTGTATTATGCGATATATAATATATGTGTATTTATTTATTTTAACATGAAATTAATCTGTATTCTTTGCCCGGCAGTGTATTCATGAGTTTGTGCTTTGCTTTCTGTGTACTTTCATCGTTTTGGGAGATTTCTTTACTTTGATTTGATGTATAATATGCGATATGTAAAATATAAAAATAATCTGTTTCTGATGCATGTATTTTGACGTATAATTTTGATATTCTATACATGTGTATATTATCGATGGGCCACTTTGGTATATTTGATGTATGGTGTATGCATGATAACTACTGAAAGTTAAGATAATTTTTTTTTTATTTTGTCTCACGGCGTTTTTCCGTCAGTTTGTATTTTTGTTTGGATATTGATAACTTTGGAAGGTAAGTTTTGTATTATCCAATATATGTATACAACATCCCTTATACGCGTGCACTGAAAAATGATAATTTAAAATACAATAAAGTACAAAAAAGTATGTACTCAGAATATTCCCTGTACGCGTTTATTTAAATTAAATTACAATAACAATATTTACATTTTGCAACTTACGCGTTCCTTTAAAAATTCAACCATCGCTAAGTCATTTAAAATATTCCGTGTACACGATGCTATGGGTTTGCAATCATCAGTATATATAGAGCGTCCCTTATACATGCGCAATTGAAAAATTATAATTTTTGTCATACTCAGAATATCCGCTGTACACATTTATTTAAATTAAATTACAATAACAATATTGGCATTTTGCCACTTACGCGTTCCTTTAAATTCTACCATCGTTAAGACATTTAAACTACCCCGTGTACTCGATGTTATGAATTCACAATCATCAGTATGTATACACTGAAAAATGAATAATTTACAACATATTCAGAATATCCCTTATACACGTTTATTTAAATTAAATTACAATAACAATATTTACATATTGCCACTTACGCGTACATTTTTAAGACGTTTAAAATATCCCGTGCACTCGATGCTATGGGTTTGCAATCAACAGTATATATGTATAATGTATGTGTGTTTATTTATTTTAATGTCAGATTAATTTGTATTCTTTGTCCGGCAGCGTCTATTCATGAGTTTGTGCTTTGCTTTCTATGTACTTTCATCATTTTGAGAAATTTCTTTATTTCGATTTAACGTATAATATACGCATGTACGATTGTTTCAGGGCAAAACCTATCTGTTTCCCACCTCTGACATTGTCTATCCATAAGTTTGCATTTTCACCTCCATGCACATCATTCCGCAAAGTTGCCTTAGCATTACCGGATATATAATATACACGAGCATAATTATTTGAGTGTGCGAATAATCATTTTCGGAAATTTCTTTATTTTGATTTGACGTATAATATACGCATGTACGATTGTTTCAGGGCAAAACCTATCTGTTTCCCACCTCTGACATTGTCTATCCATAAGTTTGCATTTTCACCTCCATGCACATCATTCCGCAAAGTTGCCTGAGCATTACCGGATATATAATATACACGAGCATAATTATTTGAGTGTGCGAATAATCTGTTTCCTTTCTCTGCCGCCGCTTATTCCTGGGCTCGTGTTTCCCTTTCTGTAGACGTACCATTTTGGGGGTTGGTTTAGAATTATACGACGTGTGATGTATGCGTGTATAATTGTTACTGGGTAATATACGCGTTGAACGTCATGCTTACTCAAATGGTTAATAACGTGTCTCCCTATACAGGGTGTTCCAGAAATCTCAACCCCAACTTTGTTTCCGAATTCTACACCCAGTTTACAAAAAAGACCCCACATACCCATGTCTGCCTTTACCTTTACTTTTCTACTTACGTCCCAACGTTTGATTACATATCAGCTGTTTCAAACCTATTCTCATAACTCTACCTAAACAAAAATTTGCACACACCTCCCCATGAACTCGTTTACAACATCATCCGAACTTTTTTATGCTGACCCCTGAAGTCGACCCTTAAATGAATGCCGAAGAATCTTGAAACGTCCTGTATGCAATTGCGCACCTCCCACATTTACATCCCAACATTCTAAGGAACTGCTCGACGGATAAGCCGTTCATGATGCGTACGCACACAAATACATTTTCTACGTGGGGCCTATCTACTTACGCACACCCAGATACGTACATACTTAACTGCGAATACACACAACTGGGCGTGATATATGCACGCGTACATATGTGTCTGCTCGTTCAGTCGTATCTCGCGATAAACTAGCGACGTTGAAGACGGTCGACGTTCACGCAGATACGTTTCAGGTATTACAGAGACGCGTCAACGTCGACGCAGAATCCTGGCTAACGGCCCGTGAAAGTACCAGCTACCAATAGAAACCGCGTCTCCATTCAGACGCGTCTGTTCTCGGCCTCGCAAATAATTTACCGGCTTAGCGTTTGGTCAGGGAGGAGCAGACGGTCGGCGAAAGTCGGAAATTTAAGGGGTTTGGTCATTTGATGTAATTTGATTTTTTGGGCTTGGGTATTTCGTGAAACGTGGACAGCGGTTGCGAATATACAAGATATGTTGGAAAAATAACGGAACTTTTTAAATTTACGGAAAATTACTAACGCCGTCTCTTAAAATAATATATAGTGTGAATGGTGTATTATATTAGTAATAAATACCAAATTATATTATCACAATTCTAAATGACAATAGAATTGCATTGCTTTGAAACCAAAGGATTCTCAATGACGCAATAAGTATTTTCGAGTTATAGAGCTTTACTAACGCTTCTCTTAAAATAATATATAATTTGAATGCTGTATTATATTAATCATAAATACCAAATTATGTCATGACAATTCTAAATGAGAATAAAATTACACTGCTTTGAAACCAAAGGATTCTCAATGACGTAATGAGAATTTTTGAGTTATAGAGCTTCACTAAAGCCATCTCTGAAAATAATATATAATTTGAATGGCGTATTGTATTAATAAAAAAATATCAAATTATATTATGGCAATTCTAAATAATAATAAAATTACACTACTTTGAAACCGAAGGATTCTTAACGACACAATGAGTATTTTTGAGTTATAGAGCTTTACTAACGCCATCTCTTAAAATAATATATAATTTGAATGCTGTATTATATTAATAATAAATACAAATTATATTATGACAATTCTAAATGATAATGAAATTACGGTCCTTTAAAACCAAAGGATTCTCAACGACGCAATGAATATTTTTGAGTTATGGAGCTTTACTAACGCCATTTCTTAAAATAATATATAGTTTTAATGATGTATTATATTAATAATGAATATCAAACTATATTATGACAATTCTAAATGAGAATAAAATTACACTGCTTTGAAACCAAAGGATTCTTAACGACGCAATGAGTATTTTTGAGTTATAGAGCTTTACTATTGCCATCTCTTAAAATAATATATAATTTAAATGCTATGATATATTAATAATAAATACCAAATTAAATTATGACAATTCTAAATGATAATAAAATTACACTGCTTTGAAACCAAAGGATTCTCAACGACGCAATGAGTATTTTTGAGTTATGGAGATTTACTAACATCATCTCTTAAAATAATATATTCTTTGAATACTGTGATATATTAATAATAAATACCAAATTATATTATGACAAATCTAAATGTAGGTATGTAGGTTCAATGATTAACCCTTTGACACCTGAATATTTCCGGCCGAAGCGCTCGTTGAGGTCGAAACACTTTTGGCTACTGATTGATTGATTATGTAAAGCGCAACTACATTCTAATAATAATTTTTCATTTACGCCAAATTAAATATTGCAAGAAAATTATTTGAAAAAGAACGCATCTGTATTTAGCTCGTATATTCATAATTGAGGTTGCAATAGGTAACAAATCGAAACGATAGTCGCCCATAGTCGATACTGACAGATTTCGGCGGACGCATATATGCGCCCATAACATTAAATGGTTTAATATACTGATTGATGTAAAAATGAGATGTTAGCAAATGGCAGTGTTAATGCGAAGCAAATACAAATCCTCGGAGCGTGTACAAGTGGGGATCTTTAAAGAATTGTAGTGCTGCATTAATGTTTTTGAAGGAAATATTGAAAATAACAGGTACCAATAGAAATTATGACAGATGCGCATGTCTGACAGTTTCGTGTACTCAATCTGTATGCGGTTGCATATTTCATAACACATCAATTTAGTGCTTGTGAATCTCGATGCAATAATTCTGAAACTAGCAGTATTGATATTTACTGTAAGTAAAGCATATGACTAAGAATCGCAAAATCGCAAAAACTCCATATTGATAACAAAATTGCAAAATTTCATATTGATAACGACAAATAAAATGTTTTAACAGATGTCACTATTCATTTAAAATGGAGGCAAATCTTGGTAATGAGTCTTCGAAAAAGCATAGTGCTACTTTGATGATACCTTTGAAGGAACTAACGAAAATACCAACTACCAATAGAAACTGCGGCTCTATTCAGACACGCCTGTTCTCTGGTTCGCAAATATAATAATTTACCGGCTTAGCGTTTAGCTAGATACGAACGTACGCAAAGCGAAAGTCGAGAATTTAACGGGCAGATGCGTGTGTCTGGCGTTTCGACATAATTGCGTCTTTGTGCGGTCGTATATTTTAGAGAATGCGAATTTGCTATTCGCGAGTACAGATGAATTTTCTTTAAACCCGTACGAATTTTAGTGCGTGTAAAAGCTGTGACGCAAAATGTTACATTAGTAACGCAATGTTTGATGACTGAAATACTTATACGCAACGGTGTCTTAACACTAGGTTTATGGCACCTGTCAATTTGACGGATTTCAAACTTTGAAATGAAACACGCAAAAAACCATAGCAATAATCTTAACTACTTCGCATCGTAAATTCATAATTTCATTAAAAGAGTTTATACACACAATTATTATTTCCTTAAGCTTTCTAAATTTTGAAATTTGTATGTGGTATACCTATCTCTACGAAACCCGTCAAATTGACAGGCTAGCTGATTACGTAAACAATCCTTATATATTTGCTGCGTTTGTAAAATTATTCCTCCAATAGTAAATGTAAAAGTGAAAGAAAAGTCTAAGATGCCCCCAACTCATTACCTCAATAGTGCCTCGATAATATGACACAAAGCGAATTGTATGGCCCGGGTGTTATGTTACTTCGTATTGAACGAACTCGCTTACCCGAGTGATCCTCGCGTCATTCGAAACTCAAAGCATGCAGCAGACTAAATGTCGTATCGAAAAGATATTCAGAAAAAAAATCTTGACTTATTAATATTTTATTTATACGTGAAGCCTTATATTGTTCAACTCAGACTTAGTTTGAATAAATTGATTTTTTAATGTAAATACGTATTTTCACCTACCCGATAATTTGACGGGTGCTCGTAGAGATAGGTATATAAGAAACGCCCGTAAACCTAGTGTTACTGATTATCCCATTGATAATGAAAAATAATGCATATTCGCGAACATCCTCGTAATATCTTGCGTAAAAGTCACCTAAATAGTCACACATGCACAAACGTTTTCTTTATCTCATTTTTAATTCATGCCAAATACTATAAGCGCTTAACCAATTAGTTTTAATTAATTGGTTAATTGTCATTTTACTGGTGCATTAGTAAAACGTATACTGTAGTAATTCTGTATTTCGCTAAATACGGAACGGCAGGTTCTTATCACAAATATCATACCATCTGATAAAGAATATACACTCGCTCACATTACTCATCCGAATCTATTTGAAACAGAATCTGTTTTCATAATTGTACAAAACAACTTGAGTTTCTTTAGATATCACCGGAATGTGTTCATTGGATATAAAAAATTCTGTACGACGAGAACAGTAAAGGTTGTGTTGTATAACTTTTTTTTGGTCTACGCTTGTAATAATAATTTACATAACGTAGTACTACGCTCGTAATAATAATTTACAGACGTAGAAATGAGCAGCAGCCGTTGAAGAATGTCGAAATCTTCTGACTTATTGCATCCATACTCCGAATTTATTTGTTAATATAATATATATACAATATTAGGTTATTGTTATATATATAAGGTCTACCGAAAAGTTCTGTCCGGAAATATTATCTCAAATTTCAACACAGTTGAAAGTGTTTACTTGAAACATACATTTCTACCTTTACTTACCATTAAATTTCTACATATGCGCTCATCAAAATGTACTGCAACAGTGATTTCGTCGTTTCAGTACTATATATTGAAAATTTGTTATTACGTAAAAACTGCGAAATACGGTACCTTATGGTGATTACGTGTATAATGCTAAGTATATAAACTTAGTATATAATGTATTACACATATTCGATTAAAATCTTCTAAATTTAGCAACGGACAATACGTAACTTCCTTCAGAGTGAAAATCCCCATAAATTATCATATTTCGCGGTTTTTACGTAATAAACAGTTTTCAATATATACTACCGAAATGACGAAATTATTCTTGCGGTACATTTCGATGAGCGCATATAGAAATTTAAAAATAAACAAAGGTGGCCATATACCAGGTTGCTTAATAAGTTTTGTCGTTCGATAAGAAAAACACGCATACATTTTTTGAGTTCTGGAAACAAATGGAAGTCGCTGGGGGCCAAATCTGGTGAATACGGCGGATGCTCCAACAATTCGAACTTTAATTCATGGATTTTAGCCATTGTCAAAATGCTCTTGTGACACGGTGCGTTGTCCTGATGAAAAAGGATTTTTTTCTTCTGCAAACCGGGTCGTTTTTCACGAATCTTTTCCTTCGACTGGTCCAAAAGGTTGCAATAATATTCAGAATTAATTGTTTTACCAGTTTGCAAGTAATCCACAAATAAAATTCCTTTCGCATCCCAAAAAACTGATGCCAGAACCTTCTTGGCCGATTTCTGGACACGAACTCGTTTCGAAGCCGAACAACCAGGTTCACACCACTCTTTAGCCTCTTGTTTTGATTTAGGATCATGGTGATAGACCCAAGTCTCATCCATAGTGATGAATCGACGCACAAAATCCACTTTATCCTTTTTAAAACGCTCCAAATGTTGTTGAGAAAGTCGCATTCGAATGTGTTTTTGTTCAATTGTTAGCGAATGCGGCATCCATTATGCACATAGCTTTTTAAAACTCAAAATTTCATTTAAAATATGACTCACACTGCCTAATGAGATGTGTAGAGCCTCTACTAAATCCCTCTCAGTCAATCGACGATCTTCCAAAACCATATCCTGTACTTTGGCTACGATTTCTGGTGTTGATGCGGTTTTTGGACGTCCTTCACGTGGATCGTCTTCAAGGCTTGTACGATCACGTTTAAATTCAGCAACCCATCTTTCTACTGTTCTAATTGAAGGTGAACGTTCATTATACACTCTTAACATTCGTTCGTGAATTTCTTTTGGTGCTACACCTTCCAAAAATAAGAATTTTATCACTGCACGATATTCAATTTTTTCCATTGTCGAAAATACTGTGACACGGTGACACTAAATGGCTTGTAAACAAAGAATGAATTGACTGATTGAAATGAACCTTCACATACGTTCATAAGAAGAGTGAGCCAACAAAACAAAAACAAATTTGGACTATTAGCAACGCCCTCAACAAAACAAAACAAAACTTATTGAACAACCTGGTATGTTTGAACTGAACATTTTCATACGTGTTGAAATTTGAGATAACATTTCCTGACAGAACTTTCCGGTAGACCTAATATATTATAATAGTAATATAATAATACATACCTGCATAGACACATATATGACCTATCACTTTTTAATTTAAATTACTTTAAACAGCGATCCGTTACAACCCTTTACGCTTTACAGAAAACATTGCCATTTCTTCCCGACGAGTACACTCGTCGAAAGCAGCGAACTGTTTAAGCATTCAAACACCTCGATCCTCCCCTCCACCGGCGCCGGCACAATAAGCCCGAAGCGAATCGCTTAAATATTTACAACTTTTCCACGGCCGCGTAAAAATATCTCTGACCCGCGAAGATATTTCGCCGAACACTGTACAAGAGTTATCCGGGGCAATACGGAACGTCGTTCGATCGATTCGCAATTAACGACAGCGCGTCCTCAAGTGCCCCCTCGAAAGTGAGCCAATTAAAACGTTCCGCAGAACTTTTCCGGCTCGTCGGCGATTTCCATTCAACGTAACGAAACGATTCTCCTAACCGATCGTCTGTTTCGCGCTTCTTGTCTGCTGTCCGCGCCGCTTTCTTCCCTCTCTATGCCACGTCAATACCCAGGTTTTTGCATTCGCACTATTGTTCCGACGCTTCCTACGGCGGTTTCATATTTCGGCTGGCGCTTCCGTTTTCAACAGACCCGCTCGATGGGTCTCGCGAGTTAAATTACACTGACTGGTATTAACCCCTTTAGACCCGATTTTTTTTCGTTTAACCAGTTAACTGTTTATGGCGAATATATTCGTCATGAAAAAAATGGTAAAATTTGTGTTGTGACGAATATATTCGTCACACACCTTTAGTAGTGACCACTGGCGGTTAATTTTGCAATTTTAGTTAAAACTAAAATATATTCCTAAACTGCAAGAAGTTTGGAATATTTTGAAGCCATGTCGAAACAAAAAAATGTATAAATAATTATTATAGAAAATAAAACAGTAAATTAATTATTGTAAAAAATGTTAAAGTCAATTCACTGTAACATGATTTCATATCAAACATACGATGGGTCTCGCGAGTTAAATTACACTGACTGGTATTTGGACCCCTTCAGACCCAAATTTTTCTTCGTTTAACCGGTTAACTGTTTACGGCGAATATATTCGTCACAAAAAAAAAATTGTACAATTTTTGTTCTGACGAATATACTCGTCATGCGTCTTCAGTAGTGACCATTGGCGGTTAATTTTGCAATTTTAGTTAAAATTAAAATATATTCCTAAACTGCAAGAAGTTGGAACTCGATGGGTCTCGCGAGTTAAATTACACTGACTGGTATTAACCCCTTCAGACCCGAATTTCTTTTCGTTTAACCGATTAACTGTTTATGACGTATATATTCGTCATGAAAAAAATTGTAAAATTTTTGTTCTGACGAATATACTCGTCAGGCGTCGTCAGTAGTAACCATGGGCGGTTAATTTTGCAATTTTAGTTAAAACTAAAATATATTCCTAAACTGCAAGAAGTTTGGAATATTTTTAGGCCATGTCGAAAAAAAATGTATAGATAATTATAGTAGAAAATAAAACAGTGAATTAATTATTGTAAAAAATATTAAAGTCAATTTATTGTAACTTAATTTCATATCAAACATACTCTGTGTTTGACGAATATATTCGTCATCGCTTAATTTGTACGTAGGGGACACATTTTCCAACTAGGTCGAAATATGTGAATGAAGACAACAATATATTTTTTACAGAAATATTTATTTATTTATTTATACTTTGTAAGTGTACGTTTTAATGGACATACGGTCCTTACGCAAAATTTGTAATATTAAGAAGATCCTGAAAAATATTTGTATACAAAAATAAAATTCGTATTCGTAAAAATAATATACGTAATAAAATACAGCACGGAAATTATTATATTATATATTATTGTATTATTATATTATGTACATTACAATGTTCACAGGGTCCAAAGGGGTTAACACGTTGACTGCCGCGTCACCAGTATTCGGGTGACGGTAAAAATCCTGATCCGCATTCGGTGACGTGCGTTTGACTACTTACGGGGTACGTTAGTAGGTATTTGGAAAGATATTTCACAGGATGTAATAACATTCAATTGTCATAAATTATAAATGTTAATTTGAAGTATTAAAAGTTATAAAATTTGCAGGATGTAATAACGTTCAATTGTAATGATGCAATAACATTAAATTGTCATAAATTATACATGTTAATCTGAAGTATTAAAAGTTATAAAATTTGAAGGATGTAATAACATTCAATTGTAATAATGTAATAACATTCAACTGTCATAAATTATAAAAGTTAATTTAAAGTATTAAAAGTGATAAAATTTGCAGGATATAACATTCAATTATAATAAGTTATAAAAGTAATTTTTAACCATGCGTCACTACGGAAAACATGTTTGAAAAAGTAGAAATAATTTTCGGCGCACACACGCTTTCTGAGATACTTAGTTTTTGACGACAGCTTAACCGCTTAAATATTTCTCATTTCTCACAAGTTTACAAGGTGGTCAATAACTGTAAATAACACGGTCAGTGACTGTGATTTCTGCGGTCAACCACTATTAATTCGCAATATTAAATTTATCGTTGCATTATTAATAAATAAAATTTTGTTTCTGTTTAGTTGCAGGCTGTACATGTTCTTACAACGTTTTCCTGTCCTAATATCCTAAAAAATAAAGAATGCAACATTACACGTTTAAGTGATACGCCTTTCATTCAATCACTATTCTTAACCCATTCGGGACGATGATTTTTTTTTAATACGGTCCCCAGGAGCGACATTTTTTTTCTTCATATTGTTCATTTTTAATAAAAAAAAAACTGTAACTGTACTTTACAGATTTCATTAATTCAAGAAAAATCTTATTTCGACGACTAGTTTACTCAGAATAATTGATAATTGCACGTTACTGTTATCGCACACACGGTGTGCAGCCGTCTTTTTAAATTTAAGGAAAATTTAATTACTTTAATTAATTATTAAATTTTAATTATTTTTAAATTGGAAGAAAAACAAAACTAAACCACAAATCGATATACTTTTCTTGCTAAATTAAAGGTAGGAGTCACATGTTTGGCTTAGAACGCCACGAAAATATTTTTACTATTCCGTGCATGTAATGGCAAAATAATAATTCATTTCGTTATTCACAAGAATACGGTGTGAATTGCAAAAGAAGAAAGGGCCGACGTATTTGGTATGCAAATGTTGCAAACGGTATTACCAATAAAATGTTGCAAGCTTCGGAACATAAAGTGTAAAAAATCGGACCAAGAAGGTTACTATATACTGCCAAAATTTCTTTAACGAGCCACACTTATGTTTAAAATGCTGCAAAACAATGCACCGGTAGATAAAAGATTCGATAAAAATTAATGTTTCATCTTATGAAAACTTTTAATTTTTCAATACTGCAGATTTGATTTCAGAGCATTCACTAAGTAGTGAATTTTCATTCAACTTTTGCAATTACAAGTATTTGATGCACTCCGGTCACTGATGACTACTGGTGTTAAGTGTAAAATGTGTAAGTTCGTATTTTCGATTCCGGATGGTTGCCGCGTCTGTTCTCAGCATTTTGCCGACGTTTTGCAGGCGTTGCAGTCCGCATCCTCAGGGCAGGGGATAATATGAAATATGATAATATAATAATAACATGCAATTGGTCTCGAATGGGTTAAGTGGTCAATCACTGTATACTTCACCTTAGTCTCTCCAACATTACATTTAACAGTTAAACCGCCAAAACGCCCATTACGCAGTCTCCAGGTCCAATAATTAGCCGCCCGTCACCCTTCTGACATTTAGACCCGCGTCGCGGCTCTACACATCCGCAAAAAAGTCTCCACCCCCCCATAAGCCTGTGTACAAATTGCCACCCGCCACTCCAGCCGCACTCGCCACGCGCGTCTCATAACGCGTTACACAGAAGCCCGACAAAAATCGACTGATTCATTTATTCCCGAGCGGCGAAACAGCCGCATCACCAAATTACACGACAATCAATCTCGAACCGGCAACTCCCGCGTCAAAGTCCGCCCTCTTCGCAGACACATTCATTTGTAAACGGCCGCTGACGCGCGGTCCACTCGAAGTAAAAAAATAATTAATGAATGCCCCGGCCATTGTCGCGTTCGCCTTCGC
This sequence comes from Cryptocheilus praepositus, assembly GCA_033815515.1. Lineage (NCBI taxonomy): Eukaryota > Metazoa > Arthropoda > Insecta > Hymenoptera > Pompilidae > Cryptocheilus > Cryptocheilus praepositus. Next base: position 3,257,524 of record JAWWQZ010000215.1, on the reverse strand, counting down.
GTGATGGATTGTGACGCGGTTATCCGAAGTGTAAAACAACGCGTGCTCGTGCGTGGCGCGGGCGAGGCATTTATAAAATGCCGACGATGACGGGCCGATACTCGAAGCGAAATTACGCCCGGCCCGGCTCAAATGCGAATTCGTTATTTCGACGACGGCGGTTTAATGTCGAACGTGACGGGAATCGCGAGTGACAGCGGCGGGCTCGTTAGATCGGGGCGGCGGCTAAAATACGGGGAGGAATTTTTCGGATTAACGTCCGGCTGAGGGGATGATGAGATGTGTAATTGGTTCGCGCGTAATGTATGGATCGGTCGGGGCATTTTGTTGGGGTCATTACGGTTGGTTGTGCGAGTAATGTGAATCGCGGGGTGCTTAGTGTAAGGCGGAGAAACCTTTTGATGTCCCATGTCTGATGACGGTAAGTGATTTGGACCGTTTATTTTGTAAGCGGTGTAAGTCCATTTTTGAAAATAATGAGATATCACGCAATGTATACTTAATTTAAGGTAAACTTTTTATGTATATCTAGTTAGCCTTATCGACATAAACTAACTATAGAAAGAAAAGATTTCGCCGTCCAATATGTGGACCGTTTATTTTGAAAGTGGTGTAAGTCGATTTAAAAAAAAAGTGACATGTCACGCAATTTATACTTAATTTAAGGTAAACTTTTCATGTATATCTAGTTAGTATTTAATTTCGTAAAAAATGCCCATGTTTTGTACAATTTAAAATTGGTCCACCTTTCAAAAATATAACCTTGCAAAAATTACCGCCACCAATGAATTTGGTATAATTTGTGGTAGCATTGGGTTTTCTATTCATAGTTTGAACACCATGCCGGAGTACTCGTTCAACATTACTCATTCCTGCATTGTAATAATTTGTCAACAGCGTGACGATCTTCTTATCTTTCCACGCCAAAATCACATTATTGTTTCTATGATAGACCACGATTGATTTTCCTTTGGGAAGTTGTCGTTTTCTTATTGCATCTGGCAATTCTTTTCTATTAGTTAGTATTGTCCCAGTCAAATGACATTTGGACCGTTTATTTTGAAAGTGGTTTAAATTCATTTTTGAAAATAATGAGATATCACGCGATTTATACTTAATTGAATGTAAACTTTTTATGTATATCTAGTTAGTATTTAATTTCTTACAAAATGCCCATGTTTTGTACAATTTAAAATTGGTCGGAAAAAGAAATTTCGTAATCATTGATTATAAAATGATGTAAGTCCAATTGCTGGTTAGTAGCCTGTTATTTTACATTTGTTTTATAATATATTACATGTCATATTACGTGTCAAGAGTTACTAACTTGGATTATTTAGTTTACTCTCATCCTAAAATGGATAATTTAATATTAACATCATATAGTGATATAGGTCAAAACAAATGGTATAACAATATTATTTCATGACGATTGAAAATATTTATTTTATTTAATGTTAAATAAATTCATAGAGAAATAAAGCCCACGAATATAAACAAAGGAATAATCTTAGAATCGGAGGATGAACACAATTCCACTATGAAAAACAAATTAACGAAACGTAAAAAGAGAAGAAGAATTATAGAGGTAGAATCTTCATCAGATAAGGATATTGTTACTGAGAACTTAGATTCGGCAGAACAAAATAAAGGAAAATATATGCAACGAATAAGCAAAATTAAGTGAAATACCGGACAAAGGCACTATACAAAAAGAGGAAAATTCATTCCAGTAGTCCAAATGAAATTTGAAAAATCGCCCTGGCGCCTTTGTACCAAGATGCCAGGCCTATTACATATGAAAAATATAAAGCTATCAAGCAGTCATTATCTTATATAACTTCGCTGCATCATAAATATTTCAAAACACTGCCATATGCAGAGCATAAGTAAATACTACCAATATCTTGTCATTTTAACAACCTAATTAACATCTAAAATTAAAAATACTACTTCTATTTTATATCTTGTCATTATTTGTAAATAAAATTGGATTAATATGAAGTATATTTTATGTAATATTTAATTTTTTAAATTGAAGTAAAACGATTTTTACAATCGTCTAATTTTGAAAGTGGTGTAAGTTCATTTGCAACCCGTAAATATACATTAGTTTAGTAAAATTCGCCTAAAATAAATGTATATAACCAAATTACATATTTATAAATCAGTAAAAACATGACCGGACTTCATATAATTTACCTAAATTTTTGAATTAACAGATATGCTGCTAACCTTTAATTTTCTCGAAACAAGAGAAAATGGACTTACATCTCTTTCAAAATAAGAATTGCTATAATTAAACGTTGATATATAGAAAATATATTTTCATAAATATTAATATTGAATTAAAACAATTATTTTATTAAATAATTTTATAAACATTATATTGCTACTTTCTCGCAAGTGGCCGACTGTGGTACAAGTGCTACCTTTTGGGTATGTATAAATAATATATTATTGTATACAATGTTTTTTATTTGAATATTGAAAACGTAAACAATAAATGGCAGAGTCAGTTCATTTATATAGATGCTGAACATGTAATTGCGTACATATGTATATAAAATACATTAACAATATCGAGTATATTCTACGCGGAAACTTTTTGAAACAAATCCAAAACAGTTTCGAGTTCTATCTAAAACATATTTACAGAAAACAGTTGCAAAACAGAAAAACGTCAACGCAATACAGAAACGTCTTCCAACACACATAATACGTATTGACACTTGCAATTAATAAATTTTCCCCATTCATCACGCTAATTGAATGAACGCAACGTTGTCTATTGCTATTACACACTACACAACATTAAATACATTTCCGCGTGGACAGTTCTCTGACCCCAAAAGTCCATTAACAGCAAATACATGTCCGGTTATATACTTCAATATTCATTTGATCGCGATGAAGACATCGACAGCAACGGGCCAATGTATCTACGAACACAGATATCACGTCTCGAAAGATGCCCTCGACAGAGACAAAGTAGGGAAGGAGAATTGTCGGCAAAGAGAGAACTTCGAAACTCAAACACGCGAATTTGTCCGGAAATCCTTGGATCGTATGTAACGGCTCAAGGAGGGTCTTAGAGTATGCGAACTATAATCCGGAATGAATCTGGCTCACACGTTCGTACGTTCGCTCGATACTTGCGCACTTTTGTGCGGGGAAAGAAGTTCGCGATAAAAGCTGCCATAAATGTGCCGCTGGCTGTTTAACACATTGACTGCCACGTGGGCGGTATATGGATGACATAGTTGACTGTTCGGGGACAGAATGGTCTATTTTCATCGCAGATTACTGTTTGTTCATTGGCACTGGGGCGGGACAACGTACGAGGCCAAGGTTGATTGTTTCAGAGACGAGAACGTAACAGTTCTCATGTATTTATAGTCACATCTTCTGAATTGTTGGATCCAGGACGCAGCGATGGTGGCATTTTTTAAATAGGAGGTAGTCTTTTTCATTTCACGAAAGAGCAGTCGGGGGGCTTTTAGTTTTCATTTAGTTTAAGAGCTACTTTTCATGTTTTTGATATATACTTCTATAGTCTTATAATATATATAATATCTATATAAATATATCTATATAATTCTTGACTGTATTTCCAGGGAATTATAAATTTTGAAGAGGGGTTCGGATTTTTATGGATTCATTTACATCCTTTCCTGAATTCCATAATATTGAGTAGATTGGAAAATATTTATTTTTCGACCCCGTTTTAAAGACACTTTTTGCATTTTTGTAATATATTTTTCGCTATACTTTTTAACCTGATTTATCTTAATCATACGAATGATATATGTTCGGCGTTAAATGACATTTAAACATTTTCACATATATACTGTTATCTATTAAAAATATTTGTCAAAATTGTACTCTGAACTAATGAATAAAATACAATAAGAGGCTGTTACGTGAAATGAGATTTTATCAATATTTCGAGATTATTTTTCTTATCTTCAACTGAGAATCCCTATGATACTTCAAAAGTTGCACAATGTTCGCTCAGAACGCAATAGGCACAGAGGAATATCCTTGTACAAGGTCCAGTTATCAGTTCATTGACAATGGAGCACGTATTTCCTTTGCTCGACTTCAAAGGCGGAAAAGATTATCTGTATCTACCTACACAACGAACATCAAACTTTGTCATTTGGTTACGGATCAAACACAGTGGTTGTCGATAGACATACATATGTTATTGCATTCCAAAACTAAAGCCCATGTTTCCAGCGCTTACTTTTATTGTGTTTAATATCGAACACATCAATTTTAAATTTTCGTTTGATCTTGCGTGATTTTTGTATTGTATATTGTTTCTCTTAATTCTTATTGAAGTTAAGGTTTTTAGCGATTCATGAACATTTGGAATCGGGTTTTGTATTTTAGGCTTGAATCCCAAAAACCTTACAAACTAAATTCATGTGGATTCCACGTCCTTTAGATCCTCAGATCCTCCGATGCCTTTTACTTTTAGTTAGTTTAGTTCCGATTCTGTCACTCCTGTTTGTCGGAGGAGACTCCAATCCCTACAATATCCATACACACACAAACATATATATATATATATATATATAAAATTATATATGTAATATAACATATGGACCGTTTATTTTAAAAGTGGTGTAAGTCTATTTAAAAAAAAAGAGATACCACGCAATTTATTTTTAATTTATTGTAAACTTTTTACGTATAACTAGTTAGTATTTAATTTCTTAAATAATGTCCATGTTTTGTACAATTGAAAATTTGTCGGTAAAAGAAATGAAACACGCTTAATCATTGATTAATGAAAGTGGCATCGTAAGTCCATAATTTCATTAAAAGGGTCATTTTACATTTGTTTTATATTATGTGTCATATTACGTGTCAAGAGTTATTAATTTAGACTACTCATTTTATTTTCCTCCGAAAATGGATAATTTCACATTAATATCAAATAGTGATAAAAGTAAGAACAAATGGTGAGTCAATATTATTTTATGACGATTGAAAATATTTATGTTATTTTATTTTAAATAGATTCACACACAAATAAAGCCCATGAATATAAACAAAAGAATAATTTTAGAATAGGAGGATTAAGACAATTCCACTATGAGAAACAAATTTACGAAACGTAAAAAGAGAAGAAACATTATAGAAGTAGAATCTTCATCAGATGAGGATATTGTTACTGAGAATTTAGATTCTGCAGAACAAAAAAATGGAAAATAATTAAAATATCAAAATATCATATTTAAATAAAATTCATTCCAGCAAACCAAATAAAATTTGAAAAAATTGCTCTGGCGCCTTTCTACCAAGATGCCAAGCCTATTACTTATAAAAACTGTAAAGATATCAACCAGTTATTATCTTATATAAGTCCGGCGCATCATGAATATTTCAAAACACTGCCACATGCAGAGCATAAGCAAATACTACCAATATTCGCTACTCATTTCCCTTCTTTTCAACTCAACTTTCCTCGTGCCCGATCCCAATTCCTTCGCGTGATCGGCGTAAGTCTAACCCGGTGCAAAACTCCCGAATTTCGGTATCCTCCAAATTCTGACAGCCCCCCGCGTTTAAATTCGTCCTACCTATTTCTGTCCCATCCTCAAAACGATGCCTTTATACTTGCACTCTTGAGACTCTCCAAAAATAGCTTTCAGTACATTCATAATGGTTCCACGATTCCGTTCCCTAATTCTCCGTGACCATTTTCGAGCACGTTTCTAACGTCTTTATTACTTCAGCGTCGCTCTTAGTCTTAATCTTCAATCAAGTACAAGTACCCGATTTCTCTTTTGGTAAAGACATGCGGCAACCACATGTCGCGCCAGTCAACAGCGAAAAAATGTAAACGCTGTATTTTCCGCAATGAGTGGGGTAAACTTTAATCCAATCATCAATTAACAACACCAGAAAAAACCACACCGATTGGCGAATTCCTCTCCTTCCCCAAAAACTTTGCACGAGCCCTTCCAAAACGACGAGAAGGGCACTCTGATTTGAACTCTCCAACCGAAAACACGCGTCATGAACCAGTCCATTGCAACGTAACGCAAGACTTACACTCAACATTCAACACGCGAACACTACATTAACACGACATAGTAACTTAGTATCCAAAACCGATTGTTATCTATTTTTAGAGAAAACATACGTTTCGTTATCTTCGTACAAAAAAAATTATTCTCATCACCCTAAACGGTCATGAGAAAACGCGCATAATTCAGGTGGCACAACGCGTCGAGGACTTACAACCCTCGTAAAATCGACGACACAGAAGTTGCGATTCTCATTTGAACAGTGCGCGAACGTTGCGTCGACGAGGAGACGTTGTTAGAGTGGGCCCGGCGGCCTGAAATACGAGGGCATTTGAAAAGTTCCGGCCTTATCGACATAAACTAACTATAGAAAAAAAGTTTTCGCCGTTCAATATGGAGACCGTTTATTTTGAAAGTGGTGTAAGTCGATTTTTTAAAAAAATGAGATATCACGCAATTTATGCTTAACACTTGGCATGCGGGCAACGTATTTTTACGTTTTTTGTAGTCTGTCACTGGAGCGCGGGTCACGTAAAAATACGTATTTAGTTGATTTGGTGCGTTGTTAGTGGATATCCACCACAAATCGCTAAATACGTATAATTAAAATGTGTGACATTATATGGCCCGTTATTTGCGTTGCTAGGCAACGCTTTGCATTTGTTTTCCCATAAGTTATGATTGTTGAGTTACTCGATCTTTTGCTGAGTTATTTCGTCTTCAATCGAATCCTTAGCTCCAGAACGTGTTTTATCAATTTGAAGCTTGATTTTTTATTATTGATTACAAAATTGATCAAATGAGACGTTGAGAAAAAGATAGTGATGAAGAAATATGCGCTGACAAATTATCGGACTTTTCGTATGATAGTGTGGAAAACTTTAAAAATCGCTTATTTTTATGATTTCGTGAAAATATCGTTTGTTTTTTGTTAAATAATCATACAGTATATATTTAAGTGTGAAATAAAAAAAGTTTCGTTCATAAAAACGAAGTAGTTTCCGATTTACAGCGATTTTTCTGAATAACCAAACTTTCGCGCGATTCAAGAAAAAACGCCCGCTGCACGCGAAATTCGGCGGCGAAGTATACCCGCACGCCAAGTGTTAATTTAATGTAAACTTTTTATGTATAACTAGTTAGTATTTAATTTCTTAAACAATTTCTTAAACAATGCCCATGTTTTGTACATTTTAAAATTGGTCCACCTTTCAAAAATATAACCTTGCAAAAATTACCGCCGCCCATGAATTTGGTATAATTCGTGATAGCATTGGGTTTTCTAATCACAGTTTGAATACCATACCGGAGAACTCGTTCAACATTACTCATTTCTGCATTGTAATAATTTGTCGACAGCGTGACGATCTTCTTATCTTTCCACGCCAAAATCATATTATTATTTCTATGGGAGGCTAACATTATCGACGTAAACTAACTATAAAAAAAAAGTTTTCGCCGTCCGATATATGGATTGTTTATTTTGAAAGTGGTGTAAGTCGATTTAAAAAAAAAATGAGATATAACGCAATTTATGCTTAATTTAATGTAAACTTTTTATGTATAAATAGTGTGGGACCGAATATTAGAAGATTCGCGAATTTTAATGATTTCGCCGTATCGAATGTTTATAAGTTAAAGTGTGATGTATGTGTGATATATTAAGTGAGCGACGACGCATATAACAAAAGAAGATTGAAGATGCCGTTGTTTCATACGGGCGGTCGTAGCTGGACAAGCAAAGACGAAGGACGCACCTTTGGCAGTCGCGCTTGTAAGAAGTTCAGTTGTGTGTGTGTGTGTGTGGAATTGTATTTTGACTCTTTTTTAATTATACCTTATCCAAGTTTGATTAGAATTATTTAATTAATACCTGGAACCTACAATAGTTAGTATTTAATTTCTTGAAGAATGCCCATGTTTTGTACAATTTAAAATTGGTCCCCCTTTCAAAAATATACCGTTGCAAAAATTACCGCCGCCCATGAGTTTGGTGTAATTCGTGATAGCATTGGGTTTTCTAATCACAGTTTGAATACCATACCGGAGTACTCGTTCAACATTACTCATTTCTGCATTGTAATAATTTGTCAACAGCGTGACGATCTTCTTATCTTTCCACGCCAAAATTACATTATTATTTCTATGAGAGACTAACATTGATTTTCCTTTTGGAAGTCGTCGTTTTTTTATTGCATCTGGCAATTATTTTCTTTTAGTTAGTATTGTCGCAGTCAAATGACATTTGGACCGTTTATTTTGAAAGTGGTTTAAGTTCATTTAAAAAAAAAATGAGATATCACGTAATTTATACTTAATTTAATGTAAACTTTTCATATATAACTAGTCAGTATTTAATTTCTTAAAAATTGCTCATGTTTTGGTACAATTTAAAAGTGGTCGGTAAAAGAAATTGCGTAATCATTGATTATGAAAGTGGTGTAAGTCCAATTTTCAGTAGCGTGCCATTGTACATTTTTTTTATGTTACGTGTTATATTACGTGTCAAGAGTTACTAGTTTAGATTACTTATTTTATTTTTCTCCTAAAATTGATAATTTCATATTAACATCAAATAGTGATATAAGCGAGAACAAATGGTAAATCAATATAATTGTATAACCATACTTTTTATGAGGATTGAAAATATTTCATTTATTTAATTTTAAATAAATTCACACAGAAATAAAGCCCTTGAAGATAAACAGAAAAATTATCTTAGAATCGGAGGATGAAGATAATTCCACTATGAAAAACAAATTAACGAAACGTAAAAAGACAAGAAGAATTATAGAGATAAAATCTTCATCAGATGTGGATATTGTTACTGAGAACTTAGATTCTGCAGAACAAAACAAAGGAAAATATATGCAACAAATAAATAAAATTAAGCGAAATACTGGACAAAAAGAGTAAAATCATCCCAGCAATCGAAATATAATAAAATTTGCAAAAGAATTGCCAGGTCTATTACTTATGAAAAATATAAAGATATCAAGCAGTCATTATCTTATTTAACTCCGGTGCATCATAAATATTTCAAAACACTGCCACGTGCAGAGCATAAGTAAATACTACCAATATCTTGTCATTATAACAATTCAATTAACGTGTAAAATTAAAAATATTACTTCTATTTTATACCTTGCCATTACTTGTAAACAAAATTGGATTAATATGAAGTATATTTCAAGTAATATTTGATATTTCAAAATTTAAATGAAACAATTTTTACAATTGTCTAATTTTGAAAGTGGTGTAAGTCCATTTGCAGTCCGTAAATATACATTAGTTATTCAAATTCGCCTATAACAAATTTATGTAACCAAATTACATATTGATAAATCAGTAGAAACATTGCCAGACTTCATATAATTTACCTACATTTTTTAATTAACAGATATGCTAACCTTTAATTTTCTCGAAAAGAGAGAAAATGGACTTACACCACTCTCAAAATAAACTGTGCATATAACGTTGGCAAATGTAAATCGTAAAAATGGCAAGTCATTCTGATCATTACTTTGTCTACGGCATTCTTCCAAAGTAGTGAGCTGACAATGTCTATGGACAATGGATAAAATTAAGTATCGCGCGGCGATAAAATTCCTCCATTTGAAAGGGAAAAAGACTAAAGAAGTAAAAGATGAGTTAGACTCTGTATATGGTAAAATGTATCGAGTTGCAGGGAGACTTCGGCAAGAAATAAATTTTGTTTTGCATTGAAATATGGACTATATATTTTGAAAGTGGTGTAAGTCCATTTGTTTAAAAAATTAGATATCACGCAATATATGCTTAATTTAATGTAAACTCTTTATGTATAACTAGTTACTATTTAATTGGTTAAAAAACGCTCATGTTTTGTACAATTTAAAAGTGGTCGATAAAAGAAATTGCGTAATCATTGATTATGAATGTGGTGTAAGTCCAATTTCCGGTAGCGTGTCATTTTACATGTAGGATCGAAAATTCGCGAAAGAAAAGTACGTATCGCATACAACAAAGGAAGGTCAAATATGTTGTTTTCATATTAGTCAGTCGAAGCCGAACGATCAAAGACGAAAGACGAAGCCCGTTGAGCAAAGACGCACTTAAAGACGTAAAAGACGTGAACAATTCGAAAGACGTATTTCAAGGTTTTCACAATTTCTCCCGGGTATGCGAAATTTGTGTTATCTTTAGATTTCTTGTAATAAACTATTTTCTTTCTTTTTTCGATTATAAAAGGGAAAATCATTTTTATTCTAACTTTTCCCTAGATACATTTGTTTTATATTATGTGTCATATTACGTGTCAAGAGTTACTAGTTTAGATTACTTAATTTATTTTCCTCCTTATGTTCCTCCTAAAAATTATAACAATATTATTTTATGACGATTGAAAATATTTATTTTATTTAATTTTAAATAAATTCACACAGAAATAAAGCCAGTGAAGATAAACAAAGGAATAATCTTAAAATCGGAGGATCAAGATAATTCCACTGTGAAAAACAAATTAACGAAACGTAAAAAGAGAAGAAGAATTATAGAAGTAGAATCGTCATCAGATGAGGATATTGTTACTGAGAATTTAGATTCTGCAGAACAAAATAAAGGAAAATACATATATTTGCGTATCTTGCTATGGCGCGATGGCTGACTTGGGTTAGTCAGATAAAGGATAGAGCCATCGCTTCGACATCGGTACCTTTTTAACTGTTTGATATAATATAACGGATGCAATCGTTTGGAATATCAAGTGTGTGCTGTAACGTATGTTATACTAAATAATTTTATGTTACTACTCCATGCCATTGTATGCAATCATGAAAATTCGTTTTCTGTACTTAAACGTTTTGATTACTATCCTAATAATCGTAACAAAACTCGTAATAATCGTACCAACATTCAATTTTATAATTAAAGTGTTTACTACTTTATTTAAGTTTTATAGTAATGTTATTTATGGTACATATAGTGCAGTATTATAGAGTGTCATTGTACGAAATAATGAAATTTCGTTTTCCCTACTTAAACGTTTCGACCACTATCGTAATAATCCTACCAAAATTCGATTTTATCATTAATTTTTTACTACTTTTGTTAGGTTTTGTAGTAATATAATTTATAGTATATATAGTACAGTTTTATACTATATAATTAGGTTTTATAGTAATTATGTTTTATCCAAAGCTCCCAAGTACCCCCTGCACATACTAAACACCACACAACTCCATTACTAAGCGTGTACTGTGACATATTATATACTAAACGATTTTATGTTACTGCTCCATTCCATTGTACAAAAAATCATGAAAATTCGTTTTCTGTACTTAAATATTTTGATCACTATCGTAATAATCATAATAAAACTTATAATGGTCGTTATAATAATATCATTTACCGTATATATAGTACACTTTTATAGTATATAATTAATATAATTAATTATATAATATAATTATAGTATATAATATTACAGTATAAATAGTATATAATTAGGTTTTATAGTAATTACGTTTCATCCAAAGCGCCAACAACCCCTTTACACCCTACCCCCACACAACTCCATTACTACCCCGCGTTCTCCCAATATTTAAACTACACTTCCACCTACTGCCCCATGAAATCACTTGAAATCCGCAAGCCACTCTACCCTTTCGCGCGCCGCCCCATAAGCATATCCGCCATCACTCGACTGCGTTCACGTCCACCCCCGCATCACATCGCACACGCGTGAACTGCCTTCAACCAACTATAGCAAAATTCAGAAAAAGCGGGTCGCCATCGATATAAATACGGCGAACGAAAGGTACGACTTCCCATACTACCCATACGCAGGTTCGGCGGTATGCGGATGGAGGGAGATGTGCAGAAGATGGAGAGAATAGGGCGAGAGATAGAGGCGGCCAAGTGACACGGCCCTGTTTTAGCAGCTCCAGCCACTGTCAGTGGCAAGAAACAAAAGCCCTACGGCAGCCAGCCCCAGGGTCGAGATAAAATGGAAATGTATGTAGCGCACGTTATAGCTATGTGCCCGGTACATGCGCTAGTATGTATCGGTGAAGCTGTCGTATGGAGCGGGGCGTTTCAAAAGTTTCGCGCGATACTTTCCTTTCGGCGAAATATGGCGGGAATTTGTTTAGTTGCGTAGAGTTTTATGGGGGCGGACGCCTGACGATTGAGGTGTTTACGGGATGGTTGTATGTGAGTGCTATATGTATTAGTGCATCCGCTGTGTAATACGTTTCGTTTCGGAAGATACAAATATATGACAATGCGGAGTCGGAATAGAGTAAATTAGAAAGTATATTTTTTTCTCTGTGTAAATTTAAACCTTAATATTTTAGAATGTGCTTTTTGTTTGGGAATGTATGTATGTTTGTGCGCGTATATAATATTAGATGTATGCGCTTTGTTCAGTTTTAACTGACTTTTTTATTTCAAACTACATTTTCTTTCCAGATTGACAATATGCTGTCTTTTCAAAACCTGCTGCGGACCAATCGCATAGTGTCACCATACTACAAAGCTATTTTTATTTCTTTAATAACCATGTGTAGAGGGCACGGAAAAATTCTTTATCATTTTTTGTTCAACTTGGATTTATAACAGTATCTTCTCACATTTTAAACAAAAAATAATCGTAACCATAATACGTTGAAGAAAGCTTTCGTACTCATGTCAACAAAGTAACCTTGTAAGAGTTAAGGAATATTTACATTATGTTAATTATCTTATAACGTTATAGTGGCAATGACACTAAAGAGCACTGTGTTTAACACTATCGTTCTATTTCTACAGGCTTCAATTTAATCATCCACATTATCACTAATCTGCTCAAACTCATATTGCAAGGGTTAAGAAATCCATGTAATTCCGCTGACATCATATGTTGACAACAGCTGCACTTTTCTTCAAATTAAAACAAAAAAGAAGCGCTCCCCGCAAATTTTGTTTTGTTGCTACAAAGGTTGACATCGTTTGAGAACAAAGAAAATTTGTTGCTTACACTTGAGTGAAATGAAACAGACTGATTTTTAGAGGGAAATGATGAAATTTTAACATGAATATAGTAGCAAGATTCTCCGATAGGATTTAAGGGGGTATTGCAATGTAACGGGTCGAAAAACTCGATTTTTTTTTAGCATATTTTGATACTTTATTGTCATAGAATTAATATTCCGGAGTCGGTCTACGCCAGCGCAATAAAAAATTTTTTAATGGGTGCAAAACCACCAGTATAAATAAATACACAAGTATTTTTAAACGATAAAAGAAATTCCTAGGCCATACCTTTTCAGGAAAAAAAAGTTTGCTCAATTATATGCAACAGTTTCTGAGAAAAAAACTGTTGAAAATTTGCTTTTTTTTTTAGGCGTTCACATTGGAATACCCCCTTAAAACTTTATCAACCGCTATTGACAGGAGATGCCACTCACTAACGACCGACTCTGTTTTGGATATCGCGCAGGAATTGAGTACGTGCCTATTTGTAAAATTCTATAACTCAAAAATATTGTTTGTGTTGTTCAGAATTCTTCGGTTTCAAAGCAGCGTAACTTTATTGTCATTTAGAATTGTCATAATCTCATTTGATATTTATTTTATCTAATGTAACCGTTGACCACTGAAAATCCGATTAATCGGCTAGCGGTATATAACCGTTAGAACCGAAAAGCCGATTAATCGGCTAGCGGTCAATAAAGTGATAAATACTCGTAACATCATCTTACGTAAATCCGTCAAAACTTATTTGTACACCCAATAACACCATTAGAACCCTGCCACTTTGATCCGACGTTCCTAAATTGACTCGGCCACATTAACCCATTTGCATCATTTGACGGAATAATCCGCAAACAAAAACTGACCATTATCACCGGGAGCGGATAAATCCGCACACAATAATTTTTGTTTTCAGCTTATCAACAATCGTTAAAGAGCCTGTACGATAAACAAACAATAAAGAGTTTTGTGTAAAATATTATTTTTCTTACTTTTCTGGTTGTAAGTTCAAAATAAAATTTAACAAAATTAGGTGACCATAATGAATTACAGGTTGTATTCGGATTCAAGCATAGAAATGCAAATATCCCGTAAGCGTAAACGTGCCATAGCTCTAATAGATAGTAGTGAAGATGACCAGCCCGGTAATATTGAAACTGTAGATTTCTTATGGGAAAGACGAAATTGTATGCCAACATTACATGATTTTACTGCCGTAAGTGGTGTAACCATCAACGTCAATGGAATGTCCAGGCGCGATGTTTTCGAATTATTTTTCCACGTAGCGCTAGTCCAAAAAATAATTCTGGAAAATACGAGGAATATACAACAATTTGAATAACCCTATAACACTATTTCTAATGAGAATAAACACTAAAAGTCTTCCTTGCGCATGCTGGTATCGGCAACGTTTAGCTGCGCATGTCGGATTTTTTATTAAGATTGCGGATTTAGAGCGATGATGCAAATGGGTTAACTTTCGCCCAACCATCAACTAACAAAATAACGTCGTAGTGTCAATAACAGGAAGCTGCATCGCCGGCGTCAGTAGCAGCAAACATGACCGTTATTAACGCCGTTTCCACTCCCGCATTCCTCCATTTAATCGCCCGCACTAACTTCCGTCGGCACAAAGCGTCGGCCTCCTCTCCTCCTGGCGAAACTTCCGAACGCATAAAGTGCGCGGCGCAAATAGCGTTTCGCGTCGGCCATGAAAAAGCGCGAATCGCAAAAAGGATTACGCGCGAGACAACGTGCACTCGTTTCCATAAAGATGCGAGTTCATATTTACGGCGACGTTTCGGCGCTTTATCGCGTTTTTGCCGGCGGTGCCGGGAGAAATGGAGTGTCCCGTGATCGATCGAAAGTCGTTCGCGAGTGGCAACAATGAGAGGGTTGACAGCACTTGCGTCATTAGAGGGTGCGCTATCCAGTTCGTTCTTTTCGCAAGAAACAACGGATAACAATGTCGGGCGGCGAGTCGAAAAGGAGGAAGGGATGAAACGTTATCACGCACCCCTCGTTCGCCCTGCTTTCCTGTAAGCCTGGCGCACATGCAGGCACGTTTAAAAAGTTTTTCGGATGACGGATCGCTGATGAGGGAAGTGTGATAGAGGAAGTTGCCGCTGGAAATCATTTGGTAAGAGTCGAAGTTGGTAGAAATGTTCGAATGCAGGGAATAAGTCGGAAGTTCAGGGCGTTTGACGTCGGTGAAAGCAGTTTGGTAAATGCCAAGACGAATAATTAAAATTGCTATAGCTGAATGTTTGAATGATATGAATATGCCGCAGGGTTTTTGGTACAAATAAATTGTTAAGGGCTATGTTTAATCATTTAAATTGATGCGTTTTTTAAAATTGCTATAGCTGAATAATGAAATATGCCGCAGGGTTTTTGATAGGAATAAATTGTTAAGGGCTATGTTTAATTATTTAAATTGATGCGTTTTGTAGAGCTTCGAATGATATGGAGAAGTCGGAAGTTCAGGGCGTTTGACGTCGGTGAAAGTAGTTTGGTGAACGTCAAGACGAATAATTGAAATTGCTATAGCTGAATCTTTGAATGATATGAATATGCCGCAGGGTTTTTGGTAGGAATAAATTGTTAAGGGCTATGTTTACTCATTAAATTGAAATTGATAGAGGAAGTTGCCGCTGGAAATCATTTGGTAAGAGTCGAAGTTGGTAGAAATGTTCGAATGCAGGGAATAAGTCGGAAGTTCAGGGCGTTTGACGTCGGAAAAGCAGTTTGGTGAACGTCAAGACGAATAATTGAAATTGCTATAGCTGAATGTTTGAATGATATGAATATGTCGGAGGGTTTTTGGTAGGAATAAATTGTTAAGGGCTATGTTTAATCATTAAATTGAAATTGATAGAGGAAGTTAACGCTGGGAATCATTTGATAAGAGTCGAAGTTAAGAGGGGGTAATAATGTTCGAATGCTGGGAATAAGTCGGAAGTTCAGGGCGTTTAACGTCGGTGACAGCAGTTTGGTAAATGCCAAGACGAATAATTGAAATTGCTATAGCTGAATGTTTGAATGATATGAATATGTCGGAGGGTTTTTGGTAAGAATAAATTGTTAAGGGCTATGTTTAATCGTTAAATTGAAATTAATAGAGGAAGTTGCCGTTGGAAATCATTTGGTAAGAGTCGAAGTTAAGAGGGGGTAGTAATGTTCGAATGCTGGGGATAAGTCGGAAGTTCAGAGCGTTTTACGTCGGAAAGTAGTTTGGTAAACTTCAAGACGAATAATTGAAATCGCTATAGCTGAATGTTTGAATCATATGAATATGCCACAGGGTTTTTGGGACAAATGAATTGTTAAGGGCTATGTTTAATCATTTAAATTGATGCGTTTTGTAGAACTTCGAATGTTGTAGAGAAATTGGAAATTTAGAGATTCTGCTGATGCCGATTGGAATAATTTGTAAAATGGTGACATATATATAGTAAAGTAAAAAAATATAAATGGTATAGTAAAAAATAGTAAAACAGTAATATAGTAATATATATATAAAATGAAGTGTAAATAAAAAAAAAAGTGTAGAAATGAATGCCTGACAACCGAAAAAAGGCATATTTTCACATCTACGTCATGTGTGCATCGATTGATCCTCATCCTCACTTATTCGCTAAAGAAAGCGCGTGTCCGTCTCAAGCATTAATAATTAACTGCATTACGCGAGTTCTCGGAATGAGACGATGATGGGAAATGAATAATACACGAATTATTAAAGTTAAACAAATTTAAAAAGTATTTAATGAAAGCAATCCAAAGAATCTATCAACCATCTGCTTCGATTGGCGTACCACTTCTGACTCTTTACAATTTTCCGATGAAATGCTCCGGTGCCAAGAAATGCGACACTTTGCCACCCCTTCATTGCCCTTCCCTTTTCCAAACAAAAATTCGTAGCGACAGGTGCGCATCACAGGTATTTTGATTATAACTTATCGTATTCCGTACAACAATGTTTATTTCAGTGCCGGACATCACTTAAGACCCCTTTGAAATTCGCCGCAAATTAATTTTCCGCTAACACGCGTGTTAGAATCAAGAGAAGAGATAAATGGCAAAATCTTTATTTTACCATAACCAGTCCGAACTCTTTACAATTCTTCGGTGGAATGCCGAGGTGCCAAGGAATGCGACACTCTACCACCCTTTCCCTTTTCCAAACAAAAATTCGTAGCGACAGGTGCGCATCACAGGTATTTTGATTATAACTCATCGCATTTCGTACAACAATGTTTACTTCAGTGCCGGACATCACCTAAGACCCCTTTGAAATTCACCGCAAATTTATTTTCCGCTAGCACGCGCGTTAAAATCAAAATAAGAGATAAATTGCGAAATCTTTATTTTACCATAACCAGTCCGAACTTTTTACAATTCTCCGATGGAATGCCCAGGTGCCAAGCAATGCGACACTGTACCACCCCTTCATTCCCCTTCCTTTTTCCAAACAAAAATTCATAGCGAAGGAGGCCCCTCGCGACAGGTATTTCGATTATGACCCATCGCATTCTGTACAACAATGTTTATTTCAGTGCCGGACATCACCTAAGACCCCTTTGAAATTCGCCGCAAATTTATTTTCCGCTAACACGCGTGTTAGAATCAAGAAAAGAGATAAATTGCAAAACTTTTATTTTACGATAACCAGTCCGAAGCCTTTACAATTTCCCGGTGGAATGCCGAGGTGCCAAGGAATGTGACACTGTACCACCCTTTCATTCCCCTTCCTTTTTCCAAACAAAAATTCATAGCGAAGGAGGCCTCTCTCGACAAGCATTTTGGTTATGACTCATCGCATTCCGTACAACAATGTTTACTTCAGTATCGGACATCACTTAAGACCCCTTGAAATTCACCGCAAATTTATTTCCCGCTAACCCGCATTTACATCATCACTTACATCCTACATATCCACAGCGGCCAAGGGTTAATTCCGCCCAATAAAATGACAGGCAAATGCGCTGGCCGGCCGTCTAGCTGCGAGGTCGAGACGCGTCGCAGGTCACTTACCAATTAGAACGCGGCCTCTCTCTTTCTGCCTCTTCGGCCCCTCGCATGCACTCCGGATCCTCGGAGTTTTCGGTCAGAGGATTACTCCGCGCAACGTGCCCGATTACATTAGCATCGGTCGCTCCTGACGTCAGCGGACAATCTTTCTCCACCCCTGACGTCTGCGGAAGCCTGCATCCCTACATTTCCACCCCCTACAAGCGCACCACCCCCCGCGGCCTTCTCGTTTTTCTTTTCGCTCGCGTGTTCAATCATGACGACCGATCGATAGGCGAGCGAATGTGTATTGTGCGCGGAGGCGAAGATTGGGGTAGTTCAGATGATATCTGCAGATGAAAATGTGAACGGCAACGAACGTATTGCCGGGGGTGATGAGATGCGCATTGATTTTACCAAGGCGTCTGCTATTCCAGCCGTTTTCGGACGCGGTCATGGATTACGGGATGGCCGTTTTTGGACACGTTTCGCAGAGGGGTTAAATGCGGATGTTGGCCGAAGCCAGAAATGTGCAAGATGCTGCTGCTACTGCAAAGGTTCTTGCGCTGGTGGAGATAGGGACCGTATGTTTTCTTAGGCGCATTTGTCTGAACGGGTCCGCTGAAAGGCGCAAGAGATTTTACTGAAGATCCAAAGTATTCGCAAAGGGTAGCAATAATTATTTTGTAAATGCAGTTGTTGTTAGAATAGTGATGTGATCCTTTAGTCTCCAATGCCTGCAAATTATTTACATTTTGCATAATTCAGTCAAACGTTCTAGTATTTCATAGGATCGCTGTTCGAATACGGCAAAATACGCACGGCAGTCACTTATTAAGTGTTACACAACGACACATTTAGACATTTTGCAACTGTCATAAATAAATATACAATTTAGAGTAATTAATATGTCAAATTAAAATTCTCAGTAATTTTATTCAGAATGATAAATTTTAAAACAAGTGTCGGCACACAAACCCACGTTTCAGTTTCGCCATTCATAATTAGGTTCGCGTCTTTTGTCGTTTGTATTGAAAAACGACACACCTACTTCGGCTTTTTCCTACCGATTTATAAACCGAAGGAAAATGTCATTCTGTGCTAGAATAGTGATGCGATCCTTTGGTTTCCAATACCTGCGCATTATTTATATTTTGCGTAATTCAGTCAAATGCTCTAGTATTTCATACCATCGCCGTTCTAATACAGCAACATAATGAAGTACTACAGAATATGATTGAACCGTTTAAAATTAAAATAATTCGAAGGTATCGGAAACCAAAGGATTGCACCACTATTTAATATTAATGTAAATGCAGTTATTGTTAGAATAGTGATGCGATCCTTTAGTCTCCAACGCTTGCACATTATTTACATTTTGCATAATTCAGTCAAACGCTCTAGTATTTCATAGCATCGCCGTTCTATTTTATAAATTCAGTTATTACTAGAATAGTGATGCGATCCTCCGCTAAAGTCACAAACCCTCAAACTTTAACCCTTTGACTGCCGTAATGGTTACCGCTGACCAGCGCAAGAGATTTTACTGAAGATCCAAAGTATTCGCAAAGGCTAGCAATGATTATTTTGTAAATGCAGTTATTGTTAGAATAGTGATGCGATCCTTTGGTCTCCAATGCCTGCACATTATTTACATTTTTCATAATTCAGTCCAACGCTCTAGTATTTCATAGCATCGCCGTTCTATTTTATAAATGCAGTTATTGCTAGAATAGTGATACGATCCTCTGCTAAAGTCACGAACCCTCAAACATTAACACTTTGACTGCCGTGATGGTCACCGCTGACCAGCGCAACAGATTTTACTGAAGATCCAAAGTATTCGCAAAGGGTAGCAATAATTATTTTGTAAATGCAGTTATTGTTAAAATAGTGATGCGATCCTTTGGTCTCCAATGCCTGCAGATTATTTACATTTTGCATAATTCAGTCAAATGCTCTAGTATTTCATAGCATCGCCATTCTATTTTATAAATGCAGTTACAATAATGCAGTACATCATAATAATACATTTATAATAATTAATACAGTAATAACCTCACTAAAAATGGAAAAAATACCCAATCGGTAGCATTTATAATTTTGTAAATGCAATTAATATTATATAGTCCTTCAATTCTTTGATCTCCGATACCGCCGCATTATTTTCATTTTGCATAATTCAATCATATTATGTAGTCCTTCATCACGTTGTAGTTTTAATATAGTAAAATACGCACGGCACGGCTTAATTTCGCGCAAACCTTTTTCTGTGTACGGCATACGTTCTGTAATATAAGATGACACATAAGAAAGCCACTATAGTGGCGCGTCGTTGAAAAAAATGAGAGCCGCAGAAATCGCTATGGTGGTGTAACGTTTCTAAGAGGTTAACATTGTAAGATATATTGGTCCCGAGCCTGTTGTATTTTACTACTTTGGACCTACTTGGGTATTTGCGAATAAATGTTAGTGGGTGGTCTTTAGTTTCGTTCATTTAATTTAGTTGTACTTTGGCTTTACGGTATGTTGTCGTTTATGTAAAATTAAACATAATGAATATATACATTGACGTCAAGTTATAGCAATTTGCACACGTTTAGTTAATTCTCTTCTTGTTCCCAACACCCGTTATTTCATGAATTTTAGTGCCATCGCTTGATCCTGGACGTCAAGATAAAAAAGGGACATCCTGACGACATAAACACTTCGACATACAGTCATTTAGAAGTGCGATATCAAAAATGATATATTTGTTCTCCTTACAATATTATATTAATTATAGCTGTGGGGTTGTTGGACGTTGGTCGATTTACTGCCAGTGTTTTATGTATCTTCCTCCCATTCCCTTATGCCCTCGTCAATTTCTTTTTACAGAGTTGCAAAGTCTCTCAACAAATTCTACATCTCTGTCGATTGACTTCACAAGTATTGCGAATTTTGTTACGTAATTATTCGTATTCGTTTATTGGCGAAAATACTCTTTATTTTTACATATCCCCATAAAAGGGAATCTAAGCGGTTGAAATCGGAGGATATTGGGAGCCACGTAATTTATTCAGCGCGTCTAATCCACCTTTGCCTGAATACCGCGTTTAAGTGCTCCGTCACATCATGTACGAAATGTTCCTGTTTCAACCCTTTCCTTAGAGCGTCCACGTCTGCAAATGTTTTGTCGGCGCTGAGAACTCTGCCGTAAGTGTCCAGTTCGTAGATACACGGAAGCAAAACATGCTTGCAAGCGCTGCGGAATCGATACAAGATACTGAGCAGCAATTAAAGTTGGTACTTGTATCCATGGGATGATAAATCAGCGCCGACTATAGTCGGCATTCGCATAAAGAGACAACGCCGACTATAGTCGGCGTTGTTAACCTCGGTTCATTGTGTGAATTTAGTCGACGGCTAATATTGAAAGGGTTAACCGTTTTCCTGCTCCATTTACCCTGTACGTATGTGAAAACTGCCACGGGCCAATGTATCGACACTGTACGTTTACGTTCAGATTATCGCTCCCTTGAGTGTCAAGTGGCTTTCACTTACATTTAGTCGTTATCACTAATGCATCGCCTTGCAGTCGTATTTCTTCTTTGTGGTAGGTCACTGGTCACTTTTACGAAGGGAAGCAAAAAATTGAAGTATCTTAATGGCTTATGCTTTCCAGAGTGCAAATATAATGCGGAAAATCTTACACCGTAATATAAAGATTTTACCTTCCGATTTAAAAGCAATATTATTTCATTAAAAAGACATTACTGTCGAAAATAATTATCGGCGCATAATTTACATAACTTAAACATAAAAGTTTACATTATGCGTAATTCAAAATTTTGCTATACTAAAATCGTGTTTCAAAATCCCTTAAATTTGAAAGGGATGAATAATACCATTTTCCCCCATGTAAGCGGAGTTTTCTCCTTCATGAAGGTATTCATAAAAGCACGCATATCAATTATTTCCGTGTACGCGTGGATGGACCCGGCAGTAAAAGGGTTAAAATTACGGAACTCTCCTCATTATCTTCGGAATAAAACTCGTCCCGTTCTTCGTCTTTTCGGGACACCCCATACAGCGGGCTGCAACGCTCAGGAACGAAACAGCGAAAAGGGAACGGCGATAATGTGCATGTAATACGCGGCGGTGCGATAATAATCGCCAGAGGGCCGCCAATTTATTCGATAATAATAATGACGCGAAATTGCACGGTCAGGTGCCCCGCTTCGAAATCGGCGAACGTGGTCGAAAAACAAAAAGCCCTGCTGAAAAGAGAGTATCAGGAGACCCCGCCGTAGTCGCTGCGGGTTTTTTTAATGGCGACGCAAAATTACTGCCGCACGTCAGGACAATGGCAACGCTCTTGTGCTTTCTCGTCGCGGGGTTACGATAATTATGCGATGCCGACGAAGTGTGCGGTCTTTAAGGAAATCATTGTTCGTGTGCAGAATTGCGTGTAAATACAGATAAAATGGATAAGCTGAATAATGCGGTTGACGTGTGCAAACGATGATTTTGGGGGGTATATGCACGAAATCGGACTGTTGCTTGAAGTGCGATTAATAAAGTTGTGGTCAAACATATTTCTGCTGGGTTTCTTGTAGTAGAATTAAGATAATTGCGAAATTCCGAAAAAAATCGAGTGGTCTTTAACAAACTATTGTCCGACTGCAGTATAACGTTTAAATACAGATAAAATGGATAAGTTCGATAAAGCAGTTGATATGTGCAAACGATGATTTTGAGGAGTAAATGTACGAAATATGTTGCTTGATGTGCGATTCATAAATTTGTGGTCAAACATATTTCTGCTGGTGTGCGTTTCTTGTAGTGGAATTACAATAATTGCGAAATGCCGACAAAAGTCGAGTGGTCTTTAACGAATCATTGTTTGACTGTAGAATAACGTGTAAATACAGATAAAATGGATAAGCTGAATAATACGGTTGACATGTGCAAACGATGATTTTGAGAGGTATATGCACGAAATCGGTCTGTTGCTTGATTTGCGATTAATAAACTTGTGGTCAAACATATTTCTGCTGATGCGGGTTTCTTGTAGTGGAATTAAGATAATTGCGAAATTCCGACAAAAGTCGAGTGGTCTTTAACGAACCATTGTCCGACTGCAAAATCACGTGTAAATATAGATAAAATGGATAAGTTCGATAAAGCAATTGATATATACAAACCACGATTTTGAAGGGTAGATGCACGAAATCGGACTGTTGCTTGAAGTGCGATTAATAAACTTGTGGTCAAACATATTTCTGCTGATGCGGGTTTCTTGTAGTGGAATTAAGATAATTGCGAAATGCCGACAAAAATCGAGTGGTCTTTAACAAACCATTGTCCGACTGCAGTATAACGTGTAAATAAAGATAAAATGGATAAGCTGAATAATACGGTTGACATGTGCAAACAATGATTTTGAGGGGTATATGCACGAAATCGGACTGTTGCTTGAAGTGCGATTAATAAACTTGTGGTCAAACATATTTCTGCTGGTGCGGGTTTCTTGTAGTGGAATTAAGATAATTGCGAAATTCCGACAAAAATCGAGTGGTCTTTAACAAACCATTGTCCGACTGCAGTATAACGTTTAAATACAGATAAAATGGATAAGTTCGATAAAGCAGTTGATATGTGCAAACGATGATTTTGAGGAGTAAATGTACGAAATATGTTGCTTGATGTGCGATTCATAAATTTGTGGTCAAACATATTTCTGCTGGTGTGCGTTTCTTGTAGTGGAATTACGATAATTGCGAAATGCCGACAAAAGTCGAGTGGTCTTTAACAAATCATTGTTTGACTGCAGAATAACGTGTAAATATAGATAAAATTGGTAAGTTCGATAAAGCAATAGATATGTACAAACCACGATTTCGAGGGATAGATGCACGAAATAGAACTGTTGCTTGATGTGCGATTAATAAACTTGTCGTCGAACATATTCCTGCTGGGTTTCTTGTAGTAGAATTAAGATAATTGCGAAATTCTGACAAAAGTCGAGTGGTCTTTAACGAACCATTGTCCGACTGCAGAATAACGTGTCAATATAAATAAAATGGGACAAAGTGGTTTATACGACAGGGTTTTAACTGGCAAATGCAGAAAACTAGATTATTGGTTTATGTGCGATCGGCAAACTGCCTTGAAGTCAAGTATACGTCCTTATGGTCATTCATAGTTACTCCTTTTCTAACTGCCGATCAATCATTAGGTCTCTGTTCAGTTTACGACTGCACTCGACTTCGAGATATGCTCGAAAACACTCAGAACTCTGCATAATGGACAATTATGTGAAAATCCAATTACAACAGCAGAGCTCTCCTACATCACAGGCGATTAACAAATAATTTGTGTTCAAACATATACACTCATTACCAATCTCAGTAAACGTTTCTTTCTAATTGCTGATAAAACACTGGGCGCTTCTGTTCAGCTTACAAATGCACGCAAGTTCAATGAACAACTGTTTTAACATTTGCTTAGAATAAAACAATAACTCTACTTCACAGGAGTCTAACGACTAACTTCTACTCAACACACATATTTATTAACATCCCAGAGACCCCTTTTTCTAACTGCTGATCAAACGCCAGGCGTCTCTATTCAACTTACAAATGCACTCGACTTCTGAGATATGTTCGAAAACACTCAAAATTCTGCATAAAACACAATTACTTCGATGCCTCATTACAGGAAAAGAGGTCCGCTACATCGCGTACTATTAACAATAAATTTCTATTCAAACACATACACTTATAACCATTTCTTTCTAATTACCGTTGAACCGTCCGACATATCTATTCAGCTCAGAAATTCACTTGACTTCTGAGTCATATTTGAATACGTTTCGAATTGCAACGAATAGACAACCATTTTAACACTAGATTTACGGAGCCGAGCCAATTTGACTCATTAAAAATTTGATTACTATATATATATAAAACTTTAACATTATTTTCTAAAAACTTACATTTCAATTTTCTTGTATGAGTCGAATTGGCTCACTTCAGTAAAAGTAGTTATATAATCAACATTCGTAAATCTACCGTTAATACTCTATTACAACAAACTACTCTCCTACTTGACATACACCCAGCGACTAACTTCCAGCCAAACACGCACCCCCATTAACATCCCGGCGACCCCTTTTTCTAACTGCCGATCAACCGCCAGGCGTCTCTATTCAGCTTACAAATGCACTCGACTTCTGAGATATGTTCGAAAACACTCAGAATTCTGCATAATGGCCCGCCGACCCGGCAGCCCACGCTCATCGGCTCGGCGGTGCACTTCATTCAAATTCACCGTCAGACCCCAAACTATCGACACGTCCCGAACATTTCGGGCACTGAGTTCCGTTTAATAACGGAGCGCCCTCCGAACTGGGCATAGAAATTACATTTACAAGCCGGCTCCCGCAGCAATTAGAACGGTCTATTAGTTCGGGGCGTTGTTCAATCAAGCCCGCCATCGATCTCCACCTACGAGCGGACGGCTTTAACGAAATTAAGAAACTCGTCCCGCGACGTGAAATAGCGACTCGTAAATCGTCGCGGGGCGAAGTCATCAGGCCCCACCCCGACCTGATAAATCTCGTTAAGCGTCCCGTGGATCTCGTGGAAACCGACTCTTCACTCGTATTACACCGAGAACGAAGCCATTCCGCCGTCGACACGGAATTAATCTCGCCGTCTAATTAATTATTCGCCCGACGGAGGCGGTCTGTTCCGCGGAGAATAGGCCTAAACACGGCCGATACTCGATAAACTTCGAGATTTGGCGATGTCTGGGCTCAAGCGGCCGGCGATGCTCGATATTCGGCCCGAATGTGCCGGCGTGTTTGGTCGGTGCAAACGCAATTAGTGGACGGCGTTTAACGACGAGGCGTTTGCTGCGGAGAAAAATGGGTCTGGGTCGGGAACCTTGCGAAGACAGGTACTTGACGGATCAATTTAACATTTTTTCAAATGTTTTTGGTGGTGCTTGGGTATAAGGTGTGATTTGTTTTGATAGTGCTGCGGAGTTATTTTTTAACACTTTGATTGCCGACATATCAGGTATATACTGCGTAAAAAGTATGCACGCATTGACCAGCTGCAGAAGACACTTCGCCAAGAACTAGTTTATTAACACATTTACTGCCGGTGACCGGTGCAAAAGGACTCATGTAAAAGTAAAGAAATACCAAATTGGAAGCATTTATCATTTTTTAAATGCAATTAATATTAAATAGTGGTGCAATGCTTTGGTTTTTGATACCTTCGCATTATTTTTATTGTGCACGATTCAATCATGTTCTGTAGTACTTCATCACGTTGCTATATTAGAAGGCAGGTACTTGACGGATCAATTTAACATTTTTCAAATGTTTTTCGTGGTGCTTGGGTATAAGGTGTGATTTGTTTTGATAGTGCTGCAGAGTTATTTTTTAACACTTTGATTGCCGACATATCAGGTATATACTGCATAGAAAGTATGCACGCATTGATCAGTTGCAGAAGACACTTCGCCAAGAACTAGTTTATTAACACATTGACTGCCGGTGACCGGTGCAAAAGGTCTCATGTAAAAGTAAAGAAATACCAAATTGGAAGCATTTATACTTTTGTAAATGCAATTAATATTAAATAGTGGTGCAATGCTTTGGTTTTCGATACCTTCGCATTATTTTTATTGTGCACGATTCAATCATGTTCTGTAGTACTTCATCACGTTGCTATATTAGAAGGCAGGTACTTGACGGATCAATTTAACATTTTTCAAATGTTTTTCGTGGTGCTTGGGTATAAGGTGTGATTTGTTTTGATAGTGCTGCAGAGTTATTTTTTAACACTTTGATTGCCGACATACAGGTATATACTGCATAGAAAGTATGCACGCATTGATCAGTTGCAGAAGACACTTCGCCAAGAACTAGTTTATTAACACATTGACTGCCGATGACCGGTGCAAAAGGTCTCATGTAAAAGTAAAGAAATACCAAATTGCAAGCATTTATAATTTTGTAAATGCAATTAATATTAAATAGTAGTGCAATGCTTTGGTTTTCGATACCTTTGCATTATTTTTATTGTGCACGATTCAATCATGTTCTGTAGTACTTCATCACGTTGCTATATTAGAAGGCAGGTACTTGACGGATCAATTTAACATCTTTCAAAGGTTTTCGGTGGTGCTTGGGTGTAAGGTGTGATTTGTTTTGACAGTGCTGCGGAGTTATTTTTTAACTCTTTGACTGCTGACATATCAGGTATATACTGCATAGAAAGTATGCACGCATTGATCAGTTGCAGAACACACTTCGCCAAGAACTAGTTTATTAACACATTGACTGCCGGTGACCGGTGGAAAAGGTCTCATGAAAAAGTAAATAAATACCAAATTGGAAGCATTTATAATTTTTTAAATGCAATTAATATTAAATAGTGGTGCAATGCTTTGGTTTTCGATACCTTCGCATTATTTTTATTGTGCACGATTCAATCATGTTCTGTAGTACTTCATCACGTTGCTATATTAGAAGGCAGGTACTTGACGGATCAATTTAACATTTTTCAAATGTTTTTGGTGGTGCTTGGGTATAAGGTGTGATTTGTTTTGATAGTGCTGCGGAGTTATTTTTTAACACTTTGATTGTCGACATATCAGGTACATACTGCGTAAAAAGTATGCACGCATTGATCAGCTGCAGAACACACTTCGCTAAGAACTAGTTTATTAACACATTGACTGCCGGTGACCGGTGCAAAAGGTCTCATGTAAAGTAAAGAAATACCAAATTGGAAGCATTTATAATTTTGTAAATGCAATTAATATTAAATAGTGGTGCAATACTTTGGTTTTCGATACCTTTGCATTATTTTTATTGTGCACGATTCAATCATGTTCTGTAGTACTTCATCACGTTGCTATATTAGAAGGCAGGTACTTGACGGATCAATTTAAAATTTTTCAAATGTTTTTGGTGGTGCTTGGGTATAAGGTGTGATTTGTTTTGATAGTGATGCGGAGTTATTTTTTAACTCTTTGACTGCCGACATATCAGGTATATACTGCGTAGAAAGTATGCACGCATTGATCAGTTGCAGAAGACACTTCGCCAAGAACTAGTTTATTAACACATTGACTGCCGGTGACCGGTGCAAAAGGTCTCATGTAAAAGTAAAGAAATACCAAATTGGAAGCATTTATAATTTTGTAAATGCAATTAATATTAAATAGTGGTGCAATGCTTTGGTTTTCGATACCTTCGCATTATTTTTATTGTGCACGATTCAATCATATTCTGTAGTACTTCATCATGTTGCTGTATTAGAACGGCGGTGCTACAAAATACTAGAGCATTTGACTGAATTATGCAAAATGTAAATAATGTGTAGGTATTGGAAACCAAAGGATCGCATCACTGTTCTAGCACAGAATGACATTTTCCTCCGGTTTATAAATCGGTAGGAAAAAGCCGAAGTAGAAGATGCGTCGTTTTCAATACTATCGACAAAAGACGCAAACCTAATTATGATTGTCGGTTTATGTACCGACCCTTGTTTTAAAATGTATGATTCTGAATACAATTACTGAGAATTTCAATTTGACATATTAATTATTCTAAATTGTATATTTATTTATAGCAGTTGCAAAATCTCCAAATGAGTCGTTGTATAAGATTTAATATGGTAACTATCGTGCGTATTTTGCCGTATTAGAACCTGGATGCTATGAAATAGTAGAGCATTTGACTGAATTATGCAAAATGTAAATAATGTGCAGGTATTGGAAACCAAAGGATCGCATCACTATTCTAGCACAGAAAGACATTTTCCTTCGGTTTATAAATCGATAGGAAAAAGCCGAAGTAGATGTGTCGTTTTCAGTGCAAACAACAAAAGACGCGAACCTAATTATGAATGTAGAAACTGAAATGTGGATTTATGTGCCCACCCTTGTTTTAAAATTTATCATTCTGAATAAAGTTACTGAGAATTTTAATTTGACATATTAATTATTCTAAATTGTATTCTTATTTATAACAATTGCAAAATCTCCAAATGTGTCGTTGTGTAACACTTAATACGTATTAGAATGGTGATGCTATGAAATACTAAAGCGTTTGAATGAATTATGCAAAATGTAAATAATGTGCAGGTATTGGAGATCAAATTATCGCATCACTATTCTAGCACAGAATGACATTTTCCTTCGGTTTATAAATCGGTAGGAAAAAGCCGAAGTTTTAAGTGCAAACGACAAAAGACGCGCACCTAATTATGAATGTAGAAACTGAAATATGCGTTTCTGTGTTGACCCCTGTTTTAAAATTTATCATTCTGAATACAATTACTGAACATTTCAATTTGACATCTTAATTATTGTAGGCAACAATGTGTCGCCGGCCTTCCATCTGTAGGCGACACTGCGTCACCGGCCTCTCATCGAAGGCGGTCGCGCCGCTTATTTGTTTTTACGCAAAAGACGAAACCGTTGGCCTGCACGAGCGAGGACTAAGGGTCAGTCGTCGTCCCGCAGACAAAGTGTGCAGAACAGACGAGTTATCAGTCCAGCCGCGTTGTGAGAAATCTGTGTGCACTTTTGCCCTTCCTGTATTTTTATTACATTCAGTTTAACAGCATCTCAGTCTTCTCACTCTTTTCCCCCCCACATTATTCTAAATTGTATTTTTATTTATAGCAATTGCAAAATCTCCAAATGTGTCGTTGTGTAAGATTTAATATGGTAACTATCGTGCGTATTTTGCCGTGTTAGAACGGCGATGCTATGAAATACTAAGGCGTTTGACTGAATTATGCAAAATGTAAATAATGTGCAGGTATTGGAAACCAAAGGATCGCATCACTATTCTAGTACAAAATGATATTTTCCTTCGGTTTATAAATCGGTAGGAAAACGCTGAAGTAGGTGTGTCGTTTTCAATGCAAACGACAAAAGACACGAACCTAATTATGCATGTAGAAACAGAAATGTGGGTTTGTATGCCGACCCTTGTTTTAAAATTTATCGTTTCGAATAAAATTACTGAGAATTTTAATTTGACATGTTAATTATTCTAAATTGTATTTTTACTTACAACAATTGCAAAATCTCCAAACGTGTCATTGTGTAACACTTAATACGTATTAGAACGGCGGTGCTATGAAATACTACAGCGTTTGACTGAATTATGCAAAATATCAATAATGTGCAGGTATTGGAAACCAAAGGATCGCATCACTATTCTAGCAATAACTGCATTTATAAAATAATTATCACTACCCATTGCGAGTATTTTGGATCTTCAGTAAAATCTCTTGCGCTGGTCACGGCAGTCAAAGTTTTAATGTTTGTGGGTTTGTAACTCTAGCCGTATTAAAGTGACGTTCCACTGAAGATGTGGCTATAGAAAAAATCGGTGCCTAATTGCCTGTTTGGCAAAGGTGATGGGTTTCGCGGGAAACAGAGGCCTGGCCACGGTCGATACTCGATAAACTTCGAGATTTGGCGACGTCCAGACTCAAACGGTCCCTGACGCTCAATAGTCTCCTCGAAAGTGCGAACGTGTTCAATCAGTGCAAAGGTAATTAGTAAATGATGTTTGAGCGAAGTCCCGTTTGCAGGTGGGAAAAATGAGTCTACTTTGAGAATTTTCTACAAAACGGTACGTGGTGGATCAATTTTACGCTTCTTAAGATCTTTTTTCTGGCATTTGGGGATTATCTATGAATTGTAATTAATATTCGAGAATTATCTAGGACTGTATTATTGACATTTGGAAATTGTTTTTAATTTCGGTGCGTTTATATCTCTAGTGACAATTTTCAGGTTGTGTCGTTGAAGATGTACTGGTACAAACATTTGTTGTTGAATTAAGTACTTGTCTGGCGCCGGCAATTTGTTCCGCAGAAAATAGGCCGATACTCGATCAACTTCGAGTTTCAGCGGCGTTTGCGTCCAAACGGGTAGTGGCGATCGATATTCAGCTTAAAAGTGTGACCGTGTTTGGCCGGTGCAAACGCAATTAGTAAACGATGTTTAACTGAGGTCCGGGTTGCAATCGATAAAAATTAGTTTTCTTAAGAATTTAACGAAAAAAGATATTCAGCGGGTCGACTTGAAACTTGTTAGAGTGCTTTTACCGGTGGTCTGATATTATTCATTAATATTTGCATATGTAAGTTTCTATTGGGTTGGAGGGAAAGTTCTGTCGTATTTTAAAGAAAATATTTGAATTAATTTATAAAAATATGTCTTTAATATTAATCATAATACATTTAATGTGTTGTACGATGAATGCCAAACTCTTCTGCAATTTCTCGACTTGTTAAATGTGGATTATTTTCCAACATGGATCGTAACACATCATTATCAATAACATTTACAATATCTTTTCCAAATACCGCACATAAATTTTTACATGCAACCGATGCGTTGCTCCCTTTTTGGAATTCATACAAAACGCAGTGTCGTAAACGCACTTTATTTACTGACATGTTTTTCACTTTAAATATCACAAGTAAATGATGAACGGTAAAAAAGGCCTCCTTTTATATTATACAGCAGCTATAAAAAACAAACAAAAAATCCGAATGACTCACTAGCCAGATGTTTTTTTTTATTACAAGAAAAATTACCTGCCTATTATAAATACGACAGAACTTTCCCTCCAACCCAATAGTCATGTTGACATGACAAGCTACTGAAAATTCGAGTTTAGCCGAATTCCTTGTCTAATGGATTTTTGTCATCGCGCAAACCAAACGTATCTGCCCTTAAATAACGGCTCCCAATGCGAAAGTGTTGCGTTTCAATTCGCGAAGCTAAATATAACGCGAGAAACGTGCGATATTGCGTTGTATGAACTGCACCACCTTCCATCGACTCCGCCAAATTTATCTGCACGCTAAAAGCGGAACGCATTAAATTAAAATTACCGAAACAGAATCCTTCGTCGATTTCCCGGCGTATGCGAGCTTGCCGTTATCCGATCAGTTTCGGTCGTAAATTAAATTAAACTATTTCGTTCCCCGTTACGTCCGCCATACGCACCGAAGCGTTAATTCGAAATAAAATTGTACGGCAGTGCGATCCCTCGTAAAATATTCAGCGGGCGTTGTAGAAGATGACCCGTTAATGCACTCCTTAACCTCTCCACAATTAACCTTTTCCTTACCGAGTACGTGCCCGCAAGTTGCGAGCAAGGTTCATCTGTGCTTTGAATTCCGCTGCAAGTAGTCGCTATGTAGATAGACGAAACAAAAATAATTGCTGCGGGCGTGGCGAAAACGGTGCAAATTACGGAAGTTCAATTAACCCATACGAGACGACGATTTTTTTCGAACACGGTCCCCAGGAGCGAATTTTTTTTTCTTTATATTACACGATGCATTTTTCAAAAAGTCTTTTACTCACAGTTTTTAACATATTAAAAAAGAAGAAATCGACCCAGCTCTCTGACTATTATCTTATTTTTATGAAACAACGCACGCGTTTTGGGAAAAAATTTCGAAGCATGTTTTCTGTAGAATACAGTTAATTTGCATTTGCATTTTTCGAAAAGTGTTTTACCAGCAGTCTTTAACATATTAAAAAAGAAGAAACCGATAAAATCTCTGTTAAATATTTTGTTTTTCGTAACTACATATTCATATATATTAAGTATAGAAAATGTTTAAACATTTTCTATGTATCAATATATTTAAGTATTAAAAATACAATAAAATCTTAAATAATATTATATTAAATTAACAAAATATATTTTTTTTAGTTAATTACAATATTTTATTTTAAAAATAAATATAAAAAAATTAAATAAAAATAATAACAATTTGTCTTGGCTCTCTGACTATGATCTTATTTAAATAGAACAACACACGTGTTTTGGGAAAAAATTTCGAAGCATCTTTTCTGTAGAGTACAATTAATTTGCATTTGCATTTTTCGAAAAGTGTTTTACCAGCAGTCTTTAACATGTTAAAAAAGGAGGGATCGATCCAGCTCTCTGCTCATTATCTTGTTTTTTCGAACACAGGTCCCCAGGAGCGAGATTTTTTTTTCTTTATATTACACGATGTATTTTTCAAAAAGTGTTTTATTCACAGTTTTTAACATATTAAAAAAGAAGAAATCGACCCAGCTCTCGGACTATTATCTTATTTAAATAGAACAACACACGCGTTTTGGGAAAAAATTTCGAAGCATCTTTTCTGTAGAATACAGTTAATTTGCATTTGCATTTATCGAAAAGTGTTTTACCAGCAATCTTTAACATATTAAAAAAGAAGAAATCGACTCAGCTCCCTGACTATTATCTTGTTTAAATAAAACAGCACACGTGTTTTGCAAAAATAGCCTAAAAAACAGTGAATTTTCAACAGTTTTTTTCTCAGAAACTGTTGCATATAATTGAGCAAACCATTGAACATATTAATTTGCATTTACATTTTTTTTATCGTTTAAAAGTGTTTTAACCAGCAGTTTTTTTTTTTATATTATTCATTTTAAAAAAAAACCTGTTTACTATGGAAGTCACCCAATTCGTAAGTGAATCCCGAAGAAATCGACCAAGCGCTCTGACTATTATCTTGTTTAAATAAAAAAACATACAGGTTTGGGGGAAAAATGTCAAAGCATCTTTTCTATAAAGCACAATTAATTTGCATTTGCATCTTTCGAAAAGCGTTTTACTCACAGTAGCATATTCAAAAGGAAGAAACCATCCCCTATGTGAAAGCCTAAAAAAAGCAAATTTTCAACAGTTTTTTTTCTCAGGAACTGTTGCATATAATGGAGCAAACCATTGAGCACATAATTATATTAAAGGTACAGCATAGGCGGATAGAGGACAATTTTTTATCGTTTAACCCGTTTGAGACGACGATTTTTTTCGAACACAGTCCCCAGGAGCGACATTTTTTTTTCCTTTATATTGTCAATTTTCAATAAAAAAAAAACATGTTTACTATGGAAATCACCCAATTCGTAAGTGAATCCCAAAATGAAACAAGGAGAATTAAACACATTCTATCATTCTATTTGGCAAAACGTCTGCTATGAAATACGCAGGGAAAGATTGAACCATTTATAGCGTTTTATCTATTTATTTTAGCTAACGGTGTGGAAAGTCAAATGGCGTATTTCTCGTATTCACCAAACAGCCAATATGTCCATTTTTGCGCATTCAGGCATGCGCATTTTTTTCACATTAAATACGCTCAATATCTATAGACTATCGGCGTTTGATTATTGTATCCAACGTTAATGCCGACTTTACAATGAACAGTCCTAGTTCAATGTCTCGTATTCAGATAAACAGATTCGCGCCGGCAGAAGTGGACATGCATTTTTATACATTTCCACGCGCAATATGCATGCGCATTTTTTTTTTTATTAATTAAACACACTTAATATCTGCGCCGACTATAGTCGGTGTTTGATTACTGTATCCTGAACGTTAATGCCGACTATAGTCGGCACAATTGTATTATCTCAGGATCCTCCGCTCCATTTCTCGTATTACAGACTTCAAACAGATTCCCGTGGTCGGCAAAAGTAGACATGAATTTTTGTATTTTTGCATGCGCATTTTTTTCACTAGTTAAACACACTCAATATCTGTGCCGACTATAGTCCGTATTTGTTTATTTTATTCTGAACGTTAATGCCGACTATAGTCGGCACACGTGTATTATCTCAGGATCCTCCGCTCCATTTCTCGTATTACAAACTTCAAACAGATTCCTGTAGCCGGTAGAAGTGGACATGCATTTTTGTAGATTTCCACGCGCAATATGCATGCGCATTTTTTTTTACTAGTTAAACACACTCAATATCTGCGCCGACTATAGTCGGTGTTTGATTATTGTATCCTGAACGTTAATGCCGACTATAGTCGGCACACTTGTATTATCTCAGGATCCTCCGCTCCATTTCTCGTATTACAGACTTCAAACAGATTCCTGTAGCCGGCAGAAGTGGACATGCATTTTTGTACATTCCCACGCGCAATATGCATGCACATTTTTTTTCACTAGTTAAACACACTCAATATCTGCGCCGACTATAGTCGGTATTTGATTATTGTATCCTGAACGTTAATGCCGACTATAGTCGGCACACGTGTATTATCTCAGGATCGTCCGCTCCATTTCTCGTATTACAGACTTCAAACAGATTCCTGCAGCCGGCAGAAGTGGACATGCATTTTTGCGCATTTCCACGCGCAATATGCATGCGCATTTTTTTTTACTAATTAAACACACTCAATATCTGCGCCGACTATAGTCGATATTTGATTATCGAATCCTGAACATTAATGCCGACTATAGTCGGCACACTTGTATTATGTCAGGATCCTCCGCTCCATTTCTCGTATTGCAGACTTCAAACAGATTCCTGCAGCCGGCAGAAGTGGACATGCATTTTTGTACATTTCCACGCGCAATATGCATGCGCATTTTTTTCACTAGTTAAACACACTCAATATCTGCGCCGACTATAATTGGCATTCCTGCCAGTATGTTCTGGCCATGCCGCCAATAGTCGACGCAGGAATTAAATGGATTCAGCTAGTAGAAAAACCCGATATTGCACCGACAAACTTCGTCATCCGCATCACACTTCTACCGATCACGGGAATCTCTCTGTAGTCTCAAATACGACAAACTCAGATAATATCATACCACTCAATTGTGAATATTGTATTGTAATATTGATTGTGAATAAAACTCATTATACCACTTACACTATACATTCAACTAACAAAAAAACCTTACATTACTTACATCATGAATTATGCGCGTTTTCTCGCGACCTTTCAGGGTGATGAGAAAAATGTTGTTATATGAAAGTTGAATAACAGACATATATTTTCTCTAAAAATATGTTGTTGGATACTATGTTATTGTGTTGTGCGAATATAGTGTTCACGTATCGGACCTTGAGTGTAAGTCTTGTGTTATTTGAATTGTAATGGTTAATGCGGCATTGAACGTCTTTAAAAAAACATTTCCTCATTTTACAAATGCTAAATAATATTAATTTTCTTCATTAGAATCACTTTTTCAATCACTGATTTTCTTTATCCATTGTTCTCCTTCCAAATGTTTTACATTCATACTGAAGGGAGCTAAATTCAAATTATAAGTTATACATTAAAAAAATTAACAATATAAGCAAACATACCCATTTCTTTTTCATAGCCTATCTATATGTAAGGTAAAGGACCAGTAGTTGACCATGTACCGGTAGTTGACCATTTTTTACAAAATGTAAAAAAATAAGCTCTTTGTAAATTATGCATTTTAACTGAAGGTGGCACCAAATGCCACAATATCTTTCAGTTTAATTTTCAAACAATTGTATGTGAAGTGACATATGTTCATGAGAAACCAACGTTTTAATGCATTAAGGTAAGTAACATCCCGTTGTATTACTATTTTCTTAACGTATCTGTTAAGAATAGCTGTATGGTTCAGATAAAAAAATGTATACACTAAGAACATTTCTCGAATGAATCATTTACTGTTTAAGTCCTCACAGCGTCTTATAAGTGATAAACGCATTTTTTTTTATTCTAACCTCAAGGACCAATAGTTTACTTAGGGGTCAACTTCTGAATCTTGTTATTCTAACAATTCTGAGAAATTGACAGGCGTGGTCAATTACTGACGTGATTCATTTAAATTTGTGTATTATTTATAATATATCCGTTTTACATCTAACTCTGTAAAAAATACAAAATATAATTCTAAATATTGTAACATACTGCGTTCTAGTAGATGACTACGTGGTCAACTATTGATTGCAACCGCGGTCAATTATTCACCAGCATCCGATGTTATTATTCATCAACAGATGCACGTCAACAAAAATACAAAAGAGCTAAAAAAGTCTTAGAATATTCTTCCGAGAGTTCAAATTCCAGTTGTGAGACTGCCGATTTTGTTGTAGAAAGTGAAGGGAATGAAGAGACCAATGAAGAAAACGAACTATTAAACAACATTGAATGTCCTGCCTGGCTGCCTGTTGAAAAAGTCGTGAATGAGCACATAATATTTGTATATGAAGGACAATATTTTCATGGAAAAATTCTTCAAGTAAACAAAAATAAAGCAATTATTTCATCCATGGAAATGTTCGGGCGGTTATGGAAGTCGCCAGAGAAGCCTGATGTGATGGATTACGAATGGAAAACTGTACTTTCCGATATTAATGAACCCAGGAAATCAAGTAGATCTCGTAACGTTTACTTTGTTCCCGAATTGGACTCCATATGGAATTGATTTGTTTTATTTCTTCTTGTATTCTTTAATAATTTGTTTGAGTAATTTGTCTGTATAATTTGTACTGATACTTATTAAAACCAACCGATAATAAAATAATTCCCAATATTAGTATTTTAACCCTCTTTACAGTGGTCAACTACTGAGGAACTGAGGATCAATTACTAGTTTTTTCATTTTTAAGAGTGGTCAACTTCTGAAGCATTTACCGAATTTTTAAATACATTTTTAAAATTTGTATAATTTAATTTTTTTTTTTAAGTGGTCGTCTTACGTGATCTAGAAGGTTTAAAAAATGTCTCGAAGCATCGAGTCTCGCCATTTAATGATAGATCAAGCGGTTACCATTGTTTTCGTGGAAAATTTCTCTTAGCTGGTCAACTACTGGTCCTTTACCTTAAGTGTATCTGTAATTTGCGTCGTACTTCTCGAGATGAACCTTAACCGAACTAAACTGCCGATCATCTCCTCGTTCGTTTATTCAATTTTCTTCTCTATGGCAACGGATTCATTCTAGAATGTTCTCATTACCACATATCTATTATAAAACGTATATAATTAAGGCACGCTGTTGACTTGAAGGACGAATATGCAATCATTCATCACATGCAAAATCATTCGCATGCTCACTTCTGCCTTCTACAAAAATGCGTTCGCAGTCTCAAACACTGGAAGCTCGGCAGGGATCGTTATTTTAAGAAAAGCGACGTCCATCGTTCAACGGCCCGAAAGGGCAATACACTCAGCGGGCGGCAACTTTCTTACACCCAGCCCCCAACTTTCACCCGCGGCGAACAACAGAAACGACGACGAGTCGGCCGTTCGTCATAACTTTTCGGCAAATTCATCGCGCTTGTCCATTATCGGCGTCTCGACTACCAATCTCCGCCGCGGGATAACACCGAACTTTTCTCCCCCTCTAAACTTCGCCGAGAGAAAGATAATGGCTTCCGCCCGCTGCCCGCACGGCTTCTCTTTCGAGGCCGAGGGCACTGCCTTTCGCGGGTTTTGATTTCTCGAAAACGCTCGTCGTCGCGCACGAACTTCCTCGGTAATTTAATGGCTTATTTCACCCGGACCGCTGCAATTAGTGCTCGCGAGTGCTAATTAGAATCTGACAAGAGGGCTGGATAAAGGGAGAGTGACTAAGTGGAGTTCGGGATCGGGGGTATAGGATTGGGCGATCGAGAGAGTGAAACAGTGGGATGACAGGAAAGTGAGACGCTATGTGGTCAGAGATTAACACGTTTGTAAAAAAATGCGGCTAACTTTCTGAGGGTCTCCACTGCGGATATGGAAACTGGGCAGGTCATGCCTAGATATACACAGGGTGAAGCAAAAACATAGTACAGCTAGTAAAACCGTTGCCTGATACAGATAATACAGATATTTTTATTTTATTTTATGTTCGAGTCAATCTTTAAAGTCAGTCTTAACTTTTAAATTGACTATATACATAAAGGGTTGGATGAAAACTTGCGATAACATTGCAATGTTTTTGTTTAATTACAATATTGACGCAGTAGATTCTGTTAAGGATTAGTATGATGATAAGATAGATTAGTGGATGTTATTAGTATGAAATAAGTATAAGTTGCGGCATTATTTGGAGTGGTGCCTAAAGAGAAATTGATGTTTTTTGCGTTTTAGTTATGCAGGACTGGAAAATCGAATGTTTGCACTGCATGCTTAGCATACGTTTGCCAAATGTGCAATGATGTGTAATATGTATTTGTGATTTATTACACTGAATATTTAACCGGTTATAAGTACGGTAACATATAGCACTTTTGAGCAAATCAATATGTATATATTTCCATAGGTTTAATATATGAGCCGTTTATTTTGAAAGTGGCCTAACTCCATTTATCTTCAAATCGAGATAAATAACATGAATTTGTACATGTAACCATGGTAATCGGAAAATATTGAAAAACGGAGTTAGGCCACTTTCAAAATAAACGGCTCAATTGCTTCTTAGCATAGTAGAAAATTATTACCACCAAAACGAAATGCCTAAGAATTTCCATCGAGTTGAAAGACTATATTAAAAAATCGTGGGTCTATTGTTTCTTGTTGTAGCAAAAGATAAGCACGTTTAGAACGCAACGTTTCGGAACATGCATTCAGTTGAAAACCTTTTCTCAAGTATGGAACATCTAAGAATGTGTGAGATTCAAAAATGATTTCTTCTTTTTCAAATGTTTTTGATATAGTGATGCATGGTTAAAGCTAATTTCATAACAGTTAGTAGCTTTATCATATCTTATGAAATATCCTAACCTCTAAATCTAACTTCCTAAATACTCAAACACGTGCCACGCCAATACGGATGTATTAAAGAAAGTGAGTTTTACGTGTTAAAGAATTAAGAAAGTTAAGTAAATGGGGGCGAAAGGATGTGATATTTTTTTAGTAGGTTCCTAAAGGTGGCTTGGGTATTTGGTAGTTTGTGTCATTATTTTATCTACAACCCATGGCAAATAGTTGCGTTGTATGTACACACAAAATTTGCACCAGGAACATATGAATTTGGGAGGTCAAGAGACTGGGAAGATATGGCAATGGTAGAGATATTATGAGACATTAAAGAATGGAAAGTGGAAAGATTGACAAAGGGGATGGAGATGTAAGAATGTGGTAGAAGAGAGTGAAAGGTTGAAGAGTTGACAGAGTGAGAAGAAATGCAAAAATGCGGTGGTAGTGTTTTGTTTAGGTTGATAACCTGCGCGACAGTGGACTGGAATTTTTCAACACCGCGCCTTAACATGTAGTCGTGTTCTTCACTCCCACAAAACTTCTGACTGCCCTCGCGTGCATAGATAAGAAGGAATTTACTAAGCGAAGGGTATGAGATTGAGAGGTTGGAAGATCGAGGGAGGAAAAAGCGTGATAATGTAATAGTGAGATACTAAAGGGTGAAACGTTATGGAATTAACAAAATGAATGCAAGTAAATAAAAAATAATCGAAGATCATTTTATAAACGTAATAAAACATTCAAAGTGCGTGTGAAAAGGAGAAAAAACACTAGAACAATTTGAGACTGTGAGAAATAATTATAGAATTTATCATTCTAACCAAAATTTTTAATATAAACTTTTAACGTAATTTGTGTAGTATCCACATCCACCTAAGTAATATCATTTGTCGAGATAATTCGAGCGGCGTTGTATTTTATGCTGCTATAATTTTTCACACTCGAATATAATCGAGAATTTAAAATAACAATGTGAAAGCAAAGAAAAAATCGTTTTATTGATATTTATCATTTATATGGAATTGTAAGCCATAACACTTATTTATTCAAAAATAAAATTTTTGCCGGAACAAAATCCTTTTTCCATGGAACAAAAGCACAGTATATCAAAATTCTCCACCAAAAGAAAAGTTAAATCAGGGGCGGTAACAAATAGAAACCCTTAAGGATACGGATTTGGTTGGATATTGCTTATCTACTTTCAATGAACGGCTTTATCTTCTTCTGAACTATTTTCAGAATCACTACAATACTTATGACTTTCTTCTTGTTAATGTTGTAAAAGTATAAATAAATATTTTTACTGATAAAAATATGTTTTTTCCGAAATAGCAATGCGAAAATAAAGATAAAAAAGTCGATGTACCTATAACATTGCAATATTTAACTCTTTTCTGCAATGTGTACCAAAATCGAAAATTAAAATGAAAATTTGGATTACTTTTGTATTTTTAAAACTTTTTTGCCAAGACAATGTTCTAAATTGTGTTTTTTTTACATAAAAAAAAGATTTTTGGCCGGTTTATTTAAAAAAAACTCTGCGTTAAGGGGGTTAATGAAATATCTTTACGTAATATTTCGTTTCCAATTAATTCGCTTTCTACCAATCTATTCCCAACCCCGACTCTAACCAACCGTTATTCATCGTCATTTACTTCAACCTCCAATCAACGACATTCCGTCAGCCACTCCCCTACATTACACAGATTTCTTAACCCTCGCAATATGAGTTTGTGCAGATTAGCGATAGTGTGGACGATTAAATTGGGGCGTGTGGAAATAGAACGGCAGTGTTAAGCATAGTGCTGTTAAATATTCCTTAACCCTTCTTTGCATGATTTTTTCTTTATTGGTGAAATAAATCAAGGTGATATAATTCATGTTCAAAATTAAAGGAAAAATGGTTAAAAAAATCCTAGTATATATTTATTGTATAAATTTAGCAAAAAACAATATGATGGAAATTTTCATCATCATGCAAAGAAGGGTTAACCTCCCAAGAATACTTTGTTGACATGAGTACATAATAATTCTTCAACGTATTATGCTTACGATTATTTGTTGTTTAAATTGCGAAAAGATACTGTTATAAATGAAAGTTAACAAAAATGGATAAAGAATTATTCCGTGATCTCTAGCCATGTATTGTCTGCACATGTTTATTAAAAACATAAAATTGAATTGATGAATTGAAAAAAATAGATAAAGAATTATTTGCTTTCTAGCAATCTATTCACTTCAACCTCCATCATTCGCCAATCAACGACATCCCGTCAGCCACTCCACTGCAAAATAACGTTTCCCCGAACCTCGCCAAAACCCGCTCTGTATTTTTCGTTGACTTCTTAATAGCAACTCGCCTCCGGCGTCACGGGGTACAGAACACCACACATGCAGCCACACACTCACGCAGCGTCAGATCCCATTACTCTTCGCTCGTTATTTCTCGTTACTTATCGTTACTTCCCTTCGAAGAACTCCCAAGTCAGGGGCCATTTCGTAGTCGTCGAGCTGCGAAATTGGCCCCGGGATTGGCGTGTTTAACCTGTTTATCCGCGAAAAAAGACTGCCGACTCCGCGTCCTGCAATTACGTAATTTCGCGGCAGTATCGAAGCTTTCCGCGCGGCGTAACAAGATGATCGCGCAGCGAAACATAGGAGAATAACAGGAAATAAAAGGAGCTTGCACACACGCGGGATTCTAACGTCGAGATTGTTTCGCGGCAGTGAAATATGTCGCGAATTGCGTATTCGAGGCAGATTAACTCGTCTGCTACCAGATTTTGAGAAAAAATTCTGGCTTCACATACCATGTTTTTTTTCGCTAATATGACTTCAGTTGGCATTGATTTTGCATATATATATTTATAGGTACACAACAAGTGTGTAATTACGTTGCTCCATAAAAATAACATAACAAAATCGCCGTTTATATTGTATAATTGTTGCCTTTCGTCCAATGCAAAAAACGGCGGGAGCAAAGTTGTACACCTAATATTTATAACATTCCAATTATACATATACATACCTATACAGGCATTTACAAGTGTGTAATTACGTGCAGCCGTATACAGGGTGCCATGAAAATAACATAACTAAATCGTTAAAATTAGTAATAATCGCGGCGTTCAAATGTATTGTATAATTGTTGCTATTGTATACTATTTAACACTTGCTTAATTAATTCATAATGATGTAATTATAATATAATATAATAATATTATATATTGATTATTTATATATTAACTCGTTCGCTACCAGGCCTTGAGAAGAAATTCTGGCTTCACAGACCATGGTGTTTTTTCTTCTAATATGATTTCAGTTGGCATTGATTTCGAGTATATATATTTATAACATTCCAATTATGTAAAAAATAAGCATTTTTTTTTTAACTTAAATCATACCGCGTAAATTGAGGAACGACTGCATTAACCCATTCGAGACCGATTGCACACCGTGTGTGCAATTGATTTCCGACGCTATAAGACGGCTTGCACACCGTGTGTGCAATAACAGTAATGTGCAATTATCAGTTATTCTGAGTAAACTAGTCGTCGAAATAAGATTTTCCTTGAACTAATGAAATCTGCAAGGTACAGGAAAACAAAGTTTGGCATTGGTTTTACTGTGTACCAAAAATCTAAAAATTATTTGAAGCCTTTCTTACATGTAAAATACT
The DNA here is from genome assembly GCA_033815515.1 of Cryptocheilus praepositus. Lineage (NCBI taxonomy): Eukaryota > Metazoa > Arthropoda > Insecta > Hymenoptera > Pompilidae > Cryptocheilus > Cryptocheilus praepositus. The sequence goes on along the minus strand of JAWWQZ010000215.1, from coordinate 3,214,259 downwards.
ATGAATTGCCGACAGTCCTACAAAGAAGGAAAACATAAACGTAATAATTACTCTTGTCTTGCTTGTGTCGGTAATCCTGGATTATGTTTGGGAGAATGTTTCAAGCGCTACCATCAACCAACTAATGTATAATTACTTTACGATCAGTGTACTATTTGCTAAAAGTGTATTTACAAATTATATTTTCTTTTTTATTACTGAGTTACATTGCTTTGTTATCTGTACACATTTTTCTAAAAATTTATTTCTCGTTTGTTATTTTTTTCATTATTCAACTTATCTTTTTTTAACTTCTTACTGCTTTTTAAACATTTTCTTTGCATTATATTCTGTTCATTATTATTGAAAACAAAATAACGATTTTATATTATCTAACTGTTTTTGAAATAAATGTTCATAAATTTTTTAATGATGTATTTTCATTTTACCTTACATTGCACACATGGTGTTCAATCCGTTCCTCGCAATAAAAATTTTCCGAGGAGCGAAATGCACACCTGGTGTGCAATGATCTTATTTATGTGAATTCATTTACGAATTGGGTGATTTCCATAGTAAACATGTTTTTTTTTATTAAAGATGAACAATATAAAGAAAGAAAAAAGTTTCGCTCCTGGGGACCGTGTTCGAAAAAAATCTTCGTCTCGAATGGGTTAAAGAATCTTTTAATTTTGGAATCGTCCAATAAATAAGGTCACCTGACGAAAACTGTGCATCCCCAATTTTGGGGAAAGCTATTAATAATTTTACTTTTTCTATCAAATTTTACTTTTACTTATACATTTCTTTACCGAATTTTACTTTTCATCGTACGTCTTTCTTCATCAAATTCCACGTTTAATCATGCCGCGTAAATTGAGGAACAAGTGTATTAAAGAATCTTTTAATTTTGGAATCGTCCAGTAAATGAAACCTGACAAAAACAACTCAATTTTTAGGAGAGTTATTAGTAATTTTACTTTGTCTATCGCATTTTACTTTTACTTATATAAAAAATAAGCATTTTTTCATACGACGCATATACATATGCGACGCTGGCCCAGGGATGAGAATCTTATTTTATAGACCAAACGCCGCACACATGCGACGTATTTTATAAAAAGGAAATTAACTAGATAGGAAAGGAGCATGAAAACAAAAACATTTTTTAAAACGAAATACAAGTTATTTTTTTTCATGAAACGTTTTGAAACATTCATTTACGCATAGCCCAATAGGTAATCCCTTATTCGTCTGACAAATTCCGCAGGTACAGAAAGTTTCTCTGCGCAGATTCTTCATACTACATACACGACATCTTATTCTTTTATACATTTTTTAGGGAAATGTTTTGTATTTGAGGTATTGTTATATGGAAACACAGTTACTTTGCCTATACAAATTAATTTTTTAGCAAGATCATTTCTAAAATCTAAGTAATTCATTTTAATTGAATGAACTTTGTTGTATACCCAACATGCATTCCAAATTGTAATGTCCATTATATGAAAAAAGAGTTTTATATACCAACGTAACGACTTCCTAGGGGAAGAATAATAAGCGATCATTTGGTCTGTTCTGTCGATGCCCGACATATTGTTATTATAATCCGCAACTGTAGAAGGTTTATTTACTAAATTTCCATTTTTATACTTTACTTCTTTGAATGATGCATTATGTTTCGTAGAAATTGTCAAGCATTGTCAAGATATTATCCATGCGTTGGCATGGATCTAGAATGCTACTATTTTCACTGAGGATTCATTGTTTCTCACCAGCTTAACCCTTTGACTGCTGTGGACGCATATATGCGCCCTCCGAAATCTATCGACGCCGACTATGGACGCATATATGCGTTTCTCAATCGTTCCGATTTCTTATCTACGGCAGCCACCATTATCAACATATGAGATAAATGCGGATGCGTTCTTTATCAACATTTCTTGCATCATTTAATTTGGCGTAAATGAAGAATTACGATTATAACCAATTTGCGCCTTATATAATCAATCACCAGAGTTCAAACTGTCAAAAAGTATCTCGTCCCCAGCGAGCTCTTCGGTCGCAAGAATTCGGCAGTCAAAGGGTTGAAAATGTAACAATCTCCAGACCAACAACAACCTAAATCTATTTTGTTGTCCTATAGCCCAATAAATCTATTTCTGCAAAAAATTCATGCAGCACATTATCATAAACTAATAAAATAGACATGTCGCATATATGCGACGCCGGGCTCAGAAACAAGAACTGAAACGTCGCATATATGCGACGCTGGTAGCGAATGAGTTAAAAGCGAAGTCGGGACGGGAAAATTATTAGCGTATATAAATCGCCGATAAAAAGTCGGCGAGCGTCGTATACGCTAAGAGGTTTAGCATAGAGCGAGACGATAATGCGAGGTGTCGGGCGCGGGTTCGCGTAAAAATTATTATTTCCTGATTACGGCCGGCCTGAATTTTAATTAAAAGGCTGCGCCAGAGTAGCGCGCCGCGGCGATTTATTATGCGGAATGAAATATGCATTGTATATACTATCTGCCACCTTAAACGTCCGGGATTTATGGAGTCAAAACGAGGCGTGAGTGAATGAACGCAAAACTGGGTGAGGGGGAAGAAAGTTTCCTCAACTGGTCCCTTGGGTGAAGACAGGAAGATGAAGAAAGAAAAATAGTGATAAAATGGGCAATAAAGGACAAGAAGGTGGAATTTGAATGTTGAACACTATTTGCAACCGCAAACGATGTAAAAGAAAGGAAAAATACAGAACAGGGTGCCGATGAAATGAATAGACGAAAGTGCGGAAAAATGTGGTGGGTGAAAGAACTTAAGGGTGGAAAAGAAAAGGACGGAATTTGGACGTTGAATACTCTTTGCCACTGTAAATGCCCGGAGTTCATAAAATCAGAACGAGGCGGGAGTAAATTAACGTTGTAAAAGAGAGAAGAAATACGGGAAAAAATGGGGAATGGAATGTGCGGAAAAATGTGATGGCTGGAAAGGAAGAGGATGGAATTTGGACGTTGAACACTATTTGCCACTGGAAAAGACTGGAGTTTGCGAAATCAAAATGAGGCATGAGTAAATGAACCATATAAAACAGGAAAGAATGGCAATAAAACGTGGAAAAATGCGATTTGTGAAAGAGATAAATGACAGAAACATAGAGAATGGAATTTGGACATTGAACACTATTTTTAACCGTAAAAGCGAAAAAGAAAGAATACACCCAAAAATAATGTTAAAGTGCGAACATTAGAAGGTGCGATAAAATTTTATAATTTGGTGAAGAAAAAGAAGACGGCGATATAGAGAATGTAAATGGGCTATTGTGTATATTATCTGGCACATTACCAGGTTGCTCAATAAGTTTTGTCGTTCGATAAGAAAAACACCATGTTATGGTTCAAAATACACTTTATTATTCAGTATAATCTCCCTGAACATTAATGCACTTGCTCCAACGATCCTCCAATCTGTGGATCCCATCCCTGAAGTGAGATTCCGGAAGGTCTGCAAAATACGCTTCAACAGCCGTTATGACCTCTTCATTTGACGAAAAACGCTTGCCACGCATAAATTTTTTGAGTTCTGGAAACACGTGGAAGTCGCTGGGGGCCAAATCTGGTGAATACGGCGGATGCTCCAACAATTCGAACTTTAATTCATGGATTTTAGCCATTGTCAAAATGCTCTCGTGACACGGTGCGTTGTCCTGATGAAAAAGGACTTTTTTCTTCTGCAAACCGGGTCTTTTTTCACGAATTTTTTCCTTCAACTGGTCCAAAAGGTTGCAATAATATTCAGAATTAACTGTTTTACCAGTTTGCAAGTAATCCACAAATAAAATTCCTTTCGCATCCCAAAAAACTGATGGCAGAACCTTCTTGGCCGATTTCTGGACACGAACTCGTTTCGAAGCCGAGCAACCAGGTTCACACTACTCTTTAGCCTCTTGTTTTGATTTAGGATCATGGTGATAGACCCAAGTCTCATCCATAGTGATGAATCGACGCACAAAATCCACTTTATCCTTTTTAAAACGCTCCAAATGTTGTTGAGAAAGTCGCATTCGAATGTGTTTTTGTTCAATTGTTAGCGAATGCGGCACCCATTGTGCACACAGCTTTTTAAAACTCAAAATTTCATTTAAAATATGACTCACACTGCCTAATGAGATGTGTAGAGCCTCTACTAAATCCCTCTCAGTCAATCGACGATCTTCCAAAACCATATCCTGTATTTTGGCTACGATTTCTGGCGTTGATGCGGTTTTTGGACGTCCTTCACGTGGATCGTCTTCAAGGCTTGTACGACCACGTTTAAATTCAGCAACCCATCTTTCTACTGTTCTAATTGAAGGTGAACGTTCATTATACACTCTTAACATTCGTTCGTGAATTTCTTTTGGTGCTACACCTTCCAAAAATAAGAATTTTATCACTGCACGATATTCAATTTTTTCCATTGTCGAAAATACTGTGACACGGCGACACTAAATGGCTTGTAAACAAAGAATGAATTGACTGATTGAAATGAACCTTCACATACGTTGATAAGAAGAGTGAACCAACAAAACAAAAACAAATTTGGACTAGTAGCAACGCCCTCAACAAAACAAAACAAAACTTATTGAACAACCTGATAAATGCCCGAGATTTATGAAATCGAAATAAGTGCACGGATACGGAATGGGGTAAACGGGAAAAGAGTGGAGTGAAACCGGGAATAGTTATAGGCGGAACGAATACACGTGGGAAAACTGTACAAAAGGTACATAATAGAAAGTGCGAAAAAGTGCGATAAAAAAGACAAAACAGGAATAGAAAGAGGGTGGCATTTGAATGTTGTATACTATTTGCCATCGCGAATGTCTGGGGTTTATGGAGCCGAAACAAGGCGTCAGTCCATGAATGCGGAAAAGAATAGTGATAAATTGGGCAATAGAAAATGCGGAATAAAGCGATGAGTGAAAGAGACGAAGGAGAGAAAGAAAGAGGACGGGATCTGGACGTTGAACACTATTTGCTGCCGCAAATGTCGGGGGTTTATGAAATCAAGGCGGAGCGTGAGTAAATGAACGCGGAAGAGGGCCAGAAGGAAGGAAATGGAATTAAACGGAGAAATACAGACGGTAAGATGGAAAAAAGAGACACCAGGAAGAAAAGTATTAAAATGCGCCCAATAGAAGATGCAGAAAATGTGATAATTTCGTGGAAAAAAAAGAAGGAGATAATATGTGGAACGAAAATTGGTACTCTTTATCCTATCTGTCATATTAAACGCCCGAGATTCATCGAATTGAAACGTCAAATGTTTGAACAAATGCGGGATATGGTAAAGGGAAAGAAAGTTGAGTTGAACGAAGAACCGATGATAGTACGAGGTAGAAGAAATAAATGTATATGGAAAAAGCGAAAAATGTGAGCAGTCAGAGGTGCGTAAAAATATGATAAGCAGTAGAATCAAAACAAACGAAGATAGAGAGGTTTAGGCATTACATATCATTTGCCACCTTAAACGCCGGTAATTTATGAAACCAAAACGACACGTGAATGGAAGAATGAAAAGCGCAAACATAAACAAAGACAAACGACCAAAAACGATCAAACGCACGTGAACGTTATAAAAAAAGCTGTTTGATAGAAAACGCAGAAAAGTATGATAAGTAAAAGAATCAGAACGAAGGCGGCAGAGTAATATTTAACCCCTTCGAACCCTGTGCACATTATAATGTATATAATACTTTTCCTACTGTATTTTATGCCGTATATTATGTTTACGAATATGAATTTTCTTTTTTATACAAATATTTCTCAGGATCTCCTTAATGTTAGAAATTTTGCGTAAGGACCATATGTCCATTGAAATGTACATTTACAAATTATAAATAAATATAAATATTTCTGTAAAAAGTATATTGTTGCCTTCATTCACATGAACTAAGTTAATTTTTGTATAAAAAATAATTTTTCTTAAACGAATAAAAATTCGGGTCTGAATGGGTTAAGTATCATGCATTGCTTTTATCCCAATTTGACGAATTCGCTAAGGTTTGGGAAAAAGCTCATAAAACGCAACATAAGAATGATGTTTACAAAATTCAAAAAGATGCATATGACGGAATAAAGAAAGAATAAATTAATGTTAATTTTATTTCAATATTTGTTGAAAATCAGACGAATAACATAAATATAAAACGTTATGAAAAATAGAAAGTTCAATACACTTTTACAAACAGTATTTGCACATAAGAAAAACCTTCTTTCGATCATAGCCTTATTTAGATCACGTAGTATGAAGTATAAATATTGCATTTTCAATCATTTGTAACAAAATGACTAATATCGGACCACGAAACTAAAGGATAATGCCATGATACGCGTCAGAACAATTTTCTACTATAAAACGAGTGATTCGTGTCGCAAGTATAACGTTATTCAAATAAAACTTGAATATTACAATAAACATTTATATTTATTTCTCTGACTATTGAAATTGTGTAATAACTATTACTATTTTAGTATTATAATTATATATTAGTATTATAAACTATTGAAGACTATGTAACCGATAACCGCAACAACAAAAGTAACTTTTTTCGGATACTGACCGCTATGAAATAGACACGATTTTTACAAGGGCCCTGGAAAGACAAAAAAAAGTACTCTGATCGTGTCAATGTCACATTCTTTTGTGGAAAATAAGCTGTTCTAACAGCGATCTAAATCCTGCGTCACGGCCTCAAGAAAATGCCCCGTGTCGAATTTCTATTTTAATATAACAAAAAGTTAAATCCATAAACGATATTTTCAATTCTTTTGCAGAGAAATTATATTAACACTTTACCGATCGCTATTGACTGAAGATGCCACTCACTAACGACCGACTCTGTTTTGGATATCGCGCAGGAATTGTGTATGTGCCTATTTGTAAAGCTTTATAACTGAAAAACACTGAATGTGTAGTTGAGATTCCTTTGGTTTCAACGCAGTGTCATTTTATTGCCATTTCGAATTGTCATAATATTATGTGATATTTATTTTATCTAATATAACCGTTGATTTCTGAAAAGCCAATTTGTAAAGCTGTATAATTGAAAAATACTGAATGTGTTGTTGAGAATCATTTGGTTTCAAAGCAGTGTAATTTTATTGTCATTAGCATTGTCATAATATCATCTGATATTTATTTTATCTAATATAATCGTTGACCACTGAAAAGCCTATTTGTAAAGCTGTATAATTGAAAAATACTGAATGTGTTGTTGAGAATCCTTTGGTTTCAAAGCAGTGTAATTTTATTGTCATTTAGCATTGTCATAATATCATCTGATATTTATTTTATCTAATATAATCGTTGACCACTGAAAAGCCAATTTGTAAAGCTGTATAATTGAAAAATACTGAATGTGTTGTTGAGAATCATTTGGTTTCAAAGCAATGTAATTTTATTGTTATTAGCATTGTCATAATATCATCTGATATTTATTTTATCTAATATAACCGTTGACCACTGAAAAGCCAATTTGTAAAGCTGTATAATTGAAAAATACTGAATGCGTTGTTGAGAATCCTTTGGTTTCAAAGCAGTGTAATTTTATTGTCATTTAGAATTGTCATAATATCATCTGATATTTATTTTATCTAATATAACCGTTGATTTCTGAAAAGCCAATTTGTAAAGCTGTATAATTGAAAAATACTGAATGTGTTGTTGAGAATCCTTTGGTTTCAAAGCAGTGTAATTTTATTGTCATTTAGAATTGTCATAATATCATTTGATATTTATTTTATCTAATATAATCATTGACCACTGAAAAGCCAATTTGTAAAGCTGTATAATTGAAAAATACTGAATGTGTTGGTGAGAATCAGTTGGTTTCAAAGCAGTGTAATTTTATTGTCATTTAGCATTGTCATAATATCATCTGATATTTATTTTATCTAATATAACCGTTGACCACTGAAAAGCCGATTAATCGGCTACCGGTAAATAGCAGTTGGCACCGAAAAGCCGATTAATCGGCTAACGGTCGTTAAAGTGTTAATAACGAATTTTATAATTTATATTGCGAAATATAAATATTATCAAATATATTATAATCTATAACGCATATATATCGTTGTTCGGCACTAAAAGGGTTAAACCCCCCGACCCTCACATAATCAAATCGTCGCGTGACTGAAAGAACGAGAAACAGGCTAACCAGCGAGTAAACTAAGTCAGACACACAAACCTAGAACGAGAAAAACCGAGCAAACGCACATGAGCGCAGTGATAAAAGTTGAGTGATAGAAATTGCCGCGGAATGCAGTAATCGCATAAAGCCGGGAAAAAACGCGGCGAAGAAGAGAATAACAGCACGAACGAAAGTTCCCCGTTGTACATACTATCTGCCACCTTAAACGGCTGAGATTTATAGAATCAAATGTGCGAGGGAGCGAACGAGTGCGAAGCGGAAGTGAGGTGAAACGGAGAACCGAAAACAAGCCGAGGTGGGAGGCATAAATATAGAGCGGCAAAGTGGAAGCAGGCGAGCGATAAAAAGCGGCGAAAGAAGGAGCCGGAAGAGGAATAGCGAGGAAGTGCAGGCAGGGGGAGATGAGAGTTGGGCAGGATTGCAAATTAAAGCAGCCCCCGTACCTCGTCACTTTCCTCCGAGACATGTCGTAAAATTTTCAATTACACGCACGAAACTCCGCGGCACATATAGTCACGGACTGCGCCGTTCCCTCGAACTATATTGACTACAGCCTAGCGTGCTAAAAATCACTGAGCCCGTACACACGCGCGCACACCACCGAACGGCCCGTATAAATTTTCATTTACACGTCGGCGACGGGGCAAGGAGCTGCCAGAGACTTTGCTTAACGAAGACTGAAGCATAAAGGATATTAACACTTTGACTGCGAACACCCGCTGTAGGTGCTGTATATTTATATTTTGAGTGGGAATACGGTTATGCGGGTTCGCAAAATTTTTTTACTGATATTTTGTAATTTATCATTTATTTATATTTATATTTATGTTTTGTATATAAATATATTTTGTGTTTTATATTTATATTTATATTTTAAAATTTATCATTTATTTATGTTTTGAGTGGGATAAGGTTTATGCTAGTTCTGCAAAATTGTTTTTACTTATATTTTGTAATTTATCATTTATTTATATTTATATTTATATATAAATTGTAATTTATAATTTATATATATTTTGTTTTGAATTTATTTCTATTTTGTGGGAATGGGGTTATACGGGTTTCGCAACATTTTTTACTTATATTTTGTAATTTACCATTTATTTATATTTATTTTTATTTTTTGTATACAAATGGATTCTGTATTAAATTTTGTATTTTACATTTATATTCATATTTTGTAATTTATAATTTATGTATGTTTTGAGTGGGAATAGGGTTATGCAGGTTTCGCAACATTTTTTTACTTATATTTTGTAATTTACCATTTATTTATATTTATATTTATCTTTTGTATACAAATGTATTTTATATTTACATTTATATTTTGTAATTTATCATTTATTTATATTTATATTTATGTTTTGTATATAAATGTATTTTGTATTACATTTTGTATTTTATATTTACATTTATATTTTGTAATTTATAATTTATTTATGTTTTGAGTGGGAATAGGGTTATGCGGGTTCTGCAAAATTTTTTTTACTTATATTTTGTAATTTATCATTTATTTATATTTATATTTATCTTTTGTATATAAATGTATTTTGTATTTTATATTTATATTTATATTTTGTAATTTATAATTCATGTATATTCTGAGCGGGAATGGGGTTATACGGGTTTCGCACATTTTTTTTAATTTATATTTTGTGTATAAATGTATTTTGTATTATATTTTGTAATTTATAATTTATTTATATCTGGAGTGGGAATAGGGTTATGCAAATTTTCCAGTGCCGAAGTGAATGGCTGATTCATCAATTTTCGGCGGTTGATATATACAGTTTTCGAATACTGTGTTGTCGAAGTTTGCTGTAATACCGAGAGTTTTTTGAAGGAAGTTTTTCATATGACGTACTTAAGGAGAATGACGGAAACAAGCTATGTGACCGCATAAGTAGAGGTACAATTTGCCGTGTAAACAGAATTCGCGTAAAAAAAGTGCTGCGTAAATTGAGGGACAAGTGGATTAAAGAACTTTTTAATTTTTAAATCGTCCAGTAAATGAGGACACCTGACGAAAACCGTGCATCCCCAATTTTGGGGAGAGTTATTACTAATTTTACATTTTCTATCGAATTTTACTTTTACTTATACATTTCTATACCGAATTTTACTTTTCGCCATACTTCTTTCTTCATCGAATTCCACTTTGAATCATGCCGCGTAAATTGAGGGACGAGTGTATTAAAGAATTTTTTAATTCTGGAATCGTCTAGTAAATGGGGACATCTGACGAAAACCATACACCCCAATTTTGGGAGTGTTATTAGTAATTTTACTTTTACTTACAGATTTCTATACCGAATTTTACTTTTTACTATACTTCTTCCTTCATCGAATTCCACTTTGAATCATGCCGCGTAAATTGAGGGACGAGTGTATTAACCCGTTGCCGCACACTTTTAATTTGATGATCGTGATCAGAAACAAATTTGTTTTTTAATTGTTTATGCCTGCCAGATGGAATCGACTGTAAGTTGTGTGTTTGGAAGTGAAAATTATCACATTTGACCACAGTTTTTCCAAAACAAACTATCGACGGCTATAACCGTCATTTGCTCATCATGTCATTTTTTCTCTTCCCAGAGCAAATGACGGCTACGAACCGTCGTGATTATACGGCATTTGCTTTACTAATTCAAAATGATTCCTATGAATAAAAGAGAGTAAATAGGTGTATACTTAACACAAGAAAATCAGTTTGAAACAACATTATGATTTGTAATTTATTTTGCTTATAAAATAGTAAAAATGAAATAAAAATTAATTCAGGAAACAAATTACATACATACAAGAAAGCGTTATAAATGATAGGATTCATTTTGGACACAATATGACAAGTTTTACATTTATATGACATTTCTTTTTTAATTCGGTTGGTCGAACATTGTCTGTAACGTAAAAAATAAGTTACCGGTAAGGCATGAGAAAACGCATAAAAAAACAATTGATGTGCTATTTGGCATGCTATACCTTTTTTTTCAATGTATTACTCAATAATTAACAAGTGTATGCGTTAGTACACTTCGTACTAACAATGTTCTTTCGTTTATTGATTAAAATGTGCATTTCCCTACATATCACCAAAGATCGGACGGCTATATCCGTCATTTGCGGCAACGTGTTAAAGAATCTTTTAATTTTGAAAGCGTCCAGTAAATAAGAACACCTAAAGAAAACCGTGCATTTTACTTTTCACCATACTTCTGTAGGGATATAAGATCTTAGGTGATGTCGAAGCGTGATGCGGAATTATATTGAGTTAAATAATTTATTTAAAGGTAAATAGAAGCACTAATATATGCATATAAATACAAAATGAAAGTAAAACTATGGTAATTCGACTACGATTCGGTAAACGGCAAGAAAACGTATCTATACTGGACTGAACTACACTCTGAACTATAACTGACTGACAACTCAACTTAAACTGAACGACAACTTAAAACTCTAATCTATTACTGAACCATAACTGAACTAAGACTGAACTCGCGTCCCAAACCGGACCGCCTTTTATACGGACCTCTACCGCCTTATCTTAATCCGGTAGGGCCCGATGGCCCAACGACAGTTTTATGCGACGCATCTACGGCCGCTTTCCTGATGCTACACTTCTTTCTTCATCGAATTCCACTGTTAACCATACCTTCCCTTTACCGAATTTTACGAAACATGGAAAACCGGCGAAAGTCGCGTATCAGACATCGCGAAAAGACGACAAAGGGGTCGCCGTGCAGAGAAATTAGAACGTAGAGCAACGTTTCCGCGAGTACAAAAGACGGCCCGTTTCGCAGCGCCGTAATAAAAGCGGGACATCAATTAGACGCGTGTGCGTGGGAGTCGTACGATGCACGCTTGCGGCACCTGCTTCGGAGCGTCTTGCTAATAATATGCTGACGCGATTGTGTTCGATGCTGGCTTGTTTTAGAACGCCTGCGGTTTCCCCTGAATGTCGAGAGGGATGATACGATTGCGAGTGAATGCGACGGAAATTTGTGGCTTGTCGTCTGTGCGCCGCTGGCGGAGTTTTACGCTACGTTTAAATTACGTTTCTAAATGACGAATCGGCCTGGGACGGTTTGATGACGTATTCAGGGCTTGACGCGGAAAGCGAAAAGTTGTTTTGTTCGAGGACGCGTTGAATACAACAGGAATGTTTCGGGGTAGGGATATTTTTGGCGCCAAGGCGCTTTTGTGCTGATGGAGTATGGTAGTGAATGATGTGAGAGGATTATTCCAGGTCGATGTCTTTGTGTAATTATAAGCAAGTCTTTCTGCAAATATATTTCTGCAAATGAACCAAGTGCTGCTGCGAATAAGCGGAGAGTATTTGAGAGTTCGGATATTATTCGTTTGGTTTGCTATTCGAATGTCTAGCGAGCTATTGAATATATTAGGTGTAAGGGAAAGTTCTGTCGTTTTTTTCTAAAGAAAGAAACACCATTTTTTTCTACTTTTTATTTAAAATTTAATCCAAAATATGTTTTTTTGTTAGTTACAACTGTCTGCCTTCTATTGGAGGTTAACGTGCAATTTGCCCTGATCATATTGTGTAGCACTTCTTCATCGACATCTGATGGCCTTTCTGATCTGAGTTCATCTTTCAAAGAAAAATAATCCGAACGAAATTTCGCAAACCATCTTTGGCATATTTAAGTTTTTACTGCATCCTCTCCAATCACATCACACAAGTTTTTTTTTGCCTCCATCGCGTTATTTCCTTTTTGAAACGCATACAATATACAATGTCTTAAGTGCACTTTTTCTTCACTCACGTTGACAGTTTTGCAAGTTTAAAAAAACTGACTAACATACGAAAAAATGGGTATAAATCATCAATCATATACTAATCTAACTGTTTAAACGAATTTCAGTCAGATCAGAATGCTTGCTAAGGATCAACAACCCCTAAAAGTGCACGTATTAAAAAACGACAGAACTTTCCCTTACACCTAATATATCTTATTCAAATCTGCAACTAACTACTTCAATTATTTTAACTGCAAAAATCAAAACTGTTTTATGTACAACTACCGCATAAATTTCAGTTCCCTTATTCTTTGTCACATCAATCACCTATGCCCGCAATGAAAGATTACCCATAACAAAACACTCGCGACAGACAAAACTATATTTTATTCAAATCTGCAACTACTTCATAGTATACAATTATTTTGACAGTGCAAAAATAAGAAATGCATTATGTGCAACTATCGCATAAATTTCAACTCCCTTATTCCTTGTCACATTCAATCACATATACAATCAAAAACAATAGAACTTCCCCTTATACCTAATACAACCAGATCCGGCATTACCGAAATTTTTAGTTTGAACCCTAAACAGGTAAGCATAATTTATCGTCAACCTTCGAAGCACTACGAGTATATCATATATCCGCTAATCCTTTCAATATTGACCATTCTCAGGATTCCACGAGTAGTTCTCCACAAACACTGCTCCGCCAAGCAAAAATTTCTCTTACAAAACACACAGCCGTCCGGACGCAACAATTACCCACTCGCCACCGGTCCCCCTACCCAACAATATCTTTCCGCGCCATTCTACGCCATACGCCAGGCCCATTACGTCCTCCGCGATCGCGATTTCGCCGACGATGGTCATTACGGTTTTACGATTTTGCATCGCGCGCCCGCTATCATCGCATTGTGTACGCGTAGGCATATCGTCGACGCGCTATAATTACTCGCGGCGTGCCGTGTATATCGTATATCGCGGCAATTATCTGCCGCATTTAATCAAGGCAAACTCGCCCATTGTTGGGCGGAATACGTGCGTCGTTACGTAGGAACTTCAATTAACCCTCTGCGCGGAAGCACCCTTCCCACGGCGGTGCCTCTTAAATTCCCGCGTCCTTGTTCGCGGAAAGGAATAGGGTCGGAGTCAAGGAACGCGAAGTAGCGAAAGGTTCCGAGCGGTCGCTTGTTCAATTTCCATTTACACGCTCGCGCGCCAATGCGTTTTTCGCGCCGCAGATATAGGGAGGGAAGAGGGAGTTTTCTAGGCTGATAAGAAGGCGGCGGGGAAAATTTTTGGAGGTGGAATACACGTGAAGTGCAAAGGAGAAAATCCCATGCGAATTTTTGGCTGCCGGACGGCCTATGAGTATACTGGTATTGCAAATGAAAGAGTCTTAATGTCTTGATTATATGTTATGAGGGTTTATTAGAAAATATAAATACTTGTAAATGTAAGATATCCGTAAGATATAGTGTACGTATATATATAAGTATTTATATTTTCTAATAAACCCTCATAATATATAATCAAGACATTAAGACTCTTTCATTTAAAATACCAATTAATATATGTATATATACATTTTCTATATAATATATATATATATATATATATATATATATATATTAATAAAACATAAAAATAGAAACCGAAAGAGTATTTGGAAAGAATGTGTCTGTACTGTTTACAGATTACTGTTTTGTCACCGTTCATTGTACTGTTTATCATTTGGTGCACGATTTAATACGGTTCATTTTTTATACCTCGGTTTTATTTCGATTGAACCAAGTATACACATACTATATCATAGCGATTATATTATAATTTCGCCAAAAAAAAAAAAAAATGTTTTTTATCTCTCGATCTGAACAAATTTTGCGAATCGCATTGAAATTCGAACGTTTCTAATTTTAAAAATCAATGCGGCTAATGACGATTTCAATTGAGTCTTTCCTATGGTGTGAATTTTTACTTTGGAGTAAAGCTGTTCATATACTAATTCCACACTTACGTGTACACATTTGTGCATTTACATTCTCCCATAACTTTTGCGAATCGAAAAAGCACTTTAATTCACCCATGCATACCTAATGGTTCGACCGTAAATTGGCAGTCATT
Source organism: Cryptocheilus praepositus (assembly GCA_033815515.1). Classification (NCBI taxonomy): domain Eukaryota; kingdom Metazoa; phylum Arthropoda; class Insecta; order Hymenoptera; family Pompilidae; genus Cryptocheilus; species Cryptocheilus praepositus. The sequence goes on along the minus strand of JAWWQZ010000215.1, from coordinate 3,199,193 downwards.
ATTATCCAACTTCGTAACGGCTCTCGATCTTAACAAACTTAGCCAATCAACCTGACGGAGGAAAGAGAAAACATATAATTGACAAATTTACTCGAAATTCAAACGTTTCTAATTTCAAAAATCAATACCACACACTTATTTACGTGTTCACGTTTGTGCATTCACATTTTCCCGTAACTTTTGCAAATAGAAAAAGAACCTTAAATCACTCATGCAGACCCAATTGGTTCGACCGTAAATTGGCAGTCATTATTACCCCACTTCGTAACAGCTCTCGTTTTTAACAAACTTCGCCAATCGCCCTAACCGAGGAGAGAGAAATTTGCTCGAAATTCGAACGTCTCTAATTTCAAAAATCAATGCGGCAATTGACGATTTTAATCGAATCTTCGTTGTAGTATAAATTTTCTATTTTCGAGGAAAACCGTTCACAATACTAATTCCACACACTTAATTATGTTTTCACATTTGTGCATTCACATTTTCCCGTAAATTTTGCGAATAGAAAAATGGATCGAACGTAAATTTTAATATATATATTTTTAATATATAAATTTTAATATATATTAATATAACATTTTAACAAATTTGCTTGAAATTCGATCGTCTCTAATATGAAAAATTAATGCGGCAAATGACGATTTCAATCAAATCTTCCCTGTGGTGTGAACTTTTACTTTCGGAAAAAGCCATTTACAATAATAATTCCACACACTTACTTAGGAGCAGAAAGAAAACACGTAATTGACAAATTTGCTAAAAATTTGAACGTTTCTAATTTTAAAAATTAATGCGGCAAATTTTTTTCTTTCGAGTAAAACCGTTCACAATACTAATTCCACACACTTACTTACGTGTTCACATTTGTGCATTTACATTCTCCCGTAACTTTTGCGAATAGAAAAATGGATCGAGCGTAAATTGGCAGTCATTATTGCCCACTTCGTAACTGCGCTCGATCTTAACAAACTTAGCCAATCGACCTTAGCGAGGAGAGACAAAATACATAATTAACAAATTTCCTCAAAATTCGAACGTCTCTAATTTCAAAAATTAGTGCGGCTAATGACGATTTTAATCGAGTCTTTATAGTGGCGCGAATTTTTTGCTTTCGAATAAAGCCGTTCACAATACTAATTCCACACACTTACTTACGTGTTCACATTTTCCTGTAATTTTTGCGAATAGAAAAAGAACCTTAAATCATCCACGCATACCCAATGGGTCGACCGTAAGTTGGCAGTCATTATTATCCCACTTCATAAAGGCTCTCGATCTTAACAAACTTAGCCAATCGACCTTACCGAGGAGAGACAAAATACATAACTGACAAATTTGCTCGAAATTCCAATGTTTCTAATTTCAAAAATCAATGCCACTTATTTACGTATTCACATTTGTGCATTCACATTTTCCAAAATTCCAACGTTTCTAATTTAAAAAATCAATGACACTTATTTACGTGGTCTCATTTGTGCATTCACATTTTCCCGTAACTTTTGAGAATAGAAAAATCGAGCGTAAATTGGCAGTCATTATTATCCCACTTCGTAACGGCTCTCGATCTTAACAAACTTAGCCAATCGACCTGACCGAAGAGGGAGGAAACTCATAGCTGACAAATTTGCTCGAAATTCGGACGTTTCTAATTTAAAAAATCAATGCGGCAAATTACGATTTCAATCAAGTCTTCCCTGTAGTATAAATTTTCTATTTTCGAGTAAAGCCGTTCACAATACTAATTCCACACACTTACTTACATGTTCACATTTGTGCATTCACATTTTCCGTAACTTTTGCGAATAGAATAAGCATCATAAATCACATAATTGACAAATTGCTCGAAATTCGAACGTTTCTAATTTTAAAAATCAATGCGGCAAATTACGATTTCAATCAAGTCTTCCCTGTAGTATAAATTTTCTATTTTCGAGTAAAGCCGTTCACAATACTAATTCCACACACTTACTTACATGTTCACATTTGTGCATTCACATTTCCCGTTACTTTTGCGAATATAAAAATGATTCGACTCTAAATTGGCAGTCATTATTATCCCACTTCGCAACGGCGCTCGATCTTAACAAACTTAGCCAATCGACCTGACCCAGAAGAGTGACATTACATAACTGACGAATTGGCTCGAAATCCGAACGTTTCTAATTTCAAAAATCAATGCGGCAAATGACGATTTCAATCAAGTCTTCCTTGTAGTCTAAATTTTCTATTTTCGAGTAAAGCCATTCACAATACTAATTCCACACATTTACTTACATGTTCACATTTGTGCATTCACAGTTACCCCTAACTTTTGTGAATAGAAAAAGCATCTTAAATCACATAATTGACAAGTTGCTCGAAATTCGAACATTTCCAATTTTAAAAATCAATGCGGCAATTGACGATTTCAATCGAGTCTTCCCTGTAGTGTGAATTTTTACTTTCGAGTAAAGCCCTTTACAATTCACTAATTATATTTCACATTTCACTAATTCCACACACTTACTTACGTACTCACATTTATGCATTCACATTTTCCCGTAACTTTTGAGAATAGAAAAATCGAGCGTAAATTGGCAGTCATTATTATCCCACTTCGTACCGGCTCTCGATCTTAATAAACTTAGCCAATCGACCTGACCGAGGAAAGAGACGCGAAGCTGGGAAGAGGATCGCATACGATGTATGCACATCCGATAGTATATATAACGAAGTATACACATACCATATTATAGTGATTATATGTGGTTAATTGCGGTTAAAAAAAAATGTTTCTTATCTCTGGATCTTAACAAACTTAGCCAATTGACCTGATCGGGGAGAGAGAAAACACATAACTGACAAATTTGCTCGAAATTCGAACGTTTCTAATTTCAAAAATCAATGCGTCAAATGACGATTTTAATCGCAATCTTTCTTGTAGTATACATTTTCTATTTCCGAGTAAAGCTGTTCACAACACTAATTCCACACACTTACTCACGTGTTTACATTTGTGCATATATTGTGTAACTTTTGTGAATAGAAAAATGGATCGAGTGTAAATTGGCAGTCATTATTATCCCACTTCGCACCGGCTCTCGATCTTAACAAACTTAGCCAATCGACCTGACCGAGGAAAGAGACGCGAAGCTGGGAAGAGGATCGCACGGATGAGATCGAGGGCGACTGCGGTCGGAGGGCGCGATACATGTTGGGCATGTAATTGGGTCAGGTGCGATGTTACTTAAGTGAGCATGCACCCGACGTTCGGTTACGATTGTCATTCCGGTCTCGCCGAATTGCCACGTGTGTTCCTCGCACACTCGCCACTCGTCGTACGTGTGTTGCCATTGTGGCAGCGTACATCGCCCGCCCACGCGCCGTTTCTAACCTCCTGCAACAATGGCCCGCGCAAAAATCTAGTTAGCGTAACAATGAGCGAAACTGCGACGTAGGCTTTCAAACATCAGCCGGTTTCGGGATTTAGCTAACTGCGCCGCGGCTTTGTGCGCTGGCGATTTTAATTAGAATTACATTTTCGCGATGAAAGCGCGTCGGCCGGGCAATTTTTGCTGTGCGATGAGATGGATTAAGGTATCCGTGAATTTGGCGGGTTATGGTAAATTTGAAAAAATATTGAGTAGGTATGGTGGTAAATTTCCGAGAAATGCATAGTCAAATTGAATTTACGTGCGAGAGATGGACAGTATGCTTCGTGATCACAAAAGGCTACATGTATGAATTTACAATTGAATTAACTAATACCTCGCCAGGACACTAACTGTTTCTAACTTCCTGCAACAATGGCCCGCGCAAAAATCCAGTTAGCGTAACAACGAGCGAAACTGTAACGTAGGCTTTCAAACATCAGCCGGTTTTGGGATTTAGCTAACTGCGCTTCAGCATTGTCCGCGTCGGCGATTTTAATTAGAACTACATTTCGCCATGAAATTGTGTTGAAGGGACGTTTCAATAGGACAGTTTGCTAATTTTCGTCATTTATGATCAGTAGATTTACGTAACCTATCAATTCACCGGACTGGTTTGTTTGATTTTTGCTACGTGACGAAGTGTGTTTGCGGAAAATGTGCATTTATAAGCAAACTAAAATTGTACAGTCTATTTAAAATGGAACTAGTGCCCTATCGAGTAACAGCGCATTTTAATCCAATCGGCAAAATAACATACAGCAATACACAATATAGCATATATTGTCCGCGCCGGCGATTTTAATTAGAACTACATTTCGCGATGAAATTGTGTTGAAGAGACGTTTCAATAGGACCGTTTGCTAATTTTCGTCATTTATGCTCAGCAGATTTACGTAACCTGTCAATTCACTGGACATGGTTTGTTTGATTTTTGCTACGTGACGAAGTATGTTTGCGGAAAATGTGCATTTATAAGCGAACTAAAAAGCCTATTTAAAACGGAACTAGTGCCATATCGAGTAACAACGCATTTTAATCCAATCGACAATATAACATACCATTATACATAGCATATACACAATTCACCGGGCATTTGGTTCCTTTAATTTTTGCTATGTGACAAAGTATATTTGCGGAAAATGCGCATTTATAAGCGAACTAAAAAGCCTATTTAAAACGGAACTAGGGCCATATTGAATAACAACGCATTTTAAGGGGAAACATCTAGGTTAACGCTTAAAAACATAGGGTAAATTTAGGAATTTATTTTAATTACATGATATAACATATCGAAATTTGGTTTAAAGGTGTTTAATGTGCATACTTTAATGTATAAAAAAAAATTTCTTATGTTTCCGCTTCAAAATGGCGGCGCTGGAGCTCTCGAAGTAGACATGCATTTTTTCACTAAGCACAAAAAGTAAAACTGTTTTGTAATCCTCATGAAATTTGCTAGAGAAGTACACACGTATATTGTAAAATGTTGATTTTTGTAGAAATGGCGAGCATATGGAGAAAAGTTCTAATTCCCATCAAAGAATTCATCGAAAAAATATTTATAATAACGAAAGTTTTTAACCGATCTTAAAAATTATGTGTACTTTTCTGGAGAATGTAGTTTAACAGCTACAGTAAAAATTTCAAGTGAATCGGAGAAAATTTGTGTAAGTTATGCTGCAAGCCAATTTGATAAACGTAGTTTCGAGAAAAACGCATTTAAAGTTTTGAGTAACATTATTTCATATTACTTTACTAGTTTTGCCATATTTACGATTATTCGGCAATTCCTGCACCATATAGGTGTCCTTCTACATTAATATTTTCTTCCTCTTTCTCTTTCCTGGAAAATATGGAGGCTCTACGTGCATCTTTTGCGACAGAAATTGTAACAATTGCGACCCATAGTCAATTGTAACACCTGCATCATTGCCAGTATGCTTTCAAATCGATCGTTAAAAATAAAAGACACAATATTTATGCCGATGCCAGGCAATTCTTGTGTGGTGGCACTTCATCCGTCGAAAGGTTATGGTAAAGAGTTGCCAAAATATCGTTTCGCATTTTTTCCATAGAATCTGGATTTCGGTTGATATTATGTCCCTTCAGAACATTTAGAATCGGTACCATGTACTTTGTACCGTTCTAAGGCATCAGGATTTGCTTTATAAAATAAGCTGTAAAACCATTTTAACACGTTGACTACCATGCGTATTTTGCTATATTAACACTTTGACTGCCGTGGTGGTCACCAGTGACCAACGCAAGAAATTTTACTGAAGATCCAAAATATTTGCAATGGGTCGCAATTATTATTTTATAAACGCAGTTGTTGTTAGAATAGTGATGCGATCCTTTGGTCTCCAATACCTGCACATTATTTACATTTTGCATAATTCAGTCGAACGCTGTAGTATTTCATAGCATCGCCGTTCTAATATAGTAAAATACGCTTGGCAATTAACGTGTTAAAGCGACGATGCTATAAAATACTATAGCCTTTGACTGAATTATGCAAAATGTATGTACATAATGTGCAGGTATTGGAGACTAAAGTATCGCATCACTGTTCTAACAATAACTGCATTTATAAAATCATAATTGCTACCCATTGCAAATATTTTGGATCTTCAATGAAATCTTTTACGCCGGGCACCGGTGAGCATCATGGCAGTCAAAGTGAAAAAAAATATTTTTGCCTATAAGATAAATTGCATCTTATTTTTAAGGCTCTAAAGTATCATATAACACAAAAATTTTTTTTTAATTTTTTGAAAATCTAAGGTATGTTACGCCTTAATCCAATCGACAATATTACATACATCAATGCACAATATAGCATACAATGAACATTAGTAAATTCCCTAAAATAATGAAATGAAAGCGTATGTGTGTTTAGAACTTTACGTTACAGCGCCGACGAAGTTTTTATTTTCAATTTCGCTGCCGCAGCAGAATAGCTCTTTTAACGGTTATAACGCCATTTACTCGCCACTGCCGTGTTACAACGCGTGCCATTAGAATTAGAAACAATTCGAAATTCCGGCAAATAGCGAAACTGGCGGAATCTCTTCCGCGACAGCGGCGAATGTCATACATACGGGACCGAAGTTTTGCCAGTCCGTACACGCACGTCAACTCGCTCGAAATTTTGCCCAACATTCACATACGCTGAAGCGCACGTCGCCATGGGAATCGAAGTAACACTTGGCCCTGCATTCGCATTCGCATCAGTTCAAGTAAACTTTGACACGCTCATATTTCTCGCCAGTCAAGACTCCGCGATGTTAATTAATTCAATTCAATTATTTCAAAGCGTTCAACACTGTCCAAGTAAATCGTGCCGGCAATAAGAAGCGGACCAACAACTCAGTAGGCTAATTTAGTGGAATCGTGTGAAATAGAAAGGAAAATGGGTAAATATTGCCTGAGCAAAAGAATATTGAAAGGGGAGTACATGGTGTTGAAATGTATGTAGAGGAAAATTTTGTTTGGTTAATATTAAAATCAAACTGAACCAAAAAGAAGGCATTTATACTAACTGCCCGGAGGTAGAACAAAATCACTTAAGAATCGATATAGATATCACATGAAAATACCGATGTCAACATTAACTAATCTATAGAAAAACCTGTGAAATATAATCCGAATTTGTATAGTTTATTATTATGCTGAAAGAAAAATGTTTTTATTTTAATTTTTCATTCATTGCATACAATTCTGTAAATGGAATACGTGGGTTTGAAAGATACGCAGAGTGCAAAATTAATTTTGACAAATATCAAGGTTGAAAAATTTCGTTTTTAAATTCATTCGAGTACGCCCAGATATAAAGTCAAATACATCACAGTTGCATGTAAACATCGCGTAAAACCACTGATGTCAGAATTTATTAATGCCGTAAAACTGAATATTTATACAGTTAATCATTATATTTAAGTAAAGATATATTTTTTAATGTCCCATTCATTGCATAGAATTCTATACAAGGAATATATATATATATATACATATACATAAATTTAAATGTATTTAATATATTTAAATATAATTATAATACAAAATTTCTTTAATATAAAATTATTTATAATATTAATATTAATATAATGAATATTAATTAATACGATAAGCATCGAATAAGAAGAAGCGCAATTATTTAATTTCTCACGCATTGCATAGAATTCTATAGAGGAAGTATATATACATATATATGTATATATATATATATTAATTTAAATTTACTTAGTATATTTAAATATAATTAATATATGAATTTATTAATCAATACGATATCATTTAATAAATTTATAATATACATTTCTTTTCATATAAAATTATTTATACTATTAATATTAAAATAATTAATATTAATTAATACGATAAGCCTGAATCAAGAAGAAGGGCAATTATTTCTACCAACGTAGTAACCAAAGTTGTACAACTTCGTTTCTAAATCCAATATCCGACATGTGCACGTAGCTTAACTTTGCAGCGCAGCAAATGCTGCCGTTCTTTTCGTCGACGATTATATCGCTCAGAGGGAAAAAGTTCGAGAACACCGTGGCGAAATTCGGAAGCCACGCGCGCGTTACGTCGGTACTTCGATGATGAGCTAATTTTGTGGGACGGGAGGAGAATTAAAGTGGCGGAGCCACGTGATGTCGTGCGAAATGCCGCGCGCATCTTAATGCGCCGGGAGAATGCGGAGTTCGGGAAATTTAAATGAGCGCGAATGCCGAGTGCAAGAGTTTACAGATATTAACATAGCGCGTTTATGGATAAATAATTGTTAGTGTTTAAAGGCTGTTACCAGTTTGGGTACATTTATTATTTCATGCACGGTGATGTCTGTAAGAAACAGGTGAGAGTGAGAAGATAACAAGCGACTGTGCTGAAACGCATCTCAAGGAAGTTACAATGCGATGAGATTTTCATAAATGCGATATGTTGGTGTAGGTATTGACGATTGCAGAATTTTGGGGCATTGTGTTATTGACAATATACTTCGGTTAATGACTGTATCCTTTCAATACAGTGCGTAAGGAAACTTTCTTTGTAACTGCTTGTCAATTTCTTCCCACTTCAACGGAATATTCTCCGCCACCGAGGATCCAGATACGAATCGAAACATGCGATATGTTGATGTAGATGGTATTGACGATTGCAGAATTTTGGGGCATTGTGTTATTGGCAATATACTTCGGTTAATGACTGTATCCTTTCAATATAGTGCGTAAGAAAGCTTTCTTTGCAACTGCTTGTCGATTTCTTCCCACTTCAACAGAATATTCTACGCTGCGGAGGATCCACATACGAATCGAAACATGCGATATGTTGATTTAGATGGTATTGACAATTACAGAATTTTGGGGTATTGTGTTATTAGCAATATACTTCGGTTAAGCACTGTTTCCTTTCAATGCAGTGCGTAAGAAAATTTTCTTTGTAACTGCTAGTCGATCTGTTCGCACTTCAACGGAATATTCTTCGCCGCCGTGGATCCACATACGAATCTATATGTGCAATATTTTGGTGTAGATGGTATTAACGATTGCAGAATTTTGGGACATTACCTTGTTGGCAATATACTTCGGTTAAAGACTCTATCCTTTCAATACAGTGTGTAAGGAAACTTTTTTTGTGTTTGTCGATTTCTTCCTTCTTCAACAGAATATTCTTCGCCGTGGAAGACTCAGATACGAATCAAAACATGCGATGTGTTGATGTAGATGGTATTGACGATTGCAAAATTTTGGGGCATCATGTAATTGGCAATATACTTCAGTTAATGACAGTATCCTTTCAATACAGTGCGTAAGGAAACTTTCTTTGTAAGTGCCTAATGATCTTTTCCCGTTTCAACGGAACATTTTCTGCCGCAGAGGATCCACATACGAATCAAAACATGCGGTATTTTGATGTAGATGGTATTGACGATTGCATAATTTTGGGGCATTGCCTTATTGGCAATATCCTTCGGTTAATGACTGTATCCTTTCAATACAGTGTGTAAGAAAATTTTCTTTGCGTTAGTCAATCTTTTCCCACTTCAACGAAACATTCTCCGCCGTGGTGGATCCACATACGAATCGAAACCTGCGATATATTCGTGTAGGTGGTATTGATGATTGCAGAATTTTGAGGCACTACGTCATTGGCAATATACATATACTTCGGTTAATGACTGTATCCTTTCAATAGAGTGCGTAAGGAAACTTTATTTATAACTGCTCGTCGATCTCTTCCCACTTCAACGGAATATTCTCTGCCGCCGAGGATCCACATAGGGATCAAAACGTGCGGTATGTTGATGTAGGTGATATTGACGATTCCAGAATTTTGGGGCATTGGCTTTTTGGCAATATGCTTCGGGTAATGACTGTATCCTCTCAATGCACTGCATAAGGAAACTTTCTTTGTAACTGCTTACCAATTTTTTCCCACTTCAATAAAACATTCTTCGCTGCCGAGGATTCAAATGCGAATCAAAACGTGCGATGTTTATATATATGTGATATTGACGATTGCAGAATTTTGGAGCATTGTGTTATTGGCAATACACTTCAGTTAATGACTGTATTCTTTCAATGGAGTGTGTAAGGAAACTTTCTTGGTGAGTCATTCTCGATCTCTTTCCACTTCAACAGAACATTCTCCGCCGCCGAGGATTCACATACAGATCGAAACGTGCGATATGTTGATGCCGATGGTATTGACAATTGCAGTATTTTGGAGCATTATGTTGTTGACAATATACTTCGGTTAATAACTGTATTTTTTCAATACAGTGCGTAAACAAATTTTCTTTATAAGTGCTTGCTCTTTCCAGTTGAACGGAACATTCTCCGCCGCAGAGGATCCACATACGAACCTAAACGTGCGATATATTGATGAAGATGGTATTGACAATTGGAGAATTTTGGAGAATTTCATTATTGGCAATATATTTCGGTTAATGACTGTATCCTCTCAATACAGTGCGTAAGCAAACTTTCTTTGTAAGTGCTTGTTCTTTCTATATCAACGGAACATTTTCCGCCGCGGCAGAACCAGAAACGAATCGAACCATACGATATGTTGATGTAGAAGGTATTGACAATTGCAAAATTTTGGAGCATTCTGTTATTGGCAATATACTTCGGTTAATGACTGTATCCTTTCAATATAGTGTGTAAGGAAACTGTCTTTGTACAATAAGTGCTTGCTCTTTCCACTTCAATGGAACATTCTCCGTCGCGGGGAATCCACATGCTATATGTTGATGTAGATGGTATTGCCGATTGCAAAATTTTTGAGCTTTGTATTATTGGCAATATATGTTTACTTCGGTTAATGAGTGTATCCTTTCAATAGAGTGTGTAAGGAAATTTTCTTTATGTTTGTCGATCTTTTCCCATTTCAACGGAACATTCTCCGCCGCGGAGTATCCACATACGAATCAAAAGCGCGATATTTAGCTGTAGGTGGTATTAATAATTGTAGAATTTTGGAGCATTGCCTTATTGGCAATATACTTCGGTTAATGACTGTATCCTTTCAATACAGTGTGTAAGGAAATTTTCTTTGTAAGTGCTTCTTAATGCTATCTCTTTCCACTTCAACGAAACATTTTCCGCCACCAAGGATCCACATCCGAACCGAAACCTCCGAAATCCCGTTTCACCGAACTGGAACCCACAACCGAAGCACGCGCCGCCACTTCTTCGGCATCCCTTCCACCACAGCCGTTCCCAAACATTAACGTAACCCCGCTCCGAAAAACGTGTCACAGGCCAAGCAGCAGCCACCAATTTCCCAGCATCGACATCACCGGGAAGTTCGGTATGCGCTGCCGACATAGCTCGATAAGCAACGTGCTCGGTCATACCTGACGCAAATGACGAGACACTTGACTCAGCCCGACTCCGGCGAGCAAAGGAGCACGATCGATCATCCGTTAGCACAGAGGATCGGAATTCGAATGCCCTGTCCGTGGATATCCGCCTCGGAACCGCCTGATTTCGTGGGCAGCCAGTCAAGTCGTGCATTATCGTTCCGGCGGAGTTCTGCTATCGTCCGCCGCGATAAAACAAAGGCAAACAGGCCGGTGAGTGACCAATGGTCGTCGTCGTGTGCAATCAGCCACTGAGTCGAGTATCAGTGGCAAATGCCTCGAGGTGTGCGCCGGTGTGTGTTGGCCGCGTGTGTGAACGCGTGGGCGCGCGTGGTAGAGGTTGTACGTGGGTGGAGTCGACGGGAGAGATGTGCAGAGTGGGAGAGGTGTATAAATGTATGCGCCAGGCGGACCGTGATATGCCATTGTTCGAGTTCTCATGGCCATTTCATGATGCTGGCTCCAGTGTGCTGGCTGGGATTTCGGCGGGACGCAAAAGTCGGGATGTCTTGTGCTGTGCGGGGTATTTTGGGAGGGAGGCTCGTGATTTTTGAGGCGGTTGCGGTCTTCTGCTGTAAGACGTATTACGGAAGTCCGGTAATTCTGTTTTAATACGTTTACTGCCAAGCGTATTTTGCTATGTTAGAACCGCGATGCGATTAAATGCTGCAGAATATGATTATTTCGTGTAAAATGGAGGGAATGTAGAGTTGCTAGAAGCCAAAGTATTGAAGCACCGTTCCAGTATCAATGGCTTTTACAAGATTGCAAATTTTTTACATTTTTAGTAAAATCTTTTGCGCCGATCACCGCGTATTTTGCTACGTTAGAACCGCGATGCGATGAAATACTACAGAGTATGATTAAATCGTGCAACATGAAGGTAACGCAGAGTTGTTAGAAGCCAATGTATTGAAGCACCGTTCCAATATCAATTGTTTTTACAAGATTGCAAATAGGGTTCATTGAAAATTTTTTGCATTTTTAGTAAAATCTTTGCACCAGGCACCGGTGACTACCGTGGCAGTCAAAGTGTTAAGGCCGAATGAAAGGAGAATTGCGGTGGTTGCGGTAGGCTCCTATTTAGCTGATGATAGATGAAGTTTGAAATTTCAGGCTTCCGCAACCATGATTGTTTATACTATTGATTTCCGCATTTCGGGGATCCGAAAGTCAGGCTGTCTTGTCCTGCGCTGCTGTGTGGGGTATTTTGGGAGGGAGGCGCGCTATTTTTGAGCCTGTTGCGGTCTCCTGCTGTAAGATGCATTACGGAAACCCGGTATTTTTGTTTTAAAGACGGATGGAAGGAGGTTTGCGGTGGCTGCGGCAGGCTCTTGTTTAGTAAATAATAGATGAAGTTTGAAATTTCAGGCTTTCGCGGCTATGATTGTTTATATTATTGATTTCCGGATTTCGGGGGACGCAAAAGTCTTGTGGTGTGCGGGGTTTTTTTGGAAGGAAAGCGTGCGATTTTTGAGCTGGTGCGGTCTTTTGCTGTAAGATACATTATGGGAAGCCCTGTATTTCTGTTTTAACCCTTTGGCTGCCTGCCCTCGGTTTCTATGCGAAAACTACCACGGGCCGATGCATCGGTGCGTTTACATTCATATTATTGCTCCTCTGAATGTCAAGTTAGTTTTCACTCATGCTTGGTCGTTATCTTTAATACATTTCTGGGGTCGTAGGGATGATGAAATATTTTCAAAGATTCTGATAGTGAACGCTTCCCACGGCACAAGTGTAATATTGAAAATATTATGCCGCAAGATTAAACATTTGCTTTAAATTTTTTAAATAATATGTGTCACTAATGTTAAGAGATATTACTGTGAAAATAATTTCCCACGTATACTTTATATAATCTAAATATAAGAATTTATATTCTTTATTATCAAATTATTATTAATTTTGATTTCACTGAACTTGTATTCAATATCTTCTTCCTCCAGAAAATCGGCATTTTGTTCTTTATAAAGTAATTCATAGAAGCGTGAATATCAAATCGGTCCTGGCAGTAAAAGTAGGTAGCTGTTTAGCTGATGATAGATGAAGTTTGAAATTTCAGGCTTTCGCGGCCGCGATTGTTTATATTATTGGTTTCCAGATGGTTGCCGAGTCTATTGTCAGCATTTTGCCGACGTTTCGCAGGCTATACCATATGCAATTAAAAAATGGAATATGAAATTAAAAAACGGTCACACACATTTATTACCCTAATTACTTTGTACCTGAATATACCATTCAACATTTTTCAAACTCCTTCAACATTATAGTTAACCTTCATTTTTCATGTATATCAAAATACATTACAGTTAACTAAGACGTGTAACAGAAAAAAAATGATATCTTTGAAGACATTAACTGTACATATCTTTAATTAAATCCCTCAATTGTTCCCCAATTCTCCGGGAAGAGACAAAATAATTCATTCTTAACAAAAAATACATTATCTTATATTAATTCCGTAACCGCAGTAAACAACAATGAACAGCATTTATACAGGAAATATTTTGAAGATTTGTTTGTATCGATAGACTGATGTGCTACGAGAGATTATGCGCATTGAATACATGTTTGCTTTAACACGTGGTCCCTAATTATCTCAAACAATTTTAAAATCAATGGCGTTTCTTATCGCGATGGAACACTTTCAATCGTCAAACCCATGGCGTCGTGGTAATATGGCGGATCGATGTGCGGCGTTATTCGAAAACGCGTATCAACGATTTTAACGGGAGAAGAACTTTATGGCGCCCATAACCACGTAGGGTATGTACCGGGACGATAACGGTAAGTATAACGTGAAACGTCCGCGGGCCGATGAAGAAATTTAGGAAAGAGCCTTAGCTGGAAGACGGCACGTTCGATCGATCGCGAGCCAGTCAAATTGAACGATAAAGTATTGAGGAGCGTAGCGAGTGTGTAGGTTGAACGTGCCTCTGCCTACATATACAGGGTGCAGCAAGAAAACTATCTGCACCTTTGCAAACGTTCGCCCAGCTAACAACACAATTTGTTAGACTGTTGCAGTTTGTATTACGTTAAGTAGATTATTATGGATTTTCTTTAACTAACTTTTACTTGACGAGAATCCGAGGATTTACTTCCGAAATTATTGTTACGGCGAAGGATAAATGTGTTGAGTTGCATTCATTGAAAATAATATACCGATTATATTTCGATTAATGGATTCTTGATCAGTCACGAGTTAATTTGTCTTTTCACACCCAAAGGCTCTTGACTGATCACGAGTTAATTCATGTTTGGATTTCCATTAGGTATTTCCATTTTAGAAACGCAGGGCAATATATAATATTGCAAAAGATTTGTTTATTCCGGGTAGTTATATCCACTTTATTAGAAAACAAAAGGAAATTCTTGGAATTTAGGTTTTTATCACAGTGACATGTATCTCAATCGTAACGGAAAGCGATAGCGAAAAATTTTCCAATGAATTATACGGGGATGCGTCGTTTGATTAGCCAAGCGGTTTGTAAATTAATTATAGTGATCTGCAAATTATAATTGGATGACCAAACACCGCAAAACTGAAAGTATTAGAATCTAATAGTTAAGGGATTTCTCTGCATATTTCGGGGTACTTAATTACTATACATTTTATTATTATATTATTACAAAAAATATTTACAATTATGTAAAACATGAGCACTGATATTTATTTACATTGTTCCACTTTCACATTCAATTGCGGAATAACAGCCGATGATCTTAAGAAGCTGCGTTATCGAATTTCTGGATAACGGCGTGTTAAATAATTAAACATTACCAAGCCCTTCTTTGTTCAAAAAACTGACTATACACTTTTATTACTCCAACTCAACTTAACTCAATATAATCACCCTGTAGCGACACACGGTCGCCATTAATATTTCGTTTACAATCATGCGCTTGCATCGGTCGAGGATTAAGAAACCTTTTCCTTAACAAATGCAAGATGATTACTTTTCCAAACCATTATAACTAAATTACTTTAGTACCAGTCCGCGCAACTAATTACCGTATTAGCCCGAATTTAACGCGACTCCAAAATGTTCATAAATATATTTACAAAAAAAATAATACTCATAAAAGAATTCAAAGAAAGTAAAATTCAATCAGATAAGCATTTATTTAAGTAATTATAGCTAATAACACAGGTTACATTCATGTCAATAAAATTAAGTAATGTAAAACAAAATTAATATTACATAAGTAAGAACAAAAAACGGAAATGTTTATTCAGAATCTGAACTGTTTTCAGAATGGGAACTTATGGATATCACATCGGTATCATCAATATTTTCATTCACGCTTTCAGTCTCCCACAAAATGTAATTTTCCGTCCCATTTAAATCATTGGAAATGCAGCATTTCTTGAAACCTTTAACTATCGTTTCAACCTCTGTACGAAAATGTCCTTGTTTATATTACATTCCATTACTTAAACCCTGAATTTAGCGCGAATCGATTTTTTAACGGAAAATTAATGGTCAAAAAATATCGCGTTATATTCAGGCTAATACGATACTTACATTTATGACCATGGGTTATCAGATAAGCATTTATTTAGGTAATTATAACTAATAACACAGGTTAAATTTATGTCAATAAAATTAAGTAACGTAAAACAAAATTAATATTACGCAAGTACTAACAAAAAACGGAAATGTTTATTCAGAATCTGAACTGTTTTCAGAATGAGAACTCATTGATGTCACATCGGTATCATCAGTATTTTCATTCACGCTTTCAGTCTCCCACAAAATGTCATCTTCCGTCCCATTTAAATCATTGGAAATGCAGCATTTCTTGAAACCTTTAACTATCGTTTCAACCTCTGTACGAAAATGTCCTTGTTTATATTACATTCCATTACTTAAACCCTGAATTTAGCGCGAGTCGATTTTTTAACGGAAAATAAATGGTCGAAAAATATCGCGTTATATTCGGGCTAATACGATACTTACATTTATGACCATGGGTCGTTATCTACGCATATACCGTTAAAGATTAACAACACCCTCTTGCCAAAGTGATCAAATGAAACACCGAAGGAAAAAATCATTGGCAGACAAAACAACCAATTAAATGCAAATAATTTAACAAGTCTTCCTTCGGTGTTCGCGAAAGACACTTCAATCCACCGAATATAAAAATTCGAAACATCCAAAATATCCACAAAGTCAGTACAACTGCAAAAACAGTCTTGAGATAAATAAATTGTATATGATTTTTTATATATATGAAATTTTATATTGAATAAAATAAATTTCCACCATCACACGACCCCAAAATCCGTACCTATTCCAACCACTCCTTCACCCTCGATCTCCACAACCCATAATTCCCCTAATCGTCAATTCTAACGACGCTCCACGCTTCCAGCAACTTCGTTCTGCCGTTAAAAGATTAATTCGTCGCGCAAATAAGCCCGATTTCACCTCCACCCCGTATAAGACCGGGTACTTCGTTTTTAGTGTTATCGATATCGTGTGCGCCAGGCGGTTCGGTTCGATTCGACCAACTGCTCCGCGGAAATAAATAACCCGTAATATAGAGGAACGGATAGCCGTTTGCATCGGTCGCGGATAAAAAATTCGTCGGCGCCGGGTAAACGGGGAAGAAAGGCCATCTTCGGCGAGTTCTTACGTGCGTCCGCTATTTCGCGCGTACGATAAGCCCGACGGCATTACGTGAAATATCGCCCGACGCGTTACTTGACGCCTGATATATCGTGGACAAGCCAGGTCCCATCACTAAGCTTCCTCTTTTTTTCGTTTTTTTTTCACGAATTTTACGACGCGAGCAACAAAAACATTGGCCAATAAGTCCTCCTGGACAGAAGTTTAGAAGAGCACCCCCTCGCGGATCGTATCACCAAAGGTAGAAGATGAATGACCAGCGAAGAACCTCAGTCTTGGGATTAGTCTTTGCAGAAGCAGAGAATGCAGGACTGCAGAAAGTCTGCCGGACAATTATTAAATTCCGTCACTGGAATAGTAATTCTGTCGATAGTTAATCGGTTTAATAAATTCTTTGTTTACTTGATGTCTTTACTATCTTTTCCGCGTAATCACGACATATGTCGATTAAATCAACAAGGTGCTTAAAGAACGAATTCATGCTTCATGCTGTAGACTTATAAGTATAATATAAACTCGCGCGAACCGAAATTCATCGTGTATTATTAAGTGAGTTTTGAATTAGGAGCAAAAATATTGTTTTCGTATATATTTCGATAGAGCAAATTAAAGCGTTAACGTAATTACGCATGGATGTATATATATATATATTTGATTTGGTTTTACATTTTATATTTATATACCCGTAGAAACACTGGCCGACAATTTAAAAATTCGATCACTGGAATAGTAATTTTGTAGGTAGTTTTAATCGGTTTAATAAATTCTTTGTTTATTTAATGCCTTTACTATTTTTTTTCGCGCAATCACGACGGCAGAATTTTTATATACGTATATTAAAATGTAAATATGTATGCAGAAAAAGGCAGGGGCACGTTTGTTGGTTACAAGAACAAATCCATGTTTTATGCCGTAGACTTATAAGTATTGCAACAGTTGAAGCCATTTGCTACTACAAAATATAAACTCGTGCGGGCTAAATTTCATCGTGTATTATCAAGTGCGCTTTGAATTAGGAGCAAAAATATTGTTTTCATACAAATTTCGATACAGCAAGTTAAAGCGTTGCCGCAATTACGCGTGGATATATATATATTTAATTTAATTTTACATTTTATATTTATATAGCTACAGAAACTCTGCCCGACAATTAAAAAGCTTCACCATTCTAATAGTAATTTTGTCGGTAGTTTTAATCGGTTTAATAAATTCTTTGTTTGTTTAATGTCTTTACTATTTATTCCACGCAATCGTGACAGCAGAATTTTTATATACGTATAGAAAAATGTAAATTTGCATGCAGAAAAAGCGAGAGGCACGTATGTCGATTAAACCAACAAGGTGCTTAAAGAACAAATCTATATTTATGTCGTAGACTTAGAAATATTGCAATAGTTAAAGCAATTTGCTGCTACGGAATATAAACTCGCACTGGTTAAATTTCATCGTGTATTATCAAGTGCGCCTTGAATTAGGAGCAAAAATATTGTTTTCGCACAAATTTCGATAGAGCGAGTTAAAGCGTTACTGTAATTACGCGTGGATGTATATATTGATTTAATTTTACATTTTATATTTATATAGCTGCAGAAATAGTAAGGGGAACATATGTCGATTAAATCAACAAGGTGCTTAACCAACGAATTCATATTTAATGCCGTAGACTTAGAAATATTGCAATAGTTAAAGCAATTTGCTGCTACGGAATATAAACTCGCGCGAGCTAAATTTCATCGTGTATTATCAAGTGAGTTTTGAATTAGGAGCAAAAATATTGTTTTCGCACAAATTTCGATAGAGCGAGTTAAAGCGTTACTGTAATTACGCGTGGATGTATATATATTTTATTTAATTTTACATTTTATATTTATATAGCTGCAGAAATAGTAAGGGGAACATATGTCGATTAAATAAACAAGGTGCTTAAAGAACGAATTCATATTTTATGCCGTAGACTTAGAAATATTGCAATTATTAAAGCAATTTGCTGCTACGGAATATAAACTTGCGCGGGCTGAATTTAATCGTGTATTATTAAGTGCGTTTTGAATTAGGAGCAAAAATATTGTTTTCATACAAATTTCGATAAAGCAAGTTAAAGCGTTACCGTAATTACGCATGGATGTATATATATTTAATTTAATTTTGCATTTTATACTTATAGAGGTGCAAAAATAGTAAGGGGAACATATGTCGATTAAATAAACAAGGTGCTTAAAGAACGAATTCATATTTTATGCCGTAGACTTAGAAATATTGCAATAGTTAAAGCAATTTGCTGCTACGGAATATAAACTCTCGCGGGCTGAATTTCATCGTGTATTATTAAGTGCGTTTTGAATTAGGAGCAAAAATATTGTTTTCGCACAAATTTTGATAAGGCAAGTTAAAGCGTTACCGTAATTACGCATGGATGTATATATATTTAATTTAATTTTGCATTTTATACTTATAGAGGTGCAAAAATAGTAAGGGGAACATATGTCGATTAAATAAACAAGGTGCTTAAAGAACGAATTCATATTTTATGCCGTAGACTTAGAAATATTGCAATTATTAAAGCAATTTGCTGCTACGGAATATAAACTTGCGCGGGCTGAATTTCATCGTGTATTATCAAGTGCGTTTTGAATTAGGAGCAAAAATATTGTTTTCACACAAATTTCGATAGAGCGAGTTAAGGCGTTACCGTAATTACGCGTGGATGTATATATATTTAATTTAATTTTACATTTTATACTTATATAGCTGCAGAAATAGTAAGGGGAACATATGTCGATTAAATCAACAAGGTGCTTAAACAACGAATTCATATTTTATGCCGTAGACTTAGAAATATTGCAACTATTAAAGCAATTTGCTGCTACGGAATATAAACTTGCGCGGGCTGAATTTCATCGTGTATTATTAAGTGCATTTTAAATTAGGAGCAAAAATATTGTTTTCGTATGTATTTCGATCGAGCAAGTTAGTATATATTTAACTTCATTGTACATTTTATATTTATATAGCTGCAGAATCTCTACCCGGCAATTGGCAAGCACTGTAATAGTAATTTTGTTGGTAGTTTTAATCGGTTTAATAAATTCTTTGTTTATTCAATGTCTTTACTATTTTTTTCCCCGTAATCACGACAGCAGAATTTTTTTTATTCGTATATAAATACATATGTCGATTAAATCAACAAGGTACTTAAAGAACGAATTTATATTTTATGCCGTAGACTTAGAAATATTGCAATAGTTACAGCAATTTGCTGTTACGGAATATAAACTCGCGCGGGCCGAAATTCATCGTGTATTATCAAGTGCAAAATATGTATGTATGTCGGTTAAACCAACAAGGTGTTTAAAGAACAAATCCATGTTTTATACTGTAGACTTAGAAATACTGCAATAGTTGAAACCATCTGCTGCTACAAAATATAAACTCGCGCCATCTAAATTTCATCATGTGTTATCAAGTGCGCTTTGAATTAGGAGCAAAAATATTGTTTTCGTACAAATTTCGATAGAGCAAGTTAAAGCGTTACCGCGGTTATGCATGGATATATATATTTAATTTTATTTTACATTTTATATTTATATAGCTGCAGAAACTCTGTCCGACAATTATTAAATTCCGTCACTGGAATAGTAATTTGGTCAGTACTTTTAATCGGTTTAATCAATTCTTTGTTTATTTAATGTCTTTACTGTTTATTCCCCGCAATCACGACAGCAGAATTTTTATACAGGTATATAAAAATGAAAAATTTGTATGCAGAAAAAGACAGGGGCACGTACGTCGGTTAAAGGAACAAATTCATATTTTATACCGTAGACTTAGAACCATTGCAATAGTTAAAGCAATTTGCTGCTATGGAAAATAAACATGCGCGAGCCGAATTTCATCGTGTATTACCAAATGCGTTTTGAATTAGGAGCAAAAATATTGTTTTCGTATATATTTCGATAGAGCAAGTTAAAGCGTTACCGTAATAATGCGTAAATATATTTATATTTAATTTAATTTTACATTTTGTATTTATATAGCTGCAGAAATTCTACCCGACAATTAGCAAGCATTGTAACAGTCATTTTGTCGGTAGTTTTAATCGATTTAATAAATTCTTTGTTTATTTAATGTCTTTCTTATTTATTCCGCGCAATCACGACAGCAGAATTTTTATATACGTATATAAAAATGTAAATATGTATGCAGAAAAAGAGAGGTATGTCGGTTAAACCAACAAGGTGCTTAAAGACCGAATTCATATTTTACGCCGTAGACTTAGAAATATTGCAATAATTAAAGCAATTTGCTGCTACGGATTATTCACTCGCGCGAACTAAATTTCATCGTGTATTATCAAGTGCGGTTTGAATTAGAAGCAAAAGTATTATTTTCGTATATATTTCCATAGAGAAAATTTTGTTATTGTTTTATATTGTTTATATTGTATTATATTGTTTTCGGAAACAATATAATACAATACGAAAACAATATTTTTGCTCCGAATATGAAACGCACTTAATAATACACGTAGAAATTTAGCCCGCGCGAGTTTATATTTTGTAGCAGAAAATAGCTTCAACTATTGCGGTATTTCTAAGTCTACGGCATAAAACAAGGATTTGTTCCTCTAATTTAATTTAATTGTTCTTTTAATTTCGTAAAATTGTTCTTTTAATTTTGTAAAATTGTTCTTTTAATTTAATTTAATTTTACATTTTATATTTATATAGCTACAGAAATTCTACCCAACAATGAACAGGCTCCACCGCTCTAATAGTAATTCTGTCAGTAGTTTCGATCGTTTTACTAAATTCTTTGCTTACTGCGCGTCTTCAATATTTATTCCGCACACTCACGACAATATTACCGGCGGCAATAATTTTTCGTCGCGCGCCGGCGTGGGTCCTAGCCAGAGTTTGCGGGATTCTCTGTTTTTGGCTGTATCGATATCGCGGCGGCCGGCCGGCCAACTGCTCCTGGGAAATAAATAACGAATAATGCGGAGAAACAGGTAGCCGGGCCAACTTGTCTGCGTGCCGGGCGGCGTCGCGAAAAAATTCGACGGCGAGTCGGCAAAAGCGGATAACGGGGTGCATCGGCGATGAACATTTTCGCGCGAGCTGCATTGTTATCGTTTCGGCGCAACCGGCAGCGGTAAGAAGATTATAAAATGGACGGCGCGGCAAGAATTTTTTTGATAAGAGGACTCGTTTACATGAGTAGCGACTGGGGGGTCGCGGGGGGAATTGGCGAAGTTAAATCGGTTTGCGCCGCTTAGGTGTTTTTGTTTATACGGTATTTTTGTAGGGAGCGGTACTTACGTATGGAGGAGTTGGAAGAAATGAGGTATGAATTGTATTTTTAAGCTTGATGCATTTGTTGGCCCGTGTAGTGAAAGAATGCATGGGGAAATGTACGAATGGATATGATAGAGTATAATCTAGAAGGGAACTATGGAATTAAATGATTTTCTGTTTATACACTATTTCTGTAGTAAGCGGTACTTATGTATGCCGGTGTTGAAAGAAATGTGGCATGAATTTTATTTTCAAGCTTGATGGATATGATAGAGTATAATCAAGAGTGCAACTATGGAACTAGATAATTTCGACCGCTTAGGTGTTTTTGTTTATACAGTATTTTTGCAATGAGCAATACTTACTTAAATGAGACATGAATTGTATTTTCAAGTTTGAAAAATGATTAACGTGTTTATATTAATTCGATTATCTATGTAGTGGAAGAATGAAGTAGTATAATCTTGAGAATAAATATAAAATTAAATAATTTTCCGTTAATTAGTTATTTTTATTTATGTAATAATTTCTATAGAGCACAGTGCATATGCCAGAATCGTCCAGAATGAAGGATTTAGTGTTCTTTGAAGCTTGCGAAATTCTGAACTTGCTTTCGTTTATTTGGCTGTGACAGCAGTAGAAAAATAAGCTAAAAATAAACAAATGGAAAAACTAATTGAATGGTGTCTTAAGGAAAATGACAAAATTAAATAATTTCGTACCGCTTGGTTATTTCCGTATATGTATTTACTTTATTTTTGTTTTCTATAATATGTAGTATACGTTCCAGGCCGTCAAAATGTAGTAGCAGAGCAATAATATTTTGAAGCTTGGAATGTTATTAACGTGCTTAGGTGAATTTTGTTTATGTCAGCGCATTAGTTTTCGTTCTGCGTGCGAGTTTTCCATTTCTCTGAAGCGTGAAAACACGTCTTGTTTCGTGTCAAAGGTGCCTGTTTTTCTCGTGACAGAAACGAAACGACGGTCCGACGGCTAGTAGAATGGAAAAGACTGACAGAGAAGAATTTGCAGTGGAAATATGAAGAGTCGCAGCGCAGTTTCTTATGTCGTTGTGTTCTACTGCTCATAATTATTCAAGTAATACTGCTTTATACATTTATTTCGAATTTACAAAAATATTTACTCGCATATAATTAATTATTACATTTTAATATGTTGTCTGACCCAACATTCAGGCTTGCTGTTAAATAAAATCTTACGAAATTCTACAAATGTAGACTCGATTTCCCATGAACATTTTTTAGGGCCCATTTAAATGCATACTAGGTTTTCCAATATTTCTTTTTACTTAAATAAGCACTGTTGCAGGCAAGTAATGCCTTTTGTAACAACAGTTTTTTGTTATAAAATCAAAAATATCTTTGATCAAAGCAGACAAACACAATTTCCAGCTGCTGATATTTACAAATATATAATCTATACATAGTTCATCATGTTCAAAGTCCCAAAGGCAAAACCTCAGTGTTCCGAGGTGTAAATAAACGTTCCCAAATATGTCACAAACATCAATTTGCAGCCATGCCAATACTATCTCTGATAAAATTAGCAAAAAAAGATTTAACATCCGTCAATTACACCAATTAAATAACAATTATTCATTTTTCCTTATTCACGTGCTTTGATACACGTAGATATCGTTACAAAAATTCCTATTAGTCACATTCATCACAAATGCAAACATAAATTTAGTTACTAAATTAATATATATAATAAAAATATATAATTAATAAAATATATTAAAATACTAAAGCAATCATAAATTAATTTACAGCACACTTTCTCCTTATTCACGTGCTTTGATACACGTAGACATTGTTACAAAAATTCCTATTAGTCACGTTGACCACAAAACCAAACATAGATTAATTTACTAAATTAATATATATAATAAAAAAATATGTATAATTAATAAAATATATTAAAATACTAAAGCAATCATAAATTAATTTACAGCACATTTTCTCCTTATTTACGTGCTTTGATACACGTAGATATCGTTACAAAAATTCCTATTAGTCACGTTGACCACAAAAGCAAACATAAATTAATTTACTAAATTAATATACATAATAAAAAATATGTATAACTAATAAAATATATTAAAATACTAAAGCAATCATAAATTAATTTACAGCACATTTTCTCCTTATTCACGTGCTTTGATGCACGTAGATATCGTTACAAAAATCCCTATTAGTCACGTGGACCACAAAAGCAAACATAAATTAATTTGCTAAATTAATATACATAATAAAAAATATATAATTATTAAAATATATTAAATTACTAAAGCAATCATAAATTAATTTACAGCACACATACAATAACATCGCTTCCGATCAAGAAACAGCCTCCTAAACTGCCTTCTCGATAAAATCCTCAGTCAACGCGGCGATTTTGGAATCCGGCGACTTAATAAATCCGTAATAATGTATTCAGCCCGTGGCTCGATTCGCCAGGAAAATTTCCTCGACAAACTGCGCACCGTGCACGCTTTTATCACTCGCCGCTATTTACTCGACGTCGGCGAGTAACGCCGTGTCATTTCGCAGATAGGCATCGTCTATGCACGTCGACAAAGAGGCTAAAGACCTTCTTTATTCCCGACCTCTAAAAGCATGCGGCTAATCAACCGGTTCTTTGAATGCTAAAGTCGTAGGTCCTTCGTTCGTATATTGATATAAATGAGTGCCCTCTTGCTGGGATGAGATAGTTTGTTAACCCTTTGACTGCTGAATGTTTCCGGCCAAAGCGATGGCTGAGGACGAAATACTTTTCACCCGTGTGAAATCTATTAAATGATTATGTAAGGTGCAACTGAGTTCTGATGGTAATTATTCATTTATGCCAAATTAAATAATGCAAGAAAATGATTTGATAAGGTACGCAACTATATTCGGTTCATATATTGAAAATTGTGACTTCAGTAGGTAAGAAATCGAAACGATTGGGAAACACATAAATGCGGCCATAATTTACATCGATAGATTTTAGTGAACGCATAAATGCGTCCATAGCAGACAAAGGGTTAATTAGAAGTGTTTAGACAGGCGATGTTGTTTTGGGATCTTTGTGATTTCATCCGCGGAAGTGTTGGATTGGTTGTTTTGAGTATATGTACAACTAGGGTAAGTCCTCTATTTTTTAGCTATTCATAGTTTCAACGTTGCAATATACAATACGATATAGAATTAACATAAAACAGTATATATATGTAGATACTGTAATATATATAATATTTATTCATTTAAATATTTATTTTAATAAATTTCATAACTTTAATAAAGTTTCAACGTTGGAAAATACAATGCAATATACAATTAACATAAAACAGTATATATACATATATTACAGTATATTCTATATATATGTATATACATATATATTTATTTGAATATTTACTTTAATAAATTTACTATATTAACTATGTACAAAGGTAACATTAAAACTAAAAATAAGTATGAAATAGAGGACTTACCTAAGATTTTTAAGAATAGACTTAAAAACATATGTGAGGGATTTTCACCAAAATAATTGGAATCGGTATTATGTTCTACGAAATATTGCAAGTGACATCCAAGAGTTTTAATTTGAACTAAAGTTGCTGACAGCAACAGGTGAAGATACTCAGCCGTGGGGATAAATATTTATTGTATTAATATATATGTAAATTATATTTGAATGATGAATTAATTATAATTAAATCACAGATAATGTTCTAATTCTCTCCACTGTTTCCTTTCTTCTGGTATTATACGCGTTTCACACTAGATTCGCTTAAAAATATATATATGCGTACAGGATAAAATATTCGAAAATTAGGAGTTTGAGGAAGAAATGAATTTGGGTATATGTTCATGTTACTTTATTAATCCAAACTCAGCAAAAATGTCTAGGAAATAACAGATATTGTTTCTGTATTTTATTCGTGAATTCTGAAATTCGTCCAATTGGCGGGACCCATAAATGTAATTTTAAATCCCTTCATAACATCAGCTTCATAAATTAGATATTTAGATGTTTCGTTAACTTTATTTAGTTCCGTTTTGGCTTTACGGTGTATCATCGTTTGTGTCAAATTAAGCATATTTAATATATAAGTCAACGTTTAATTATAGCAGTTCACATACGCTCAGTTAATTTTCCTCTTGTTCCCGACATCCGTTGCTTCATTCGTTTTGCCATCCTTCATTTATTATTATGATAAAAAATAAGACATCCTGAGTACACTGTTTTATTCCACCGTACAATTATCAGAAGTGGCACATCAAAATTGACATCCCGCCTTACAGTAGTATTATTCTGATAAAAAATAGGACATCCTGACTACACAAATATGTTCCGCCTTACAATTATCAGAAGTGGCGCATCAAAATTGACATCCCGCCTTACAGTAGTATTATTATGATAAAAAATAGGAATCCTAACCACCCAGATATATTCCGCCTTAGAATTATCAGAAGTGGCACATAAAAATTTACATCCCGCCTTACAGTAGTATTATTATGATAAAAAATAGGACATCCTGACTACACAAATATGTTCCGTCTTACAATTATCAGAAGTGGCGCATCAAAATTGACAACCCCCCTTATAATAGTACTATTACGATAAAAAATAGGACGTCCTGACTACACAAATATGTTCCGCCTTACAATTATTAGAAGTAGCACATCAAAATTGACACCCCACCTTACAGTAGAATTACTATGATAAAAAATAGGACACCCTGACTACACAAATATGTTCCGCCTTACAATTATCAGAAGTGGCGCATCAAAATTGACAACCCCCCTTATAATAGTACTATTACGATAAAAAACAGGACGTCCTGACTACACAAATATGTTCCGCCTTACAATTATCAGAAGTGGCGCATGAAAATTGACAACCCCCCTTATAATAGTATTATTACGATAAAAAATAGGACGTCCTGACTACACAAAAATGTTCCGCCTTACAATTATCAGAAGTGACACATCAAAATCGACACCCCGCCTTACAGTAGTGGGACCTTTGCCACGATCGGCCGACTGTTTAAGCGCTCGGTTCCGTATCAACTCCAGCCATAAATAAGTCCCGCTAATTCCAGACTCCCTCAACCGAGAGGCAGCGCGCTCATTCATACCAATTATAAAAAACGACGAGCCGCGTGGCCGCGGATCAAGATAAACGCCGCTTCGCTGGCGACGCGCAATAAATATGCATACATTAAAGCGCGCCTTTTATATTTGTCGCACGCCACAACGGCGATTTTAAATATCAACGCGCCTGCCGCCGGCTAACCGGGACGAGACTATGCAAATTCGCCGGTTCAAAGGAATTAAATGACCGCGGACGCCGTTTTTGGCGCGCGTTATACATTTTCGGGACGAGTTAAATAAATCGCTGAGAGGACGCAGGATGCGTGGGCTGACAATGCGAACATGAACTCTTTACTGGCAAGCGTTGTTACCCGGTCAATTTGCGCTGGTTAGGATTTGGGGAGGTTTCGGGAAAATAAACTTGTTCGCGACAAATTAGTGTTAGGAGTATCGGAAGGTTGTGTCTGTTTTTGAATTAAGAGAAAATAGTGGGTTTTCAATAGATAATTGAGATGAAAGCATTTCTTCGGAGGGTTGAGAATTCTGTCTGGGTAAACGGAGGGTGTTGTATGTGGTTTAAATGGACACGTTCGTATGTGTTGAAACATGAGATGTTGACAGCGAATTACATTAGCAAGGACTTTGATCAATTTTGGTATTATCACATTTATCCACAAAAGGCATCAATCATTTAACATAAATTAATATATTATTGTCATGAACTGTATTTACATACATAGTGCCGGCGTACTTATTCTTTTTTTTGTAATTCCAAATTGGCGGCAAACTAGAGCCAACTTTCATAAATTTTGGTATTATCACATTCACCCACAAAAACCATAAATCATTTAATATGAATGATTGTATTATAGCCATGAACTGTATTTATATTAGTCCCCCGTACTTCTCATTCTTATTTTTCTCATTCCAAATTGGCGGCAAATTAGTGACGACTTTCATCAATTTGATTTAACATAAATCAATATATTACAGTTATGAGCTGTATTTACATGCGCACTGCCCCGTACTTCTCATTTTTACTTTTCTTATTTAAAATTGGCGGCAAACTACCGATGACTTTCAGCAATTTTGGTATTATCACATTCATCCATAAAAACCATAAATCATCTAACATGAATGATTATATTATAGCCATGAGCTGTATTTACATTCGTGCCCCCGTACTTCTTATTCTTATTTTTCTCATTTCAAATTTTCGGCAAGCTAGCAACGACTTGCATCAGTTTTGGTATTATCACATTCATCCATAAAGACCATAAATCATTTAACATAAATGATTACATTATAGCCATGAGCTGTATTTACATTCGTGCCCCCGTACTTCTTATTCTTATTTTTCTCATTCCAAATTGGCGACAAAGTAGCAAGAGCTTTCATCAATTTTATTTCACATAAATGAATATATTATAGTCATGAGCTGTATTTACATGCGTAGTACCCGGTACTTCAAATTCTTATTTTTCTCATTCCAAATTAGCGGCAAACTAGCGAAGACTTTCATCAATTTTATTTAACACAAATTAATATATTATAGCCATGAGTTGTATTTACATGCGCAGTGCCATGTACTCCTCATTCTTATTTTTCTCATCCCAAATGTTTGGCAAACTACGATGGACTTTCATAAATTTTGGTATTATCACATTCGTCCACAAAAACCATAAATTATTTAATATAAATGAATATATTAGTCATCAGCTGCATTTACATACGTAGTGCCCCCGTACTTTTCATTCTTATTTTTCTCATTCCAAGTTTGCGGCAAACTAGCGCGACTTCCATCGGTTTTGGTATTATCACATTCACCCACAAAAGGCATCAATCATTTCACATAAATGAATATATTATAGTCATGAGCTGTATTTACATACGTAGCGCCCGGTACTTATTCTTATTTTTGTCATTCCAAATTTACGGCAAACTAGCGACGACTTTGATCAATTTTGGTATTATTACATTCACCCACAAAAGGCATCAATCATTTCACATAAATGAATATATTATAGTCATGAGCTGTATTTACATTAGTGCCCCCGTACTTCTCATTCTTATTTTTCTCATTCCAAATTGGCGGCAAACTAGCGACGAGTTCCATCAATTTTATTTAATATAAATGAATATATTATAGTCATGAGCTGTATTTATATGCGCAATGCCCCGTACTTCTCATTCTTATTTTTCTCATTCCAAATTTTCGACAAACTAGTGACGACTTTCATCAATTTTGGTATTATTACATTCACCCACAAAAGGCATCAATCATTTCACATAAATGAATATATTATAGTCATGAGCTGTATTTACATACGTAGCGCCCGGTACTTATTCTTATTTTTGTCATTCCAAATTTACGGCAAACTAGCGACGACTTTGATCAATTTTATTTAACATAAATGAATATATTACAGTCATGAGCTGTATTTACATTAGTGCCCCCGTACTTCTCATTCTTATTTTTCTCATTCCAAATTTTCTGCAAACTAGCGAAAACTTTCATCAATTTTATTTAACATAAATTAACATATTATAGCCATGAGCTGTATTTACATGCGCAATGCCGTGTACTCCTCATTCTTATTTTTCTCATTCCAAATGTTTGGCAAACTACGAAGGACTTTCATAAATTTTGGTATTATCACATTCGTCCACAAAAACCACAAATTATTTAACATAAATGAATATATTAGTTATCAGCTGCATTTACATACGTAGTGCCCCAGTACTTTTCATTCTTATTTTTCTCATTTAAAATTTTCGACAAACTAGCGACGACTTTCATCAATTTTGATAATATCATATTCACCCACAAAAGGCATCAATCATTTAACATAAAAAATATATTATAATCATGAGCTGTATTTACATACGTAGTGCCCCCGTACTTATTCTTATTTTTGTCATTCCAAATTTTCGCCAAACTACTAAGGACTTTCATTCAATTCACCCACAAAAACCATAAATTATTTAACATGAATGATTATATTATAGTCATGATCTGTATTTACATACGTAGTGCACCGTACTTCTCATTCTTATTTTTCTCATTCTAAATTGGCGGCAAACTACCGACGACTTTCAATTTTGGTATTATCACATTCACATGAGCTGTATTTACATTAGTGTTCCCGTACTTACTCTTATTTTTCTCATACCAAATTTTCGGCAAACCAGCGACGACATTCATCAATTTTATTTAACATACATGAATACATTATAGTCATCAGCTCTATTTTTTATTATTCTTATTATTTAGCTTATACATTACCTGTATTTTTTTATTATTTCTTATTATTTACACACTTGTCACATTCACCCTTCTTCCACCTCTACAAACGTAAAAATCCGCAGCCGCACATAATTACAAACCCTCGTCCCGCGGCCTCGCAATTTCACCCGAAATCGTTATAACCAGCGGCTTTTTCTGGCTTGCACATTCTGCAGCAATGAAACAAATACGGCGAGCGTGCACAAAGGCGCCTAAGAGGCGGACTCGTGTGCGATCGGTGACCTTCGTTGAGTGCGCATTATGCGGGCGAGTGTTTTGTCGGCGCAAAAATGGCAGAAGCTGTTTAGGCGGCGACAAGGGGACTCTTCGAGTGGCGGCTTCGAGAGCGAATGAAATAGTGAGGGCAATTAGCGCGTATCAGGTGCTTTTAGGGCGAATGTGCTTGAGAGTTCGTCGGTGCATTACTTCTGCGGGTCCGGCGGCTTTGAGGACGCCTGGCGTTTTCTGCCGGGACTTGCGAAATTGATGCTGTAATGCGCGATTGCGCGACAACAATGGAACGCGGATGCGTGCCCAGTGATTGATTGATTGGTCTTTCAGATTGTGGCGATTTATGGGATGTCGTGATGTGAATGTTGGATTTGTGTGCTTAGTGTAAGTATCTATTTTTTTTTGTTTGGAAAGATTAGACTGATAGAGAATAACCTGTGTAGCAGGTCCTAATATATTTAGAGTATTTTGATAGTAGAGGAGGCGATTGATTGATTAATCTTGTAATTTGAAATAGAAAGGAATTATACATATGCTATTATATGAATTATAGTTTCACTGATGTAGGGGTATGGATTTCAGTCTTCTATGTTGTGTATTATGTACCATTATGTACTTATTTTGCTGAAGAGTCATTGAATAGTTACTGTAATGAATGTCTATGAACCTACCGATAACATATTTGTTGTATTTTTATAACGCACTTTATGGTCGATATTTACAGTATATATTTTCAGATTGTGGCGATTTATGGGATTGGTAATGTGAATGTTGGATGTGTGTGCTTAGTGTAAGTATCTATTCTTTTGTTTGGAAAGATTAGACTGACAAAGAATAACCTGTGTAGCAGGTCCTAATATATTTAGAGAATTTTGATAGTAGAGGGGGCGATTGATTGATTAGTCTTTTAATTTGAAATAAAAAGGAATTATACATATGCTATTATATGAATTATAGTTTCACTGATGTAGGGGTATGGATTTCAGTCTTCTATGTTGTGTATTATGTACCATTATGTACTTATTTTGCTGAAGAGTCATTGAATAGTTACTGTAATGAATGTCTATGAACCTACCGATAACATATTTGTTGTATTTTTATAACGCACTTTATGGTCGATATTTACAGTATATATTTTCAGATTGTGGCGATTTATGGGATTGGTAATGCGAATGTTGGACTTCTGTGATTAGTGTAGGTATCTATTTTTTTGTTTGGAAAGATTAGACTGACAAAGAATAACCTGTGTAGCAGGTCCTAATATATTTAGAGTATTTTGATAGTAGAGGAGGCGATTGATTGATTAGTCTTTTAATTTGAAATAGAAAGGAATTATACATATGCTATTATATGAATTATAGTTTCACTGATGTAGGGGTATGGATTTCAGTCTTCTATGTTGTGTATTATGTACCATTATGTACTTATTTTGCTGAAAAGTCATTGAATAGTTACTGTAATGAATGTCTATGAACCTACCGATAACATATTTGTTGTATTTTTATAACGCACTTTATGGTCGATATTTACAGTATATATTTTCAGATTGTGGCGATTTATGGGATTGGTAATGCGAATGTTGGACTTCTGTGATTAGTGTAGGTATCTATTTTTTTGTTTGGAAAGATTAGACTGACAAAGAATAACCTGTGTAGCAGGTCCTAATATATTTAGAGTATTTTGATAGTAGAGGAGGCGATTGATTGATTAGTCTTTTAATTTGAAATAGAAAGGAATTATACATATGCTATTATATGAATTATAGTTTCACTGATGTAGGGGTATGGATTTCAGTCTTCTATGTTGTGTATTATGTACCATTATGTACTTATTTTGCTGAAAAGTCATTGAATAGTTACTGTAATGAATGTCTATGAACCTACCGATAACATATTTGTTGTATTTTTATAACGCACTTTATGGTCGATATTTACAGTATATATTTTCAGATTGTGGCGATTTATGGGATTGGTAATGCGAATGTTGGACTTCTGTGATTAGTGTAGGTATCTATTTTTTTGTTTGGAAAGATTAGACTGACAGAGAATAACCTGTGTAGCAGGTCCTAATATATTTAGAGTATTTTGATAGTAGAGGAGGCGATTGATTGATTAGTCTTTTAATTCGAAATAGAAAGGAATTATACATATGCTATTATATAAATTATAGTTTCACGGATGTAGGGGTATGGATTTCAGTCTTCTATGTTGTGTATTATGTACCATTATGTACTTATTTTGCTGAAAAGTCATTGAATAGTTACTGTAATGAATGTCTATGAACCTACCGATAACATATTTGTTGTATTTTTATAACGCACTTTATGGTCGATATTTACAGTATATATTTTCAGATTGTGGCGATTTATGGGATTGGTAATGCGAATGTTGGACTTCTGTGATTAGTGTAGGTATCTATTTTTTTGTTTGGAAAGATTAGACTGACAGAGAATAACCTGTGTAGCAGGTCCTAATATATTTAGAGTATTTTGATAGTAGAGGAGGCGATTGATTGATTAGTCTTTTAATTCGAAATAGAAAGGAATTATACATATGCTATTATATAAATTATAGTTTCACGGATGTAGGGGTATGGATTTCAGTCTTCTATGTTGTGTATTATGTACCATTATGTACTTATTTTGCTGAAAAGTCATTGAATAGTTACTGTAATGAATGTCTATGAACCTACCGATAACATATTTGTTGTATTTTTATAACGCACTTTATGGTCGATATTTACAGTATATATTTTCAGATTGTGGCGATTTATGGGATTGGTAATGCGAATGTTGGGTTTGTGTGCTTAGTGTAAGTATCTATTCTTTTGTTTGGAAAGATTAGACTGACAAAGAATAACCTGTGTAGCAGGTCCTAATATATTTAGAGTATTTTGATAGTAGAGGAGGCGATTGATTGATCAGTCTTTTAATTTGAAATAGAAAGAAATTATACATATGCTATTATATGAATTATAGTTTCACTGATGTAGGGGTATGGATTTCAGTTTTCTATGTTGTGTATTATGTACCATTATGTACTTATTTTGCTGAAGAGTCATTGAATAGTTACTGTAATGAATGTCTATGAACCTACCGATAACATATTTGTTGTATTTTTATAACGCACTTTATGGTCGATATTTACAGTATATATTTTCAGATTGTGGCGATTTATGGGATTGGTAATGCGAATGCCGGATTTCTGTGCTTAGTGTAGTTATCTGTTTTTTATTTGGAAGAAAAAAATGGAAAACTGTACAGCAGGTCCTAATGTATGTAGAGTATTCTGATAGTAGAGGAGGCGATTGATTGATTAGTTTTTTAGGAATTATAAAGATCGTTTCGTGGTCATTTGTGTTGAATTTGATTGATCTGGGGGTATGGATTTCAGTTTGCGGTATATTATATACTTATTTTGGTTTCAATCTTCTGAAAAGTCATTAAATAGTTATTGTAATGAATGTCTATGAACCTACCGATATCATATTTATGGTATTTTTGTAATTTACTTTATGGTCGAGATTTATGGGATGTGGTAATGTGAATGTCGGACTTCTGTGCTTAGTGTAAGTATCTGTTTTTTGTTTGGAAAGGTTAGACTGGTAGAGAGTAGCCTGTGGAGCAAGTCCTATTGTATTTAGAGTGTTTTGATAGTAAAAGAGGTAATTGATTGATTAATCTTCTAGTTTGAAACAGATAGGAATTATAAATATTGTTTGTTGGTCATTTGTGTTGAGTTTGACTGATCTGAGGGTATTGGTTTCAATTTTCGGTGTATTATATACTTATTTTGCTGAAAAGTCATTAAATAGTTATTGTAATGAATGTCTATGAACCTACCGATAACATATTTGTGGTATTTTTATAATGCAGTTTATGGTCGAAATTTATAGGATGCGGTAATGTGAATGTTGGACTTCTGTGCTTAGTGTATGTGTTTTTTATTTAGAAAACCGTTAGACTGGTAGAGAGTCCGTGCAGCAGGTCCTAATCTATTTAGAGCATTTTGATAGTAGAGACCTACCGATAGCAAATTTGTGATATTTTTATAATGCACTTTATGCTCGAGATTTTTGTGTATATATTTTCAGATTGTGGCGATTTATGGGATGTGGTAATGTGAACGTTGAACTTCTGTGCTTAGTGTAAGTATCTGTTTTTTGCTTGGAAAATCCTTAGGCTGGTAGAGAGTCTGTGCAGCAGGTCCTAATGTATTTACAGTATTTTTGTAGTAGATGAGGCGATTGGTTGATTGGTCTTTTAGTTCGAAATAGATAGGAATTATAAATATTGTTTTTTTGGTCATTTATGTTGAGTTTGATCGATCTGGGGGAATGGATTTCAGTCATCTGTGTATTATATACTTATTTTGCTGAAAAGTCATTAGATAGTTATTGTAATCAATGTCTATGAACCTACCGATAACATATTTGTGGTGTTTTTATAATGCACTTTATAGCCGAGATTTATAGTATATATTTTCGGTTTGATATACGTACAAACTGTGATTCTAACTTGGCAAGAGATTATTATATGTTGAGTGACTATGCATAAGTATGCTTATCCGTTGACTTCATCTAATTAAATAGATGTATAGATTGTACATAAAATTACTGTTACGTTGTTGCGAAAAGTAACAAGCCGTAGGACAAAATACCAAATAGACAGTTTATACTCAGAATGCATACATTAAAGTACTTCATGGCGCATAAATAATAAAGAGATCAAAAATAAAAATGATCACTGACCTCGACGTTTACTAACTGTTGAGTCTGCATTTGATTTTGTAGCCAAACCCGTATACTAAGGTTCATCATTCGCCGATGAAGACAAAAATATGAGTAAGCTGCGTTTTCCGTCTAGGATGTAATACAAAAACATAGATAATCATTGGACATAGCGTCCCTCAATTATCGAACTTTGGATTTCATTCGATACTCGGTCACAAAGATAAAACACCATTACCGTTCGCCCAACACATAAAGCAATAAGCCGCATCAACATTTTTCATTCAGAATGAACACATCAAACTACTTCACCGCAGTGAACGCAAAGGAATGAAGTGTTTAAAAAGTTTTTTTAAATACCGTTATTAAATTCCGCATTCGTCAATTATTGAACACGTCCTCCGTTCGACACACATATCCAAATCCAAAACCCATGCACTGTACCCCGAACCCGTAGATGAACAATGCTTGATCGCATATTAGCATCGCAAACGAAAAGGAGCGAAGGGATTACCAACAAAGATAATCATTGAATGCCGCGTTCATCAATTATTGAATTCACGCTCGCTTTTCCGGGCATCGATGGGACGCGACGGAACAAAAGCCCGGGCGAAAAAAGGGAAAAAGGGGGAAACGAGCGGCGGATAATCCCCGATGGCAACGCTACAAAGTAACGCGACGCCGGTCGGCTTAGCATCGAGCATCGGAGGCTTAGAATGATGGGATTTTAATGGGATTAAAACCCGCGCGGCTAGCAGTCACGGCTAACCAGTAGTAATAGCGCTCTTTACTCTACGCCGGGATTTCTGTATAATCTATATCGGGTTTGCGCGCGTGTATCGTCTGCATTGCGGTCACGTTTGAGTAGTTAGCGGGAAGACGCTTGAAGAGGCCCGAAACGGAGAGAGTTGCGTCCCGATTCGGGATGAGGATGCGATCAGGTGTCGGTGCGGTGAGTGTAGAAACAGGACGGCTGGGGTGGGCAATGAAATGTGCTGATTGATTGTGTTGGTTTCCTGCTTCTAGACTGACGTCATCGAGGCCGTGTAAAACATTTCAGCCAAGATTAAATCAGTGCATTTGGTGACACTGAGAAATGAAATTACACAGTATGTCGGAAAAATATAACGATAAACAATATTATTTACGTTTCTACTACATGATGCATCATTTTTTTAAATACTTCATTAAAGAACATGAATAAACCTATACTGTTTTTTTAAATTTTTTCATAAATATAGTAAGCTATATAATCTGAATAATAATCTACATATATATAAATTACATATAAAAATATAACGATAAATGATATTATTTATGTTCCTACTGCGTGGTGCATCAATTTTATAAACACTCTATTAAAAAAAATGAACACCCTTATACGAATTTTTTTTAATTTTTTCATAAATATAATAATTTACATATAATAGAATTTTTTGCATCAAAATTAAAAAATTATGTGAGAACCTAATTAACCATAAGCAACTTCAATAAAAACCATGCCTCACGTCGTCTCCAAAATCGAAAAGAATGTTCTAAACGTACTAACTCTTAACTATACATATTAAATCAGTGCATTTGGTGACACTAAGAAATGAAATTACACAGTATGTCGGAAAAATATAACGATAAACAATATTATTTATGTATCTACTGCATGGTGCATCATTTTTTTAAACACTTCATTAAAGAACATGAATAAACCTATACTGTTTTTTTAAATTTTTTCATAAATATAGTAAGCTATATAATCTGTATAATAATCTACATATAATAGAATTTTTTGAAATTACACAGTATAAAAATATAACGATAAATGATATTATTTATGTTCCTACTATCAATTTTATAAACACTCTATTAAAAAAAATGAACACCCTTATACTAATTTTTTTTTAATTTTTTCATAAATATAATAATTTACATATAATAGAATTTTTTGCATCAAAATTAAAAAATTATGTAAGAACCTAATTAACCATAAGCAACTTCAATAAAAACCATGCCTCACGTCGTCTCCAAAATCCAAAAGAATGTTCTAAACGTACTAACTCTTAACTATACGTATTAAATCAGTGCATTTGGTGACACTAAGAAATGAAATTACACAGTATGTCGGAAAAATATAACGATAAACAATATTATTTATGTATCTACTGCATGGTGCATCATTTTTTTTTAACACTTCATTAAAGAACATGAATAAACCTATACTGTTTTTTTAAATTTTTTCATAAATATAGTAAGCTATATAATCTGTATAATAATCTACATATAATAGAATTTTTTGAAATTACACAGTATAAAAATATAACGATAAATGATATTATTTATGTTCCTACTGCATGGTGCATCAATTTTATAAACACTCTATTAAAAAAAATGAACACCCTTATACTAATTTTTTTTAATTTTTTCATAAATATAATAATCTACATATAATAGAATTGTTTGCATCAAAATTAAAAAATTATGTAAGAACCTAATTAACCATAAGCAACTTCAATAAAAACCATGCCTCACGTCGTCTCCAAAATCCA
This sequence comes from Cryptocheilus praepositus, assembly GCA_033815515.1. Lineage (NCBI taxonomy): Eukaryota > Metazoa > Arthropoda > Insecta > Hymenoptera > Pompilidae > Cryptocheilus > Cryptocheilus praepositus. The sequence continues at coordinate 3,161,084 of JAWWQZ010000215.1, read as the reverse complement.
AAAAAATGTTCTAAACGTACTAACTCTTAACTATACATATTAAATCAGTGCATTTGGTGACACTAAGAAATGAAATTACACAGTATGTCGGAAAAATATAACGACAAACGATATTATTTATGTTTCTACTGCATGGTGCATCATTTTTTTAAACACTCCATTAAAAAAATGAATACCCTTACACCAATTTTTTTAAATTCTTTCATGAATATAATATTCATAGACGTATATAATAATCTACATATAATAGAATTTTTTGGATCAAAATTAAAAAATTATGTAGAAAACCTAATTAACCATAAGGAACTTCAATAAAAACACCGCTTTACGTCGTGTCTAAAATCCAAAAGAATGTTCTAAACGTATTAACCCTTAACTACACATATTTAGTGGGAAATATGTGAATGTTGGTATAGGATAAAGGTTATACTGTCACAGACAATGTATGTAAGTATAAAATGTAAGAGATGTTTCATATAGAAAAAATCATCGGCATTCTATAATAGTGCGGAGTCAAATCCAACAAAACTATTATATAGAAAACGCATAAATGTTTTACTGGACGCAACTGATATTATCAGGTAGAGCGTAATAAATCGATCAATCGTTGATAGTATGAAAAATATTTCATATGGAAACAAATCGGTGTATTTAGTGATAGTGAGAAGAAACATTAATAAAAAACTACGTGAAAATGCGTAAGTACCTTGCGATGCGAGCGATTTATATTATCCCATACGATGGGAGGAAGCAATCAGTTGTGAATGCTGTAGAAAATATTTCATTTAGAAACAAATCGACATATTTGATGATCGTGGAAAATGAAATGCAACAAAATTATTAAGGTGAAAACGTGTAAATATTTTTTATCGGGCGTAACTGATGTTATCAGAAACGATGTGGTGAGGTGATCAATCGTCGGGGCCGTCCTAAATATTTTACACAGGTATAAATCAGCGAATTCGATCATATGAAGATATTAAATGCATCCCAAATGACTAAATAGGGAATATTTTGTATCTAATATCATGTTGATATTATATACGGTATGTGGAATCGATCAAGTCTCGATTCTGTATGGAACACTTTACACACCAAAAACTTATTAATTTCGCGCTATGAAGACAGTAAACGCATTTCAAATCACTTAAAATATTTTGTATTTCATAGAGCTACTATTGTCATGTAGAATACGTGGAATCGATAAATTCTCAGTGCTGCGAGAAACCATTACATAATAAAAACGATTAATCCGGCGATATTAAGAAATTAAACGCAACCTAATAACTTAGTAGATAATACTTCATATCACATTTAGTGAATATGCGCATTATAAAAATGGATCAATCTCCTATGCTACGTAAAAAAAAATTACACGGTAAAATGATTAATCGGGCGATATTAAGAAATTAAACATATCCCAATAACTTACTAGATAATACTTTATATCACATTTATTGAATATGCGCATTATAAAAATGGATCAATTTCCTATGCTACGTCAAAAAGAATTACACGGTAAAATGATTAATCCGGCGATATTAAGAAATTAAACACATCCCAATAACTTACTAGATAATACTTCATATTACATTTAGTGAATATGCGCATTATAAAAATGGATCAATTTCCTATGCTACGTCAAAAAGAATTACACGGTAAAACCATGATTAATTCGGCGACATTAAGAAATTAAACACAACCCAATAACTTACTAGATAATACTTCATATCACATTTAGTGAATAAGCGCATTATAAAAATGGATCAATTTCCAATGCTGCGTCAAAAGGCATAACACGGTAAAACCATGATTAATCCGGCGACATTAAGAAATTAAACACACCCCAATAACTTACTAGATAATACTTTATATCACATTTAGTGAATAAGCGTATTATAAAAATGGATCAATTTCCAATGCTACGTCAAAAAGCATAACACGGTAAAACGATGATTAATCCGACGATATTAAGAAATGACACGCATCCCAAATTACTCAAGAATATTTTGTGTTCAATACACTCAACGTCCAGAGTCCTTTTTCCGAATTTATTATTCCCACTTCCATTTATTTTGCTTCCAATTAATACAATTTCGTACAATACTTTAATCAAAACATCATGAAGTCACATATATCACAGAATGCCTCCAGTCCGCCCCATGGTAAGACATATCTTAACTCGTGTCGTACTTTCTTCGTTATGACACCTACCGCCATCGCAGTTTCGGTGGTGCAACCTTCGAAGAACGGCTGAACAATGTCGTCCACGTATTTTGGCCGCGTTAATACCATTAGCGTATATTGTAAGCCATTCAATATTGAGTGCCGGCAAACGTTTGGAGTGGTACTTTAGTGCGCCGAAACACTTCGGTTAACACCAAGTACGTAATACTACTTAATATCTTGTTACAGCGTGATCAAGTACCATCCCTTAAGGCCAGAATTAAACGACTTCTGTTCTGCATTTCAATTTACAGTGATGCCACACTTTTTTGGCACGCACTTCTTTTGTTAATCGCACAAAAATGGTGAATTCTTAGATATTCTTGACTGGATCCACTGGATAGCATTTTCTTGCATAGGTTATAACAGTCTTTCGTCATAATAATGAACTCGGCATTTGACACGTTTATTATCTGTGTATCACGAATATTCATTAATATCATTCGAATATTCCGAGCATAGTTACATAAATCAGTATTTTTTGATTGTGAACAATAGGAACGTGTATCTGAGTTTGAAATCCAATGTGTCGTGTATTTATTTGCAGATTGCCGTTAATTTTATGAATTTCAAAAATTACGAGTGCAGTTGCTATTATATATGCTACAATTATTTTCTAGCAATTTTTGCCGGTATTCACTAATGGAATGATATGAGTATATATCTAAGTTTATTGCCTCTTAACTTTTTAATTTTGAAATACTGTGTGTTGTCTACAATCTAGACTTCAGTTTCGCGTATATGAAATATATACGATTAATTTAACAATTTACATGTAAGCGTAAATATCAACATTAAATTCCTTATTTGGATAATTTATACATAATCAACATTAAATTCCTTATTTTGATCATTTGTACAATGTGGACCCATAATGTAGTACTAAGTTTCACTTTCACAAAGCATACACAATTCATTTAACTATTCATACCTAGACGCAAGTATCAACGTGTAATTTCTAATTTTGAAGTTCTGTATGCCATATATCTGAGTATATATCTAAATTTATTGCCTCTTAACTTTTTAATTCTGAAATACTGTGTATTGTACATCTACAATCTAGTCTTCTGTTTCACTTTCATGAAATATATACGATTAATTTGACAATTTATATGTAGACGTAAATATTAACATTAAATTTCTTATTTTGATAATCTGTACAATGTGGACCCATAATCTAGTGCTAAGGTTTACTTTCACAAAGCATACACAACTTATTTGGTTATTCATACGTAGACGCAAATATCAACATGCGATTTCTAATTTTTAAATTTTTAAATCCTCTGTATCGTGTGTTTATTTGCAGATTGTCGTTAATTTGATGAATTCCGAAAATGACGATAACAGTTACTATTATGTATGCTACCATGATTTTCTAGCACCTTTTCCCGGTATTCACTAATGTTACGATATTACTATATATCTAAATTCATTGCCTCTCAACTTTTTAATTTTGAAATACTGCATGTTGTACATCTATAATCTATCTTCAGCTTCACTTTACTGAAATATATACGATTAATTTGACAATTCATATGTAGACGTAAATACCAGCATTCAATTTCTTATTTTAATAACCTGTACAATGTAGACCTATAATCTAGTGCTAAGGTTTACTTTCATAAAGCATACACAACTTTGACTATTCATACGCAGACGCAAGTATCAACGTGTGATTTTTAATTTTCTTAAATCTAGTCTTAAGTTTCACTTCCATATATGCGTCACTCTGCAATTACATATATATATATATATTGCGCATCGCTCACCGAAGACATGCGGGGTGACTTTCAAAAAATTCTCGCCATCGAGCGCGCCAACCTAATTTCCTTTCAAACGCCGACACCCGCGCATCGACATTCCCGCGAAAATCTCTCGCGCATCGAAAATTTATATCGCGTTGCATCTATACTCCATCGACATCCGGCGGAACAGCGTCTCTTTGATCAATCAAACGTTCCTCATCCTCTGTTCGCCCCCCGCCGCCTGTTCTTCGCAATCAAAGCGTACCCTTCTCCCTAAACTCCGCCGCTGCGAAATTCGGTCGCGCGGATTTACATTTCACATAAGGCAGGGCGCGGCCGGCGAATAAAATCGTCCCGTCCGGAATTTTCCCGCGTTTTTTTCCCTCACCCCCCAGACGGAATGTTCCGGCGAATAGTCCAGGGGGGCGATAAAAAAATTCGAGAGCGGCGAATTTGCCTTGAATTCCGCGAATGACCGCATCGCGCGTGGATGTAGCTGGCGATGGATGGAATAGTGTAAAAAAAGCTGGCTAATTTGACGCGCGTACGTGTTTTCGGTGTAACGAAGGTGTAAGATATTATTGGATTCTGGATAAATCACAGTGGCCAGTATCGGAGTACCGATGATGCAGACTTTGACGTTTGCAAAATGTCGGCAAAATGCTGAGAAGGAAAGCGGCAATTATGCGGAATCCAATAATATAAAGATGACTAGTATTTGTGTAGGAGGGAAAACACAAAGATTTAGTGAATAGAAGAAGATGTATTTTAATCGGTGTTATAATTTGCTTGGGATTAAAATTGCGTTGTAAGGTAAAGTATACAGTGATTGACGGTTTAAGAATAGTGATTGAATGAAAGACGTATAACTTAACACTTTTGACTGTGGTGGTGATCGAGGCAAGAGATTTTACTGAAAATCCAAAATAGTCGCAATGTGTAGCAATTATTATTTTATAAATCCAGTTGTTAGAATAGTGATGCGATCCTTTGGTTTCCAATACCTGCACATTGTTCACATTTTGCATAATTCAGTCTATCGCTGTAGTATTTCATAGTGTAATGTTGCATTCTTTTTATTTTTTGGCATGATAGGACAGAAAAATGTTGGAAGAACATGTTCAGCTTGCAACGAAACAAAAACAAATTTTTATCTATTAATAACACAACGACAAATTTAATATTGCTAATTAATAGTGATTGACCGCAGAAATCACAGTCATTGACCGTGTTATTTACAGTTATTGACCACCATGTAAACTTGTGAGAAATGTGAAATATTTAAGTGGTTAGTTTTACTACATTACCTTTAAATACCTTTTCGATGGTAGCACCACGCTGAAACGTATCAGCATATTGAAATAAAAGCGCAAAAATGAAATACGCTGCTTCGAACTTTTAGTTATGCTCATAAAAAATAACAAAGAAATGCTAAAGACAGAAGCCTTTGCACATCATGACAACCGCAAACAAGACGATTTTCATGCAGCATAGGGGTATTGAATTCCAATGATTTTTACGCGATTAAACTGATTAAATCTATCAGTGGTCAATTACTGTCAAAATCCATTGCCACGAATATGGTGATTCACGACCCTAGTACTATCAAATACATTACGATATTAAGAAACGGGGACGGATTCAAAACCTTTAGTGAGTTTACTTCATCACATATAAATCATATATTTTTCAGAAATACTATATAGACCGCGAAATGATTACAAATTCACTAGTCTTTTCTAAAAGATATCATTACGTACTTCCTTCTTTTCTTAAGAAATCTGTAACAATTCTTTCACAGCACGTTATTAATCACAGGTAATCTACACAAGAATTCTGTATTGCAAATTTTATAGCTTTTAATACTTTAAATTAAGTTTCTATAACTTTTTATAAGTTTAATTTAACTTTTATAATTTATGACAATTGAATGTTATTACATTATTATATTGCAATTGAATATTATTACATCCTTCAAATTTTATAACTTTTAATACTTCAGATTAACTTTTATAATTTATGACAATTGAATGTTATTACATTATTACAATTAACTGTTATTACATCCTGCAAATTTTACAACTTTAAATTAACTTTTATAATTTATGACAATTGAATGTTATTACATCCTGTGAAATATCTTTCCAAATACCAACTAACATACCCCCACATATAAATCATATATTTTTACAGAAATACTATATAGACCTCAAAATGATTGCAAATTCACCAGTCTTTTCTAAAAGATATCATTATGCACTTCCCTCTTTTCTTAAGAAATCTGTAACAATTCTTTCACAGCACGTTATTAATCACAGGTAATTTTCACAAGAATTCAGTATTGCAAGACGGTCACATACAGAATGCGCTTTAGCCTGATATTCAAAACAATGAAAATATACCTATAGCGATCTTCAGATATTCGTTCATGAACACAGAACGACCAATCACTGCCTACTTTACCCTATATTTTACTCGGTATTATAATTTGCTTGGGATTACAATTGCGTCGTATATAAAAAGTGACCACGAACCACAAATCGCACGTCTTGCGTCTTTCGTGATGTTTCCTCAACTATTTTGTTTCCTTTTGAATGATTCCTACATTTGTACTAAAAATTATGACGAAATTTGACTCTACTTTTGTCTCTACACTGTTTCCTTCAGTTCTCTAACTACACACACGTGTATATAGGCAAACACATCCCGGAGAATCGTTATTATTTTCGTAGAAATCGGAGAAAAGGTACTATTTTCCGATACTCTTTTTCCTCTCCTAAAGTTAATTTCATTATCGAAAAACCCCAACATTCTACATATCCCGGGATCATGACTTTCCTCTCCCACCTCAATATGCAAAGTACCGAAGTTTTCGCACAATAAAATGAACCCCGACAAGAAAGACCAGTATTTACACCAAGAATTGAAAAACCCTCAGTTTCTCCGATAAGTTACACATCATACCAGGTTGTTCAATAATTTTTCTCGGTTGATAAGAGAGGGCGTTGCTACTAGTCCCAATTTGTTTTTGTTTTGTTGGTTCACTCTTCTTGACTGAGAGGGATTTAGTAGAGGCTCTACACATCTCATTAGGCAGTGTGAGTCATATTTTAAATGAAATTTTGAGTTTTAAAAAGCTGTGTGCACAATGGGTGCCGCATTCGCTACAATTGAACAAAAACATATTCGAATGCGACTTTCTCAACAACATTTGGAGCGTTTTAAAAAGGATAAAGTGGATTTTGTGCGTCGATTCATCACTATGGATGAGACTTGGGTCTATCACCATGATCCTAAATCAAAACAAGAGGCTAAAGAGTGGTGTGAACCTGGTTGTTCGGCTTCGAAACAAGTTCGTGTCCAGAAATCGGCCAAGAAGGTTCTGGCATCAGTTTTTTGGGATGCGAAAGGAATTTTATTTGTGGATTACTTGCAAACTGGTAAAACAATTAATTCTGAATATTATTGCAACCTTTTGGACCAGTTGAAGGAAAAAATTCGTGAAAAAAGACCCGGTTTGCAGAAGAAAAAAATCGTTTTTCATCAGGACAACGTACCGTCTCACAAGAGCATTTTGACAATGGCTAAAATCCATGAATTAAAGTTCGAATACTTGGAGCATCCGCCGTATTCACCAGATTTGGCCCCCAGCGACTTCCATTTGTTTCCAGAACTCAAAAAATTTATGCGTGGCAAGCGTTTTTCGTCAAATGAAGAGGTCATAACGGCTGTTGAAGCGTATTTTGCAGACCTTCCGGAATCTCACTTCAGGGATGGGATCCACAGATTGGAGGATCGTTGGAGCAAGTGCATCAATGTTCAGGGAGATTATACTGATGAATAATAAAGTGTATTTTGAACCATAACACACACATTGTGTTTTTCTTATCGAACCGATCTTTTTTCCTCTCCTAAAGACAAAACTTATTGAGCAACCTAGTATCGTTTTCCCGCACACACGCGCGTTGTTAGAAAACTTAATTACGACACCGCCGCGGAATAAAGTGTCGAAATTGCGCAGTCTTTGTAGGTGTATGTTTCGTACGAACGTTTGGACGTGAGGAACATATACGCTTCGACGGCATATCGTCTATATATTTGCGTAAACGCGCGCGTATAATATATTTACATATAAACTGCCAACGAGCGTGGAAACGCCACATGCAATTAAACGACGCGCGCAAACAAATTGCCCTTACGGGCGGCCCGATAAATTAGGGGCGAGTTTTGTGAGACGTCCCGGACTGACGTAGGGAAATGCATCATCCGACATGAGACTGGAATGGCGGATGCTTCGGCGTTGTTATTTAGCGCGCGCAGTTTATCACGCGATTGTATATTGGAGGCCTGCGCGAAAACATCAGTTTGGAGGCGGAACGGTGAGAGTGAGTTGTGCAAATATATGCGCGGGTTTACGTATTTTTTGCTTCTTTTTTATATAAGTCATTTAAATGTAAAACATTGTATTGGGAGATCGTTATTAAGAAAAACATCGATTTGGTTGCAAAGTGGGCAAAGTCTATTGTTCGAGGAATGCATGACAGGCATGTGTTTTTTGTGCAATTTGTGTCATTATTGATATAGGGGACGGTGTATATGACCACTTTACGATATCGTAATTTGTGTATTCAAAGGCTGATATGAAAACATTGTTAGAGGAAAAATGGTCAATTTATGTGTATACATGATAGGAATTTTACGGTTTGTAATATAAGAGTTTGTGTACTTAAGGGCTCGGGTGAAAACGTAATTTTAGAAGCAAGTCGGTAAAGGTGAATTTTTTAAAAATATAATATCAAGAAAGAAATGAATTTCGTTTTAAGGCGGCCAAAGTGAATTGTTAAAATACATTCATGGCAGGCATGTGTTTTTGTGCAATTTTTGCCATTATTGATTTAGGAAACGCTGTATATGACCACTTTACTATATAGTAATTTGTGTATTCAACGGTTGATATGAAAACATTGTTGATGGAAACACGGTCAATTTATGTGTCTGCATGATTCTGGTTTTTAATATAATAGTTTGTGTGCTGAACGTAATTTTAGAAGCAAAGCAGTAAGGGTGAATTTTTCAAATATGCCATATCAAGAAATGAATGTCATTTTAGGGCGGCCAAAGTGAATAGTTCAAATATATCCATAACATGCTTGTGTTTTTGTGCAATTTATGTCATTATTGATCTAGGAAACGCTGTATATGACCACTTTACGATATCGTAATTTGTCTATGCAAAAGATGATACGAAAACATTGTTAGAGGAAAAACGGTCAATTTATGGGTATGCATGATAGGCATTCACGGTTTTACGGTTTTTAATATAATAGTTTGTGTACTGAACGTAATTTTAGAAGCAAAACAGTAAGGGTGAATTTTTCAAATATAGCATATCAAGCAATCGACCAATTTTGTTTTAAGACGGCCGAAATGAATTGTTAAAATGTTTTTGTGCGATTTTTGTCATTATTGATCTAGAAAACGCTGTATATGACCAGTTTACGGTATCGTAATTTGTGTATTCAAAGGCTGATATGAAAACATTGTTGGAGGAAAAACGGTAAATTTATGTGTATGCGTGATAGGCATTTACGGTTTTTACGGGTTTTAATATAATAGTTTGTGTACTGACGGACTCGGGTGAAAAGGTAATTTTAGAAGAAAAGCGGTAAGGGTGAATTTTTTTAATATACCATAACAGGAAATCAATGAATTTCGTTTTAAGGCGGCCAAAGTGAATTGTTAAAATACATCCACCACAATTCTTCAAGCATATATTTGTTCTTTGCCGTGGGAATATTACATTTTATTCGAAAATATTGTTTCTATCCTCTGTAATATAATATTCCCAATTCATTAGAATTTTTCGAATTTTATAAACTTCCTGCAATTTCATATTGTTAGTTTTGGCCATTTTTTTGTTTTGTTTTGTTCTTTGCTGTGGAACTATTACATTTTATGAAAAAATATTGTTTCTATTGTGCGTAATATAATACTTCCAATTCTTTAGAATTTTTCGAATTTTATAACCTTCCTACAATTTCATATCGTTAGTTTTGACCATTTTTTTTATTTATTTTGTTCTTTGCTCTGGAACTATTACATTTTATGAGAAAATGTTGTTTCTATTGTCCGTAATACAATACTTCCAATTCTTCAGAATTTTTCGAATTTTATAACCTTCCTGCAATTTCATATTGCTGGGTTTAACCATTTTTTTGTTTTGTTTTGTTCTTTGCTGTGGAACTATTACATTTTATGAAAAAATATTGTTTCTATTGTGTGTAATATAATACTTCCAACTCATTAGAATTTTTCGAATTTTATAACTTTCCTGCAATTTTATAATGCTGCGTTTAACCATTTTTTGTTTTGTTTTGTTCTTTGCTGTGGAACTATTAGATTTTAGGAGAAGATATTGTTTCTATTGTCCGTAACATAATGTTTCCAATTCTTCAAAATTTTTCGAATTTTATAACTTTCCTGCAATTTCGCATCGTTACTTTCGACCATTCCGTATTTTATTTCATTTTTAACTACCCAATTCCTTCCATCTCTCCATCTACCTCAAATAGTTGTTCAGCTTCATCACGCGTCATTTTCCAGCATCATACATCACCTTGCACCTTCTCAAACACCCCCTTACCCCAAACTTATCCTAGACCTTCATAATCCTTTCCAACCGAACAATTCCGTGCATCCCCCGCGTCAATCCCGCATTTCGTATTTTATTTCATTTTTAACTAACCAATTCCTTCCATCTCCCCATCCACCTCAAATAGTTGTTCAGCTTCATCACGCGTCATTTTCCACCATCATACATCACCTTGCACCTTCTCAAACACCCCCTTACTCCCAACGTATCCTAAATCCTCATAATCCTTTCCAACCGAACAGTTCCGTGCACCCCCCGCGTCAATCCCGCAACTCTCGTTTATCGCATCTTTTCCACTGACAAAAATTCCTCCCACGCCCCCCATTACGCACGTTACTTCCTTCATAAAACACTCGACCCGCCCGCTCAAATTTAAAAAGTCCGTATCCTCCCGCGATTTCGCGCTTCCCCTCAACTTGCCAACGGTTTTTTCCAAAAATTCCACCCCATGAACCGCGTTCGCCGGGCGCGCAAATTCTCGCAAACACGGAATACCGTGAAACGGTACATTTGCAAACGATAGACTCGGGGATATACCGAGCGTGTAACGTGTACGCATGAATTACGACGCCTGTTACATCGCTGGCAGCGGCGTAAGTTCAATGCATTACGTAGCCGGGCGGGCGAGAAAATATTCCGCGCGGAGCCCGGAAGAAAATGGCAGCGCCGAGGAGTTCCGGAGAGTGCATTCTCGAGTACGATTCGCTGTGCTCGTTCAAAGACATATGATGGCGCCGTGACAGGCCCGAAGGAAACGAAAGGATGGCTCTTACACAATGCCATTACGTGATCAATCTCTTTAAGTTGAACAATGGCCCGCGAGGAGGACGAGAGTGGCCAGAGTGAGAATAGTTGCGTAAGGCCAGTTCGGGAGAGGTATGAAATTATCGGCCTGGCACAAAATCGATGCGAAGCCTGAAAGATCTCGGCGGGGGTGTACGAGGATTCTTGAGGATTCGCCGCGCGAGTTTAACGAACGAATTTATCGGTATGGTACATTCGAAGAATTTGGTAGAGAGTAAATGTGGGATTCTTTGGGGTTTTGTCCGCGTGGCAAGTTTAAGGGGTATTTCAATGTGGACGCCTAAAAAAAGCAAATTTTCAATATTTTTTTTTCGCAGAAACTGTTGCATATAATTGAGCCATTTTTTTTCCTGAAAAGACATGGCCTAGGACGATAGAGGAAAATTTTTCTTATTGTGTAAAAATATCTGTGTAGTTAATTATATCGGTAGTTTTACACCCATCGAAAAAATGTTTGTTTTGCTGGCGTAGACAATTTCGGCCCTCCTGATTATCTGAGACAGAAAATTGAAAGAAATTCTTAGCACGTTGATTGCCATAGTGGTCACCGATGACCGGCGCGAGATTTCAGTAAAAATGCAAAAAATTCGCAATGAAGCCTATTTGCAATCTTGTAAAAGCATTTGATACTGAAACGGTGCTTCAATGCTTTGGCTTCTAACAACTTTGCATTATCTTCATTTTGCACGACTTAATCATACTTTACAGTGTTTCATCGCATTGCGGTTCTAACGTAGCAAAATTTGCTTGGCAGTCAATGTGTTATCAACGTATGAGATAAACACAAATGTCATACAAATATAAAGTATCAAAATATCAAATATCAATTATTGTGTGTATACGAATACAAAATATCAAATAACTTTCTTGCATTATTTAATTTGGCGTAAATGAAGAATTATCATTAGAACTTCGTTGGGCCTTATATATTCAATTAAAACAGCAACGTAATAAAGTACTATAGAATACGATTGAATTGTGCAAAATGAAAATAATGCAAAGGTATTGGACGCCAAAGAATTAAATCACTATTTAATATTAATTGCATTTACAAAATTATAAATGCTACCGATTGGATATTTTTCAATTATTCGTGAGACCTCTTGCGCCGGTCACCGTTAACCACCATGGCTGTTAACATGTTGACTGCCGTACGTATTTTATTATATCAAAACCACGACATGACGAAGTACTACAGAATATGATTGAATTGTGCAAAATGAAAATAATGCGAAGGTATTGGACACCAAAGAATTGCATCACTATTTAACATTAATTGCATTTACAAATTTATATGTAAATAATTTGCCATGATGGTCACCGGTGACCGACGCAAGAAATTCGACTGAAGATCCAAAATATTCGCAACGGATACCAATTATTATTTTATAAACGCAGTTGTCATTAGAATAGTGATGCGATCCTTTGGTCTTCAATGCCTGCACATTATTTACATTTTGCATAATTCAGTCGAACGCTGTATTATTTCATAACATCGCCGTTCTAATATAGTAAAATACGCTTGGCAGTCAACGTATCAACATTAATTGCATTTACAAAATTATAAATGCTACCGATACTGTATTTTTTCAATTTTTTATGAGATTTTTCGTAAGACGTTTGATTTTCATGAGATTTTTCGTTTTGTATCGCCAGAATCGAGCCATGACGAGTATATTCGTCAATCACAGAGTAAGTTTCGCTGGTAAGAAATTGGATGAAAAAGATGGGTTTATTTTATAAAATTGAAAATGTTATTACTAAAATTTACTTATTTGGTTAACATAAGCATACATTACATACATATTAAATTAAAAACGCAATAAAATTAACTTCGATCCAGAAACTATCAATAGGGTCAGCGCCTGGTCGGCATCACGTATTTCTCCCATGACTGACCGTACCTGAAGGGATCCTATTATAAATCAACTTTTTAACTTTTGCCTTTGCTCCTTTTAGGTTAATATCTAAAAAACATTATCATCGCACATAAATAAATTCATTATGCGAACTGGTAAACTGTTTCAACCGGTGCATACGGGGATGCATAAATTCATCTCAAACTGTTTATGTTTTTTATTTGTTTGTTTTATTCCGACATAGCCTCAAAATATTCTAAACATCTTGAAATTTGAGAATGTGTTTTGTTTTTCTCAAAAATTGCAATTTAAATAGCCAATGGTCACTGCTTTATACGCATGACGAGTATACTCGTCAATACACAAAATCGTATCGCTTCTCCATGACGAGTATACTCGTCAATCACAGTTAACTGGTTAATAAATCTTCCAATAACCTCGCAAAACATCCCGCTCCCAGATTTCACCCCACCCGCATCCCTGACCGTTCTCATACTCATCTCATAGACTTCAAACATTCCGCCTTCCTTTCCCACTGCCTCCGAAGAGCAACAGCTTCAAAGAACATAATGGTCTGCCTAACGGCTCTTTGTCGCTGCAAATGGAGCCAATCCTCTACCGTGCCACTCTTCGACCAACGTCGAAGATTCACGAGTAAACGGGCGTACATCCGTTCCGCGGACGCCCACGCACACACACTATCATCGTCTATCCGACCAAACGTACGCGCGACATGATTGCACGCGCAGAAATATGAGCACACGCGTGTGTGCGTGTGCGGATACGTATAAATCGACGTGTGTGGCCAACATTGGACACGTGCGCCCATGTGCAAACGCATCTGTAACCAAGCTGCTCGCGCGGCCTATAAACGTGTGCAGGCGTGTGCGGACGTGGGCAGACGTGTGCGTGTGACAGAGGACATGCACTCGGGCCGAAGCTGAAAATGCATCGCGCGTCCGAGCCAGGCAAGAGGAGTAATCAGTCTGTCGCGACGCGTGCTTGCGCCCAGGACTAAACAGATTAACGCCGTCGTAACGTCGGGAAAGTAATAACCGGCTAGTGTAAGCGCGCGATGATGCGGCCAAATTTATTCATAAGCAAACTTCGCTGGCGTGCCTCCTCGCAGGGCGCGTCTCTTCGGACGGACTCCGCGGCGCAAGGAAGAAATTGGAGCAGGGAGCGTGGATGCTGAGTTCTGGGGGAGATAAGGGAAAGTGGGGGTGGTGGGTGAAATTGTCGAGTGGTGTACTGCAAAACATTTGTGGGCAAATTGCTACTGGTTATTTGAAACATAGGTGAATGATACGAAGAAAATGCTGGGTTCTAGTGATTCTAGGCCTGAATTAAGTGGTTACTGTGTGATTCGGCAATAAATCGTAGTGTCTGAATTGTTGCAATATTGATTTGGGTTGAACATATATATTTCATTGTTATTTGTTTCATATCCCTGCTTGTGTTACCTAAATAAGTGTAGAAAACGTGGGTACCGAGTTCTCAGGAAGATAAGGGCAAGTGGGGGTGGAGGGAGAAATTGTCAAGTGCTGTGCTACAAAACATTTGTGGGCGAATTGCTGGACAAATTGCTGGTGGCAATTTGAAATATAAGTGAATGATACGGAAAGTATTGGGTTCTAGTGATTCTAGGCTATTGTGTTATTCTACAAAACGTCGTATTGTCTGAATTGTTACCATGTTGATTTGATTGAGGATTTGTTACAATGTTGATTTGGTTTCATTGTTTCCTGTTTTATATCCCCGCTTGTGTGTGGCCAAAATAAACGCACGAAATGTGGACACCGAGTTCTCAAGAAGATAAGGGCAAGTGAGAGGGAGGGAGAAATTGTCAATTTGACAAAACATTTGTGAAATGATAAACAAATTGCTGGGCAAGTTATAGTGATTTTTCTGGGGACTCCAGGCCGGAATTAAGTGGTTATTGTGTGTTCGACAATAAATCGTATTGTCTGAATTGTTGCAATGTTGATTTGATTGAGGATGTGTATTTCATTGTTTTTTGTTTCATTTCTCCGCTCGTGTGTGGCGAAAATATGCATAGGAAACGTGGACAACGAGTTCTCGGGAAGATAAGGACAAGTGGGGATGGAAGGAGAAATTGTCAAATGCCGTACTACAAAACATTTGTGGGCAAATTGCTATACAAATTGCTGGTGAAACGTAAGTGAATGGTACGGGAAATGCTGGGTTCTACTGACTCCAGGCCTGAATTTAGTGGTTATGGTATGATTCGCCAATAAATCGTATTGTTTGAATTGTTGCAATGTTAACTTGGGTTGAAGATATATATTTCATTGTTTTCTGTTTCATTTCTCCCCTTGTATGTAGCCAAAATAAGCGCACGAAACGTGGAGGCCGAGTTCTCAGGAAGATAAGGGCAAGTGGTGCTGGAGGGAGAAATCGTCAAGCGCCGTACTACTAAACATTTGTGGGCAAATTGCCACACAAATTGCTGGTGGCAATTTGAAACATAGGTGAATGATACGAAGCAAATGTTCCAGTGATTCTAGGCTATTGTGTTATTAT
Organism: Cryptocheilus praepositus; assembly: GCA_033815515.1. Lineage (NCBI taxonomy): Eukaryota > Metazoa > Arthropoda > Insecta > Hymenoptera > Pompilidae > Cryptocheilus > Cryptocheilus praepositus. Next base: position 3,145,254 of record JAWWQZ010000215.1, on the reverse strand, counting down.
ACACTACATCGTATTATCTGAATTGTTACAATGTTGATTTAGTTGAGGATGGATATTTCATTGTTTTCTGTTTCATTTTCCTGCTTGTGTGTGACCAAAATAAGCGTAGGAACCGTGGACATCAAGTTCTCAAAAAATAGCGGAAAGAGTGAAGGGAGAAATTGTCAAGGTGCGTTGCATATCGAGGGCAAATTGATACACAAATTGAGTGTTTATGCATGTTTATCCTGGTTCAAATTTTAGGTTATTGTGTTATTCTACAATACATCGTATTTTCTGAATTGTTACAATGTTGATTTGATTGAGGATGTATATTTGATTGTTTTCTGTTTCATTTCACCACTTCTGTGTGGCCAAAATAAGCGCACGAAACGTGGTCGCCAAGTTCTATATGTCCGCTAGAAAATATGAGTAAAGGTGTCAAGTTCCATTCTACAAATTGTAAATAGTGTAATTAGTATATATAATATAGCATAAATAGTGCCCATTCTACAAGTGTAAATAACTGTATGTAGCAAATCGAAAGATAAGTGAATAATACAAAGAAACTGCTGGGTTCTAGTGATTCTAGATCTGAATTAAGTGGCTACTTTGTGATTCCACAATATATCGTACTGTCAGATTTATTTGAATGCAGAATCTTAATATATGTTGATGTTAATTCAATTGAGAATATGTGTGTACATTTCACTATTTTTTGTTTCAACTCCACGTTTGTAATATGTGGCTAAAGTAAGTGCGCGAAACGTGGGCGCGAAGTTGGGAAGATAGCGGAAAAAGAAGGAAAAGATGCAAAGGTACGTTGCGTATTGAGACTTCGAAGTGGAATGTTTACGCTGTTTGTTCGTTTCGAACCCTCATTTGCTGGATCTTGCGAAAAATTGCTACTTCGGTCCGCCCAGAAGATTGAGAAGAAAGCACTCAGTCCATTTACTTGAAACCAATCCATAACACACCACACTTACGTTTACAAGATACAACACAACTACACATTCCTTAGTGAATGTCGGTAACTGTGTCAAATTTTGCACGTTATATTAACCACTGCAAAAGGTATAAATAATTATATATGGTAATTCAAAACACAAGTAAATTACATGAAAAAAAAATGCAGGACCAAGTGATTTTAAGTCTGCATTAAGTATTTATTGTGTGATATTTCAATAGGTCCTACTGTCTGCATTATTGGTATGTAAAATCTTAATAAATTTTAAAATCTTAATAAATTTCCAAATCAAATTTCACGTTGTGTGGTCAATTCACATAAGGTTTAAAACAAAATTGCAGGAATAAATAAAAAAAGAACTCCCGCAGTGTTGACATGAATTCGGACCTCGTAATATTTAAATATTTATTGAGAATTCAGGTAACTTGATCAATCAATTGTTATATATTGTCACATAAACTCAACGAGTATAAAATAAATAGCTTCATTCAGAAAAATTGGAGTGCGAGAAAAACGGTAAATGGCAACAATTTCTCAAACACAACTATAATATCTGTAGTATATTTTAGGCAACGTCTTTAGCTTGGGCATATAGCTTAGGCCGTTAGAATTTGGGTGTTTGGGTTTAAGAAGCCAATTTATGTTTTTGGGCTGTTCGTCTGACAGTAAATATTGTGCCAGGGGGTCATAAAAATGAGGAATCTTCTAGGTCAACCCTTACACGTGTTCACAAAAACACAAATCACGGCGACCTTGCGTAAATACACAGCTTTCTGTTTTCTGATCATTAAATTGAGTGCTTCGTAGGTCAACCCTTACGCCAGTTTTGTGTTAACTCTAAACAGAGACGGATGTGTTCGTACACAAGTCATTTTTCTAGTCTTTTGTAACAGTAGTGATACTCACATCAAATTTCAAAGTTCCGAAGGTAATTAATTAATTACTTACAGTTATTCAATACATTTTATTCATATATTGAAAATTAAAAATGATTACTATTATGATTGCCAGTATTGTGAAGAGCAAGTTTGTGTTTATATTTATCGACGATTTATTTCTTTGATATCGTATCACTATATTGTGGAAATTATGGAAAATACAAGAATTTTTACACAGTAACGTTAAGCTAATACATTTGTAGACAGAGTATAGCTATATACTCTAAATTTAATATTTTCACATAAATAAAATCGTGCAGGTAGGGGTATACTTGGTAACAATTGGTTGCTAGTTAATCAATAAGGATTTATTCATAGCTGTTAGGCCAGGCATAAAGAGTGTGTGTTAATAATTATATAATAATATGTTCATTTAGTGCACTGTGTTAATAATCGAAAGACTATTTTTACTTTCGGAAAGAAAACTTAATAAATTGTATTTACCAACTTGAACCAGAAAAAGATTTCAAGAATTTTTAAAACGACCAAAGGTAAACAAATTAAACAAATTGCACTGCCAAGAGCTATACGTTTCATTCTTCTAAACTTTTTAACAGCAGAATTATGTTTAGCGAAATATATAAAGCTTTGAGTTTTCAAAAACATTGTAATAGCCAGCTTCAACCTGAAGAAGGGTTTAATCATTTTTAAAATGATCAAAAGTAGGAATAAATTAAAGAAATTCCACTGTCAGGAGACATACTGTATATATTATAGCAATACTTAAAATATATACATGTGTACATATTATAATATATTTTAAATATATTATAATATGTAAAAATGATTAAAAAAAAAATATATATATATTACATATTTTTTAACTATAAAAATTTAATTACTCTTTATTTTTATCAAATATGATTATTTTTCATAATAATTCATATATACAAATGATGTAAATGAATATAAATATAATTATAATAATGAATAGCAAAAATGAAAATCCACATAAATGTTTGGAAAATTGTCGGAAAAAAATGTTAAATAAACTTGTTGACATAAATGCTTGGAAAATTTTTGAAAAATGTTGAATAAATTTGTCGATATACACATACATTTACTTTTGCATTTGCAGAGACACTTATAGATCCTCATCCAGCAAATGTGCTTCGCGAATTTTAATAATTAGTTAGTCAGCATAATTTAAAAATTCACAATGACATGGTGTGTGTCTACGTGTCCGATTACACAAGATTTGTTTCCTTCGTCTCGCAACCTACGGCCATGCGATATTTCACGTATGCATTGTCACGAAAGACGCGACAAGTTATACCGAATGTATTTCCACTGCCATATATCCAGCTATCTTTCTATCCATCTTCCGTTGTCCTCGTAAAAATTGAAAGGACCGTCCCCGCGATTTTCTGGCATCGTCTGATTAGCATAAGCATCAATCCCTGGCAGCGGAATCGTGTTTCTCGTTCCCGATAAAAGACCGAAAACGAAGGCGGGTCGGGCGCGTGACATATTTTCGACCCCCAACCACCCCTAACCTCGCAACATCACAGAATCTGTCGCGTGACGAAGCGTTTCTCGATATATACGGGGTGTTTCCTTTATCTAACAACGTTGGGACGTCTCACAAGGTATCTATGAAAAGAAGATGCTTACAAAAGTTGCCTTGTGTCAAAGGGGTGTACGGTGCAAATTATTTTTTGTGTCGAGCAGGTATTGGAAAATGTCGAAGTAGAGTCTATTTTTTCAATGTGTCGATGCATTTTTTTTTGTCGTGCGAAATAAATTATTTCGATCAATTCAACTTTTCTTGGACTTTTCTTATTCGGTCGAAACTCGCATGGTTTTCCCTTAAGGTGTTTGTAAAATTAAGTGTATAAGCGAAATCTCGTGAGGAACTGCAATTACGAAAAGAATGTTCTGACAAAAGTTGCTTTGTATCAAAAGGACAAGGAATGGTGCCAATGATTTTTTGTGCCGAGCAGGTGGTATTGGAAAATGTCGAAGCAAAGTCTATTTTTTCAATGGGTCGATGCATTTTTCTTGAAGTGCGAAATAAATTATTTTGATAAATTCAGCTTTTCTTGGACTTTGCTTATTCGGTCGAAACTCGCGTGGTTTTCAATTAAGGTGTTTGTAAAATGATGTGTATAAGTGAGGAACTGCACCTACGAAAATAATGTTGTGACAAAAGTTGCTTTGTATTAAAAGGACAGGGAATGGTGCCAATGATTTTTTGTGCCGAGCAGGTGGTATTGAAAAATGTCGAAGTAAAGTCTATTTTTTCAATGGGTCGATGCATTTTTTTTTTGTCGTGCGAAATAAATTATTTCGATCAATGCAACTTTTCTTGGACTTTGCTCATTCGGTCAAACCTCGCGTGGTTTTCTCTTAAGGTGTTTGTAAAATGACGTGTATAAGCGAAACGTCTTGTGAGGAACTGTACTTATGAAAATAATGTTCTGACAAAAGTTGCTTTGTGTCAAAAGGACAGGGAATAGAGCAAATTATTTTTTGTGTCGAGCAGCTATTGGGAAACGTCGAAGTAAAGTCTATTTGTTCAATGGGTCGATGCATTATTTTTGTCATGCGAAATAAATTATTTCGATCAATTCAACTTTTCTTGGACTTTGCTTATTCGGTCGAAACTCGCGTGGTTTTCTCTTAAACTGTTTGTAAAATTACGCGTATAAGCGAAATATTGTGAGGAACTGAACCTACGAAAATAATTTTTTGACAAAAGTTGCTTTGTATCAAAAGGACAGGGAATGATGCAAATTATTTTTTGTGTCGAGAAGATGGTATTGGAAAATGCCGAAGTAAAGTCTATTTTTGCAATGGGTCGATGCATTTTTTTTGTCGTACGAAATAAATTATTTCGATCAATTCAGCTGTTCTTGGAATTTGCTTATTCGGTCAAAACTCGCGTGATCTTCCCTTAAAATGTTTGTAAAATTATGTGTATAAGCGAAACGTCTCGTAAGGAACTACATCTACGAAAATAACGTTTTGACAAAAGTTGCTTTGTGCCGAAAGGACAAGGAATGGTGCAAATTCTTTTTTGCGTCGAGCAGGTATTGGAAAATGTCGAAGTAAAGTCGATTTTTTAAATGGCCGGATGCATTTCTTTTGTTATTCCAAATAAATTAGTTCGATCAATTCAGCTTTTCTTAGATTTTGCTTATTCGGTCAAAACTCGGGTTGTTTTCCCTTATGGTGTTTGTAAAATTACGTGTATAAGCGAAATCTCGTGAGGAACTGCACTTACGAAAATAATGTTGTGACAAAAGTTGCTTTGTGTCAAAAGGAAAGGGAATGGTGCAAATTATTTTTTATGTCGAGCAGGTGGTATTGGGAAATGTCGAAGTAAAATCTATTTTTTCAGTGGGTCGATGCATCTTTTTTGTCGTGCAAAATAAATTATTTTGGTTAATTCAACTTTTCTTGGACTTTGCTTATTCGGTTGCTTGTTCCTTAATGGGGCGATGCAATTGTTTTTCTGATGTGGCAGAATTTATTTAGACTAATTGAACTTTCCTGAAATTTTGCTCTTTCTGTCAATACGCTTCAAGCTCGTATGGTTTCCTCGTAAAAACCATGTGCTATATGGTTAAGAGGGTTAGTTATTTCAGAATCTTCATCTCATATAATCTTCATCCTCATTTAAATTTTTTGCTAATCAGAAGCGTGTATAATAATATGTGAGATAATTATGCAATGTCGTATAATTATGTATGTAAATCAGGATTCAGCTACGAAGAAATGTCGTTCTATTTAATATACATACTAAGTTTACAAGTTTATATTTATTCTGCGTTATTATTAAGTTCTATATAACGTTCTATATAAGTTTATACTGCGACATTTTGTTGTTGCAAAACATTCTAACTTCGTCAGTCTCGAAACAGTGAACTGAGTCAACGTCATTTCGGCCATAAAAGTCTAACATCTACCGACTGATTTACTTCACTCTTTCGGCCCCGCCGAATTTATAACGTTTCCCAATAAATAACCTCATATGGCCATTGAATACGTCTCAACAACCACCATCGTACTACACAAAAAAAAATAGATTCTTCCACTCAGGAAATGCATTTGACTTGATATATACTCTTCATCCTCATTTAAATTCTTTGCTAATCAGAAGTGTGTATAATGATATGCGAGATAATTATGTAACGTTGTATAATTATGTAATTATGTATGTAAATCAGGATTCAGCTAGGAAGAAATGTCGTTCTATTTAATATACATACTAAGTTTACAAGTTTATATTTATTCTGCATTATTAAGTTCTATATAACGTTCTATATAAGTTTATACTGCAACATTTTTTTGTTGCAAAACATTCTGACTTCGTCAGTCTCGAAACAGTAAACTGAGTTAACATCGTTTAAATCATAAAAGTCTAATATCTACCGACCGATTTATTTGACACTTTCGGCCCCGCCGAATTTAAAACGTTTCCCAATAAATAATTTCATACGGCCATTAAATACGTCTCAACACCCACCATCGTACTTTAAAAAAAAAATAGATTCTTCCACTCTGGAAATGCATTTGACTTTGAAATTTCGTCCCCACCACTCAGGTGGTAAAAAAATAATTTGCATCCTGTCCGCCCTCGCACGAAAGAGCCTCCACAGGATTTTTTTTTGCCAGACTCACTTCATCACGAGATATTTCAGTATTGCGAGATAACGCGCTGTCCCGATCTTCGTGTCAGAAAATAGGGTCAGCACGCGGAATAAGTATTTCAGCTGCATCGCGATGCAACGCGTATCTCGTCAGTCGGTGGGCTTAAAAAATACAATACGCGTAGGCGTGAAACGTTTCTGCGCATTTCAGCGGTAACGTTTCATGACGAGTTGAGCTAGCCGCTTTCCCAGCAATGCTGACAGTTAATTCAATGACACGGGGGAAATCCGTTGTTCGTTTTCACCGTCAGAAGGTCTCCCGCAAGGCGTTGTAATGAGAATTTCCATGTCGGGCAATAAATTACGCTGACTGCGCTGCTGAGAAGTTAAAAAATTAAAACGGCCTTCTCTTTCGCACCGCGAACCGCCTTCTGCTGTTTCTGTTCGCACTTAATGCCGTGGTGCCGAAGAAGAACACTTCGTTAGAGGTTCTAACAAAAGTTGTATCTTGAAGTTTTTATGGGTTTATCTGTACAAGTCCTGCTGGGTTATAAATTGACATTTTCAGACGTCGGCGATGTATAACGTTATTTAGATATTTGTGTTGAAGCGTTAATGTTTTATGGTATTGCCGCAAATTTATAACGTATAATTATTATTTATGTTAATTATTATTGTATACATAAATATATTGTGTTAATTATTATTAACGTATAGTTATTTTCTGCAGCGCCTTCTTTGTATCTTCCAAAATTATTCCGTGAAGTTTATCAGGATTATAGGTAGTTAGCATTTCGATCGTAATGCCATCGATACGATAATTGTCGATTATTCGACAATTCAAAATTATTAATATAATACATACTTACTCATGGCTTTGAAGTAAAATTGAAAATTAAAATAAACCTGGCATAGTTCGGTTATAGGTTAGTCATCCATTTATGCGTATATATATGGTATCCTTGTTGGGACGATAAACGATATGATGCCAATAACTATGCACCGTAATGAAGTAAAATTATGGTCCCGTTTTACGATAAATGCGTAAAAGCCCTCTTATAATTGAAAACGCTGATTTTAGAATGTTAAAATTAAAACTCCCATCACGTTTTGGGGCCACCTTTTTAGGAGTGGATAGTAATTCCGCAAATCACTTTTACATCCCAGAACTTCGCACATAATCTTCGTCAATTTTGAAAATAAAATACCAATCATATAATTATATAATTTTTCACCACCAATATAGTTTATATCATTAATTTTTCAAAACGATGTATTATTATTACAATAATAATAATAATTGTGTAATCATGTAATTTTTCGCTATTTTATTCATATGTCATTTAATTGATAAAATTCATATCACTAATTTTGAAAACGATGTATCAATCATACAATCATGTAATTTTCCATTGTATTTACATCATTTTCAAAATTAATGAATGTGATCCACCAAGTACTGTGATGGAAAAGTGATTTGAAAAATTATTATTATTATTATTTTTATTATGATAATAATAATAATTGCCCAAATCACTTTTACATCCCAGCACGTCGCACATGATCTTCGTTGATTTTGAAAATAACACACCAATCATATAATTATATAATTTTTCATCCAATTGACATAATTTATATCACGAATTTTGAAAACGATGTATGAACCATATAACCATGTAATTTTGTATTGTATTCACATCATTTTCGATCATGAACATACAATCATGATGATTTTCCATTGTATTATTATTATTATTATTATTTTTATTATCATAATAATAATAATTACGCATATCACTTTTACATCCCAGCACATCGCACACAATCTTCGCTAATTTTGAAAATATTACACCAATCGCATAATTATATAATTTTTCACTATCATATCACCAATTTTGAAAACGATGTATCAATCATGCAATCATATAGCTTTCCATTGTGTTTACATCATTTTCAAAATTAATGAATATGATCCATCAAGTTATTATCATCACTATTATTATTATTATTATTATTATAATTGCGCAAATTACTTTTACATCCCAGCACTTGGCACATAATGTTCGCTAATATTGAAAATAACTCACCAATCATATAATTATATAATTTTTCATCCTAATTGATATAATTCATATCACTAGTTTTGAAAACGATGTATCAATCATAAAATTATGTAATTTTCCACTGTATTCGCATCATTTTCAAAATGAATGAATGTCATCCACCAAGTGCTGTGATGGAAAAGTGATTTGCAAAATTATTATTATTATTATTTTTATTACGATAATAATAATAATTGTGCAAGTCACTTTTACACCACAGCACATCGCACACAATTTTCGCTAATTTTGAAAATATTACACCAATCACATAATTATATAATTTTTCGCTACCATATCACCAATTTCGAAAACGATGTAACAATTATGCAATCATATAGTTTTCCATTGTGTGTACATCATTTTCAAAATTAATGAATATGATCCATCAAGTGCTGTGATGGAAGAGTGATTTGCACAATTATTATTATTATTATTATAATAATAATAATAATTGCGCAAATCACATTTACATCACAGTACTTCGCACATAATCTTTACTGATTTTGAAAATAACACACCAATGATATAATTATATAATTTTTCATTCTGATTGATATAATTCACATCACTAATTTTGAAAACGATGTATCAATCATACAACCATATAATTTTCCATTCTATTCACATCATTTTCAAAATGAATGAATGTGATCCACCAAGTGCTGTGATGGAAGAGTGATTTGCACAATTATTATTATTATTATTATTATGATAATAATAATTGCGCAAATCACTTTTACATCCCAGAACTTCGCACATAATGTTCGCTAATTTTGAAAATAACACACCAATCATAAAATTATATAATTTTTTATTCTAATTGATATAGTTCATATCACTAATTTTGAAAACGATGTATTAAACATGCAATCATATAATTTTCCATAGTATTCACATCATTTTCAAAATTAATGAATGTAATCCACCAAACGCTGTGATAGAAGAGTAATTTACACAATTATTATTATTATTATTATTATATAATATATAATTATGATGATAATAATAATTGTGTTAATTACTCTTCCATCCCAGAACTTCGCACATAATGTTCGCTAATCTTGAAAATAACACACCAATCATAAAATTATATAATTTTTTATCCTAATTGATATAGTTCATATCATTAATTTTGAAAACTATGTATCAAACATACAATCATGTGATTTTCCATTGTATTCGCATCATTTTCAAAATTAATCAATGTGATCCACCAAGTGCAGTGATGGAAAAGTGATTTACACAATTATTATTATTATCATAATATAATATATAATCATGATAATAATAATAATTGTGTAAATTACTCTTCCATCCCAGCACTTCGCACATAATTTTCGCTAATTTTGAAAATAATACACTAATCATATAATTATATAATTTTTCATTCTAATTGTTATAGTTCATATAATTAATAAACGATGTATCAATCATACAATCATGTGCTTTTCCATTGCATTCACATAATTTTCAAAATTAATGAATGTGATCCACCAAGTGCAGTGATGGAAAAGTGATTTGCGCAATTATTATTTTCACAAGAAGGACACCAGGGTGCCGAAACAAAGTTGAAAAGTCAATAATAAAATTCTAAAATCAGCATGTTAAACCATAAGAGGGCTTTGCTTTCCAAGCGTAATGCAATAAAGTTGCAACTAAACACATAATCCGATAATTTGATGAATTCGCGTTCGCATTCGCGCATTCGCATCAGCATCCGCCATCCTGAAATTCTTAAAATCAATTCAATTCTGCGCGAGCCTGCCGAGAGCTTGATTTTCCGAAATGCGACCGCACGACGTGACAACTAAATTACGTTCGTCCAAATGGCCAGCGGACGCGCGGTTTTTTTTAGTAATGCCCGCTGTTTTGCAAATTGGCTCTCGGCTTGATGCGCATTTCGCACTTTGCGTTTCGCATTTCCACGGGAGACAAGCGGTGGGCTCGGTTGACGGTGATTTTCCGTGAATAACGCGGCCGCGTCGAATTTCGCACGCGAAATCCATCCGACGCCGGGAAATTATTTAGCACAAAGCGATAACTAAGTCTCGCCGGGCGAGAGTCGCTTTATGTAACGCGCGGGTTTAATTGCGTGACTCTCACACTGTTTACTGACCCTTCCGAAGCGCGTGCGAGTTTTAGCACGCCCGTGGGTTAACGTTACGCAGAGACCTGAACATTTTCAGGCGACCGCGAGTTCGGCTTTTTATTTCGGCGATTTGGTATGTTACTGTGCGTTTATGTTTTGCGTCGACTGTCAATTTTCTGCCGTGTCTGAGAAAATCTTTTTTACTGAAGACAAATAAGTGAGTCATCCGTTAGATATCACCTTGATCAAAAAGTTTTAGGACTTTATTCATAAAATGAAAAATACAATTTTATCCATTATAATTGATATCGTCCCCTTTAAAGTACTCCCCATCGGCTGTAACGCATTTATACCAGCGCTTGATCCAATCATCGAAATATCGCTGGCATTCAATTTTTGGTATGTCCATCAGAGCCGTCTTCGATTTTTCCATAAGATCCTTCGAGAATGCGAAGACGCTGCTGTTGGTTAAACAGAATAAAGTTACGCAAATCAGGTATTGAGAGCAGTTGCAGTAAATAGTATTCGTGTTATTTTTGATATAATATATTCGAAAAATTGCATTGTGCGACGGTATCGTGGTGCAAAATCCACGAGTTAAATTCGACTTTTTTGCAATTTACTTCAGAACATTATTGACACTAATACATTTTGTTGACTGTCTGATGGTTAGCAAGCAAAAATGCACACAGGTTTTAATCCATGAAAATGAGCAAAAAGTTTTCTTTAGAAAAAACGTGGTTTCTTCGGAAATTCGTGCCACAGAAAAACATTTGATGTATGAGTAATAAAAATGGTTGTCGAAAAATGATCCAACATTTCCAATGTTGCGCTATATGTCAAGAATATTTTATGGAATTTCGTTGATCAAAACATTTTTGTAATAAGTAAAAATCGAAAACACGCACAAAGTTTTATCATAATTAACTTTTACACAACAATGACGCTGAAATTATAACCATTTTGACAGATGTGGCAACCAAAAAAAAAGCAATTTGAATCGAGTGACTGAGAGCACCATCATCCTAAAACTTTTAGCATGGTGTGCTGACAGAAAAGTGCTGGCTTTATTTTTTTATAATTAATATAAGTGCTTGATAATTAACACATTGTTGACTTGACAAAGTATTAGATCGAGTCATCAGTAACTTCCGTTTTTTATCAGACATTTATTTTGCTTTCATTGAATAACAAAATTACATTAATTTATTATGTATTCGCTACTATTATGTATGACTATCCTTCTTCTTCTCAACTTGTTGACTTTCTCTAATTTCTCCAGGTGGCGGTTAACAGTTGATTGTGAGGTATTCGTCAGTTCGTCTTTTAAGGTCGTATCTCCAGAACGGAATTTTACAAACCAATTTCTAACTGCCCGATCAGTTATTATATGCCTATACTGCCTTGTTTAAATTTCCAAAACATTACATGTCGAATATGCACTTTTTGACTCTCCATTTCAGAGGTTTAAAAAACAGTTTATGCATCACATAAAACAGGTGATAGAAGACGAACTGAGTCCTTATCTATATAGTAAAAACAAGAACTCGTTTGTTTCGGTGACTTATAGTGGATAAATGCGAACAATAAATTCTACCTAGCTGCATCGAAAGTTACTTATGATTCGACTTTATATGTACATGACGATTGTTTCGTCTTTTCTCGCGAACTATATAGTCCCTTCAGGCGATAACCAAGTCAACGATCCAGTCTTTTGTTTCTCCCCACTAAGCCTTCCTAATTTCGGGTAGACCGTGTGTGGAAAAGTGCGAATGCACCACAAATTCATAAATTTTTCATCAATAAATAATTACACATGCGTTCACACTTCGCCGAACATATGATTAGCGCCAATTAACACATTGTTGACCGGCAATTTTCGGCAAAAGCTGTCTCAAGTCACCGGCTATTATTTCGTAATTGAACATGAAAGTGAAACGATGTAAATAACCTTCAATAAAGTTTCTTCGTGCATAATGAATTCAAATTGAACTTTGGATATAAATTTTATGTAACTTTTTATACTTTTTCGTATGATTAATTGTATCGCAATCATTTACGCATAGATGTAGACAAAAGGTTTTGCACATATATCTTGTTTCGTTGCGCTTTCTTTTTAAAGACTTAGATTATGCCCTTGTTATTTCATTTTCAATAATCATTTTCCAAATTATTACAACTTATTTAAAAATTACTCGAGCAACTATATAAAGCATTCACGTATAATTTATTGAAAAATGCTTCACTGTCAGGTTCCGTCGTTCTTGACATTTACTAATAGTAGAATTGTAATAAAAGCCTCAGTACCAAGAATAGTATACTTTTTTATAATAAAGCAGACGCGATTGAACACAATGAACAAAATTTTGCTATATTTTCGTGATATAACTCGTAACCGATTAACAATGTGTTAATTAACTGCTTTGCAGGTTAATGTTTATGTCAATGAACTCTTGTTTAAGTCTCTGCGACGACACAAATACGCGGCTTTCCTCTTGTGAGAATGTAATTAAGCGTTTTGTAGACGAACGTTTGCTGGTCAATCTTATATATGTCGACAGCGACCCAAATGCAGAGCTTTCCCTTTTCTGATGATTAAATTAACTGTTTCATAGGTGAAGGTTGATGTAAGTGGAACGTTTCATCCGTTGATTTTTTAGATCTGACGATTAAATTAAATGCTGTACAGGTCAGCGTTTACGTTCAAATATATTAATGCACATGTATATATATGTTTATGTATAGATATGTTCATGCATAAATATGTAAACTTTTACATATTTCCACAATGACACAAATATAATGCTCTTTGTTTTCAGATAATATATATTTATGCATATGTAGAGATATGTTTATGTATAAATACGTAAACTTTTACATGTCTCCTCAATGACACAAATATAATGCTCTTTGTTTGCAGATAATATATTTATGCATATATATAGACATGTTTATGTATAAATATGTAACCTTTTATATGGCTCCACAATGACACAAATATAATGCTCTTTGTTTGCAGATAATATATTTATGCATATGTATAGATATGTTTATCTATAGACATGTTTATGTATAAATATGTAAACTTTTACATGTCTCCACAATGACACAAATATAATGCTCTTTGTTTTCAGATAATTAAATTCAGTGTTTTATAGGCCAACGTTTATGTTTGTCAACACTTATACATGTCCAAAACTACACGCATACGCAGCTTTCTTTTTCTGGTAATTAGTTGAAGTGCTTTAGAGATCAGCATTTACGCCAGTTTTGTGCTAACTCTAGACCAGAACGTATGTGATCAACAGATTTCAAAGTCATAATGGTAATGAAATAGTTAATTATAGTTATCCAACAAATTTTATTTAAATATTGAAATTTAATTTGCATCTGCGTTTCTCATTAACTGTTTGAAGCTAATAGAAACGGCACCTAAATTCGCAAAAATGTTAAGTTCCCTCCAGAGAATGAACTTTACACCAACACCTCCTGAATATCATTTTAAATGCAGTATAAATATTTTCACCTATATCCAACAAGAATTTTGCAAAAAAAACACTTTCAATGTTTACTTCACACTTCCCCAAATTTCTATTTTTGCACCAACAGCTCCTGAATATCATTTTAGATGCAGTACAAATCTTTTCACCTATATCCAACAAGAATTTTGCAAAAAAACAACCTTCAATGTTTACTCCACAATTCCTCCAAATTCCCATTTTTGCACCAATACTTCCTGAATATCATTTTAAATGCAGTACAAATCTTTTCACCTATATCCAACAAGAATTTTGCAAAAAAAAAGCAACCTTCAACGTTTACTCCCTTTCCTCTAAATTCCCAATTTTACACCAACACCTCCTTATGTCATTTTAAATGCAGTACAAATATTTCCACCTATATCCAACAAGAATTTTGCAAAAAAACAACCTTCAATGTTTACTCCACAATTCCTCCAAATTGCCATTTTTGCACCAACACCTCCTGAATATAATTTTAAATGCAATACAAATATTTTCACCTATATCCTTCAATGTTTACTGCACAATTCCTGTAAATTCCCATTTTCTTACAATGGTTCATTGCGACACCTCATAAACAAAGTTAAACAGTTATTCCGTCTCGGTGTCTCAATATAAATAAGCGACACTGCGTTTCACCATAATATACGGTGGAATAACTGTCGGCCTTGAGTTTTATTCCGGTAGTTAGCTTCGTGCAATACAGTCAACCAGCAATTTGGGTTAATTAGTGTGACGTTCGCAGGGCTTTCGTAAGGGACGTAAGTAAGGGGCCTGCAAGGGGTTGGCTGGCTGGGACATCCGCGAGGTATCGGTTTACATCGATTCGGTGGCTTTACACTAATGGTCCCGACCCTCTCGCGAAACGTTTACCGAATACGATGCCACGTCTCACGTTGCTCAAATATTTAGTTTCTCATTTGGTTCCTCGAGTGCATCGATGATCTCGGTGCGACTCGATAACAGTCGGCAGCAGGGATTTTCTCAGATATCCTTACCTGAAACAATAAGAAACATTGTGCGTTAGATAATGTGATTCCTGGCTTTTGGGCTTATTTGTTTAATTTATGGATTAGGTTGGAGTTCATGTGTTTAATAAATTCGGGCAGCGGATTTAATGTCTTTCATTTATAGCTTACGGAGTGGTGGTATAGATATATTTTGATAATGTGGAAGTAATAAAATGCAATCAACAAATTTTTAGTTCTTAAACGTGATATATACCAAGAATGCTGTATATTTGTTTCAGAAATTCAGGTTTCCTATGAAAAAGTTTTCACAGGAAATTTTCAGGATTTCGAGTGTAAATTCATATATGATTTGACAGTATATGTATAATGAAGTACAATGTATAATGAATAGATTTCCGATTTTTAAGCATGGCATATACCACGAATACGATTTTCTTATTAATATGTATTACTATATTAATAATTGAATGTTGGATGCAGACAATTTTCAAAAGACAATTTCAGGATGTCGTATATAATCTCGTGACTCTACAGCTGACTGCTTGACAATATACAATTACTTCGACAGCACAGAAATAACAACGTGCAATCGACAGATTTTCGATTCTTAAACGTGACATACTCCAAGAATATTGTTTTCTTATCGGTATCAGCTTCTGTGAAGGTAATAATCGATTCAATATTGGAAGTTGAACAAATTCACAAGAAAATGTCAAGACGTCGAGTATCATCTCTTGACTGTAGCGGACTGCTTAATAATATACAATTTAGCAATATTGAACCATCTCAGGACAGTACAGCTAACTGATTGACAGTATACAATTACTTTGAAGGTACCCAAATAACAACGGCACAATGTGCAAATATCATATAAACTCGAAGTCTTTTTTTACAGCTTTTTGGGTTCAAACGCTATACCTATAATAAAATATTACTTATAATAAATCACGTGCGATACACGAAACTAGATTTTATTCGTAACTTTCTAATTACTTGTTTGATAGAATATAATTATTACGACAGTACAGACATAACAACTGTATTATGTGCAGCTATCATATAAATTTCAACTCCTTGAACCTTGTTTCGTTCAATAACCTATACCCACAATAAAATATTACCTATCACAAAACACTCGCAATAGGCAAAACTGCATTTTATTTGTAAATCTGCAACTAACTAATCGATAGAATACAATTATTTTGGCAGCGCAGAAATTAGAACTGCATTCTGTACAACTATCACATAAGTTTCAGTTCCTTTATTCCTTGTCACATTCAATCACCTATACCCGCAAAGAAATATTATCCATAACAAAACACTCGCGACAGGCAAAACTATATTTTACTCAAATCTGTAGCTCATTCATAGTATACAGTAATTTTGACAGTGCGGAAATAAACATTGCATTATGTGCAACTATCACATAAATTTCAGCTCCTTTATTCCTTGTCACATTCAATCACCTATACCCGCAATTAAATATTACCTATTACAAAATACTCGCGACAGGCAAAACTATATTTTATTCAGAGCTGCAACTACTTCATAGTATACAGTTATTTTGGCAGTGCAAAAATAAGAACTGCATTATGTGCATGTGCAACTATCGCAAAACACTAAAAAACTGCATGTTATTCGTAAATCTGCATTTATTCGGTAGTAGACAATTATTTTGACAGTTGTCACATTCAATCACCAATATCCGCAATGAAATATTACCCATACAAAACACTCGCGACAGACAAAACTATATTTTATTCAAATCTGCAACTACTTCATAGTATACAGTTATTTTGACAGTGCAAAAATAAGAACTGCATTATGTGCATTGTTACGTTCAATCACCTATACCCGCATTACCCATAACAAAACACTTGCGACAGACAAAACTGCATGTTATTCGTAAATCTGCATCTAACTATTCGGTAGTACACAATTATTTTGACAGTGTAGAAATAAATGGCATGATGTGCAACTATCGCATAAATTTCTGCTCCTTTATTCCTTGTCACATTCAATCACCTATACCCGCAATGAAATATTACCCATAACAAAACACTCGCGACAGACAAAACTATATTTTATTCAAATCTGCAACTACTTCATAGTATACAGTTATTTTGATAGTACAAAAATAAGAACTGGATTATATGCATTGTTATAATACGTTCAATCATCTATACCCGCAATGGAATATTACCCACAACAAAACACTCGCGATAGAAAAAACTACATTTTAATCGTATATCTGCAACTAACTACTCGATAGTATACAATTATTTTGACAGCACAGAAATAAGAACTGCATCATGTACAATTATTGCATAAATTTCAGCTCCTTTATTCCTTGTCACATTCAATCACCTATACCCACAATGAAATATTACCCATAACAAAACACTCGCAACAGAAAAAACTATATTTTATTCAAATCTGCAACTACTTCATATTATACACTTATTTTGAGAGTGTAAATATAAGAACTGCATTATATGCATTGTTACGTTCAATCACCTATACCCGCAATGAGATATTCCCTATAACAAAACACTCGCGACAGATAAAACTATATTTTATTCAAAATTGCAACTAACTAATAGTATATAATTATTTTGACAGTGCAGAAATTAGAACTACATTATGTGCAACTATCGCATAAATTTCAGCTCTTTCATTCCTTGTCACATTCAATCATCTATACCCGCAATGTTTCAGTCGGATCAGAATTCTTGCTAAAGATCAACAACCCATAAAAGTGCACATGTTCAAAAACGACAGAACTTTCCCTTATATCTAACATATCTTATTCAAATCTGCAATTAACTACTTCAATTATTTTGACAGTGCAAAAATCAGTACTGCATTATGTGCAACTATCACATAAATTTCAGCTCTTTCATTCCTTGTCACATTCAATCACGTATACCCGCAATGTTTCAATCGGATCAGAATTCTTGCTAAAGATAAACAACCCATAAAAGTGCACATATTCAAAAACGACAGAACTTTCCCTTATATCTAACATATCTTATTCAAATCTGCAATTAACTACTTCAATTATTTTGACAGTGCAAAAATCAGTACTGTATTATATGCAACTATCGCATAAATGTCAGCTCCTTTATTCCTTGCCACATTCAATCACCTATACCCGCAATGTTTCAATCGGATCAGAATTCTTGCTAAAGATCAACAACCCATAAAAGTGCACATGTTCTAAAACGACAGAACTTTCCCTTATATTTAATATATCTTATTCAAATTCACAACTAACTACATTAATTAATTTTAACAGTGCAAAAATCAGTACTGCATTATGTGCAAATATCGCATAAATTTCAGCTCCTCCTTTTTTCCTTATCACATTCAATCACCTATACCCGCAATGAAATATTCCCCATAACAAAACCCTCGCGACGTACAAACGATATTTTATTCACGTCCCTAAATACCCGAACAAGATGTCCACGTCCAACATCCGCCCGTAAACAATAACCGATTCATCGCATTCTTCGCTACTTTTTCTGACGTCCGCTTGCTCTCAGCCCGGCTCGCGGGAAAACCGGATGAAAAGCGACGCGTATTTCTTCCGCGCCGTCGACGCTGATAGTCCGCGATTCTGCGAAATATCAGTGTCCAGCTCGCGTAACGGATTGCGCGCGACAAGGTTTTCAATTTCTTTCCCCCTGGGGGGTGGACCGCCGGTGGGGTCAGTCGGGGTTGCCATGGGTTGCGGAGTCCGCGGCCAACACTCAAACGCTCCCAGGAGCCTCTTTATGCATTAGGAGACACGGGTACCTTAACAAATGGCCGCTTTTTTCCGCGACACGACGTATCCGTTTATCTGCCCGAAGGATTGCGCGCAAATACGTCGCGACGGGGAGTGCGTGCGCGTTGGCAGGCTTTCTTCCCGGAAATGTGTCGGGGTAATAAGCGTGACGCGGGGGTGGCGAGTGGCGAAGACGATGGCGGAAAAAAATGGATGCGATGGAAGGATTTGGCGGGCGGTCAGAATGGATGGAGGGCGCGAATTTAATGGGGAATGGGTTTCAATAGTAAACGTACCGGTAGTTTGCACCTACGTATTTGCAAACCCACATTCATACATTTTACAATCTCTTCACTATAGGTCACCCTTTAATAAAATTTCAATATTGTAAATTGCTAAATTGTGAATCGCACTATTGTAAATTGCAAATACATATATTTCAAAGTTGTAACCACAGGATTGCAAATGGCAAACTTGCAAATTTTGCAAGTCGATGCATAGCCACTTGCATACCACTTCTACGATCTGTTCATTTTAGTTCACTCTTTAAAAAAATTGCAATAGTATAAATTGCTAAATTGTGAATCGCAATGTTGAAAATTGCAAAATTATATACTTCAAAGTTGTAACCGCAGGATTGCAAATGGCAAACTTTCAAATTTTGCAAAAAGTTGCATACCCACTTGCATACCACCTCTACGATCTTTTCACTCTAGTTTACTCTTTAATAAAATTGCAAGATTATAAATTGCTAAATTGTGAATCGCAATGTTGTAAATTGCAAAATTATATATTTCAAAGTTGTAACTGCATGATTGCAAATGGCAAACTTTCAAATTTTGCAAAAAGATGCATACCCACTTGCATACCACTTCTACAATCTCTTAATTTTAGTTCACTCTTTAATAAAATTGCAAGATTATAAATTGCTAAATTGTGAATCGTAACGTTGTAAATTGCAAGCTTATAAATTTCAAAGTTGCAACTGCATGATTGCGAATGGCAAACTTTCAAATTTTGCAAAAAGATGCATACCACCTCTACGATCTTTTCACTCTAGTTTACTCTTTAATAAAATTGCAAGATTATAAATTGCTAAATTTTGAATCCCAACGTTGTAAATTGCAAGATTGTATATTTCAAAGTTGTAACTGCACGATTGCAAATGGCAAACTTGCAAATTTTGCAAAAAGATGCATACCCACTTGCATACCACCTCTACGATCTTTTCACTCTAGTTTACTCTTCAATAAAATTGCAAGATTATAAATTGCTAAATTGTGAATCGCAACGTTGTAAATTGCAAGCTTATAAATTTCAAAGTTGCAACTGCATGATTGCGAATGGCAAACTTGCAAATTTTGCAAAAAGATACATACCCACTTGCATACCACCTCTACGATCTCTTCATTCTAGTTCACTCTTTAATAAAATTGCAATATTATAAATTGCTAAATTGTAAATCGCAACGTTGTAAATTGCAAAATTATATACTTCAAAGTTGTAACCGCAGGATTGCAAATGGCAAACTTGCAAATTTTGCAAAAAGTTGCATACCCACTTGCATACTACTTTTACGTTCTCTTCACTATAGTTCACTCTTTAATAAAATTACAATATTGTAAATTGCAAGATTGTAAATTGCTAAATTGTGAATCGCAACGTTGTAAATTGCAAGATTGTATATTTCAAAGTTGTAACCGCAGGATTGCAAATGGCAAACTTGCAAATTTTGCAAAAAGTTGCATACCCACTCGCATACCACTTCTACGATCTCTTCATTCTAGTTCACTCTTTAATAAAATTGCAATATGGTAAATTGCTAATTTGTAAATCGCGACGTTGTAAATTGCAAAATTATATATTTCAAAGTTGTAACAGCAGGATTGCAAATGGCAAACTTGCAAATTTTGCAAAAAGTTGCATACCCACTCGCATACCACTTCTACGATCTCTTCACTCTAGTTCACTCTTTAATAAAATTACAATATTGTAAATTGCTCAATTGTGAATCGCAATGTTGTAAATTGCAAGATTGTATATTTCTAAGTTGTAACTGCGCGATTGCAAATAGCAAAGTTGCATACGCACTTCCATACTACTTCTACCACCCCTTCGCTCTAGTTTACTCTTTAATAAAATTGCAATATTGTAAATCGCAAACGTACCGGTAGTTTACACGTACGTATTCTTACCGATCATTTGACTCTTTATGAAATAAACGTTGCTTATCAGAAAAAAATTGCTAATTTATTAAAGCGAGCAATGGAATAATTGGACAGAATAGGAATTTACAGAAAGTCAAATGAGCGAAAGGAATAACAATGAATGGACGATTTTAAAGTAAATTTTGAAAGCGGTCATTAGACCCCTTATGAAATAAACGTTGATTACCAGAAAGAAATTCCTAATTAATTAACCCTTTGACTGCTGGATTCTTCCGGCCAAAATACTCGCTGAGGACGAAACACTTTTCCCTCTATTATTTGATTATGTAAGGCGCAACTACCTTCTAACGATAATTCTTCATTTACGCCAAATTAAATAATTGTGGCTGCAATAGGTAAGAAATGGAAACGCATATATACACGTATATAGATTTCGGCGGAGGCATATATGCGTCCATAGCAGTAAAAGGGTAAAAAATCAGGTGATATGCGAATTTACAGAAAGTCAAATGAGCGAATGAAATAACAATGAATGTACGATCTTAAAGTAAATTTTGAAAGGGGTCATTTGATCCTGCTTGGTAGGTTTAGTATTAAGATGGCGTTTTTAAAGGAAGAAATAACGGGTAACTACTGGTTTGACTCTCATAATGGTGGAATGAAAGTCAAGCATATTAGGCGCGGTGTAGTAAATGACACATGCAAGTGTTAACTGCAGTACAAGAATATTATTGAACTGCAACGAAGTATGTAATGAAAGTAATTAGACGGACGGGCTAAGCGATGTTGAAACGACTGAATTTTGTTGTAATGTGCGATGGCACTGCTGATTATTTTATAAGGCGGATCACTAATAGCTGGTAACGATAATTATGCTCATGTGTGGAATCATTAAGCCAATCCAACCGAACACTTAAAACCAGTGTACGAATGTTGTAACAAAATTTTATGTAGCGTATTAGTGACGTTCGGGTTAATTCAATTTCGCACTCTGTATTTCAACGTCGCAACCTCTATTTTCAGGGACTCTTCAGGAAACTAACGATAATTACGTTCACGCATTGAATTGTTAACCCAATATAACCGAACACTTAAAATCCTTAAAGGGGTATTCCAATATGAACGCCTACATTTTCAACAGTTTTTTTCTCAGAGAATGTTGCATATAATTGAGCAAACTTTATTTTCCTGAAAAGATATGGTCTAGGACAATAGAGGACAATTTTTTTATAATTTAAAAGCATTTGTGTTTTTAATTACATTGGATTATTAATCTCTATGAATGTGTTATCGCATGAACCTCAGGTTTTAAATTTCCATGAAAATTAACAAAATGGCGGCGTTTTGTAAAAAAATCTAAAAACAAGCAATTTTTGTGCGTTATAAACAAGGAAAAATTATGGGTTATAATCAAAACTTTAACATGATTGAGGTTCATGCAATAGCCATAAGTATGC
The DNA here is from genome assembly GCA_033815515.1 of Cryptocheilus praepositus. Taxonomy (NCBI): domain Eukaryota; kingdom Metazoa; phylum Arthropoda; class Insecta; order Hymenoptera; family Pompilidae; genus Cryptocheilus; species Cryptocheilus praepositus. The sequence continues at coordinate 3,122,695 of JAWWQZ010000215.1, read as the reverse complement.
TGAATATTGTATTAAAATTTGAAGTCGCTCTATAAAGCCGTTTTCGAATAATCATCTACGTCACTTGCAAAAACCTTGTTGATACGCGCGTAGTTACAGTCTCTGCTTTAAAACGTTATCACTAGTTAAAAAGGACCGAATCGCCTAATCCGACTCTGGGATATTAACTCTATGACTATAAACTGTCAAAAAATGCAAAAAAAAAGTCGATTTTTTCAACCCGTCACATTGGAATACCCCCTAAAATAAATCATTTGCCAGTCAGTATCGCTCGCATGACCAAACGTCTCCGAACAAAAATTACTTCCCCCTCTCCTCCCCCACTAAGCATACTGGATTCACAAAACTGTGAACTCCCACCTCTTGGCCGTCTGTAATCGGACGCACGAGATTTGCAAGGACCGACTCTTCACCCGGTTTCTCGCGTCAATAGACTGCAAAAACGCGGACCCCCGCCTCGTGACAATCGTTCGATTATCCTCGTCGAAACTCTGGACAAACGACTGGGAAAGTTTCGACGCCCCCCTCATTCTCGCCGGGCCATACCCTTTGAGGGAATATCGAGTTTTGAATGTCGTTTATAACTTTATTCTCCGATCCTGAAATATCAAATTACCGAACTTCGCGGAAGGGTGAGAAGAGGATGAGATAGGCGGGGGTGGGCAGGACGAAGGGACCTCGGCTTCGGAACTTTCATCCCTTCGCACCGCCGCTCCTTCGGTTCCACCCTTTCATCCTTCCTTCGCGTGCCTCGACGGAAACGTCATTTAAAGTTCTGGTTGCCATTTAGAGCCGCTCATACTTCTGTCACGTCCCTATCGCGCGACGTATATTGCGAAGTATGTAAGGCAGGATACCTGGCTGCGTGTTGGATGAACAATTGCGCTGTCGCGGAAGTTCGGCGCACTTGGGGCTTTGCGATATTTGTTACCTTTGAAATTTGGGGATACTTTATGAGGAGCGCGAAGAAATCGTGCACTTTTGGGCGCGAGGTAAGGGTTAGGAATGCTCAGAAATGTTATGAATGCATCAAAAACGGATGACGTTTAATAATGAAGGGAGGACATGAAATTGGAATGGGGCCGTCTGTGAGGGGAATAAAAATACGGTTTTAATACGGTAGGTAGCAGACGATCTTATACGTTTTAGTAATCCCGGTATATGGCATTTATTTTGTATTCTGTATTAGTTATTTCTGGATTTAGATTTTAATGTTAGTTCGCTCTTTGATAAAATTGGTTTAATACAAATTTGCATAGGTTTGAACCTACTACATATACAATACGCGCCAATTGTAACTATTCTGTAATTGGAATATTGTAAATTGCTAATTTGTGAATCACATCGTAGTAAATGGCAAGATTGTTATTTGAAAGCTGTAACTACACGGTTGCGAATGACAAAGTTGCAAATTTTGCAAAAAGTTACATACGCATTTGCATACCACTTCTAGGATCTTTTCACGCTAGTTCACTGTTTAATAAAAGTGGTTTAATACAAATCTGCGTAGGTTTAAAGATCCTATACAAGATGCGCCAAATATAACTGTTCTATAATTGCATTATTGTAAATTGCAAGACTGTAACTTGATAAATTCTGAATTGCAACGTCGTAAGCTGCAAGATTATATATATCAATGTTGTAACTGCACGATTGCAAATGGAGAACTTGCAAACTTTGCAAAAAGTTGCAATACCACTTCTACTATCTCCTCACTTTAGTTCACTCTTTAATAAAATTTGTTTAATCCAAATCTGCGTAGGTTTGAAGCTACTATACAAGATGCGCCAAATATAACTATCCTGTAATTGCATTATTGTAAATTGCTAATTTGTGAATTGCAATGTTGTAACTGGTAAGATTGTATATTTCAAAGTTGTAACTGCACGATTGCGAATGGCACACTTGCAAATTTTGCAAAAAGTTACATATCCACTTGCATACCACTTCTACGATTTTTCACTCTAATTCACTTTTTAATAAAATTGCAATATTGTAAATTACAAGATTGTGAATTGCAACGTTGTAAATTGCAAGATTATATATTTCAAAGTTGTAACTGCACGATTGCGAATGGCAAAACTGCAAATTTTGCAAAAAGTTGCATACCACTTCTACGATCTCTTCACTCTAGTTCACTCTTTAATAAAATTGGTTTAATACAAATCTGCGTAGGTTTAAATCTACTATACAAGATGCGCCAATTATAACTATTCTATAATTGCATTATTGTAAATTGCAAGATTATATATTGGTAAAATGTGAATCGCAACGTTGTAAATTGCAAGATTACATATTTCAAAGTTGTAACTGCACGATTACAAATGGAAAAACTGCAAATTTTGCGAAAAGTTGCATACCACTTCTAGTATCTCTTCACTCTAGTTCACTCTTTAATAAAATTGCAATATTGTAAATAGTTAATTGTGAATTGCAACATTGTAAATTGCAAGATTATATATTCCAAAGTTGTAACTGCACGATTGCAAATGGCAAACTTGCAAATTTTGCAAAAAGTTGCATACCCAGTTGCATACCATTTCTACGATCTCTTCATTCTAGTTCACTCTTTAATAAAATTGGTTTAATATAAATCTGCGTACGTTTAAAGGTACTGTACAAGATGCGCAAAATATAACTGTTCTATAATTGCATTATTGTAAATTGCAAGACTGTGACTTGATAAATTGTGAATCGTAACGTTGTAAATTGGAAGATTAAATATTTCAAAGTTGTAACTGCACGATTGCAAATGGAAAAACTGCAAATTTTGCAAAAAGTTGCATACCACTTCTACGATCTCTTCACTCTAGTTCACTCTTTAATAAAATTGGTTTAATACAAATCTGCGTAGGCTAAAACCTACTATACAAGATGCGCCAAATATAACTATCCTGTAATTGCATTATTGTAAATTGCTAATTTGTGAATTGCAATGTTGTAACTGGTAAGATTGTATATTTCAAAGTTGTAACTGCACGATTGCGAATGGCACACTTGCAAATTTTGCAAAAAGTTGCATACCCGCTTGCATACCACTTCTGCAATCTCTTCATTCTAGTTCATTCTTTAATAAAATTGGTTTAATACAAATCTGCGTACGTTTAAAGGTACTGTACAAGATGCGCAAAATATAACTGTTCTATAATTGCAAGACTGTAACTTGATAAATTGTGCATCGCAACGTTGTAAATTGGAAGATTAAATATTTCAAAGTTGTAACTGCACGATTGCAAATGGAAAAACTGCAAATTTTGCAAAAAGTTGCATACTACTTCTACGATCTCTTCACTCTAGTTCACTCTTTAATAAAATTGGTTTAATACAAATCTGCGTAGGTTTAAAGGTACTGTACAAGATGCGCCAATTATAACTATTCTATAATTGCATTATTGTAAATTGCAAGATTATATATTGGTAAAATGTGAATCGCAACGTTGTAAATTGCAAGATTATATATTCCAAAGTTGTAACTGCACGATTGCAAATGGCAAACTTGCAAATTTTGCAAAAAGTTGCATACCCAGTTGCATACCATTTCTACGATCTCTTCACTGTAGTTCACTCTTTCATAAAATTGCAATGTTGTAAATTCAAAGATTGTAAATGGCTAAATTGTGAATTGCAACGTTTTAAATTGCAAAATTATATATTTCAAAGTTGTAACTACACGATTGTAAATAGTAAACTTGCAAATTTTGCAAAGAGTTGCATACCACTTCTACGATCTCGTCACTCTAGTTCACTCTTTCATAAAATTGCAATGTTGTAAATTCAAAGATTGTAAATGGCTAAATTGTGAATTGCAACGTTTTAAATTGCAAAATTATATATTTCAAAGTTATAACTACACGCTTGCAAATGGCAAACTTGCAAATTTTGCAAAGAGTTGCATACCCACTTGCATACCACTTCTACAATCTCTTCACTCTAGTTCACTCTTTAATAAAGTTGCAATATTGTAAATGGCTAAATTGTAAATTGCAAGATTGTAAATTGCTAAATTGTAAATTGCAATATTATATATTTCAAAGTTGTAACTGCACAGTTGCAAATGGCAAACTTGCAAATTTTGCAAAAAGTTACATATCCACTTGCATACCACTTCTACGATTTTTCACTCTAATTCACTTTTTAATAAAATTGCAATATTGTAAATTCAAAGATTGTAAATGGCTAAATTGTGAATTGCAACGTTTTAAATTGCAAAATTATATATTTCAAAGTTGTAACTTCACGCTTGCAAATGGCAAACTTGCAAATTTTGCAAAGAGTTGCATACCCCCTTGCATACCGCTTCTACAATCTCTTTTTCACTCTAATTCACTTTTTAATAAAATTGCAATATTGTAAATGGCTAAATTGTAAATTGCAAGATTGTAAATTGCTAAATTGTAAATTGCAATATTATATATATCAAAGTTGTAACTGCACAGTTGCAAATGGCAAACTTGCAAATTTTGCAAAAAGTTACATATCCACTTGCATACCACTTCTACGATTTTTCACTCTAATTCACGTTTTAATAAAATTGCAATATTGTAAATTACAAGATTGTGAATTGCAACGTTGTAAATTGCAAGATTATATATTCCAAAGTTGTAACTGCACGATTGCGAATGGCAAAATTTGCAAATGGATGCATACCACTTCTACGATCTGTTCACTCTAGTTCACTCTTTAATAAAATTGCAATACTGTAAATTGCAGGATTGTAAATTTCTAAATTGTGAATCGCAACGTTGTTAATTGCAAGATTATATATTTCAAAGTTGTAACAACACGATTGCGAATGGAAAAATTGCAAATTTTGCAAAAAGTTGCATACCACTTCTACGATCTCTTCACTCTAGTTCAATCATTAATAAAACTGCAATATTGTAAAGTGCAAGGTAATAAATTGCTAAACTGTGAATCGCAACGTTGCAAATTGCAAGATTATGTACTTCAAAGTTGTAACTGCACGATTCCGAATGGCAAACTTGCAAATTTTGGAAAAACTTGCATACTAGTTTTACGATCTCTTCATTTTATTTCACTCTTTAATAAAATTGCAATATTGTAAATTGTAATATCGTCAATTGCTAAATTGTGAATCGCAACCTGATTGGAAATGCCAAACTTGCAAATTTGGCAAAAACTTGCATACCCACTTGCATACCACTTCTACTAGTTATTTAAAACAACCGTTTATTTCTGAACTACCCATCGGCATTTGAACCCACCCCACATTTCGTACGACATACATTTCGAATTGATACTTTGACACCGCGTCTCGCGCGTTCCCGTGCACGCCACTCCCGCAATAATTTCGCAACCCTTCCACATTCTGTCTCCCACCATGCCAGCCTACTGGCGTACAAGAGGCAGGTGGTAATGAAATTTTGCTCTGCAGTTCGAAACTGCACGCGCACCCTTCATATTAACGCGGCAGCGGTATCGTCGCATTAGACTCGGGCAATGACTTTCACGCGAGCGGCAAGTACGTCGTCGAAACTCAAAGCAACGCGTCGCAACTGCGCACAACGAAACGCTGTCAAAGCCCGCGCGGCGAAAGTTTAGGCGGTATTAAGTGGTCGGCCCGTTTTTAATTAAAATTCCCCCGAATCCCCTGTACTGTGACTTTACCCGTGTTACGCCCGTTTTCCTTAGTTGTCTTCCCTGCTCATCAGACGCGTATTTATTTTTGTCTCTTTACCGCAATTTATGTCCGATAAAAACTCACATTTGGCGCTATTACGCACAACGTTTAAATGAGAATCGCGTTTTGGTACTGTCGATTTTACGAGGGTTGTAAGTCCTCATCGCGTTATGCCACCTGAAATATGCGCGATTTCTCACGATGGTTTAGGGTGATGAGAATAATTTTGTTGTAAGAAAAGTTAAATAACAAACATATATTTTCCCTAAAAATATGTAATAATTGTTTCTGGATACTAGGTTACTGTGTTGTGTGAATTTAGTATTCGCGTATAAAATTTTGAGTGTAAGTTTTGTGTTAGGTTGAAATGTACTGGTTAACCCTTTGACTGCTAAATCCTATCGGCCGAAGTGTTTGCTGAGGATGAGATACTTTTCACTAGTGTGAAATCTGTTGATTGACTATGTAAGGCGCAACTAAGTTCTAATGATAATTCTTCGTTTACCATATAAGGGCGATTGTCTAACTCGAACATTACGCCGCTGGCGAAGGCCGGAAATTTGGCCATTTTTCTTTTCAATACAAATTTCATATTTTCAATACAAATTCTCAATCAATTTCCAATTTTAACCAAAAAGGTTTTTCTTCTCATTATCCACAGTTAGTAATAAGATTGAAAATAGCACATCACTCCTCGAATAACAAAATTATACGAATAATAATATACTTAACAAATAACAAATTTCGTACAGACTATTTGACGGGTCATAATTGCAATATCCTTACTTAATTTCCTTCGCCCCTCTTTTCGAAAGGACGTCGCTGTCTTTTTCGCCCGGCAGGCGTCGTTTTATCCGCAAACACTCTTCACCCCTTCGCGCTTTGTCTCACAATGCCCGAAAGCCACGTAAGACGATTGAGTCTATCAACTTAGCCGATCGAGTTTATCAAGGTTTTCGCTCGGAGAGAGAAATTACGGAAGTAGTGCTGTTTATGATAGCCGTAAAGCATCGCACGGCGTTCACCCCAACGCAGCTGACTTACCGTCTTCTCGTCTCTAGCCCCACCCACGCAAGCTGTACTTCTTAGCTGGCGGCGGCGAATAATTATGGCGCAATAAAAGCGTACTCGTGTCGGTGCTCGAACGTTAATTATTATTGGATGGCAGTTTATTGCCGTTCTACCGAGAGACGCTTGACAGTCGCGGGACAGAATCTTGATACGCTGTTAGTGTAGTGAAAGCGGAAACAGTCGCAAGTGGGATTAAAATGTGTATAATTTATATTGGGAGACATTTTGAGTCTTGTGATTGAATTGGAAAAAAATTTAGCTTATGAAATAAAGAGGGATATTTCTGGAAGTTTATTTATTCTTCTAAGGAATTATGAATAAAATATTGTCAGGAAAGGATTGTGTATGCAGGTGCATATTTTGTTCTGGTTGCCGGCGTTTCATTTCGAGTAACAGAATATGTTTCAAATATGTATAGTTCATGTTGGGAGACATTTTAAGTCTTGTGATTGCATTGAAAAAGAATTTAGCGTATAAGGTAAAGAGGGATATTGCTGGGAGTTCATTTATTCTTCTAAGGAATTACGAATAAAATATTGTCAGGAAAGGATTGTGTATGCAAGTGCATATTTTGTTCTGGTTGCGTGCGTTTTATTTTGAATAACAGAATATGTTTCAAATATGTATAGTTCATGTTGGGAGACATTTTAAGTCTTGTGATTGCATTGAAAAAGAATTTAGCGTATAAGGTAAAGAGGGATATTGCTGGGAGTTCATTTATTCTTCTAAGGAATTACGAATAAAATCTTGTCAGAAAATGGTTGTGTACGCAAGTACATATTTTGTTCTGGTTGCATGCGTTTCATTTCGAGTAGCAGAATAAGTTTCAAATATGTGTAGTTATTATTGGGAGACGTTGTAATTCTCAGTATTGTCAGCTTAAAAATTAATTTTATTTCGCCGCGACTTCGTTTATTCTTCTAAGAAATTACGAATTAAATCTTGTCAGGAAAGGATTGTGTAGGCATGTGCATATTTTGATCTGGTTGCATGCGTTTCATTTCCAGTAACAGAATATGTTTCAAATATGTATAGTTCATATTGGGAGACATTTTAAGTCTTGTGATTGAATTGGAAAAAATTTAGTGCATGAAATAAAGAGAGATATTGCTGGGAGTTCATTTATTCTTCTAAGGAATTACGAATAGAATCTTGTTAGAAATGAATTGTGTATGCAAGTGCATATTTTGTTCTGATTGCATGCGTTTCATTTCGAGTAATAGAATATGTTTCAACTATGTATAGTTCAAATTGGGAGACATTTTAAGTCTTGTGATTGAATTGGAAAAAAAATGTAGTGCATGAGATAAAGAGGGATATTGCTGGGAGTTCGTTTCTTCTTCTAAGGAATTACGAATAAAATCTTGTCAGAAAAGGATTGTGTCTGCAAGTGCATATTTTGTTCTGGTTGCATGCGTTTCATTTCGAGTAGCAGAATAAGTTTCAAATATGTGTAGTTATTATTGGGAGACGTTGTAGTTCTCAGTATTGTCAGCTTAAAAATTAATTTTAGTTCCTTGTGACTTAATTTATTCCTCGAAGAAATTACGAATAAAATCTTGGCAAGAAAGGATTATGTATGCAAGTGCATATTTTGTTCTGGTTGCATGCGTTTCATTTCCAGTAACAGAATATGTTTCAAATATGTATAGTTCATATTGGGAGACATTTTAAGTCTTGTGATTGAATTGGAAAAAATTTAGTGCATGAAATAAAGAGAGATATTGCTGGGGGTTCATTTATTCTTCTAAGGAATTACGAATAGAATCTTGTTAGAAATGAATTGTGTATGCAAGTGCATATTTTGTTCTGGTTGCATGCGTTTCATTTCGAGTAATAGAATATGTTTCAACTATGTATAGTTCAAATTGGGAGACATTTTAAGTCTTGTGATTGAATTGGAAAAAAAATGTAGTGCATGAGATAAAGAGGGATATTGCTGGGAGTTCGTTTCTTCTTCTAAGGAATTACGAATAAAATCTTGTCAGGAAAGGATTGTGTCTGCAAGTGCATATTTTGTTCTGGTTGCATGCGTTTCATTTCGAGTAGCAGAATAAGTTTCAAATATGTGTAGTTATTATTGGGAGACGTTGTAGTTCTCAGTATTGTCAGCTTAAAAATTAATTTTAGTTCCTTGTGACTTAATTTATTCCTCGAAGAAATTACGAATAAAATCTTGGCAAGAAAGGATTATGTATGCAAGTGCATATTTTGTTCTGGTTGCATGCGTTTCATTTCCAGTAACAGAATATGTTTCAAATATGTATAGTTCATATTGGGAGACATTTTAAGTCTTGTGATTGAATTGGAAAAAATTTAGTGCATGATATAAAGAGAGATATTGCTGGGAGTTCATTTATTCTTCTAAGGAATTACGAATAGAATCTTGTTAGAAATGAATTGTGTATGCAAGTGCATATTTTGTTCTGGTTGCATGCGTTTCATTTCGAGTAACAGAATATGTTTCAAATATGTCTAGTTATTATTGGGAGACATTTTAAGTCTTGTGATTGATTTCGAAAAAAATGTAGTGCATGAGATAAAGAGGGATATCGCTGGGAGTTCATTTATTCTTCTAAGGAATTACGAATAGAATCTTGTTAGTAATGAATTGTGTATGCAAGTGCATATTTTGTTCTGGTTGCATGCGTTTCATTTCGAGTAATAGAATATGTTTCAACTATGTATAGTTCAAATTGGGAGATATTTTAAGTCTTGTGATTGAATTGGAAAAAAAATGTAGTGCATGAGATAAAGAGGGATATTGCTGGGAGTTCGTTTCTTCTTCTAAGGAATTACGAATAAAATCTTGTCAGGAAAGGATTGTGTCTGCAAGTGCATATTTTGTTCTGGTTGCATGCGTTTCATTTCGAGTAGCAGAATAAGTTTCAAATATGTGTAGTTATTATTGGGAGACGTTGTAGTTCTCAGTATTGTCAGCTTAAAAATTAATTTTAGTTCCTTGTGACTTAATTTATTCCTCGAAGAAATTACGAATAAAATCTTGTCAGGAAAGGATTGTGTAGGCATGTGCATATTTTGTTCTGGTTGCATGCGTTTCATTTCGAGTAACAGAATATGTTTCAAATATGTCTAGTTATTATTGGGAGACATTTTAAGACTTGTGATTGATTTCGAAAAAAATGTAGTGCATGAGATAAAGAGGGACATCGCTGGGAGTTCATTTATACTTCCAAGGAATTACGAATAAAATCTTATCAGAAAAGGTTTGTGTATGCAAGTGCATATTTTGGTCTGATTGCATGCGTTTCATTTCGTGTAACAGAATATGTTTCAAATATGTATAGTTTATATTAGGAGACATTTAAGTCTTGTGATTAAATTGGAAAAAAATTGAGTGCATGAGATAAAGAGGGATATTATTGGGAGTTTATTTATTCTTCTAAGAAATTACGAATTAAACCTTGTCAGGAAAGAATTATGTATGCGAGTGCATATTTTGATCTGGTTTCATGCGTTTCATTTCGAGTAATAGAATATGTTTCAATTATGTATAGTTATTATTGGGAGACGTTATAATTTCCACTATTGTCAGCTCAAAAATTAATTTTAGTGCGTCGTGACATCATTTAATCTTCTAAGAAATTACAAATTAAATTTTGTCAGGAAAGGATCGTGTATGCAAGTGCATATTTTGTTCTGATTGCATGCGTTTCATTTCGAGTAACAGAATATGCTTCAAATATGTATAGCTATTATTGGGATACGTTGTAATTCTCAGTATTGTCAGCTAAAAAATTCATTTTAGTTCGTCGTGACTTCATTTATTCTTCTAAGAAATTACGAATTAAATCTTGTCAGGAAAGAATTGCGTATGCAAGTGCATATTTTGTTCTGGTTTCATGCGTTCCATTTCGGGTAACAGAATATGCTTCAAATATCTATAGCTATTATTGGGATACGTTGTAATTCTCAGTATTGTCAGCTAAAAAATTAATTTTAGTTCGTCGTGACTTCATTTATTCTTCTAAGGAATTACGAATAAAATCTTGTCTGGAAAGGATTGTGTATGCAAGTGCATATTTTGGTCTGGTTTCATGCGTTGTATTTCGAGCAACAGAAGATGTTTCAAACATGTATAGTTATTATTGGGAGACGTAATTCTCAATATTGTCAGCTTACAAATTAATTTTAGTTCGTCGTGACTTCATTTATTCTTCTAAGAAATTACGAATAAAATCTTGACAGGAAAGGATCGTGTATGCATATTTTGTTCTGGTTGTATGCGTTTTATATCGAGTAACAGAATATGCTTCAAATATGTATAATTATTATTGGGAGACGTTGTAGTTCTCAGTATTGTCAGCTTAAAAATTAATTTTAGTTCCTTGTGACTTAATTTATTCCTCGAAGAAATTACGAATAAAATCTTGGCAGGAAAGGATTATGTATGCAAGTGCATATTTTGTTCTGGTTGCATGCGTTTCATTTCGAGTAACAGAATATGCTTCAAATATGTATAGCTATTATTGGGATACGTTGTAATTCTCAGTATTGTCAGCTAAAAAATTCATTTTAGTTCGTCGTGACTTCATTTATTCTTCTAAGAAATTACGAATTAAATCTTGTCAGGAAAGAATTGTGTATGCAAGTGCATATTTTGTTCTGGTTTCATGCGTTCCATTTCGGGTAACAGAATATGCTTCAAATATCTATAGTTATTATTGGGATACGTTGTAATTCTCAGTATTGTCAGCTAAAAAATTAATTTTAGTTCGTCGTGACTTCATTTATTCTTCTAAGGAATTACGAATAAAATCTTGTCTGGAAAGGATTATGTATGCAAGTGCATATTTTGTTCTGGTTGCATGCGTTTCATTTCCAGTAACAGAATATGTTTCAAATATGTACACTTATTATTGGGAGAAAATTCTCAGCACTGTCAGTTTAAAAATTAAATTGAGTTCGTTGTGACTCCATTTATTCTTCTAAGAAATTACGGATTCAATCTTGTCAGGAAAGGATTGTGTGCGCAAGTGATTCTTCTGGTCGCATGCATGCAGAGATTTGTTTTGTGACATGAAGAAAGTCTTGGACGAATTGAAATTTATAAAATTAGTGACGATATAAGGAACCGTTTGTGATTTATTACGTTAATAAGTAGAATTTCTGAAAATTTGCGATTTTCAAGCATTTTCATTGTTCGTAATTCATAGAAATCTGTACTCTGCGATTGACACAGTGGACCACTTAGTTATAGAAAATACTATAAATTATTTATTAAGTAAAAATCATTATATAAATAGTAATATAGTAATATATATAGTACATATAGTATTAATTATTATTGCTATATATTTAATTACTACAAAGCAATCTATAAAACAGCACGGAAGCGAAACGTATACAAAATCGATAGTCCGCAACATTTTCCTCTAATGATTTTCAGCGTTTTCCGCCGTTATTCTCCGAAATCATACACGATCCGCGGCACTGTTGTTAATCAGCCGCGTTCTGATAGCGAATCCAGCCGCGGTGTCACATGTTCCCCGAATTTGAAACGCAGTTCAGTACTAATACACACTGACGCATAATGACGTTCGCTATATTTGACATCGCGCGCAACGTTCCGTAACGATCGTAACACAATAAACGCACGCTTAATTAATTAACTTAATGATTAATGATCTGACACGCCGCTGAGCTTTGAGCGTGAAAAACTGTCTCTCGCGCACGTTGCTGAAAATTGTTCGGCGACGTTCTGCGCACGAAATATCGAACTAAAATCTGCACGAGGCCACACCAGGATTTCCGCTGCGAAATGCTGAATTTTCATAGAGTAATTTGGTAGTCGTATTCTTTTCTAGCAAATTCCGTTTGCGCCGTATTTAGTTTACATCAAATTCTTAGGACCGTATTCTTTTATAGTAAATTCCGTTTGCGCCGAATTTCTGTTGCGCCGTATTTAGTTTACATCAAATTCTAGGGGCCGTATTCTTTTATAGCAAATTCCGTTTGCGCCTAATTTGTGCTGCGCCGTATTTAGTTTACATCAAATTCTAGGTGCTGTATTCTTTTACAATAAATTCCGTTTGGGTCGAATTTGAGTTGCGCCGTATTTAGTTTACGTCAAATTCTTGGGGCCGTATTCTTTTATAGCGAATTTCGTTTGCGCCGAATTTTGTTTACGTCAAATTCTAGAGGCCGTATTCTTTTATAGCAAATTCTGTTTGCGCCGTATTTTGTTTACGTCAAATTCTAGAGGCCGTATTCTTTTATAGCAAATTCCGTTTGTGCAGAATTTGTGTTGCGCCGTATTTAGTTTACATCAAATTCTTGGGGCCGTATTTAGTTTACGTCAAATTCTAGGGGCGTATTCTTTTATTTGTGATGCGCCGTATTCAGTTTACATTAAATTCTTGGGGCCGTATTCTTTTCTAGCAAATTCCGTTTGCGCCGTATTTAGTTTACGTCAAATTCTTGGGGCCGTATTCTTTTATAGCAAATTTCGTTTGCGCCAAATTTGTGATGCGCCGTATTTAGTTTACGTCAAATTCTAGGGGCCGTATTCTTTTATAGCAAATTCCGTTTGCGCCGTATTTAGTTTACTTCAAATTCTTAGGGCCGTATTCTTTTATAACAAATTCCGTTTGCGCCTAATTTGTGCTGCGCCGTATTTAGTTTACATCAAATTCTAGGTGCTGTATTCTTTTACAATAAATTCCGTTTGGGTCGAATTTGCGCCGTATTTAGTTTACGTCAAATTCTTGGGGCCGTATTCTTTTATAGCGAATTTCGTTTGCGCCGAATTTTGTTTACGTCAAATTCTAGAGGCCGTATTCTTTTATAGCAAATTCTGTTTGCGCCAAATTTGTGTTGCGCCATATTTAGTTTACATTAAATTCTAGGGGCCGTATTCTTTTATAGCAAATTCCGTTTGTGCAGAATTTGTGTTGCGCCGTATTTAGTTTACATCAAATTCTAGGGGCCGTATTTAGTTTACGTCAAATTCTAGGGGCCGCATTCTTTTATGGCAAATTCCGTTTGCGCTGAATTTGTGATGCGCCGTATGCAGTTTACATTAAATTCTTGGGGCCCTATTCTTTTATAGCAAATTCCGTTTGCGCCGTATTTAGTTTACGTCAAATTCTTGGGGCCGTATTCTTTTATAGCAAATTCCGTTTGCGCCCAATTTGTGTTGCGCCGTATTTAGTTTACATCAAAATTCTTTTATAGCAAATTTCGTTTGCGCCGTATTTAGTTTACATCAAATTCTTAAGGCCGTATTTTTTTATAATAAATTCCATTTGCGCCAAATTTTTCATAGACTAACTTGGCCATCAAATAGGACGGCCTCTCTAAATAATTGAAATTAATCCGTTGTTTCCGCTAATCGCACGGATATCCAGGCAGTCCACCGTGGGGATTCATTTCGGCGGCAGATTAAAAATAAACAGCCGCCTTTAATGACTCGGCCCGGCGACATGTTGGAGAAATGCAAAATTGATATGTCTCCGCTGCGTTACAATCTCTCGCGAAGAGTTAATCCGCGATTGTTGAACGCGTCTGCCGCGCTGAGGTGTGTTCGCGCGACTTAATAAATTATACGCCGGCTGTTACGCCGAATTGCTGTCGTTGCGTTTGCAGTCGGTACGTTTGCGTCGCCTCGTTATGCGACAACGACCGGCGCTGCAACTCGAGGAATGAAAGAAACGCGCCTTGTCGCTTCACGCCCGAAAATGTAACGTCGCCATTATTGAAAATACGCGCCCGAGTTAGTAACGGGTATGATTAGGGCAGAAAGTATGCGTCTAACTTTATCGAGCAACGAATGTTATGCGATACCGTATTTAGTTTACGCGTCAAATGAGTTTATAGACGTTTCCAGGAATCTGTGTTTCAGATACAGTGCAAAAAACGGGTATATATAATACAATTTTAATGAGCAACGAGGTTATGTACATTTGCAGAAACCTGTATGATAGATACGGTGCGTAGAATAGGTACAATTGGTATAGAAAGTGTGCGTATCATTTTTGCTTGGCAATGAGTTTATAGACGTTTCCAGGAATCTGTGTTTCAGATACACTGAAAAAACGGGTATATACAGTTTCAATGAGCAACGAGGTTATGTACATTTGCAGAAATCTGTATCATAGATACGGTGCGTAGAATAGGTAGAACTGGTATAGAAAGTGTGCGTATCATTTTTGCTTGGCAACGAGTTCATAGACGTTCTCAGAAATCTGTATAATATCTCAAACTGCATGCAAGTGCAAAAGAGCTGAAACGTATTCACACCTGACTTTTATGTATAAAAGACGCACTTCAAGCATTTCCTCTACTAATATTGATATTTTAGATAAAATAGCACTTTTATAGATAAATGAGAGGTGTGCATACTGACTAATAGGTTTATCGGAAATACATGAAAGAGTCAGAATAAAAATTACAATTTATTTCATGTGATATTGTTTAATTTCTCTCCTTCATGCGTGTACATAAATTATTTTAACATTAATCATCATTTATAATGATAGATAAGCAATATTTTTTTTTTACAAATTATGGCATGTATTACCTAGTGTGATTATAATTTTCATTAATTGAATATTTTTATTGTATTTAATTGTATTTAATTACCGCAATTATTTATTATATATTATATATAATTATTAATTATTGTAATTACTCTTTTATTGTATTTATACGTATAAATATTATTAATTTTTTACATTCTATCAAAAAATGATTTTCATTTATATTCACAATATTTTCATAGTTGTATCACTGTTTCTTTATCATTAAAATTCGAACACGCGCATTTTAGTCAGTTGAAATATGCGCGTATTACACCACGAATACGGTGGCTATCGTTCAATGTCACCGATTCAGTGTACCCCAACATCAAAGGTGCCGACACGAAGTGTCGCTACTGGGCCTCTCTATACTGTCACTAAAGTGTCTTGATTGTGTTGTTGTTGTTTATAAATATTCTACTCTTCAGTTTCACGTATCTAAATCCTACATTCATAAACACCACTGATTGCGCGTCTTTCGCACTTTTCATAAATCCTCTGCATCCACCGTGTCGTTACTGAGTCTCTCTATACTGTGACTAAAGTATCTTCCGTGTTGTTGTTTATAAATATTATACTCTCTAGTTTAATATATAAACACCACCGATTACGCGTCTTTCGCACTTGTCACAGATCCTCTGCATCCACCGTGTCGTTACTGGGTCTCCCTATACCGTGACTACAGTCTTAATTGTGTTGCTGTTGTTTATAAATATTACACTGTCCATTTTCATATACCTTAATCCTAAATAAATACCACCGATTATGCGTCTTTCGCACTTTCCATAGATCCTCTGCATCCACCGTGTCATTACTGGGTCTCGCTATACTGTGACCAAAGTGTCTTGACTGTGTTGTTGCTGTTGTTCATAAATATTATGCTCTCTACTTTCACATACCTAAATCCTACATTCATAAACACCACCGATTGCGCGTCTTTCGCACTTTTCATAAATCCTCTGCATCCACCGTGTCATTACTAGGTCTGTCTATACTGCGACTAAAGTGTCTTAATTGTGTTGTTGTTGTTGTTGTTGTTGTTGTTGTTTATAAATACTGTACTCTCTAGCTTAATACATAAACACCACCGATCGCGCGTCTTTCGCACTTTTCCCATACCCCCTGCATCCACCGCGCGGCATTCAGCGCGTTAACCACCTCGTCAGCCGTTCTTCAACCCGTACGATCTTCGCCTTTCATAACTCAGCGACCCCCGGCAATTCTCCGTCCAGTTTGCCGCTGGACGACAGCAATATCGTGCGCGGCAGCGTGTAAGCGTGCATTATGTACGAGAAACGGTCACGTCCGGAAGTCGTCCTTGGACACGAGCATGCCGAGGGACGCGAGAGTGGCGCAGAGCGGCGGTAAGAGGGTCGAAAGGTCACGCGGCCTCGTGAGTGCTGGAATGTAATACTTGGCCGAGCGACAGAAACTGGACGGCCAGCAGAACTTCTGGCGCGGAAGGTGGGCCAACCTACATTTCCGCCGCCGAAGTCTTGTTAGGGCCGGCTTATTGGTCCGGCGGTCTAACTAGAACTGATAGTATCTAATCGCGCGGAACACTGCGAGACATTGCGGGAAACGTGGCCGACGCTGGCAAAGTGTGGCATTGCCGACGTTACGTTCGATCGGCGAAATTTCGGATGGGCGGCCGTTTCGAGACATTTTCGCTGCGAAGGTGTGTAGATGGGAGAGAAGGGGTGGTAATCTTCGCGAATGTTTTGCGGCGGCGTTTAGGATGCGCGAGACACTTGGTGAGGGAGAGATGGTGGACGTTTGTAAGTTTGCTTGGGAAGAGGGCTGTTTACTTGGCAGCAATTGTGTAGATGTCGACAATTGTGTAGATGTTGACGAGTTAAGTTGTTTGGAATTTAATGGGCGGGGATAATAGGAGCTTTTAAAGGGGGGTTATTGGTTTAGGCGGGTATATATGTATTTTTGGAGACGTGGCGAGGGGTTAGAAATAGTATGGCGAAAATTAGGCAAAGATCGGAGTGATGAGAGCAAATTTAGTCTCATTTGAAAACCGCCGAAAAAAACTTCAAAAATGCCTTGCATCATGCATACTGCAAAGTTTTTAAAGTTTGATTGTTGGTTTAGGCGGGTATATATGTATTATTGTACACATGGCGAGGGGCTAGAAATAGCATGGCGAAAATTAGGCAAAGTTCAGAGTAACAAGAGTAAATTTAGTCTCATTTGAAAACCGTCGAAAAAACTCCAAAAATGCCTTGTATCATATATACTGCAAGATCAATCTTTTGCTTATTAGGGACCTACACATAATTAAGAACCACTTCCAGGGCGCTCATTGTCATTCTTACTACTAAGTTAAGGTTTCCTCATTTTCTTACTCTTTAATTACACCGTAGGGAATACAAAATAACTTAGGATACCGTAGTAAGTTCAAGCGAATTCTTACTTGCAGCATTGCACGTCTCTAAAATATTTGCCGGTACTCTAATTGTATAGATTTTGACGAGTTAAGTTGCTTGTAATTTAATGATCGGGGATAATAGTATCTTTCAAAGGTTGGTTGTTGGTTTAGACGTGTATTTTTGGACACATGGCGACAGGTTAGAAATAGCATGGCGAATATTAGGCAAAGCTCAGAGTGACAAGAATACATTTAATCTCATTTGAAAACCGTTGAAAAAAAATCCAAAAATGCCTTGTATCGTATATATTGCAAGACCAATCTTTCGCTCACTAGGCTACCTATACATAATTAAGAACCACTTCCAGGGCGTGTATTGTCATTCTTACTAGTAAATTAAGGTTTTCTTATTTGCTTACCTTTTAATTACACCGTAGGAGATACAAAATAACTTAGGATACCGTAGTAAGTTCAAGCGAATTCTTACTTGCATCATTGCGTGTCTGTGAACTATTTGCCGGTACCGTAAAAAAAACTCCAAAAATGCCCTGTATCGTATATACTGCAACACCAATCTTTCGTCACTGGGGTACCTGCACATAATTAAGAACCATTTCCATGGCGCGTATTGTCATTCTTACTACTAAATTAAGGTTTTCTTATTTGCTTACTTTTTAATTACACCGTAGGAGATACAAAATAACTTAGGATACCGTAGAAAGTTCAACGGAATTCTTACTTGCATCATTGCACGTCTTTCACCTATTTGCCGGTACTCAGAGCAAAACGACAGACCGAGATAAAAATTGACAGAAACAGATAAACACCCGATAATTATGTCTAATACGTCATTCAAACCACTATATCCGCTCACATTCACCAATTCACCCAAACCACAAATTTTCCAAACCCCCGAACTCCACGACACCAAAACTATTCCCTTCCAACCGCTTCGGCAACATTTACCAAAATTCCAAAGTACCCTCAATCGGCCTATGCGCCGCTCGCACGTTAAATACATTCCTCCACTCAGCTGCATTTTTACTTGAATCACCGCGCGCCGCACCTGCCCTCTAAACTAATCGTCGATACTCAGCGTGAAGTACGGATAAGGACAGACAGGGATGAACGGGCGCAGAGGCAGGCAGACGTCCAATAATTATGTCTTAATTAAGGCGCTTGGCCCAATTTCCTAACCGGCTTCTCGAGAAACCCGCTTCCTCGAGTGCGCCCGGAGATCTCACCCCTCGCTGCACGTCCTCCACCCCCACCGAGTCTCTCCAACCCTCAGCCTCCGTCCATCCCTACCAAAAACGTTTACGCTGGGCGCCGGTAAATACGGTGGGGCGAACGGGTTCTGGGGACTGAGGGGTTTGGAAGGGTTTGAGGGGTTGGAGGGGTTGAAGGGGGTTGAAAGGGATGCTGGGTGCGCGACAAAGTTCGGGTTAACTATCTCTCGTGCCGAGAAACGCGGTTTCATTAGCCTCCGACCACGCGGTGCTCAATTATTTTATCCTCGATCGAACGGTCGCCACCCCTCGTTATTCCAATTTTCGAGAATCAGCCGACTGCACGCCCGCGCATCGACGTCAGTTTGGAGAGTTGTAAAGACGCATTGTGCGGCTATTTACGATCACTCTGGAAAAGCACTTGCCGCTA
Organism: Cryptocheilus praepositus; assembly: GCA_033815515.1. Classification (NCBI taxonomy): domain Eukaryota; kingdom Metazoa; phylum Arthropoda; class Insecta; order Hymenoptera; family Pompilidae; genus Cryptocheilus; species Cryptocheilus praepositus. Next base: position 3,103,407 of record JAWWQZ010000215.1, on the reverse strand, counting down.
CTTCGGTACTTCGCTTCGGCGCTGAAGAATCTCGAGGACGCATTGTGTCGCAGTTGTACAGCGCAGGGTCGTTTAATGCGCGGGAGGCATTGTGCGAGGGTCACACGGTTGGGGGAATGTGCGTTGGGTTTTTTGCGCGTTGGTTATTTCGCGGCGGACGGTTTGAGCGGCGGCGGAGTCTTGCGCCGAATTTTGGTTACAGCCGAAGGTTGCGTCATATGTGTGGGGCCATGTACTATTGCGCCACATTACGTTTGCACACAGTTTTTGTTGCGGAAATTTATTTTATGTCAGATGTTTGGGGCCATATTGTTTTGCACCAAGCCTTTGAGCTAAATTTTTGTTTGTGTCAATTTTTGTTGCGGTGTATTTATTTTACGTCAAATGCGGGCCGCATACTTTTGGCCGAACATTTATGTCGAAATTTATTTTATGTCAGCCACATTGTTTTGCACCAAGCCTTTGGGCTAAATTTTTGTTTGTGTCAATGTTTGCATCGAATTTTTGTTACGCTGTATTTAGTTTACGTCAAAGTCTTGGAGCTGTATTCTTGTACAGCGAATTGCGTTTGCGCCAAATTTTGTTTGCACCCGACGTTTGCGTCATGTGTATGGGGCTGTATTCTATTGTGCCGCATTACGTTTGCACTCAGTTGTTTCCGCCATTTTTAATTCGTGTCAAGACTGCGGGCCGCATACTTTTCGGCCGAATGTTGTTTGAACCGAATTAGTGTTGCACCGTATTTAGTTTACGTGGAATCCTTAGGGCCGTGTTCTTTTATAGTAAATTCCGTTTGCGTCGTATTTAGTTTACGTCAAATTCTTGAGGGCTTATTCTTTTACAGCAAATTCCGTTTGCGCCGTATTCAATTTACATGAAATTCTTAGGGCCGTATTCTTTTATAGCAAATTCCGTTTACGCCGAATTTGTGTTGCGTCGTAGTTAATTTACGTCAAATTTTGAGACCGCATTCTTTTATAGCGAATTTCGTTTGCGCCGAATTTTTCTTGCGCCGTATTTAGTTTACGTCAAATTCTTAGGGCCGTATTCTTTTATACTGAATTCCGTTTGCACCGAATTTTTGTTGAGCCGTGTTTAATTCGTGTCAAACTGTGGACTGAATATCGTTTGCACCGAATTCTTGTTGCGCCGTATTTAGTTTACGTCAAATTCTTGGGGCCGTATTCTTTTATAGCGAATTCCGTTTACGCCAAATTTTGCTTTCACCCGAAGTTTGCATCATGCGTATGGGGCCATATTCTATTGCGCCGCATTACGTTTGCACTCAGTTGTTGTTTGCGCCGTGGTTAATTCGGGTCAAAACTGCGGGCCGCATACTTTTGGGCCGAATGTTGCTTGCATCGAATTTTTGTTCCGCCGTATTTAGTTTACGTCAAATTCTTGGGGCCGTATTCTGTTACCGCAAATTCCGTTTGCGCCGTATTCAATTTACATGAAATTCTTAGAGCCGTATTCTTTTATAACAAATTCCGTTTACGCCGAATTTGTGTTGCGTCGTAGTTAATTTACGTCAAATTCTTGAGACCGCATTCTTTTATAGCGAATTTCGTTTGCGCCGAATTTTTGTTGCGCGGTATTTAGTTTACATCAAATTCTCCGGGCCGTATTCTTTTATAGCGAATTCTGTTTGCTCCGAATTCCGTTTGCGCCGTATTTAGTTTACATCAAATTCTTATTGCCGTATTCTTTTTGCAAATTTTGTTTGCACCCGAAGTTTGCGTCATATGTATGGGGCCATATTCTGTTGCGCCGCATTATGTTTGCACTCAGTTTTTGTTTGCACCGTATTTAATTTGTGTCCAAACTACGGGCCGCATACTTTTGGGCCGAATGTTGGTTGCACCGAATTTGTGTTGCGCCGTATTTAGTTTATGTCAAATTCTTGGGGCCGTATTCTATTGTTGCGAATTTCGTTTGCACCGAATTTTTGTTGCGTCGTGTTTAGTTTACGTCAAACTCTTTGTGGCGCATTTTTTTATAGCGAATTTCGTTTGCACCCAATGTTTGTTGCATCCTATTTATTTTGCGTCATATGTTTAGGACCGAATTCTTCTACGTCGAGTTTCGTTTGCACCTAATTTTTGTTGCGCAAATTTATTTTATGTCAGATGTTTGGAGCCATATTGTTTTGTGCCAAACCTTTGAGCTAAATATTTGTTGGTTGTCAATTTTTGTTACGGCGTATTTATTTTACGTCAAATGTTCGGGATCGTATTCCTTTATGCCAAAATTTTACGCGAAATTTTATTTGTACCGTATTCTTTTACTCTGAATTGTCCGGCCTTATTATTTTCTAATACACTTTTACACTGTATTTTTGCGCTATATGTATTTATATTGCACTAAATTCTTGCATATACATATATTGCGTATTATAGAAAAACACTGTAAATGATGAGGTTGTATGCAAGGCCAGTAATTGAGACATCTCGGAGATAAGAGTGAACCGAGCAACTTATCGTTTCTACTTACATGTCCCATACCACATACCATAAGATCAGTTATATCGTCCATGATATCCTCTATGGCTCCGTTCATAACTGAAAAACACGCGTGATTTCGCAATATCGACACTCGCCTCGTACTATCCCACTGCCATGAATTTATGTTACGCGACTTACTACCAGAATGCAGCTACCTGCAGGAATCGTACACTCTCAGTCATCGAAATATGTTATGTACTTGTTTGTGGACACCAAATGCAATTTTTTACAGGCTTGCGATGCAGACAGTTACTTTATTAATAATTAAACTTGCGTAACAATTATTTATTCCACGAGTTAGATAATTTACAAAATTTGATAATCGCCTGGAAAGAATAAACGAAGGTTTATTTTTTACGATGTTCTGAGTACTGTTTTTAGCTTTGCACAAATTTGATTTTGCTGGTGGGTAATGTTGCAAGTGTGCTTTTATTGGAAAGACAATCAATTGTCTGGAAAATATCTATGTTAAAGAGAGAGATTGACATTCCTGCGAATGTCTATGTCATAAAGCATAAAGAAATACTGCAAAGGAACTGAAGTGAGCGATCGCTTGAAAAAGATCGGGGGAATAAATGTTCACTTGAAATGTATTGACATGCAACAGATGAAATACATGAGAAATGGCGAGCGGTTAGAGGAGAGAAAAACCATAACAAATGTGTTCAGTACAAAATTCCGACGATTCCACTGCATTTATTATTATGTGTTTTCCAGTACCTTTTGTATTTATGGTATATGCATCAGTCCACTCTATTATTCATAGCTCGGATAATTTGAAAATTCAACAATATTAAGAACGCACAACAATATAAATTTACTGAATTAAAATGCACAAGGCTATTTCCTTAAATACTCGGTTCCAAGTTAACAATAAAATTGATTATAATAAATTAGTGGCAAACGACAGATTATTCAGAGTATCCGGTCGAAATATCACTAATTTTAAAACTAGATTAGTTCACTTCCGGCATACGAAATATATCCATACGTCTTAAAAAGATCAACGGCCCGATTTAATTTTAACTCTGAATTCATTATCTCCTATTCCACACGTGCGCATACATTTCATCAATATTAATTCATCAGTTACGGCAATATAATTTTGCAATGCTATTAATGAAAAGACGGTCGGATTAAAATAGCATGACACATACGTCAGACATTCAATTATATATAGCGATAATTTATTATGAATTTTCGCAAAACAGTAGCACTTATTATATTACATTATATTATATATGTAGTTATATATATATATACAATAAGTGCTATTGTCTTGCGATAATTAAAAATAATTTATCATTATATATAATTGAATATGTGACGTATGTGTTATACTATTTTAATCCGACCGCCTTTTCATTATTAGTATTGCAAAATTATTTTGGCGTAACTGATGAATTATATATATATATATAATAAATGATATATAAAGATTACTTATTATGAATTATCGCAAGACAGTAGCACAATGTCACTACTTAAGATGCTTGTAAATTATCGATTAACGAAATCTTTTCGCAATTCATCACAAACAAAATATACAGTCCTCCAAATGATTATCCACAGTCCATAAATGTGCGATTCCCTTCCAAAGACAGTTTATTACGAAATTTTTATGCAATCCCGAAGCTGCCGGGATCCGTCGGGGTCATTTCAGTGGTAAGAATAAGAAATTCGTCCGACCAACCAAACGAACGCGAGAGACACCGGGTTCGAGCGAAATTCACGGCGAAAAAGACAGAATGAGATAGGGGCGTGGGGCAAGTGGACTTTGGCGACTAATTTGTATGAAATTTGCTTTTCGCCGGTGGCTTCGGGCTTCTTTCGCCGCGGGCGAACTTAATTTAAGTTGAAAAGTCAATCCGTCGGGCCGCACTTCAAACAGACTTCCCTCCCGGCGCTTCGCCGCGGCAAAAGTCTCCGTCGCTCATCGGCAAATCTCCCGTAAAGCGCAAAGATCGCGAGCCGGCAGATTCTCAAGTGAAATGGGCATTAATCGCCGGAGTTATGTGCCTGTGCTTTCGTTAGCGCCTTCATGGCCTGAGGTGAATTTAGTACGTATGACGTTTTATCTTATTCGGAATTGTGCATTTTTCCACAACATGTAGTTTACCGTGGCAACTCGTGGTTTCTATATCAACGACAATCGACACAACCTAGGAGACGTTTCAAGAATTTCGGAGACGTCAAATTTACTCTTGCGTCGCTATGGGGAAAAAAGTCTAAAAAATCTGATATTTGCTGCGACGTATTTTTTTTGCGTTAAATGTACGGGATCGTACGCTTTTGTGCTGAAATTTGTTTGCGCCTAATTTTCATTGCGCCGTATTTATTTTGCGTCTAATTTTTCAGACCATACACTTTTGCGTCAAATTTTTTGGCCGAATTTCGATTACACCAAATTTTTGCCGTGCCGTACTTATCTTAAGTCAAGCATTTGGGGCCGTATTTTTGCGCCCCATATTTTCTGAACGAATTTCATTTGCACCAAATTTTTCCTGCGCCGTACTTATTTTAACTCAAGCATCTAGGGCTGTATTTTTACGCCCCAAATTTTTCGGCCGAATTTTGTTTGAACCAAATTTTTGCTGCGCCGTACTTATTTTAAGTCAAGCATTCGAGGCCGTATTTTTACGCCCCATATTTTCCGGCCGAATTTCGTTTGCACCAACTTTTTGCTGCGCCGTACTTATTCTAACTCAAGTATTTGGGGCTGTATTTTTACGCCCCAAATTTTCCGGCCGAATTTTGCTTGTACCCAAATTAAGTCCCACTATGTTCATTCTAGAGAAAAACGTTTAGTGCCTTATTCTTTCGCACCGCATTTTGCTCGCACCGTATTTTTTTGCGCCATGTTTATTTAACGCTTGGTGTTGGTAATCACTTTCTTTTGCACCCGATTTTTTGCGCCATGCTTTTTTTACGCTTGATGTTCGTAATCATATTCTTTTGCACCCGATTTTTTCGCGATTTTTATTTTGCGCCTTATGTTCGTAATCACATTCTTTTGCAGACGATTTTTTGCGTCATGTTTACTTCACGCCTGATATTTGTAATCACATTGTTTTACACCGGACTTTTTGCGTCATCTACATTTTACGCCTGATGTTTGTAATTACATTCTTTTGCACCCGATTTGTTGTGCCATGTTTATTTTATGCCTGATGTTCGTAATCACATTCTTTTGCACCCGATTTTTTGCGCCATGTTTATTTTACACCTGATGTTTGTAATCACATTCTTTTGCACCCAACTTTTTGTGCCATGTTTATTTTACGCCTGATGTTTGTAATCACATTCTTTTGCCCTCAATTTTTTGAGCCATGTTTATTTTACGCCTGATGTTTGTAATCACATTCTTTTGCACCCGATTTTTTGCGCCATGTTTATTTTACGCCTAATGTTTATAATCACATTCTTTTGCACCCGATTTTTTGCGTCATATTTATTTTACGCCTGATGTTCGTAATCACATTCTTTTGCACCGGATTTTATGCACGATTTTTATTTTACGCCTGATGTTTGTAGTCACATTCTTTTGCACCCGATTTTTTGCGCCATGTTTGTTTTAGGCCTGATGTTTGTAATCACATTCTTTTGCACTCAATTTTTTGCGCCATGTTCATTTTACGCCGGATGTTTTTAATCGCATTCTTTTGCACCCGATTTTTTTTGCGCCATGTTCATTTTACGCTTTATGTTTGTAATCACATTCTTTGCACCCGATTATTTGCGTCATATTTAGTTTATGCCTAATGTTTGTAATCGCATTCTTTTCCACCAGATTTTTTGCGCCATGTTTATTTTATGCCTGATGTTTGTAATCACATTCTTTTGCACGCGATTTTTTGCGCCATGTTTATTTTACGCCAGATGTTTGTAAACACATTCTTTTGCACCCGATTTTTTGCGTCATTTTTATTTTACGCCTGATGTTTGCAACGCATTCTTTTACACCCGATTTTTTTGCGTCATGTTTATTTTACGCCTGATGCTTGTAATCACATTCTTCTGCACCCGATTTTTTCCAGCATGTTTATTTTACGTTTGATGTTTGTAATCACATTCTTTTGCACCCGATTTTTTTGCGGAGTTTTCATTTTACACCTGATGTTCGTAATCACATTATTTTGCATCCGATTTTTGGCGTCATGTTTATTTTACGCCTGATATTCGTAATCACATTCTTTTGCACCCGTTTTTTTTGCGTCATGTTTATTTTTACGCCTGTTGTTTGTAATCACATTCAATTGCACCCGATTTTTTGCGTCATGTTTATTTTACGCCTGATGTTGTAATCACATTCTTTTGCACCCATTTTTTTGCGCCATGTTTATTTTACGCCTGATGTTTGTAATCACATTCTTTTGCACCCGATTTTTTGCGCCATGTTTATTTTACGCCTGACGTTTGTAATCACATTCTTTTGCAACCGATTTTTTGCGCCATATTTATTTAACGCCTAATGTTTGTAATCACATTCTTTTGCACTCGATTTTTTGCTCCATGTTTATTTTACGCCTGATGTTTATAATCACATTCTTTTGCACCCGATTTTTTGCGCCATGTTTATTTTACGCCTGATGTTTACAATCACATTCATTTGCACCCGATTTTTTGCGCCATGTTTATTTTACACCTGATGTTTGTAATCACATTCTTTTGCACCCGATTTTTTGCGCCATGTTTATTTTACGCCTGATGTTTGTAATCACATTCTTTTGCACTCTATTTTTTGCGCCATGTTTATTTTACGCCTGATGTTTTTAATTGCATTCTTTTGCACCCGATTTTTTGCGCTATGTTTATTTTACGCTTGATGTTTTTAATCACCTTCTTCTGCACCCGACTTTTTGCGTCATGTTTATTTTACGCCTGATGTTTACAATCGTATTCTTTTGCACCCGATTTTTTGCGCCATGTTTATTTTACGCCTGATATTTGTAATCACATTCTTTTGCACCCGATTTTTTGCGTCATGTTTATTTTACGCCTGATGTTTGTAATCACATTCTTTTGCACCCGATTTTTTGCGCCAAGTTTATTTTATATCTGATGTTCGTAATCACATTCTTTTGCACCCGATTTTTTGCGCCATATTAATTTTACGACTAATGTTTGTAATCACATTCTTTTGCACCCGACTTTTTGCACCATTTTTATTTTACGCTTGATGTTTATAATCACATTCTTTTGCACCCGATTTTTTGAGCAATGTTTATTTTACGCCTGATGTTTGTAATCACATTCTTTTGCACCCGATTTTTTGCGCCATGTTTATTTTACGCTTCATGTTTGTAATCACATTCTTTGCACCCGATTTTTTGCGCCATATTTATTTTAGGCCTAATGTTTGTAATCACATTCTTTGCACCGGATTTTTTGCACCATGTTTATTTTACGCTTGATGTTTGTAATCGCATTCTTTCGCACCCAATTTTTTGCGTCATGTTTACTTTACGTCTGATGTTTCTAATCACATTCTTTTGCACCTGAATTTTTGCGCCATGTTTATTTTACCTCAAACCTTTGGTTCCATATTCCTTTACGTCAAACTTGTGCGCTGCATTGCATTTACAGTCAATTTCTTTGCACCGAACTTATTTTACACCAAATATTTCGAGCCGTACTTTCCGTATCAAATTTTTGCCCTGAATTTTATTTGTATACATTTTGCACCACCATTTTGTGCTTCAGAAGCAATGTCAAATTTGGATATGTCCGCATAAAATTTCTTCCTTATTTTATATAATTCCACTAACGTTTTCAGTATCATAAACAATTTTATTAAAACAAAAATTCATTGTAACAATAGGAAAGCGTCAACACACTGCACCACAAGTTATTCAACCTTTTCTCGTCGCCGTCCCGGAAGTCGTCGCGACGCAGGTAGCAACTTCCCGAAGCATTAAGATGATTCAATAGATCGGCCGTAAAATTCGTGACTTCCCGTCGCGGAACGGCGATGCTTAAATAATGTTTAACCCTCGATCGGATGATCTTCAGCGATTGTAATTCGAGTCAGAGGGCTTTGGGTAATGTTATGGGTGTTTGTTACGCTTTATTGCGCTCTCCGCCGGTGGATGGTCCGCCGTTACCGCTATTCTTCGCTACGTGCCGGGAATCGGAATCTCCTAAGTGCCGGATAAGTCGAAGAAATGACCTCTGTCTCGTAAATAATGCTCAGCTGCCGCGGTCGAAGCTAAAAAGACGTTAGTCCTTGTACTCTCGGATACACGTTACGAAAGCGTTCGCTTTCGGCAATTTTGTAAAGCAGCGCACTTCTTTCTTCTTGCGTTGAAATACGTGCGATTTATGACGTTTCAAAAATTGTAAGTAATAATGAACGTGTATAGAATTGGAAGTTTCATGATGTCTATGTAGAAAAGCAATGACGTGCTAGTATGCGGTCAGAAAATAAATAAATGGATATAAAAAATATGTCATTTTGGCATATTATTATGCGATCAGAAAAAAAGTGTGTGAAAACCAATTGTATTATAGACCGGGGACATTGTGCCGATTAACAATTTGTATTGAAAATCATTTACTTTTCTGTGCGATGGAACATTTTGTAATATTCGTATGTAAGTGATTTTTCATATGTTTTTTTTTCTTTTACATGATGTGAATAAATGCTGGAATGAGTTTATCGAAGAAGTAAAAAAAAGAAGTAAACGTGTATCAACTTCGCAATTGCAAATATGTTGAACTGAATTAAATTAAACAAATCGATTTATCATTTCTAAGGGCATGTACACTCTCGTCTGCATGGAGTCTCAAATTTATTAAATTCAACATTTCGTATGCAGATTCGAATTTGCATGAAGTTTGAAATTTATTAAATCCAAAGTTTCGTGTGTACTCTTAAATCTGCATGAAGTCGCGGATTTATTAAATTCAAAATTTCGTCCCTATATTCAAGTTTGTATGAAATTTTAAATTTATTAAATTCAAAATTTCGTCTGTGCATTCAACTTTGCAGATAACGTGAAATCTTACTTCATCCTTGCGTTCGCAGATCATCGTCGACCATAAAAAAATAGATTTATGTGGCTTTTTCAAGACAAACCACTGACATTCGATAAATGACAAAATTACTGCGTACACAGATAATTTTTATATATATAAATATTAATGCTCCCACATTCAAGTCTGCATTGTTTCGAATTTATTAAATTCCAAATCAATTCTGTAACATACATTCAAAATCACAAGCACCAACGTAAATCTTTACTTTTTTACTTTTCAAAATAAACCCTTTTATCCACTTTTTCACAATTCCGTGCTTCCGCATAACTGATAACAGACAAATTACAAAATCACTGCGCATAAACATATTTCTCTTATGTACAAACGTTAAAATTCCCACACTCAAATTTGTATGAAGTCAGAAAACTGCGAAATGCCAAATTTAGTCTTGAAACTACATTAAAAATCACACTCAGTACCGATTCGTTCCATTTAACAACTACAACCGTAAAACCTTACGCTTTTCTTTCGTTCGCCAGGCATCATCAACCAAAAAAAATCGATCATTACGCAGCCCTTTCAAGACAAATTATAAAATCACTGCGCATAAACATATTTCTGTTATGTACAAACATTAAAATCCCCACACTTAAATTTGTATAAAGTCACAAAAGCACTAAATGCCAAATTTAGTCTTCAAACTACATTAAAAATCACACTCACTAACGATTCTTTCTATTTAACAACTACGACCGTAAAACCATATGCTCCCCTTTCGTTCGCCAGCCGTCATTAATCAAAAAAATATCGATCATTACGCAGTCCTTTCAAGACAAATTATAAAATCACTGCGCATAAACATATTTCATTTATGTACAAAAATTAAAATCCCCACACTCAAATTTGTATAAAGTCACTAAACCACAGAATGCCAAATTTAGTCTTCAAACTACATTAAAAATCACACTCAGTAACAATTCCTTCCATTGATTAACTACGATCGTAAAACCTGACGCTCTCCCTCCGATCAACCGAAAAAAAATCGATCATTACGCAGTCCTTTCATGACAAATTCACTGCTACCGCATAACTGACCACAGAAAATTACAAAATCATTACACATAAACATATATCTGTTATGTACAAACATTAAAATCCCTACACTCAAATTTGCATAAAGTCTCAAAACTATTAAATGCCAAATTTAGTGTTCAAACTACATTCAAAAACATACTCAGTACCAATTCGTTCCATTTGACAACTATGACCGTAAAATCTTACGCTCTCCTTTCGTTCGCCAGCCACCATTAATAAAAAAAAAAATCGATCATTACGCAGCCCTTTCAAGACAAATTCACTGCTACTGCATAACTGACCACAGAAAATGACAAAATCATTACGCATAAACACATATTTGTTATATACAAACATTAAATTCACTACACTCAAATTTGCGTAAAGTCTCAAAACTATTAAATGCCAAATTTAGTCTTCAAACTACATTCAAAAACATACTCAGTACCAATTCGTTCAATTTAACAACTATGACCGTAAAACCTTACGCTTTCCTTTCGTTCTCCAGCCATCATCCACGAAAAATAAAAAATAAAAAAATCGATCATTACGCAGCCCTTTCAAGACAAATTTACTGCTTCTACATAATTGACAACAGACAAATTACAACGTTACTGCGCATAAACAACATTCTGTTATGTACAAACATTAAAATTAAATTTGTATAAAGTCACAAAACCACTAAATGCCAAATTTAGTCTTCAAACTACATTAAAAATGACACACAGTACCGATTCGTTTCATTTAACAACTACAGCCGTAAAACATTACGCTCTCCGTCCGATCAACCAAAAAAAAAATCGATAATACCGCAACCCTTTCAAGACAAATTCACTGCTTCCACATTACTAACAGCCGACAAATTATAAAATCACAGCGCATAAACATATTTCTGTTATGTACAAACGTTAAAATCCCCACACTCAAATTTGTATCGTCACAAAACCACTAAATGCCAAATTTAGTCTTCAAACTACATTAAAAATCACACTCAGTAACAATTCCTTCCATTTATCAACTAAGACCGTAAAACCTTACGCTCTCGGTCCATGCCAGTCATCACCAACCAAAAAAAAATGTTGTATAAGCTCACAAAACCACTAAATGCCAAATTTAGTCTTGAAACTGCATTAAAAATCCCACACAGTAAGGATTCGTTCCATTTACCAACGACGACCGTAAAACCTTACACTCTGGGTCCGATCAACCAAGTAAAAATCGATCATTACCCAGCCCTTTCAAGACAAATTCACTGCCACCGCATAACTGACAGCCGACAAATTACAAAATCCCAGCGCATAACCATATTTCTGTTATGTACAAACATTAAAATCCCCACACTCAAATTTGTATAAAATCACAAAACCACGAAATACCAAATTTAGTCTTCAGATTATATTAAAAATCACACTCAGTAACGATTCGTTCCATTCAACAACTGCCACCATAAAACTTTACGCTCTCCTTTTGTTCGCCAGCCGTCATCAACCAAAAAAAAGAAATCGATCATTACGTAGCCCTTTAAAGACAAATTACAAAACCACTGCACATAAACATATTTCTGTTATGTACAAACATTAAAATTCCCACACTAAAATTTGTATAAAGTTACAAAACCACTAAATGCCAAATTTAGTCTTCAAACCACATTAAAAATCACACACAGTAAGGATTCGTTCCATTTACCAACTACGACCGTAAAACCTTACACTCTGGGTCCGATCAACCAAGTAAAAATCGATCATTACACAGCCCTTTCAAGACAAATTCACTGCCACCGCATAACTGACAGCCGACAAACGACAATATCACTCGGCGCCGGCATATTTCTCTTATGAACGGACATTAATGCGCCCTAAAGGAGGGGCGTAATTCGTTTAATGGCCGACATTAATAGTCCGCGGCGAGTGCCGGCTTAACGACATCGGCGACGAGACAATTGTTGTAAAATCTCCGGGAAGCGAAGGACGAAAGGGGTGGAGTCGAGAAAAGCGTAGGCGAGGGCTTTAAAAGCGTGAAATATCGCCGCCTTACGGTCCGCGATTTACATTGATTCGAGCATTCGCCGTGGCTTCGGTGATTTGGCCGAAAAATCAAGGGATCCCCGAGGTAGCTCCGCTGATTTATGTGGAACGTCGTTACACTCCATACGCTCGTCTTTTGCCACGGTGACATAATGTTCCGTCGTGAATGCGTATGCTGAGAGTGAATTGTGGGAGGTGCGATGATGCTCCGAGGTTTGATGCGTTTGTTTTCGTCAACGAGTTCGACGGGGCTGAAATTATGATTAGGGAAATATGCGCTGGTGGAAGAAGGATTGGATTTAGAGTGTGAATGCGTTAGACTGTGAGGACTCGATAGCGACTTGTAATGAAAAACGCGTTCTAAGTAATCAGTTTTGTGCATCAGACGTATGTATATGTAGGATTTAGTGAAAAGAGTAATGATGAAAAATATTACAGAGAAAGACGGTTATGGGTTGTTATACTTCTGTGCTTTAATTGATTAAGTCTTTTTATATTATTTTTAGTTTTTCCTATTAATTATTATTATTTATCTTCTTTGTATTTTTATTTTCATGAATTTCTTATTATAAGTTTATTTGTTGAATTTCAATTGTTAATGAAATCATTCTCTAGAATTGATATATATAATTTTTATCTTTAATTTTTCTGGTTTATTTTCTTATGTTTTTGCAATAATTAGTGATTTAGTTTTTACTTTAAGTTTAGCTTTATCTATATGATTAGGTGCTTTATTGTACGGTCGAATTAATAAATCTAAATATATATTTGCTTATTTAGTTCCTTTAGGAACTCCTGATATATTAATAATTTTTATGGTATTAATTGAAACTATTTGTCAATTAATTCGTCCAATTACTTTGTCTGTTCGATTATGTGCTAATATAATTGCTGGTCATTTATTATTGTGTTTAATAGGTTCTTTAGGAAATAATTTTTATATTAAATTTAATAATTTTAGTTCAAATTTTTTATTTTATGGTATCTTAACTGGAAGAAACTAAACTCACTTTATGGAAGTCGTGGGATTTTGTCATCTGGAGCCAATACAATACTATATATGAATCACGATATTACATATGTGAAATTATTATTAAATTTCGAATTGCATAGGTATATATATATATATATATGTGTACCGACTTTAGAATTTAATAAATTATATATCAATGTGTATTATCTGTACGTATCTATTTTAATAAATTAAAATTATACACGAAAAGAACAAATTACCTCAGGGATGAGAGTATAAGAGTGTTACGAAGTTCTTATTCATAAAATTACCTGTGATCTCGATGTTGAATGAAGGTACTTATTAAGCGCAAAAGCTTCGATAATTAGTCTGTTCGACTATTATGACCTACCAAGTCTTGAATTCATTTCGACGTAAGCCAGAAGACTTCTTACCTGCAACAAACAAAACAGCCATTTTACGAAAGGGCTCAGAACAGAAAATAATTCTTCGTCTACAAATAAAAATAATATTCTGTGTCAGAAGTTTAATGCAATCATTAAAAAATGCAGTTGCGATTTACAAGCCCTGATATTGTTAGGTGTACCTTAGGTGCACCTTACGTGTACGTTATTTATATTTATATTAGAATATACAAGATGCACATGTTTTAAATTTGACGCTTTCATGGCTATAAGTAGAATCGACGGTACCGAAACGCGATTCTAATTTGAACCGTGTACGTAACAGACCGTTCAGTCATATCATCCTAGTCTAAATCCTACAATGCTGAGATCACACCCGGTAACGATCCAAAATCCAATAATGTAAGATGCACACATTTTTGGAGTCGTCTAAAACGAAACATCTCTAGTATCTAGAATTTATAATTCCATATTTAGAATTTAGAATTCCGTATTTAGAACTTCAGTTAGCGAACATTTCATCCACTATTCATTCGTGTAATTTAGCTAATGTATAAATAAATTCGGTTTTTAAAATACAGTCCAGTATAAGTTTATCAATTATTACCCGAGCCCAACGAACCAGCATTTTTTCCAGCAGGGTACAGAATCGCGGTTGCGGACTTAATCGCTTCGATTCACCACTTTATTCTAACGCATACAATTCCGTATTTAGAATTTAGAATTCCGTATTTAGAATTTAGAATTCCGTATTTAGAAATTAGAATTTAGAATTCCATGTTTAGAATTTAGAACTCCGTATTTAGAACTAAACTTTGCGAACGTTTCATCCCCTATTCATTCGTGTAATTTAGCTCCTTTATATGTATTTAGTTTCTAAAGTACAGTCAATTATAAGTGTAGTATCAGGAAAACGGCCGTAGACGCGTCGGATAAAACTGTGCCTAACTACTGGATTAATATAAGGCGGTAGAGATCCGTATAAAAGCCGGCGCGGTTTGCGACGCGAGTTCAGTATAGATGCGCTTTCTATATTCATTTAGCGTCAGTTGTATTCCGAATTGCCATAGTCTTACTTTAATTTCATTTTATACTTATATTTCTATATTAGTGCTTTAATTTACCTTCAAATAAATTTATTCAGCTTAATATAATTCCGCATCCCGCTTGGACGACACCTAACATCCTATCCTACATAAGTTTATCAATTAGTACCCGAGCTTAACGAACCAGCATTTTTCCTGGTAGGGTACGAAATCGCGTCGATTCAACACATTATTCTAACAGATACAATTCCGAATTTAGAATTCCATATTTAGAATTTAGAATTTAGAATTCCATATTTAGAATTTAGAATTTCGTATTTAGAATTCCGTATTTAGAACTTCAGTTAGCGAACATTTCATCTACTATTCACTCGTGTAATTTAGCTCATTTATAAATATATTCAGTTTTTAAAATACAGTCCATTGTAAGTTTATCAATCACTACCCGAGCCCAACGAACCAGCATTTTTCCCAGAAGGGTACGGAATCGCGCCGATTCAACACTTTATTCTAACAGATACAATTCCGAATTTAGAATTCCATATTTCGAATTCAGAATTACATATTTAGAATTTACAATTCCAAATTTAGAATTTAGAATTGCGTATTTGGAACTTCAGTTAGCGAAAATTTCATCCGCTATTCACTCTTGGAATTTAACTCATTTATAAATATATTAAGTTTCTAAAACACAGTCCATTATAAGTTTATCGATCAGTACCCGAGTTCAACCAGCATTTTTTCCAACATTGTACAGAATCACGGGTCGCCTACTTAATCGCCCCGATTCCACACTTTATTCTAATACTATACAGTTCCGAATCGCACAGCCGCCGAAAACTAATACCGATAAAACGTTCGCAACTATCATAAAACGCGTCTCGCGGTGGGCAACAAATCGGCCGCCGAAAAACGACGTCCCCAGGACGCACGATTGCTTGCTGCGAGTGCAATCTGGTAGGAGCGCGCATTCTCCCGGAGATTTAGAGGCTCGTTGCCAAATGTCAGAGCGGCGAGCGCCACCCAGTAATTAAGTTTACTCCAAGAAACGCTCTCTCCCGATTCGAGGCTCGTTCTACCCGTGACTTCTCCGCCCCTCGACTCACCCCTTTTTCTCCGACCCCCGCGTCTCCCGGCACTTCGTGGCCCATTCGACCTCGTCGCTCCCTGCAGACTCCTTGAGCGGCCGCAAATTCCGTGCCGTCGCCGCACCACCTTTCCCCTTTCGCCAAATCGTCGACGTTCGGACGCGGCACTTGTAGAACAAGCCCTCTAACGACCGCGAGGGGGAGGGCTGCGCAGTCAACGAGCGGAGAAAAGCCGAGAGGGCGAGACGCTCAAGTGCCCCGACGAAAGAAAGCGGGTGGGTGGAGTGCGCGATTGTGCTTTTGTCGGGACCGGCGGCTAATTACTTGCCGTTTAACCCTTTCGATACTACCGGCGAGTCTGGGTACCAGAGGTGTGTGGTCCGGGTACACTGAGTCATTTTACGCGGGTAGCGTACGTTGGGCTTTTGAGGGTGGGTAGTGTGTGTTTATAGGGTAAGATGGGGTTTAACCCTTTGGAGTGTTTTGTGTGTAAAGATTGGTAATGCTGGATGTGTTTTGTAAGGAAACTTTATTTACACTCGCTTACACTTTTCGCGGATCTTAATATACGCAAGTTGGATGTTGGGGGTCTCAGAGATAACTATGTCGCTCGTCCGTTCGGAGTCCCCCTTAACCCTTTCGCTTCGGCAGTCCAGTCCGCCGAAGTACCGCCACTGAACGGAAGCGTTGCAAGAAATATGCACAATCTACGTAGTTTCTGTTATACGTTTTCCTAAGTCTTATATAACAAATGTGCTGAATAAAACAATCGTTGCTCCAATATGGCAAGTATAATTTGCATTTTTAATATGGAAAGACTTACAAAATTATAGGTAATGTAGGTGTTTACATATTTACTTAGCTTCATCTTCAAATGACTCTGTTTTCGATTCTGCTGTGCTGCATATATTTCGTCGCCGTCTTTCAAGCAGGTTGAAATTATTTTCATTTTCTCCGGAAACGGTTAGTCCATTTTCAAACATAATACTTTTTTATGTCCTGCATACATTTTGAAAGGGCCTAAACTGTTCCAGTAAAAACATTTTAAACGAAAAAAACCAATCGTTACGATGTTTGAAATAGATTGCGTAAAACGTTTTGATGTTATTTCAACCAAGAGTAGTTTTAAGAAGTGATTAATCCAACTTGTCAATAAAATCAACAGAAAATGTTCTGGAGATAATGTAAAATTTATCATTGACTACAGATGGCACTTGTATACGCATCATTTGGACGCTGCTTATATGCGGCGCTCGTACCCACAGGTCATATTGTGGATGCCGCCTATAAGCGGCGCTCAAAGCGAAAGGGTTAAATATCCCACCGATAGGTAAAGAATACCAGGTTCGGTGGAAAGGGATGGTGTCGAGTGGAAAATTACCATCGGCAGGCCCAAGATAAGCTATATGCATGATATGGCAACAACATGCGTTTACGCCACAAACCCTTCGAACCCTGTGCACATTGTAATATACATAATACTTTTCCTGCTGCGTTTTATTACGTATATTATTTTTACGAATATTACGTATATTTTTTATACAAATAATTCTCGGGATCTCCTTAATGTTACAATTTTTGTGTAAGGACCATATGTCCATTAAAGTGTACGTTTATAATTTATAAATAAATAAATAAATATTTCTGTAAAAAGTATATTGTTGCCTTGATTCACATGAATTAAATTAGTTTCAGCACGAAAAATAATACGGGTCTGAAGGGGTTAAAGGGGTGGACGAGGTTGTTATCTAATTAAGTAGGGGGAATGTTTGCTTGATTGCTATGGGGAAAGATTGTTTACGGTTGTCTGAATGCTGTGAATCTACAGTTGTTTGGTCGCTGTGAATTTAGAGTTTTTGTTTGACTGACTGCTGTAAATTTATATTTGTTTGAATGCTGTGAGTCTACAGTTTTTCGGACGCTATGAATTTAGAGTTTCAATTTTATGTTATATGATCCTAAACGAAGAAGCATGCATATAATAAAAATCAATATGTGTTGTATATATATGTAATATCAGTAGAATACTGTTTTATGTTAAGAGGGTGGTAAAATTACTTTATTCCATTATAATCACTGTTCATTTAATGTGGTACATTGAAAATGACATATATAAAAACACTCATTGAAATACAAAAACACGAAAAGCAGTTGCTCGCGTTGACAAACCGAATATTTTCGTTACACTAGCAATTTTGTCCAAATCCCCAATTTCAAAGCTCTCGAATTCATCGATGCTGTTTCAGTCAAGAGTCCGTGTTTGCTCAGACAAGCTATACGTCTTGACTACCCTATTTTGCTACTCTGCATCGAAAGGGTCAATTATGCAATTTCCGCGCATTTAGAAATTTCAATTTCCGCGCGCGGCGAGGAGTGAATTCGCGAATTGTTGGGCGGCGAAGTTCGCGATGTTTTTGCAAGGAAGAAGACAATTTCGCAAATTGCGCGAGCACGAGATACGCCGGGCAGAACGATGTTTCGGCGCGTGTCTCGCCGAACGCGACGTAATTAGCGCAAGGCGTGAGTTACGCGTACAGCAGCGGCGTGTTTATCCAGGACGTGTGTCTGGAGGAAGCCATTCCTGTCAGGTGTTTAATGTCGTACGGTGAATTGCACGTGGCATGGGTAAGAACGCTGGAAATGTGTTTGTAACGTTCTTACGTTCGATTGTGTCTGAAGACGAAAGTCGAATTGTGTATTCCAGGTCAGTTGATTACTCGAAATAATATAAAACAAATATGCACGTAATGCGACGTATGTTTTCCGGGAATAAATTCGATGTATGCATATGCATGCGCGTATGCTTGAAGGAAACTACACGATTGTTATGTTACATTTTTAAATTTTCGGAAACGTACTGTGTTGGCGACTCTGTATGTGCCTTTTATATTCTATATATAAAAATTATAATTTATAAAAGTATATATATAAATATTTTTTGAGTTTGTAACGTTCTTGCGTTCGATTTTACCTGAAGATGAAAGTCGAATTGTGTATTCCAGGTTGGTTGTTTATGCGAAATAAGGAATTCGAATAAATTGCAAAATATGCACACAATGCGACGTATGTTTTCCGGGGATAAAATCCGTTGCAACGGTCGTGATTAATACTTTTTGATCTATACATATGCATGGGCGTATGCTTGAAGAAGCTGCACATTAGTTATGCTACATTTCAATATTTTCGGAAATGTACAGTGTTGGGGACTCTGTATGAGTCTTTCATATTGTATGTATATATAAAAATTATAATTTATAAAAGTATGTATAAAAATGTATATGAAATATGTTTTGAGTTTGTAACATTCTTACGTTGGATTGTACCTGAAGATGAAAGTCGAATTGTGTATTCCAGGTCGGTTGGTTATTCGAAATAAAGAATTCGGATAAGTTGCAAAATATGCACAGAATGTGACATATATTTTCCGGGGATAAAATCCGTTGCAATGGACGTGATTAATGCGTTTGGATGTATGCATATATATATGTATGCATGCGCGTATGTTTGACGAAGCTGCACAATTGTTATGTTACATTTTAATATTTTCGCAAACGTATTGTATTGGGGACTCTGTATGCGCCTTTTATATTCTACATATAAAAATTATAATTTATAAAAATATATATCAAAATAAATATACAAAAATATTTTTTGAGGTTGTAACGTTCTTACGTTCGATTGTACCTGAAGATGAAAGTCGAATTGTGTATTCCAGCTCCGTCGGTTATTCGAAATAAGGTATTCGAATAAGTTGCAAAATATGCACACAATACGACGTATGTTTTCCCGGAATAAATTCGATGTATGCATATGCATGTGCGTATGCTTGAAGAAGCTGCACAATTGTTATGTTATATTTTAATATTTTCGAAAACGCAGTGTGTTCGGGACTCTGTATGCGCCTTTTATATTATAATTTTTAAAAATATATATAAAAATGTTTTTTGAGTTTGTACGGTTTTTACGTTCGATTGTACCTGAAGATGAAAGTCGAATTGTGTATTCTCGGTCGGTTAGTTATTCGATATAAGGAATTCGAATAAGTTGCAAAATATGCACACAATGCGACGTATGTTTTCCAGGAATAAAATCCGTTGCAACGGTCGTGATAAATGCATTTCGATGTATGCATATGCATGCACATATGTTTGAAGAAACTGCAGAATTGTTATGTTACATTTTAAAATTTTCGAAAACATACTGTATTGGGGACTCTGTATGCGCCTTTTGTATTCTATATATAAAAATTATAATTTATAAAAATATATATATAAAAATATTTTTTGAGTTTATAACGTTCTTACGTTCGATTGTACCTGAAGATAAAAGTCGAATTGTGTATTCCAGGTCGGTTGGTTATTCGAAATAAGGAATTCGAATAAGTTGCAAAATATGCACACAATGCGACGTATGTTTTCGGGAATAAATTCGATGTATGCATATCCATGCGCGTATGCTTGATATATATATATATATATATATATATATATATATTAATATATATGCGCGTATGTATTGAGGACGCCATATGCGCCTTTTATATTCGATTACATTGGAATTGAAAAATATTTGTTGAGTTTTATACATCCTTACATTCGATTTTGTCTGAAGATGAAAGTCGAATTGTCTATTCCAGGTCGGTCGGTTATTCGAAATAAGGAATTCCAGTAAGTTGCATAATATGCACACAATGCGACGTATGTCTTCGGGAATAAATTCAATGTATGCATAATATGCATGCGCGTATGCTATATATAAAAATTGCACAATTATTATATATATCATATATATAATATATGCGCCTTTTATATTCTATATATAAAAATTATAATATTTTATAAGAACATAATTATTATAATTTATAGGAACATATATAAATATATATATACATATATATATATAAGAGCATAACTAAGATAATAACTTGAAAGAAGTTGCACAGTTGTTATGTTACATTTTAATATTTTGAAAACGTACTGTGTTGGGGACTCCGTATCCTTTTTTCATATTCGATTACATTAGAATCGAAAAATATTTTTTGAATATGTAGCGAAAGAGCGGACGAAAAGTCGGGTTCAATTCTTTAAGTTGGTTTATCTGGGCAGTATATCTGAAGGAAGCCATTGCTGTCGGACGTTTAATGTCGTACGGTTTATTGTACGCGGAACGGGTAAGGACGCGGGGAATGTGTTTGTAACGAACGTCGTTACGTTCGATTGCGTGTAATTCCTTGCACTCGACACGAAAAGATTGCACGCTGTTATCGAGAAAAATCTATGTAAGCGCAAAGCGTGTTCGCGTAGGCTTTTCTTAAGACATTTGCGAACTAATGCAAGGGAAAGCAACGGAAAATATGAAAACGTGCATTGTTTAAAATGCATACAATTTTTGGTCAATTAACTGACAAGTGAATTGCAGTAATTGCGAGAATATTCTTCTACGATGTATTCAGACAATAGGCTGTATGGAAAATTAAATATTATATGCGCACGAGAAAATAAATGATACTGTGTTCTGAATTTGAAAAGGAAAATACGAAGTAAAACGCGGCAAATAATTGCGGTACTGGTTTGGACAAATCTGCAATGCATATTGGCGATTGTTTTAAACGTTATCGCATTTTACAAAAATATACATATAAGTTACACAATTTTCTGTTTATTCCATAAAATAAAATATAATCAAGTTTTATGGAAATACAATTTGAATAGAGTAATATTCTTCTGTTTCGTGGACAAATACATTCGATTGCAAAGGGTTAAGTAAGAAAGTCGTATTGTGTACTTCAGTTTTAGAAATTCGAATAAAAGACGCCGTATAAACCTTTTATTTTCGATGACAACTAAATACGAAAATGTTTTTTGAGTACATAGCAAAAAGACCAAACAAAAAAGTCAAGTTAATTTGTTCACGTTCGTTTACCCGCTCAGTATATTCCGAGGAAACTATTGCTATCACTTGTTTAATGTCGTACGGTTTATTGTACGCGAAACGACTAAGAATGCCGGGAATGTGTTTGTTACGACGTTGCTACGACCGATTGTGTTTAAAGAAGAAAACTAAACTGAGTACTCCGGTCGAATGTTCTAGGAACGCAAATATATAGCGAATGTGACAGAACATAAAACATGGCATAAAGTTTCATGTGACATTTCGATCTATTCTATTTTGATCATCTATTTTGATCATTTGACATTTCATGTGAGGTTTTAATTTATGCACAAGAACGTGTATGCTTATGTATGCATTCCAATATATGTGAAGAAGCCTACGTGATTTTTTTGTCACTAGTTTTAATAATGTCGAAGACGCCATCTGTACTTTTCATTTTAGTTTCCAGATAAATAACAAAAAATTAAATTAAATACGTTTTGTAACGAACATCATATGTAAATAAACTCCATTTAAAATTAATAAATAACATTTTTCTAAATAACATGAAATGTGTTAACCATGTAACGAAAATATTGAAAAACGGAGTTATATCCATAATTGAACAAAAACGTCAAATTTTACATTCCACGGGAGATTTTTCGAGAATTATATAAACAATTGTTGCAGAATATAAAATATGCTGCAGTATGTAATTTCATCTGACTTTTTTTCATCTCCGAGTCACAAAAGTTCAGATAAGAAATTAAGTTGAATTTTGCGAGACGTGTACTTTAGAAATTCAAATAAAGAATGACTATTATACAACGAACTCAATACGAAAACCGCCCCATGTCAAAACGCAAGGATCCTAATATCCACCTTTCCGCAGACATACAAAACATGCATACATGCATTTCACACCTGTGCTTTGTGTAATTTGGTTGCGGGCGACCATTGTTTCAAACATTTTGAATTTTACTTGCTTACTATATATTTACCCACAGACTTTGGCCTGATAGCGCGGACCGTAATTACAAATATTACACCATTTCCGGGGGCGTTTCGTTTGTCTAATAATTCCCACGGTTTTTGTCCCTTACCTTTCGTCCCTCATTCCATAAATAATGTACCCAATCACACAATATTGACAGAGATACCGCAAATATGTAGAGAAAAGCACTCGACAATAAAACATATCAACCGCAAGAAGGCATTCATCAAAACCACCGAAACCCTAGTAGAACAAAGTAAGATTAATGAAAGAAGGAAAATGTTTTTTCTTATCAAACACTATAAATCGTTCATCGAAGTTTCTTAAAACCCCACACTGGACCCAATAAATTAATGCAATTAACTTGGTAAGTTGTTCTACGAAAATATGTGACATTTAACCATTTTATGAAAAAAAAAACATAAATATTAAGACCAGAAAGGTTTGAAAAGTCAAAAAAATCGATTTTTGGTTTTTTACATAATCGGTTAGTACAATTTTTTAAGAACATATTGGCGCAAAAAAACTTTGATATTCGCAAAATTGAGTTCAGGAATGCCAAAAATGTGAGGTCATGGTCATGTTTTCCCCAAAACAGTATTTTCCATTAGTTTTGCCGCGATATCTCAAGAATCAAGGTTGAAGATATCGATTTGGTTTTTTTTTTTAAATTGAAGATAAACATGTATTCCATAAATTGAATCGATGTCCGCATATAAAAATTACTTTTTTAATATCGTTTTTAACAACAGATAACATAAATTTGTCAACATTTATGATTTTTGGTCGCCATTGCTTCAATTGTGACGTTTTGTCACAAAATTTAGGTTTAGTCTACAGAGAGAAATGTCACCAACCAAATGGCGCTAAGAAGTTTCCTTTACTTATTAATATTTTTAACGTTTTTAAAGCTAAAGTCGTTTGTTAACACGTTCCGTGCCACGTGTACCACCGGTGGTACACATTAAACTTGATCGGCAGGCCACGTGTACCACCGGTGGTACCCTTAGCCATATTTATTTAATGCGCTGAAAATATATATTTATGGCCAATTTATTTCTATAAAAAAATATTTCCTTTAAAAAATTGAGGCATTATACAAAATGCAATATAGAACGGAGCACATAAGTTTGTTTAATTTTTATATTTAAAATAATTAATAATTACATGTAACGGTTGATTTTTTTAAAGCAAGAGATATATAAAAATGGATTTATCTAGGATTTTTTTTTAATTACATGATATAACATATCGAAATTTGGTTTAAAGTAAAAATAAACAGTTCTTTCAAGCCTACTTTAAAAAATATTTTCGCCTATAATACAAATTGCACTTTATTTTTAAGACTCCAAAGTATAATTTAGGACCAAATAAAATTTTTCGATTTTTTGAGAATTTAAGGTAGATGTTACCGCTTAAGATGACGGGAAATTTGTTGTTCGGCGCGCGAGAATGTTGGCCGTGGCAAGTAAATATATATATACATATATTCTACCCATAATCTGGCCTGCTAACGCTCCAGAGTGCTTCGACGCACGCGTTGTTAACGATTCGCGATAAAAAGACGAAATTAGGCCCGCGGAAGGAAATTTTTGCCTAACGACCAGGACGCCGGCACAATGCACTGCGCGATAAGACGTACCCAGAGATCATCAATCAAACTTAACACGAAACACGCGAACGAAAACTGTTACGCGGAGGAACAGACGATGCAGAAAATGCACTGCACGGCGCAAAGTGCCTTGTGCTTTGAGACACGCTGCTTGAGGAAACGTTGAAGATCGTTAAGTATTAATCAATTTCGGCCAAACCTGGAAAACGATTGAGAATTTTCATCGGAAGCCGATGGATTTTAATTCTACGGTGGGGCGAGACTATTCGGCGTGAAAGAATGGAATGTTTTTGTTTGTGTGTGATAGAAGCGGTGATAATGAGAAAGCAGCCCTTTTATTGGAATTTTTATTGGAATTCTACATGTTTCGCGGCCTTCAGTGATCGTGCGTTAGAAGTCTACAATAGCAGAACACGTGTTAACACGTCGATTGCCGTGGTGAAAAGGTCTGATGAAAAATTCAAAAAATATTCAATCGGTAGCGTTTATAATTTTTTAAATGGAAATAATATTAAAAAATGATTCAATTCTTTGGTAAATGCAATTAATATTAAATAGTGATTCAATTCTTAGGCAAATGCAATTAATATTAAACAGTGATTCAATTCTTTGGTAAATGCAATTAATATTAAATAGTGATTCAATTCTTTGGTAAATGCAATTAATATTAAATAGTGATTCAATTCTTTGGTAAATGCAATTAATATTAAATAGTGATTCAATTCTTTGGTAAATGCAATTAATATTAAATATTGATTATATTCTTTGGCAAATGCAATTAATATTAAATAGTGATTCAATTCTTTGATAAATGCTATTAATATTAAATAGTGATTCAATTCGTTGGTAAATGCAATTAATATTAAATAGTGATTCAATTCTTTGGTAAATGCAATTAATATTAAGTACCTTCGAGTTATTATATTTTGCAAATGCAATTAATATTAAATAGTGATTGAATTCTTTGGTAAATGCAATTAATATTAAATAGTGATTCAATTCTTTGGCAAATACAATTAATATTAAATAGTGATTCAATTCTTTGGTAAATGCAATTAATATTAAATAATGATACAATTCTTCGGTAAATGCAATTAGTATTAAATAGTGATTCAATTCTTTGGTAAATGCAATTAATATTAAATAGTGATTCAATTTTTTGGTAAATGCAATTGATATTAAATAGTGATTCAATTCTTTGGTAAATGCAATTAATATTAAATAGTGATTCAATTCTTTGCTAGATGCAATTAATATTAAATAGTGATTCAATTCTTTGGTAAATGCAATTAATATTAAATAGTGATTCAATTCGTTGGTAAATGCAATTAATATTAAATAGTGATTCAATTCTTTATAGTCTCCGATGCCTTCGCATTATTTTCATTTTGCACAATTCAATCATAGTCTGTAGTACTTCATCACGTTGCGGTTTTAATATAGTAAAATACGTACGGTAGTCAACGTGTTAATATTATGTGTGGGCGTGTTCTGTAGAATTTGGAATGTATGCTGTCACGCATGAATGTGTTATACTGTAGAATAACACGCATTTTACTATCGTAGACTCCAGACGTCGGGGCACGTGCCTTGAAACATGCAGGGTTTCAATAAAAATTCCAGTGCCCACTCTTCGGGAGTCTACAATAGTAAAGTGTCCAGCCACATAACACTCATTTTACTATTGCAGTCTATGGACGACGGGGCACCGGATGCCCCAAACCACTTCCAATAAAAATAGCCCATCGATTTCCAGTTTCAACCAAACCGGCCTTTCACTCATAATCCCCGCTTTTACCACATGACGCATCCACTCGTCATTCAACAAAAACATTGCATCCTTCTGCAACAACCGCCCTCCACCCGCTACAGGATTAAAGTCCGTCGCTCACCATACACGATAATATAAGAAAATTGCTAATTTTTTTTTTCAAATTTTTTATCTACTGGGGTGGAGTTTTTATTCTACTACTAATTTTACATCCTTCGTAGAGGTCGGAAAAATCGATTTTTTTACATTTTTTGACTTAAAGGCAAATTCAAATCCGCACACATGTTCCTTTCCTGATCGCATCACATTGTCCCATTCATACCAACAGTTTCTCCAAATGTTCTAAGTCAAATCATCATGTCCAGTCATCCGAATAAAACCGCACCATCAGTCGTAAATATAAATTTATTCACAATAAAACTGTTGCGACGTGAAGATCATGTTAAATTTTGATTACTAATTTCTATCTAGCCCAAAAAAATGCTCATTTTGCTTTCTTAATCGCGCCCCTTTTATTAATTTTCATGAAAATTTCCACAAAATTGACCATAACTACATCATACCTTCCAATCTCTGCCGATTTTTTCTGATACCCCGCTTGTCTACGTCAGCAATAACTTTTTCTGAATACAGACAAGCAGATTTTTCTTCACTCTTAGAATGATTACACTACGAGACACGTCGCACTCAAACACAAAATCAACGCATAATTTATTAAAGATATTTTTATTGTCAGCATACGTCTCAAACGTAGATACAGGCACAGAAAAACGGGAAGTCGCATTTAACAACTCCCAGTTACACAAATAAAAAACATCGTGGCAGCAAAAGTACCACCAGCAGCGATTATCGTTGACAGAAAAGTCCGCGTTACCCTTTAGTTCCCCGCTGCCTCGAAGCAAAACTGACTTTCAACTTCGGTACGACCGTGTTAAAATTTTTATTGGAAATATCACCAATGCATATTTCTGCGGCGTCATCGAATTTTCGTGACTCCGCGGCCTAGGTTCATTCGTCTGCGTCTCCGCAGCCGTAAATGCCTAAAAGACCTAAAAGACTATTCACGGCCGATTTTATCGCGCCGATCAATGGTGCCCATCCCGGCAATTAAAGTGTTAAAGAAGAGTACGATCAGAAGAATGACAATGTAGCGTTAACACATTGATTGCCAAGCGTATTTTACTATATTAGAACGGCGATGCTATGAATTACTACAGCGTTTGACTGAATTATGCAAAATGTAAATAATGTGCAGGTATTGGAGACCAAAGAATGGCGTCACTATTCTAACAACAACTGCATTTATAAAATAATAATTGCTACCCATTGCGAATATTTTGGATCTTCAGTAAAATGTCTTGCGTCGGACATCGGTGACCATCACGGCAGTCAAGGTTTTAACACGTTTTATACACATTTAACACGTTTATTTTGCTATGTTAGAACCGCGCTGCGATGAAATACTGCAGAGTATGATTAAATCGTGTAAAATGAAGGTAACGCAGAGTTGTTAGAAGCTAAAGTATTGAAGCACCGTTCTAATATCCATTGCTTTTACGAGATTGCAAATTTTTTGCATTTCTAGTAAAATCTTTTGCGCCGGTCACCACATATATTGCTATGTTAGAACCGCGATGTGATGAAATACTGCAGAGTATAATTAAATCGTGTAAAATGAAGGTAACACAGAGTTGTTAGAAGCCAAAGTATTGAAGCACCGTTCCAATATCAATTGCTTTTACAACATTGCAAACAGGCTCCATTGCGAATTTTTTGCATTTTTAGTAAAATCTTTTGCGTCGGTCCCTGATGATCCCTGCGGCAGTCAACGTGTTAAAGAAGAGTACAATTCGGAGAATGACAATGTAGCGTTGAAAGACGTACGTCTCAACACTAGTTTACCGACACTTTGCTCATTCAGTGGCATCCCTCCAGCGGACCGCACTGCCGTAACAAAATTCTTAAAATTTTTATCAAAAATACCACCAGTGCCTATCTCCGCGGCGCCATCGAATTTTCGTGACTCCGCGGCCTAGGTTCATCCGTCTCCGTCCCCGCAGCCGTGAATGCCTTGGCCGTGAATGCCTAAAAGCCCTTTCACTGCATTCACGGCCGATTTTATCGCGGCGCCTTATCGCGCGATGAGGTTGCGCTTTTCTTCGTCCGCGCGGATTAAGTCTCCCGGCATGCAGGTCGGCCCCCCGCTCATTTGCCTCTTTCACGCCGTCTCCGCCATTCTCGCCGGGCACTTCAGGGGCTCGCTTTACGCAAAGGGATCCGCACAACAGTCATTTCGCACCGGCGTGCTCGACGCCGTACTCACCCTTATTTCCACCGGCAACCCAACCCAGACGCTTCCTTTGCCATCACGCGACGCCGTCGTTACGCGAAACCCCCGTGTCGCGTGTGTGCGCATACTGGGTGCTGCGCGATTCCTGGGTCACCGAAGACAGATCTTTTGCGGAAATAAAGCTGCGCACGAAAATGCGAGCCTTCGGCGGGACGCGACGCCTGTCACGTACGGCGTGCGGGGATTTATGCGGGGTGCGTGGTTTTTGCGGGCGGAACGACGGAATGGGGCAGGGCTGAGGTAGAATCGTGGGGTATCTGGGATTTCGGAAATATTTTGTAATGGAGGGTGTATGGCAATGTCCGCTTTAGGGTGTTTATTGTACGTTTTTTCTGAGTCTTGTGGGTTTAATCGGGCGTATGATCGATGTTTCGAAAGTGTTTAGTATGACAATGTCTGCTTTAGGGTGTTTATTGTAGGTTTTTTTCTGAGTCCTATGGGTTTAATCGGGTGTATGGTCGATGTTTTAGAAATATTTAGTAATGTAGGGTCTATGGCAATGTCCGCTTTAGGGTGTTCATTGTACGTTTTTTTCTGAGTCTTGTGGGTTTAATCGGGTGTAATATGATCGATGCTTTCAAAGTATTTAGTAATGTAGAATGTATGGCAATGTTCACTTTAGGATATTCATTGCAAATTTTTTTTAGTCTTATGGGTTTAATCGGATGTATGGTCCATGTTCTGGAAGTATTTAGTAATGTTGGGTGTATGGCAATGTCCTCTTTAGGGTGTTCATTGTACACTTTTTTTATCGGGTGTATGGTTGATGTTTTGGAAGTATTAGAAATGTTGTGTGTCCGCTGTAGGGTGTTTATTGTACATTTTTTAGTCCTGTGGGTTTAACAGGTGTATGATCAATGCTTTGGAAGTATTTAGTAATGTAGGGTGTATGGCAATGTCCGCTTTAGGGTGTTCATTGTACATTTTTCTTAGTCCTGTGGGTTTAATGGGGTGCATGATCGATGTTTGGAAGTAGTTAGTAATGTTGCGTGTATGGCAATGTCCGCTTTAGGGCGTTTATTGTACGTTTTTTATCGGGTGTATGGTGGATATTTTGGACGTATTTAGTAATGTTGGGTGCATGGCAATGTCCGCTTATAGTGTTCATTGTACACTTTCTTTATTGGTTGTATGGCGGATGTTTTAGAAGTATATAGTAATGTAGGGTGCATGTCAACGTCCACTTTAGGGTGTTCATTGTACATTTTTTTTACTCGAGTGTATGGTGGATGTTTTAGAAGTATATAGTAATGTAGGGTGCATGTCAACGTCCACTTTAGGGTGTTCATTGTACATTTTTTTTACTCGGGTGTACGGTGGATGTTTTGGAAGTATTTAGTAATGTAGGATGCATGGCAATGTCCGCTTTAGGGTCTTTATTATACACTTTTTTTTAATCATATGTATGGTGGATGTTTTGGAAGTATTTAGGAATGTAGGGTGTATGGCAATGTCCGCTTTAGGGTGTTCATTGTACACTTTCTTTATCGGGTGTATGGTGGATGTTTTGGAAGCATTTAGTAATGTAGGGTGCATACCAATGTCCGCTTTCAGGTGTTCATTGTACATTTTTTTTAATCGAGTGTATGGTGAATGTTTTGGAAGTATTTAGAAATGTTGGGTGCATGTCAATGTCCGCTTTAGGGTGTTTATTGTACGTTTTTTCGCAGTCCTGTGAGTTTAATCGGTGGGTTATCGATATTTCGGAAGTATTTAGGAATGTAGGGTCTATGGCAATGTCCTCTTTAGGGTGTTCATTGTACATTTTCTTTAATTGGGTACATGGTGGATGTTTTGGAAGTATTTAGTAATGTCGGGTGTATATCAATGTCCGCTTTAGGGTGTTTATTGTACACGTTTGTTTGGTTCCTGTGGACTTAGTCATCTGTGGGAAGTATGCGCTTTTTTGGGATGCATGTTTTCAGCGTAGCTACTGATAGTGTTAATGTATCTTAACCGGAAAACAAATAAACTCGGTTTGATCATGTCGTTATTAAAACGCGGGTGACGATATAATTCGATTTCTACGAATTATCGGTGCGTTTTTCGGCGATCAAATGATTTCTTTTTAGAATGACTTTACTCTTTTTTACAGTAATATCCTAAAACTGGAGCCTGATCGAATAGAATTAGTTTGTCGAATTATTCCTGGAGAACGAGCTTCCCGATGATGATTCTAGTGACGACGAAATTATACGACGTCCTAGGACTTTCCTCCGACCAAGAATTTCAAGGAGTTCTGATTCAAACCTGGATTCGGATCATTTTGATTCGGAAGAAGAATGGTCTTTAGTAGACAATCCAGCACTCTCGAAAGAGTTTTTAGGCCGCTCAGGAATAGACGCAGAAAACACTCCGGATCATTCTCTTACATTTTTTACACAAAATTTGACCAAAATGTCGATAAATACACAAGTGCTTGCGCTTCACATACAATTCGATTATGACGTGTGGTCTTAAATGAAATATGTTAGCATGGCCACAAACAAAAAAAACTCATTTTTTAAATGCAGACAATATATAGATATATATAGACAATATATAGACATATATAGAAAAGGTGTCCCGCTATCGGAAACTTAATATGAACGAAGTTTTCTACACACGTAACGTTTTTTGACCGGTATCAATATTCCAGCTTGACGTGTGGTGGGGTACCTAGGGGTGCCTACTGATTGGGGAATTTTAGAGAGGAGAATGTTTCCCGAGGATTGATCCGGAAACAATGCGATCCCGGACAATCCATTCACTGGCGCGGCGGCCTCAATAATCGTAAGACTGGCTCGTACCGAATGTCCCATCGTAAAAGAACGCCGTGATATCTTCGACCGCAAGGTATAAAGACATACACACACATATATACATATATACGAATGAAAAAACGCTGAACGAATTCTAACGAAACGTTTACAATCACTGTGCTAGGATTCATACAATAATATATATATATATGTCTATATATTATTGATATATATTATATTATATATATTATTGTATGAATCCTAGCACAGTGATACATATACATATATTTCGACGGCAGAAACGAGATTGTATTGTATATTCGCAGAGAAAAACGCCAAGAGTCTTATTACCCATAAACATAAATGATCGATTCTAACGAAACGCGTACAATCACTGTCTACACAATATATGTATATATATATCAAAACGTCTACAATCACTATGTTAGGATTCATACAAACATACAATAATATATATATATATATATATATATATATATATATATATATATATATATTGTATCGGTGTAATATATATATATATATATATATATATATATATATATATACATATTATTGTATGAATCCTAGCATAGTGATTGTAGACGTTTTTATATATACATATATAGTATAGACGGTGATTGTAGGCGTTTCGTTAGAATCGGTCGTTTATGTTTATGGGTAATATGACTCTTGACGTTTTTCTCTGCGAATACACAATACAAACTCGTTCATGCCGTCGCCGATAAATAATACGTAATTTGTTGTTCAACCTATTATCTGAATGTGTTGTAGAAAGATGCTCTCACTGTAATTGGTCTAACAGAAGATGATTCCACTCTGATGTTCTAGTAGAGAATGACCCACATTTTATATTGATACTAGAATTCGCCTCTCAGTGTAATAAAAAAAAAATGATACATTTTAAATGGGTCGAAGGTTTTTCCTTTTTTTGTCATTGCTTTTATTCGCAATTGCTCGGAAATATCAAAGAGAACAAATGTTCGAACAAATTTTGTGCTTGCGTACGTTTTCGTTAATAATGACACGCTGTTACGGTTCACGAAATAATACATATATACCGCGATATTTTGCGGCCGAATTTATAAGGGTAGCGTAAGTGTGAAACTCATATCTTATCCTTTTTATATAAATGCAGTTCGAGTTTTAATAATTCCGAAATAAAATAGGAAGTTGCGAATATATTCAATTGTTCAATCTCTCAAAGCATCTATTACGAAATATCCGAAGAGATGTTAAATCATTTATATTTATTATTCAAAACGTACACATGCGCCATCGGATGTCAATGTAACATACATATTTTTTATATATTTCATCGTACATTAAATACAATTTACATTATCAAATTTATTTTTTAGCAAAAAATGTTTTACGTTGATAAAACAAAAAAAAATTATATTTTATCATTTACGCGTAAAAGTAGTCTTACGAAATTTATCACATTGTCCGTTTTATCTATAGGTTCGTTTATGTAAATGTCTATTTTCCGTTCTGTAGTAATACAATAAGTTCGATAAAAAATAGGTTTTAATAATTTTAGCTTTAATTGAAGCTACTCTTAAAATTAATGGTATAAAATAATTTTTGACAACCACTGTGAGGATTGTTGATGTCATTTGCTGGCCTCGTAATAAAGATGTAATGATTTAATAAATTGTGTTAATGTTCCTTTTAAGTGACTTTGATGATGCTCATCGAAAGAATCATAACAAATGGAAATATCCTAGCAAAGATTGTTAAGGAGAAATTCCAAAAACGGTAAACTTTTATAGCGGTTCAACCGTAGGCTTTAGATGATTGTAAAAACTGTTTTTATGGCAGGGATTTGAAAATGAAATGCGCGTATCATAGGTGTGTAATATAAGGACGGTGATAAAATGGAAACTTTCGAGATTTTATGGAATTTATATTAGACTTACTCCGCGGTTGTATTCCGTTATTGGTGATATGCTTCGGTCACTTGACGATATCCTTTCAAAGTAATGCGTAAAGAAACCAGATGTTTCGAACCTAAACCTGAATCATCTTTAGCGGTAATTTTATCTGTTTGCAAAGTAACGTCTACTAGTCAATGTGTTAAATGCATCACTAAGGAATGCAAAATAATTTGCTATACTTTGCGCCAACTGAAATCATGAATAAGAAATAAGCAAGAGTTAAATAATATATAATAGTAAAAATTATACAGTACATTGGAACGTCGCGATTACCGTTTCGAACCTAAATATGAATCATCTTTAGCGGTAATTTTATTAATTTGCAAAGTAACGTCTACTAATCAATGTGTTAAATGCATCGCTAAGAAATGCAAAATAATTTGCTATACGTTGTGCCAATTGAATTCATGAATAAGAAATAAGCAAGAGTTAAATAGTATATAATAGTAAAAATTATTTGCTTAGAAATTATTATATTATTATATTATAATATTATATATATATACTAATATTATTATAGTATTAACTCGTTTTTCTACTAGCGTCGCATTTCAATAACAAATAAGCAAAAGATGTATATAATAGTAAAAATTATACAGTTTGTTCGCGATTATCGTTTCTGAACCTAAATGCGTCGCAATTTTATCAGTTTGCGAAATAACATTTACTAATCAATGTGTTAAATGCATCACTAAGGAATGCAAAATAATTTAGTATACGTTGCGCCAACTGAAATCATGAATAAGAAATAAGCAAGAGTTAAATAGTATATAATAGTAAAAATTATACAGTACATTGGAATGTCGCGATTACCGTTTCGAACCTAAATGTGAATCATCCTTAGCGGTAATTTTATGAGTTTGCAAAGTAACATTTACTACTCAATGTGTTAAATGCATCACTAAGGAATGCAAAATAATTTACTATACGTTGCGCCAACTGCAATCATGAATAAGAAATAAGCAAGAGTTAAATAGTGTATAATAGTAAAAATTATATAGTACATTGGAACGTCGCGATTATTTCTAATTTTGACGATTTAGTTATGTTATTTTAGTGGCACCCTGTATATGGCTGCAAATATGTAAATAATTAATGTATAATATTATTATATTATATTATAATTATATTATTATAAATTAATTAAGCAAGAGTTAAATCGTATATAATAGTAAAAATTATACAATACATTGGAACGTCGCGGTTATTTTTAATTTTAACGATTTAGTTATGTTATTTTAGTGGCACCCTGTATACGGCTGCAAATATATAAATAATTAATGTATAATATTATTACATTATATTATAATTATATTATTATAAATTAATTTAGCAAGAGTTAAATAGTATTTAGTAGTTAAAATTGTACGATATATTGGAACGTCGCAATTATTTCTAATTTTACGATTTAGTTATGTTATTTTAGTGGCACCCTGTATACGGCTGCAAATATATAAATAATTAATATATAATATTATTATATTACAATTATATTATTATAAATTAATTAAGCAAGAGTTAAATAGTATATAATAGTGAAAATTGTACAATACCTTGGAACGTCGCGATTATTTCTAATTTTAACGATTTAGTTATGTTATTTTAGTGGCACCCTGTATACGACTGCAAATATATAAATAATTAATATATAATATTATTAGATTATATTACAATTATATTATTATAAATTAATTAAGCAAGAGTGAAATCGTATATAATAGTAAAAATTGTACAATATTTTGGAATGTCGCGATTATTTCTAATTTTAACGATTTAGTTATGTTATTTTAATGGCACCCTGTATACGGCTGCAAGTATATAAATAATTAATATATATATTATTACATTATATTACAATTATATTATTATAAATTAATTAAGCAAGAGTTAAATAGTATATAATAGTAAAAATTGTACAATACATTGGAACGTCGCAATTATTTTTAATTTTAACGATTTAATTATGTTATTTTAGTGGAACCCTGTATACGGCTGCAAGTATATAAATAATTAATATATAATATTATTACATTATATTACAATTATATTATTATAAATTAACTAAGGAAGAGTTAAATCGTATATAACAGTAAAAATTGTATAATACGTTGGAATGTTGCGATTATTTCTAATTTTAATGATTTAGTTATGTTATTTTCGTGACACCCTGTATACGGCTGCAAATATATAAATAATTAATATATAATATTATTACATTATATTACAATTATATTATTATAAATTAATTAAGCAAGAGTTAAATAGTATATAATAGTAAAAATTGTACAATACCTTGGAACGTCGCGATTATTTCTAATTTTAACGATTTAGTTATGTTATTTTAGTGGCACCCTGTATACGGCTGCAAATATATAAATACTTAATATATAATATTATTACATTATATTACAATTATATTATTATAAATTAATTAAGCAAGAGTTAAATAGTATATAATAGTAAAAATTGTACAATATTTTGGAATGTCGCGATTATTTCTAATTTTAACGATTTAGTTACGTTAATTTCGTGACACCCTGTATACGGCTGCAAATATATAAATAATTAATATATAATATTATTACATTATATTATAATTACATTATTATAAATTAATTAAGCCAGAAAATTTTTAATAGTCAATATATTGGAACGTCGGATTAATTTTAATTTTAACGATTTAGTCGTTATTTTAATGTATCAAATATATAAATAATTAATATATAATATTATTATATTATATTATAATTATATTATTATAAATTAATTAAGCAAGAGTTAAATAGTATTTAATAGTAAAAATTGTACAATATATTGGAACGTCGCGATTATTTCTAATTTTAACTATTTAGTTATATTATTTTTGTGGCACCCTATATACGGCTGTAAATATATAAATAATTAATATATAATATTATTACATTATATTACAATTATATTATTACAAATTACTTAAGCAACAGTTAAATAGTATTTAATAGTAAAAAATGTACAATACATTGGAAGGTCGCGATTATTTCTAATTTTACGATTTAGTTATGTTAATTTCGTGGCACCCTGTATATGCCTGCACGTAATTACACACGTGTAAATGCCTGTATAGGCGCGGCCATGTATGTCCTTATACAGAACGTACGCATACACGGCGTTCTTGAGAAATTGGAGGAGACGAGCGCGCGGTCGTAAATCTCTACCGGCTTTTGACGAAGTGTTTTTAATTACGACGCACTGCCATATAATCCCCGTGGCATTTTACAGTCGCCCTTATATGAGTATATGAATGTCGGGGAATAGAAAACCAGCAGGCTTGCGATCGAGTGTCAGAATGGCGGTAGGCGAATTTCTGAAGCAAAGAAAATCGGAACGCAAAACTTACAGAGCATTCAAAGATACTTTTCTGAAAAGCATTTTAATTCAGGTTAAAGTCGTTTAATAACATTTAGCGCGTGTGGGGCATGAAATGTTTTTAATTAATCGGTTATATATTTTACCTGAATTTCATCTAATAATACTTTAGTACGCGTATAATGTGAAATGTTTATAATTAACTGATTTGATATTTTATAATCAATCGGATATATGTTTTACTTAAATTTCATCTAATAATAGGTAAGTATGCGTGCAATAAGAAAATTTCATAATTAACCGGTTATATATCTTATTTAAATTTTGTTTAACATTTAGCACGTGTGAAGCATGAAATGTTTTTAATTAATCGGTTATATATTTTACCTGAATTTCATGTAATAATAGTTTAGTACGCGTATAATGTGAAATGTTTATAATCAACTGATTTAATATTTTATAATCGATCGGGTATATGTTTTACTTCAATTTCATCTAATAATAGGTAAGTGTGCGTGGAATACGAAAATTTCATAATTAACTGGTTATATATCTTAATTGAATTTTGTTTAATATTTAGCACGTGTGGGATATGAAATGTTTTCAATTGATCGGTCATATATTTTATCTAAATTTCATCTAATAATAGTTTAATGCGCCAATAATATGAAATACTTATAATTAACTGATTTGATATTTTATAGTCAATCGGTTTTATGTTTTACTTAAATTTCATCTAATAATAGGTAAGTGCACGAAAATTTCATAATTAAGAATTTTGTTTAACATTTAGACGTGTGAACGTTTTTAATTAATCGGTTATATATTTTACCTAAATTTCATTTAATAATAGTTTAGAACCCGCATTATATGAAATGTTTATAATTAACAGATTTGATATTTTATAATTAATCGGTTTTATGTTTTACTTAAATTTCATCTAATAATAGGTAAGTGTGCGTGAAATACGAAAATTTCATAATTAACCGGTTATATATCTTATTTGAATTTCGTTTAATATTTAACACGTGTGAGGCATGAAATGTTTTTCATTAATCGGTTATATATTTTATCTGAATTTTATCTAATAATAGTTTAGTACGCGTATAACTAATTTGATATTTTATAATCAATCGGTTTTATGTTTTACTTTAATTTCATCTAATAATAGGAAGTGTGCGTGGAATTTTCATAATTAACCGGTTATATATCTTATTTGAATTTTGTTTAACATTTTGCACGTGTGAGATATGAAACGTTTTTAATTAATCGGTTATATATTTTACCTGAATTTCATCTAATAATAGTTTAGTACGCGTATAACTAATTTGATACTTTATAATCAATCGGTTACATGTTTTACTTCAATTTCATCTAATAATAGGTAAGTGTGCGTGGAATACGAAAATTTCATAATTAACTGGTTATATATCTTAATTGAATTTTGTTTAATATTTAGCACGTGTGGGATATGAAATGTTTTTAATTGATCGGTCATATATTTTACCTAAATTTCATCTAATAATAGTTTAGTACTCGTATAATATGAAATGTTTCTAATTCATTGATTTTATGTTTTATAATCAATCGGTTATATGTTTTACTTCAATTTCATCTAATAATAGGTAAGTGTGCGTGGAATACGAAAATTTCATAATTAACCGGTTATATATCTTATTTGAATTTTGTTTAACATTTAGCACGTGTGAAGCATGAAATGTTTTTAATTAATCGGTTATATATTTTACCTGAATTTCATCTAATAATAGTTTAGTACGCGTATAACTAATTTGATATTTTATAATCAATCGGTTACATTGTTTTCAATTTCATCTAATAATAGGTAAGTGTGCGTGGAACACGAAAATTTCATAATTAACTGGTTATATATCTTGATTGAATTTCGTTTAATATTTAGCACGTGTAACGCATGAAATGCTTTTAATTAATCGGTTATATATTTTACCTAAATTTCATCTAATAATAGTTTAGTACGCGTATAATATGAAATGTTTATAATTAACTGATTTGATATTTTATAATCAATCGGTTATATGTTTTACTTTAATTTCATCTAATAATAGGTAAGTGTGTGTGGAATACGAAAATTTCATAATTAACCGGTTAATAATATGTTATAAAATGTTAATGTAACACATTATATATCTTGTTTGAATTTCGTTTAATATTGCAATAGTTTTGTACGCGTGAGACAATCTTTATAATTAACTGATGATACATTTTACTTGAATTTGATTAAATATTTCAGCACACATGGAATATAAAATCTTCATAATTAACCGGTCGCACATTTTACTTGTATTTTGTCTAATAACAATTTAATAGTTACTCACCCCAGTATATCTAATCTTCATAATTCCCTTATACGTCTCACTTGCGTTTTACTTCATCTAATAACACTTTAGCGCATACGTGCTTCTTGCTATTTTTATAACATTCCGGTCGCACATTTTCCAGCTTTACTTCTTCTGGCACTTCGACGTACACGTGCAGCGGCACACAAAATCTTTATGATTCTCCGACCACGCCATTTTCATCCTCATATATAGTACTATAATCACACGCAAAGGTCCTCCTTTGTGCGCCCTTCGCGGTTAAAATAATTCGATATCGCCGCTCTTCGCTATCTCCGCCTCTAAAGGGTCGGTCATAATGATTTTACAGACGCTTAATGACGGCGAAACCGGTTATGGCAGACGATAATTGCCGCATTTTCTCAGAGACGCAAACCGATTCCGTGGCAGAAGTACTCGTTGCAATAGAATTAGGAACGCTGGACTCGTTTTCCACATTCAGCCGCAATACCGAAAAGTACCACCGCCCGGCGAACCAAAAAATTAATGTGGACAATAACCTGTTGGACCGTGCTTTAATGTTGCGGAACCCCAATTTCAGAAAGACTATTTAAAGGTAGCTAAGAAACAGCTTAGAAACAATTATTTTCTAACATATATAAGTCAGTGTTCATTTTTGCTTGTTATGTTAAGAAAATTAAAGAAGTTTGTCTTAATTCTATTGTTTATATGTTTGTCAGTTTGGATTTCTGCGTAGATCCTACTTATATCATGGATTTTTAACAAATACTTCCGGAAAGACAGAAAACAAAATTATTTAACATTATCAAAAAGATTGGATTCCATGGAAATAAAATCCCATAGTAAGTTAAGGTGTGCAAATAAAAATGAAATACAGCATATAATATAAGTAAAAATAAAGTACATCATATAGTACAAATAAAAATAAAATACGTCGTATAGTACAAATAAGAATAAAATACATAATATAATACAAATAAAAATAAAATACATCATATAGTACAAATAAAAATAAAAACATCATATAGTACAAATAAAAATAAAAAACATCATATAGTACAAATAAAAATAAAATACGTCGTATAGTACAAATAAAAATAAAATACATCATATAGTACAAATAAAAATAAAATACATCATATAGTACAAATAAAAATAAAATACATCATATAGTACAAATAAAAATAAAATACGTCGTATAGTACAAATAAGAATAAAATACATCATATAGTACAAATAAAAATAAAATACATCACATAGTACAAATAAAAATGAAATACATCATATAGTACAAATAAAAATAAAAATAAAAATATAATGCAAATAAAAATGAAAATAAAAATACACGAAATGGGCTGGCAGGAGACAAATATTACCAAACGAGATGATCCACATCCTATATGCACAGGAACTGGGTAACAGGATCAAACACGTGTTTGGAGTATCCAACAACTTGAGAAGGTTGTGCTTCGGCAAAATTAAGGACAGCGCCCCCATGGAATTTAGACCCAACGTAGTTTGCCAAACACCTTGTACCGGCAGCGATAGGTATTATGTAGGTCAAACGAAGCAATATTTAAAAAGTAGTGTTACTGCTCAAGGGACCATTATATACGCCGGACCGTTTTTTCATATACTGCTCACAAAACATAATATCCGAGGCGAAGATAATTTTGATTAAATCCACATTAGACCACAGAAAATAGTCAACCAACGTACGGACCTTTTCTATGAAGGATATTAAATAGGTGAAAATGTAGCCTGATCAATACATGTAAAATAGGCAGAAAATCCAGCCGAAGGGGTATACAAAATAAATCAGAGGACGAATATCTTCCGGAGGAAACTTGTGAAGAATCCACAGTATATGTATAGTATATTGTGCTCAAGTCTTCAGCATCTTGTTAACACGTTTTGCTGTTACGAAGTAAAGTTATCAATAACTGCTATCAAACGTGCACTTAATAATAAACTTGTCGTCGTTCATTTCAAGTGCAGTGTTGCGTTGAAATTTTGGATTAATGAGAAATATTGCAACGCTTCTTGGCGGATGATTCTATGTTTTTTACGGCGTGTGTTGTTGGAGTCTTGTTTTACAGTGTTGAGCGACATGTAATGCATTATTTACTAATGGCACTTAGCGAATGCGTATTAATGGATATTTTGAAAACATATTAATGGATATTTTGGTAAACATTGGTAACTATATACAATTCTTTTGTCTTCGCATCGAAGAATTTCTGCTTTTTCAGAGAGCTATTTCCAAGCAACGTGTATATTTCATATCGTAGTATTTATATATTTCGCAACAAAATTAAAATTCATGGCCAATATGCGAATGGAAGTATTTTTAAATAGTGGAGGTCAAAGATTGATGAGTCCGATGTTCAGCTCGCCTACAATAAAACGTAACTATATACAATTTTCGAAACAAACTTTTTTCACCCGCATCGAAAAATGTCCGTTCTTTAGCGAGTAGCACAATATTTACAAGTAGTACAGGTCAACACATAATCAACCGAACGCAGCTCATATAACTCGAATTTAGCGAAATGCGGCAATGTAAAATTCCGAAACAACCTCTCGTCATTCATATCCTAGTATTTATATATTTCGACCATTCCTGACATGTTTTTTAAGTAGTACAGGTCAAGGATTGATTTGTCCGATATGACTCTTTTAACTCTCATCCAATGAAGCGTAACAATATACCATTTCCGAAACAAACTCTTGTCACCCGCATCGAAAAATATCCACAATATTTCCAACTAGTACAGGTCAACAGATAATCAGCTGAAGGTAGCTCATACGACTCGAATTTACCGAAACGTTGCAATGTAAAATTCTGAAACGATCTCTTGTCATGCATACTATGGTATTTATATATTTCGACCATTCCTGACATGCTTTTTAAGTAGTACAGGTCAATGATTAATTCGTCCGATATGACTCTTTTAACTCTCGTCCAATGAAACATTACAATATATGTATACAAATCCGAAAGAAACGTTTCTCACTTGCATCGAAGAATTACTGCTTTCCGATCGAGTAGCAAGATATTTCCAAGTAGTACAGGTCAACAGATAACTCAACCGAACGTAGCTCATATAACTCGAATTCAGCGAAATATTGCAATGTAAAATTCCGAAACAATGTCTTGTCATTCATATCGTAGTATTTATATTCTTTAACCGTTCCTGACATGCTTTTTAAGTAGTAAAGGTCAAGGATTGATTCGTCCGATACGACTCTTTTAACTCTCATCCAATGAAGCGTAACAATATATTATTTCCGAAACAAACTCTTGTCACTCTCATCAAAAAATGTCCACAATATTTACAAGTAGTACAGGTCAGCACATAATCAGCCGAACGTAGCTCATATAACTCGAATTTAATGAAATGTTGCAATGTAAAATTCTGAAACAATCTCTTGTCATTCATATCATAGTATTTATATATTTCGATCATTCCTAACATAATTTCTAAGTAGTACAGTAAAAATATCTGCTTCCCGAGCATCCAGCACAATATTCCAAGTAGTACACATCAACACACAACCAATCGAACATGGCCCATCACACTCGAATTTAATCAAACGCACCAATGTAAAATACCACAAACTTCCTTGTCATTCATATCGTAGTATTTATATTTTGCGACCATTCCTGACACGATTTTCAAGTAGTACAGTAAAAATATCTGCTTTTCGAGCATCCAGCACAATATTCCAAGTAGTACACATCAATACACAACCAATCGAACACTTGAATTTAATCAAACGCATCAATGTAAAATACCACAAACTTCCTTGTCATTCATATCGTAATTTTTATATTTTTCGACCATTCCTGACACGATTTTCAAGTAGTACAGTAAAAATATCTGCTTTCCGAGCATCGAGTACAATATTCCAAGTAGTACACATCAATACAGAACCAATCGAACACTTGAATTTAATCAAACGCATAAATGTAAAATACCACAAACTTCCTTGTCATTCATATCGTAGTATTTATATATTTTGATCATTCCTAACATCATTTCTAAGCAGTACAGTAAAAATATCTGCTTTTCGAGCATCCAACACAATATTCCAAGTAGTACACATCAACACCAACCAATCGAACATGGCCCATCACACTCGAATTTAATCAAACGCGCCAATGTAAAATACCACAAACTTCTTAACCACTCCCATCTACCCTACATATACCCCAAAACAATCATCCCCATCCGCACACGCGTCCCGCGCAACATTTCCAAGCAACACAGGTCAACTCGATCGCTTCGACGTAGCACATTTAACCCGTGCTCAACGAAACGCAACGATATGAAATTCCGAAACATTCTCTCCTCACTCGACTTCACCCCTGCAGCCCCCTTCCAATCCGCCGGTTTAGGAGAAATGTTCATCGCGACAATACGTCGCAGTTTAAACTCTTCGCCGTTAGCGTAACATGCAAGGGGCGTTATTTCGAAGTTTAGCTCCGGGTTTCTCCTGCACTGGGCGTGGAATCTTGGCGCGATTTAGCAGAAGCTTCTCTCTCTCTCTCTCTCTCTCTTTTTCTCTGTCTCTCTTTCTCTCTCTGCCTCCTCGTCCCACGCTGTCGCTTATTCACCGTGCCACTATCTTTCTTCCGCCTTCGCTCACTCCTTATCCATGGTTTGTGTTCCATTAACGCGGACAGACGTTCGCGAGTATCTCGGGGGAAGGGGTAACGTTGTATTAGTTTTCGTTCCACGGAATGCGTAGGCGACGGGGGAGGATGAACGTTGATGAGAAATATTTTTTCAGAGGAAAGCTGCTTAATGGTGCTTCGCGTGGGACAATGCGTTTCGTTTCAAGATTATTGTGGATTAGTAAATGATGGAGAGTGGAACCCGTTTTTTGGTGAAAATTGTGGCTACAGATGTTTGTTACTGTAACTAAATATGGAAAAATGGATGTGTGTTTATTTTGTAATATGTGGAAGAAAAAATGCATGTGTGTTACTCAATCACGCTTCTGTATACAATGTATAAGATTTAAATTGGACTGTTTTTTGGAAATTAGCTGTCTGGTGTTATTAATGTTTCTGTAGGAAGTTTACGTGCTGCATGGAAGAGGGATTTGAGAGTACTTGTATTTTGGGGTTTTGGTGCGATTAATATCGTAGGATCAAATTATTTGATAGGGAACGATAAATATATAGAAACAATACCGTGAGGATTTTCATCCGCTCAATAATTCGTATATAGAAACAATACAATGAAGCAAAATATTATTCTTTCCTCCATTCACTGTCACTTCACTTTTCATTCTGATCTGTCTTAATTAATTTTGCACACTTTTTTTTGTAAAGAAAATAGTGCATAAGAATGCTA
The DNA here is from genome assembly GCA_033815515.1 of Cryptocheilus praepositus. Classification (NCBI taxonomy): domain Eukaryota; kingdom Metazoa; phylum Arthropoda; class Insecta; order Hymenoptera; family Pompilidae; genus Cryptocheilus; species Cryptocheilus praepositus. Next base: position 3,058,969 of record JAWWQZ010000215.1, on the reverse strand, counting down.
TCAAACAAAATGGTCACCTATGGTATCGGAATATAAGAATTGAAGATTACATGTAACTTTTCATTTTCATCCTCTCGCATACATTTGCGGCTACACACTCATGCAATCTTAAACCCATTTCAAGATTATGATAAATTAAATGAATTTCATTAACATTAATAGTTACAAGCGATGCTAAATAATAAAAGCCGCAGGTTTTCAGAACTCTCGGCTTATAAACGTCACAAACTTACGCATTTTAAATCATACTTATAATACTATTAATATCATATTTATAGTACATATATTAATATTAACATATTATTATTATATTATCACAGTTCATATTATTCCCTGCCCTGAGGATGCAGACTGGAACTCTTGAAAATTGTCGGCAAAATGCTGAGAACAGACGCAGCAACCATTCGGAATCCAATAATACAAACTTATACATTTTACACTTAACATCAGTGGTCATCAGTAACCGGAGCGCATCAAATACTTATAATTGCAAAAGTTGAATGAAAATTCGCAGATTACAGAATGCTTTGAAATCAAATCTGCAGTATTGAAAAGTTAAAAGTTTTTATTAAATCAAAAATTAATTTGTATCGAATCTTTTATCTACCGGTGCATTGTATTGAAGCATTTTAAACATAAGTGTGGTTCGTCAATGCAATCTTGGCAGTATTTAGTAACCTTTTCGGTCTGATTTTTTCCACTTTATGTTCCGAAGCTTGGAAAATTTTATTGGTAATACCGTTTGCAAAATTTGCGTACCAAATACGTCGGCCCTTCCTTCTTTTGCAATTTATACCGCATTCTTATAAATAACGAAATTAATTATTATTTTGCCAGTACATGCTCAGAATAGTAAATATATTTTCATGGTGTTCTGAGCGAAACTTTTTTTTTTTTCGGCGTCGCAATCAACATGTGTAATAACAGTAATGTACAATTATCAGTTATTCTGCGTAAACTAGTCGTCGAAATAAGATTTTTCTTGAACTAATAAAATCTGTAAAGTACAGGAAAACAAAATTTGGCATTGGTTTTACCATGTACCAAAAAATCTAAAAATCATCTGAAGCCTTTCTTACATGTAAAATACTATGAATTCCCGACAGTGCTACAACGAAGGAAAACATAAACGTAGTAATTACTGTTGTCCTGCTTGTGTCGGTAATCCTGGATTATGTTTGAGAGAATGTTTCAAGCGCTACCATCAACCAACTAATGCATAATTACTTTACAATCAGTATACTATTTCCTAAAAATGTATTTACAAATTATATTCTCTTTTTTATTACTGAGTTACATTGCTTTATTATCTGTAGACATTTTTCTAAAAATTTATTTCTCGTTTATGTTATTTTTTTCGTTATTCAACTCATTTTTTTTTTTAACTTTTTACTACTTTCTAAACATTTTCTTTGCATTATATTCTGTTCTTTGTTATTGAAAGCAAAATAACGATTTTATATTATCTAACTATTCTTGAAATAAATGTTTATACATTTTTTAATAATGTATTTTTATTTTACCTTACATTGCACACATGGTGTTCAATCCGTTCCTCGCAATAAAAATTTTCCGATGAGCGAGCTGCACACCCGGTGTGCAATGATTTTATTTATGTGAATTCACTTACGAATTGGGTGATTTCCATAGTAAACGTGTTTTTTTTACTAAAAATGAACAACATAAAAAAAAATTTCGCTCCTGGAGACTGTGTTCGAAAAAAATCATCGTCTTGAATGGGTTAACCGCCCTTCGGTTTTTTCCGCATTATACTTTCTCTCTTCAGCATATTCATGCTTGACCCATTGACAGCCACTGCCGATTTCCTACATAACGTTGCCGCGTAAATCTAAACACCGCACGGACGTTGCGTAACGAAGGCGGAAAACTGAAAGGCTCTTCTGTCCGTCATGATGGAGGCTCCAGGCTCTTTGCATTTGGCGTGCACGAATGCATGTATATCTATAGGCGTGCGCGGAGTCTTTATCAAGACGCCGATAATGAAGGAAGCCTGCTTTATATCCCCGGTAATTGAGAAAAATCGACGATCGTTAATAGGCCAACGCTGAAGGGCCGGGGCAAATCAGAGGTCTTCTTTTCATTTCTTTTTGTCTGAGAGGCGGTGCGATAAACTTCGCCGCCGACGAGGAAATGATTGACTATTTTCGAAAGTACATGGGTCTTCATAGTCTCGCGTAATGAAACATGCTTTTTTAATTACATCGGGAGAAGCTGCTGGGCGTGCGCGATATAGAAGATGGGGGTGGTTTTTGATGGGTTCGTGGGAATGTCAGTTGGTCGACAGCATTTTAATGATTTGTGAAATAGAAAGGGTAGCTGGCCTATTAAAAATATGCTGACCTTAAACTACTGGCAAGAATCATGATGAAAGAGGTATGTAAGTATTTTGAACGAGATTGATTGGGAAGAATATTGTCAAAAATGTAACTACCGACGTTGAAACGTATACTTAAAAATGTATTTCGTGATAAAATTGTAAAAAGCTTATATCCTTCTTTGCACATTTTGCGTATCTATAATTAGAGCCGGAGAGATGAAAGGGTTTGAAAAAGAAAATTGCATAAAATGTATTGTATTGTCATTATTAGTATATTATACATATTTAGCTGTTATTCATATCTTATGCTTTATTTTGCCTATTAAAAATATGCTGACCTTAAACTACTGGCAAGAATCATAAAGAAAGAGGTATGTAAGTATTTGGAACGAGATTGATTGGGAAGAATATTGTCAAAAATGTAACTACCGAGGTTGAAACGTATACTTAAAAATGTATTTCTTGATAAAATTGTAAAAAGCCTATATCATTCTTTGCACATTTTGCGTAGCAATAATTAGAGCCGGAGAGATGAAAGGGTTTGAAAAAGAAAATTGCATAAAATTTATTGTATTGTCATTATTAATATATTATACATATTTAGCTGTTATTCATATCTTATGCTTTATTTTGATAATAACTGTGGAAATACACAGGTTTATCTTAGATGCTTCAAAAGTGAGGTAGAGAGATCATTTGAATCGAATGCTTCGAATTCTTGTATTCAATTCAAGAATTTCTAGGACTATGCCTCGTAGAGCAAAGGGCCAGTATTAACCCTGCTAATTGTTTACCCAATTCTATTGGTAACATAAAGGAAACATACCACTAAAAAATATTGTTACTGCATTTTATTAAAATTTCGAGTTTTCACAGTCAATGTTAATTTTTTTATTTTACACAATGAGTATACACGTCATACTTTCCGCAATAAAAATTTAGTTTGACGTGAATATTGTTAACCCAGTTCTATTGGTAATATAAAGGAAACATACCAAATATAATACTCTTATTGTATTTTATTGAAATTTCAAGTTTTGATAGACAATGCCAATTTTTTTATTCTACACGACGAGTATATACCGCAATAGAGATTTGGTCCGATGTGTATATTGTTTACCCAGTTCTATTGGTAATATAAAGCAAACATACCACTAAATAATATTATTATTGTATTTTATTAAAATTTCGAGTTTTGATAATCAATACTATTTTTTTTATTTTACACGAGAAGTATACACGTCATACGTCCTGCAATAAAAATTTGGTCTGACGTGAATATTGTTAACCCAGTTCTATTGGTAATATAAAGGCAACATACCATGAAATAATATTCTTATTGCGTTTTATTCGAATTTCGAGTTTTGATAGGCAATGCCAATTTTTTTATTTTACATGATGGGTATACACCTTAATAGAGATTTGGTCCGATGTATATATTGTTTATCCAGTTTTATTGGTAATATAAAGGAAACATACTAGCAATAATACTCTTATTGTAATTTATTGAAATTTCGAGTTTTGATAGGCAATGATATTTTTTTATTTTACACGAAGAGTATACACGTCATATGCACCGCAACAGAAATCTCATCCGACGTGTATATTGTTTACCCAATTAATTGTTTACGCAGTTCTATTGGTAACATAAAGGAAACATACCAACAAATAATATTCTTATTGCATTTTATTGAAATTTCGAGTTTTTATAGTCAATGGTAATTTTTTTATTTTATACGAGTGTACACGTCATACGCACCGCAATAGAGATTTGGTCCGACGTGTATATTGTTTATCCAGTTATATTCATAATATAAAGGAAACATACCACCAAATAATATTCTTATTGTATTTTATTGAAATTTTGAGTTTTAGTAACAAAATGGCAATTTTTTATTTTTCACGACGAGTATACTCGTCATACGCCCCGAAATAGAGATTTGGTCCGACGTGTATATTGTTTATCCAGTTCTATTGGTAACAAAAAGGAAAACATACCACTAAATAATATTCTTATAACATTTTATTGAAATTTCAAGTTTTGATAGGCAATACCAATTTTTCATTTTACACTTCGTGTATAGAAGTCAAACGCGCTTAACTGGTTCCCACCGTAAAATAATTGCACACACCCCTTACACAACTCATCAGGAACAACGTAAAGCCCCATACCACAAATAATATTCACATTTTATTGAAATTTCGTGTTTATAGTCACTGGATCGATTTTTTTATGTTGTACGCCGGGTAGACTTTAACCCGACACGTCTCGAAAATGATCAGAAGCCAAAGTTCGTACGTTGCTAAAGGGGTCTGCTCTCACAGCACTTTTACGACGACCCAAGCCGGAGTAGTTTCGCGAAGTAACGAAGAAAGCCGGGAATTCGTCGTGGTCGTTACACGGCGACGCTGAAAAACTTTCTTCCCCCCTTTCCGCGCGCCGATTTTCCTTTTTCTCGGTCGCGCACGCGTGTATTTTGCAAATTAAACGCGGCGCTTCATTTCCGATGCGCTGATGTAACGTAAATGTATTAGCGGTCGTGACACAGTTACTGCGCGCCGTGTAAAGTGTAATATTGCGGGAAATTGCTGGAAATTGATGGCGGGCAGTAGGGGTTCAGCGTAATTGCGCGTGGTGATAGATGCTGTAAATGACTATATTGAAATAAATATCACCTAACGGTGACTGTCGCCGTTCCGCTCGCGGGGATGGGGTATTTCTTGATGCGTCAGTAGTTGTGCGGCAATTTATGAGCGACGTGTAACATGCTGAAAATTGTAGGAAATTTGATGTGAAATATGAAATTGATGGGAAAAGATTGTTGAAATATTCAGGTTGAATGCAGTTACGTTTGATGACAAATGCTGTTAAATTACTGTATTGAATAAAATACACGATGATTACCTATGTTTGATTCGAGAAAATAATAATCTTACGGTATACCGTGAACATGTTAGTAATTGTGAAAGGATTCATGGTCGCCGTATAACATGTAGAAAATTGTAGGAAATTTGATGTGCCGCAAGATTTTGATGGAAAAAGATTGTTGAAACGTTCCAATTGAATGTAGTTACGTATGATGACAAATCCTGTAAATTATTGTATTGAATAAATACGCAATCTAACAATAATTGCCTCTGTTTCATTCCATAACATCATAATTCTTCAGTGTACCATGAATATGTTAACAATTGTAAAAGAATTCATGCTCGCTGTGTGACATACTGAACATTGCAGGAAATTTGATATGCCATAAGAAATTGATGGCAAAAGATTGTTGAAACATTCCAGTTGGGCAGAGTTATGTGTGATGACAAATGCCATAAATTACTGTATTGAATAAATACACAATCTAACGATGATTGCCTCTGTTTCATTATGTAAAACGATATGTTCTTTAATGTATCGTAAACATGTTGGTAATTTTGAAAGAATTCATGTTTGCCGTGTGACATGCAGAAAATTGTAGGAAATTTGATGTGAAGTATGAAATTGATGGGAAAAGATTGTTGAAATATTCAGGTTGAGTGCAGTTACGTGTGATGACAAATGCTGTAAATTGCTGTATTGAATAAATACACAATTTAACGACGATTGCCTCTGTTTCATTCTGTAAAACGATAATTCTTTGGTGTACCGTGAATATGTTAGTATTTGTGAAGGAATTCATGCTTCACGTGTAACGTGCAGAAAATTTTAAGAAATTTAGTGTGCCATTAGAAATTGATGGAAAAAGATTATTGAAATATTCAGGTTGAGCGCAGTTACATGTGATGACAAATGCTGTAAATTATTGTATTGAATAAATACGCAATCTAACGATGATTGCCTCTATTTCATTCCGTAAAACGATATGTTCTTTGGTGTATCGTAAATATATTAGTAGTTGTGAAAGAATTCATGCTCAACGTGTAACATGCAGAAAATTGTAGGAAATTTGATGTGCCGTAAGAAATTGATGGAAAAAGATTGTTGAAACATTCAGATTGGGCGCAGTTACGTGTGATGACAAATGCTGTAAATTATTGTATTGAATAAATACGCAATCTAACGATGATTGCCTCTATTTCATTCAGTAAAACAATATGTTCTTTGGTGTATTGTAAATATGTTAGTAGTTGTGGAACAATTTATGCTCCACGTGTAACATGCTGAAAATTGTAGGAAATTTGATGTGAAGTAAGAAATTGATGGAAAAAGATTGTTGAAACATTCCAGTTGGCACAGTTATGTGTGATGACAAATGCCATAAATGATGGTATTGAAGAAATACACAATCTAACAATAATACGTTCTTTGGTGTATTGTAAATATGTTAGTAATAGTGAAACAATTTATGCTCGCCGTATGACATTCAGAAAATTGTAGGAAATTTGATGTGCCGTAAGAAACTGATGGAAAAATATTGTTGAAACATTACGGTTCAGCGCAGTTACGTGTGATGACAAATGCTAAAAATTATTGTATTCAATAAATACACAATCTAACGATGATTGCTTTTGTTCCATTCCATAAAACGATAATTCTTCGGTGTACCGTGAATATGTTAGTAATTGTGAAAGAATTCATGCTCGCCGTGTGACATGCAGAAAATTGTAGGAAATTTGACATGCCGTAAGAAATTGATGGAAAAAGATTGTTGCAACATTTGATCTCAGTTACACGTGATGACAAATACTGTAAATTATTGTATTGAATAAATACACGATGATTACCTATGTTTCATTCGATAAAACGATAATTTTTCGGTATACCGTAAACATGTTAGTAATTGTGAAAGAATTCATGCTCGCTGTATAACATGTAGAAAATTGTAGGCAATATGATATGCCGTAAGAAATTGATGGAAAAAGATTGTTGCAACATTTGATCTCAGTTATATGTGATGGCAAATACTGTAAATTATTGTATTGAATAAATACACGATGATTACCTATGTTTCATTCGATAAAACGATAATTTTTCGGTGTACCGTAAATATGTTAGTACTTGTGAAAGAATTCATGATCGCCGTATAACATGTAGAAAATTGTAGGAAATTTGATATGCCGTAACAAATTGATGGAAAAATGCTATAAGAAATTTATGACAAATGCTATAAATTACTATATTGAATAAATACACAATCTAACGATGATTGCCTTTGTTTCATTCCGTAAAACGATATGTTCATCGGTGTATCATAAATATATTAGCGATTGTGAAACAACTAATGCTCGCCATGTTGCACGCCGGAAATTCTAAAATCTGTCGAAGATGAACATTTCCATTTTTTTTCACATTTGAATATTTTGACATTTCTTTCAATTACGCTCAATATTAATTCCGACTAGCATTATGCCGCACAAAATATCTACTATTCTCCATCTTTCCACGCTTCCCGACCGATCAGGCCAATTTTCACTTCTTCCCGCCATACCACCGAACCCAAATCCTCACTACCACCAAACTCTCAGCACGCCCTCAACAAAATCGCCGCTGTAAACCGTCCGGTCGTCCGCCGCACAAAACGGCGCCCCGCATAAATCTGCGGCCGCCACTCTCCTCGTTTTTATCATCGCACGCATTCTTATCTCGTAAGCCCGAGGAGCAGACTCTCGAGGACTACAACGTCCAGGGCGCATCTTGGCAACCGGTAACCGGCACATTCTTTATCCCGTGCCGCGGCATTCTCCTCGAAACGTAAAGTCGCGCGTGTGTGCTCGGCGCGATAGCATTATGACGCAGCCACCGCTGTATTTCGCAGGCGGCTATATTTCGTCGTCGATAACTTTGTTCCTCCTGAATGGCGATCGTCAGCCCTTTGACAAGTTATGAATGCGCCCGATGTCGGTATGCCCATTACCCTGGATCTTCCCGCGAATTTCATGAATACAAATAAGTCAGCCACGGACGGCAGTGTATGACAGCTGAACCGCAAGCGCCTAGGACCCTCGGGGTGTCTGTTGTCGGAACTCGGGGGCTGCCGTGAAAAAATACTCAAGGCGTAAAAAGTCTAGGTACATCAAGCAATTTTGAACGGTGTCAAATTCTGATTTAGTCGTCGTTTCAGTGCTGTGTATGCGATTAGCTTAGATTATGCCACTCTTATTATTGTGTATATTATGTTATGATTGCGGTCACATTATTTGTCAGGCGCATTTTCAAAAATTATGGAGGTCAGTCACAGTTTTCGGTGGATTTTTTCGGTGACCGGCGCAAAAGGTCTCACAAAAAAATTAAATAAACACCCAAACGATATCATTTATAATTTTGTAAATGCAATTAATATTAAAAAATGTTAAAAAATAATGATTCAACGGTAAATGAATTTATAATTTTGTAAATGCAATTAATATTAAATAGTGATTCAATTCTTTGGCAAATGCAATAAATATTAAATAGTGATTCAAATCTTTGGTAAATGCAATTAATATTAAATAGTGATGCAATTCTTTGATCTCCGATACCTTCCCATTATTTTCATTTTGCACAGTTAAATCGTATTCTGTAGTACTTTATCCCGTTGCGGTTTCAATGTAGTAAAATACACACGGCAGTCAACGTATTAAAGAATGTAATTGACGTTGATTCAACGGATGCGCAAAATGGTATCATGCTTAGACGGTCAAGAAATTCATTTCTTCGTCTCGTGAGATTCTCTGCTTCAGACGAAGAGAATGTTCCATTGGAAAATTCCGTTTCTTCATCTCCACTGCTACTTGTTTTTTTTTAAACGTTTTCGTTTCTTCTGGCTAATTATTTTTAAGGTACTATATATTATGTTGGTAAAGTAACGTATTAATAAAATGCTAAAACTAACCGCAAGCCCAAGTAAATAAATAATTACATATGCAGTAGAGGAACACGTTTTACACACTTTATGCCAACAGGTGATGTATATTCTCGAAGACATTGCGAAAAATAACGACCATTAAAATCATATTCCTGTGAAATTCTAATTATATACTGCTCAAGTTATAAAGAATAATATAAAAAAAAATAAATCTTGAAAGATTTCGAATCATCCGTTCAGCAAAAATTAGCTACTAAATCAGAATTTTACGAACTATTGTTTGAAACTGAATGGCGTATGCGTACCTTTTACATTAACTCTGCGATTTGCAGCAAAAAGCCACGTGTAGGCAGCCGGAAAATTTCATTGCGGACGGGTATTATACTTTTCTGTATTAGCACGAGCTTAACATTTTAGGTAGTGTGTTCTAGTGGTTCCGCGCGGAGTGTTGTTTTACGATGAAAGGATAGTAAAGGGGCTCTCTTTGTATAACGTTGAAAGGTGTATATATTGTTGCTATGGTGTGAGCGTGGCATGGCGTGTTATGGCTTTCTATGCCTTTAAAATACGCTATTTATACATAACATAAAGTTAATGACAATATTAGCTTTGCCGTAACCGCAACTTTACAAAATTTTTTACTCGATCAACCTTATTAGCATAATTATAACATTTACATTGTGATATAGTTTTGCTAGCTTAAATAATACTTACATACTCCATTATATCTACACCTAAGCAATTAAATATATAGCCGAATAATCATTTTTATGTCATGTTTGATTGTAACAGAGACATTATAATGCATGTGTATATCATACATATATAAGTTACTATATATGTACGGTCACGATTTTATATATATTCGAACAATAATTTTTAAGTGATGTTTGATTATACGTATATGCAAATAATCTTATGTACAGTCCAATAATAATTTTACATAATGTTCGATTCGAATAGAGACAGCATAATATATATATATATATAACGACGGAATGACGGGAGTTATTGATATTTTTGTGCAATGTTTGGTGGTAGTAGAGATTATACATATAATGAAATATATATATTATACACATATATATTATTGTGTATCTTTTTAACTGTGCGGCGCATTTGATACCATGCACATTGCATACATATGCAATGCATGCTATCAACATCAATATAATAATAATAATTTTCCGTGATGTTTGATGGGAATAGAGACAGCATAATATATATATATAACGACGGAATGGCGGGAGTTATATATATATATATATAAAATGCATGGAATATATATATTATACAAACATATATTATTGTGTATTTTTATCTGTGTGGCGCATTTGATACCATGCATATATATAATATATAATATATATATATATATATATGTTATGCTGTCTCTATTTCCACCGAATATCACGTAAAATTATTATTATTATATTAATATTGATACCATGCATGTATATATATATATATATATAATGCATATAATGCATGGTATCAATATCAATATAATAATAATAATTTTACGTGATGTTCGATGGAAACAGAGACAGCATAATATATATGTATATATATATGCATGGTATCAAATGCGCCGCGCAGATAAAGATATACAATAATATATGTGTGTATAATACATATACTTCATTATATGCATAATCTCTACTACCACCAAACAATGCAAAAAAATAACAATAACTCCCGCCATTTCTTCGTTGATACCAATTCCTCAAATTCATCCACAGAGTCCATCATGACCGATTTCACGACAGTACAGAAATCAAACGTCGCATATACCCAATAACGGATTGTCATATCTACCCCACCCCCACTCTGACCCGCACCCACATAATCACGCCTTAAACCCCGTAACCCCGACGCATAAAACTAACGCACCGTCCGCCGCTTCTGGCCGAGGCCCGCCATATTACCGGATTTAACTCGGCAAGCAGGCGAAACCTCCGAACGGCCGGCGTCGATTTATGGTTTTCTCGTGCGGCGCGCGAAATTTATCGCGACGTTCGCTTTTACGACCTGACACTCTTTCGACGCTCTCTCGACGTCTCCGAACCCGTCTGCCTCCGAGCGAACGGGGCGATGAGCGACAGGCCGACATTCGATAGTTACAGGCAAACGATACGCGGGGATAACGTATTCGCGAGACAAAAGGAAGCTAACGAGACGCCGGCGCGAGACGCGTTTCCTATTTGTCGCTCCGGAAATAACGAGATGGCGGAGGCGGGAATACGTGGAAATGATGCGAGACGGGACTTGCTATCCGGGAGAAGAGAGAAGAAAAGAGAGAAAGAGGGGTGGGCAGGTCGCAACTAATGGTAAGAAGTTAACGGAGGTTTTTTTGCGGAAAAATTGGGCGAAGAAAATCTGTCTTTTTTGTGTTTCAGATTTTTAACACTTTGCCGGCCGCACATTTCAAGAGTCGCCGTTGCGCTGCCGCCGGCGAGATTCACCATAAGTTAGACACTTCTCCAACAGTGGTATTTATGCAATCGTTCGTAACGTAAGTAGTCGCAATATAATTATTATTGACACCGGTGGTACATGTTAAATTTCACCCTTAGGCCACGTGTGCCACCGGTGGTACACGTTAAATTTGACCTTTGGGCCACGTGTGCCACCGGTGGTACACTCAGACATATTTGTTTGGTGCGCTGAAAATATATGTTTATGACAAATTTAATTCATTCATATGATATTTTTTTATTTGAAAAATGCATTTTACGTAGAAATGTTACGCTTAATGCAGGCTTTTTTAATGAAAAAATTGGGCGAAGAAAATCTGTTTCTTTTGCGTTTCAGATTTTTAACTTGAAGGAACTTGCGCAGGACTTTAAGGAGAAACGAAAAATGGCCCGAAAAACGATGTTTTTGGTTTTTAAAAATGCATTAACGTAGAAATATTACGCTTGATGCAGGCTCTTTTTACGAAAAAATTGGGCGTGGAAAATATGTTTTTTTTTGTGCTGCAGATATTTGACTTGAAGGCAGTCACGAAAAATGAGGCGGAAATGTTTGTTTTCAAAAATGCATTTTATGTAGAAATATTACGCTTGATGGAGGCTTTTTTTATTAAAAAATTGGGCGAGGAAAATCTGTTTTTTTGTGTTGCAGACTTTTAACTTGAAGGCACTCGCGGAGGACTTTGAGGATGAGAAATGAAAAATGGCGCGAAATACGATATTTTTGGTTTTGAAAAATGCATTTTATGTAGAAATATTACGTTTGATGCAGGCTCTTTTCATGAAAAAATTGGGAGAGGAAAATCTGTTATTTTTTATGGTGAGTTCTTGAGGCCCCCATTTTGTCTTTCAATTTTTTTTATGGTGTATTTTTTTTAACCGGAGGAACAAAAATCTTTTTTTACAATTTATTATGTTAAATTCAGAAAAAAATCAGTCCGTAACCATGAAACAAGCCACCACATTATCTATCACGGTATTGTTACCCAACATTGTAACAATGGAAATACAAGTTCGTTTATTATATACGTTTATAAAATATATTAAAACAAAATATCGTAGGTAACAAGGCGAAATATTTGTATACTCCTATAGGGACTAAGGAGGACCATAGGATCCCGAAATATTTCCAGTTTTCAGAAAACAGTCCCTTATAATATTTGGGCCGCATAATAATATCCGCAGTTTTAAAAACCGATATTTTCTTAAAAATCATCACAAACGGCTGCGTAAAAAATTGTCAGCAGATTCTCGAGAAATATTACCGCACCCCATGAACAATGCACGTACGACCTTATGTGAATGAGAGCATTTGCGCTTTGAACATCTGCGGACAGCCGGTAGTCGGTTTCGGTTGACGGTTACACGCAGCGAAATATATTTGTTAAATTGAAATATTCAGGAATATTACCCTGCACGGTAAGCAAATGAATTAACGATGGTACTAGCAAATGTTACCTGGGTAATACTTCTCGTAAATTCGCCGTGGAGCCAGAAAATGTTGGCGTTCGAATAATTGTAATTGATGGTCGGCCGGTTTTTTGTTTTGCGAATATTGTGTCGCTGCGACACCGTTAAGCATTAATTGTCCGACCTCGAAATAGAAGCGCATGCATATTCACCGACATCGTCGGTTGTTAATTACGCATCGACCCGGGATACATCCTCAAGCGCAGTTAAGGGGGGAGGGCAGTTGGTTTATGGGATAAAAAATTACCGCTTTGCATTTTTTTAATGTTCACCGTATGTGTATTGCTGCTGGGAGAGAAAATAGGGAAGAAGATAATTCGGCATATGTTTCTTTATTACCTCTCCAGATAGTAAAAAAAATACTACTATTCTAGCAATAGTTTGTTTCGATTAAATATTAAGTCATAATATTTTTGGTGCAAGTTGCATTTGTTGACTGCCCACTGTGTCTCGGTCATTCGATATTATCGTTTTTGATGCTCGTAAACAGGTATATCGATTTTGATTCAAACCGCAATCAGAAAAACAACTTTGTCGACCGGCTACGTTTTTTTATCACCAAATCTTTAACTATCATTGTCTTCAATATAATCGTAAACATTGGCAAAGAAGAATTCATGGATAAAATTTCGATACCAATAAAATACTTCAAACATTTCAAATTTTTCCCTAAAGTCCTTCTTTTTATTAAGTTTTTAATAGAGACCCCATTTTTAAAACTGGCGAAGCAGACACTCCCCATAAACCCATAAACCCCGTATACATATACATATATGAATATGATATTACATGAAAATGATATTATAATGATATGATATTATATATAAATGAAAATTGACACGTTTACAGATTACATATATTTATATATATTTTGATTCAAACCGCAATCAGAAAAGCAACTTTGTCGATCGGCTACATTTTTTTATCACCAAACTTTCAACTATCATTGTCTTTAATACAACCGTAAACATTGGCATAGAAAAATTCATGGATAAAATTTCGACACCAATAAAATTACTTCAAACATTCCAAATTTATCCCTGAAGTATCTTTTTTTATTGAGCTTCCAATAAAGACCCTATTTTTAAAACTGACGAAGCAGACACTCCCCATAAACACATAAACCTCGTATACATGTATATATGTGAATATGATATTACATGAAAATGATATTATAATGATATGATATTTTATATATATGAACATTTGCATGTTTACAGATTACATATATTTGTATACATTTTGATTTAAACCGCAAACATAAAAGCAACATTGTCGACCGGCTACATTTCTTTATTACCAAGCCTTTAACTATCATTGTCTTCAATATAACCGTAAATATTGACATAAAAGAATTTATGGATAAAATGTCGACACCAATAAAAATACTTCAAACATTTCAAATTTATCCCTAAAGCCTTCTTTTTTTTATGGAGTTTCCAATAAAGACCCTATTTTTAAAACTGGGGAAGCAGACACTCCCCGTAAACCCATAAACCCCGTATACATATATGTATATATGAATATGATATTATAATGACATGATACAGAATACAAATATTTGTATACATATGTTTGTATGTAAATTTGTGTATATTATGTATATTTTCGTATATTATTCATATGTATATATGTGTATATACATACGAGAAAATTTGCATGTTTACAGATTACATATATTTGTATACATATGTTTGTATGTATATTTTTGTGTACTATATATACGTATATAAAAATTTGCATGTATACAGATTACGTATATTTTTGTATGCATACGTTTGTATGTATGATTTTGTATATTATATGGTACGTTTATTTGTATATATTAGCATATATAAACGGTACATCTAAATGCCTTTCCTTCCCAGAGATTCTAATTTTCAAATCCTGGCGAAGGTAGACACTCCCCGTAAACCCATAAACACCGTATACATATATATAAATACGAATATGATATTATAACGATATGATATTATATATATATTTGTATACATATGTTTGTACGTATATTTTTGTATATTATATACATATATTTTGAAAATTTGCATGTTTACAGATAATATATATTTATATACATACGTTTGTATCTACATTTTTGTATGTTATATAGTATATATATTTGTATATATTAGCATATATAAACGATGCATCGAAATGTCTTGCCTTCCCAGAGATTCTAATTTTCAAATCCTGGCGAAGGTAGACACTCCTCGTAAACCCATAAACCCCGTATACATATATATATATATGAATATGATATTATATATATATACAGATTATATGTATTTGTATACATATGATTGTATGTATATTTTTGTATATTATACACATATATTTGTATATATACATATATGAAAAAACGGCGGGTTTACAAATTACATATATTATATATTTTCGTATATATATGGTATATATGAAAATTTGCATGTTACAGGTTACGTATATTTGTACTCATACGTTTGTATATATATTTTTCTATGTTATATAGTACAGACATTTGTATATATTAACATATATAAACGGTGCATCGAAATGCCTTTCCTTCCCAGAGGTTCTAATTTTCAACCCCTCTACGTCTAGCTACACGTTTATCCGTCCGATGTCGTACACGTACATATTTCTCCGTAAATCCAGTGTCAATTACGCATCGGGCCGCGGCACGTCGTGAAGCGCAGTCAATAAACAGCCGGCGAAAATCCCGACGCATCCCCTTCCGACGCCTCGCAGGATGCGCGAGGCGCGGAAACTTCGTCGTCCCGTTCGTACGTCAAGTCGGCATTCATCTTCGTTCCGTGAAATAAGCGGCCCGGCGAAGAAGAGCGTAGTCGATAAATCAAACGGCATTCCGATGATAAAATCGTGCCCGTGCTGTTTCCCGCCCCCCTTCCGTCCCCGTTACATCGTCCCTGCCCGCCTGCAAATGGCCCGCACTTCTTTTACAAGGAGACAGATTTACGCCGCTCCCGACAACCGGCACCCGATTAAAATTGTAAGTTCCCATCCACGTATCGCGAGCGCACGCCTTGCGCATTTCGCGCACTTGTTTAACGGGCACGTTCTGCACACTCGACGGATCCGTGGGATTTGTGGCCGGAGATTGCGCTGATTGATATATCGGACGCGGGATTGTTCGGGGAACGTCTCGGGATAGTTTGAGAATAAATGCGCAGTGGATATTCTGATGGGCGGAGTAAAAGTTGACATTTTTTAGTTTCATTGTTAATTCGTGTTTTTAATAGGCAACAATGCATTCATTGCATTTATACTCCATCTACCCTGAGACGTTTCCCAAACAATTCCAAATTCGGATGCTTCAATTGTTACAACATCAGGTTCTGTAAATACTATGTAAGATATTTTGATAGGTGGAGTGATACTCGACATTTTTCAGTTTCATTGTTAATTCATATTTTTAATGATCAACAAGGCATCAATAGTATTTATAAGAGTCGATGTTGTAACAATTGATATATCGGGACGCAGGATTGTTCGGGGAACATCTCGGAATAGTTTGAAAATAAATGCGCAGTGGACATTCTGATGGGCGGAGTAAAAGTCGACATTTTTTAGTTTCGTTGTTAATTCATATTTTTAATAGGCAACAATGCATTCATTGCATTTATACTCCATCTACCCTGAGATGTTTCCCTAAAAATTCAAAATTCCGATGCCTCAATTGTTACAACATCAGGTTCTGTAAATACTAAGTAAGATATTTTGATAGGTGGAGTGATACTGGAGTGATTTTTTAGGTTCATTGTTAATTCATATTTTTAGTGATCAATAAGGCATCAATAGTATTTATAAGAGTCGATGTTGTAACAATTGATATATCGGGACGCGGGATTGTTCGGGGAACATCTCGGGATAGTTTTAGAATAAATGCGCAGTGGATATTCTGATGGGCGGAGTAAAAGTCGACATTTTTTGGTTTCGTTGTTAATTCATATTTTTAATAGGCAACAATGCATTCGTTGCATTTATACTCCATCTACTCTGAGATGTTTCCCAAACAATTCCAAATTCGGATGCCTCAATTTTTACAACATCAGGTTCTGTAAATACTAAGTAAGATGTTTTGATAGGTGGAGTGATACTCGACATTTTTTAGTTTCATTGTTAATTCATATTTTTAGTGATCAATAAGACATGAGTAGTATTTATAGGAGTTGATGTAATAATTCATGTATGGGGGTGCGGAATTTTTCGGGACGCGTCTCAAGGTAGCTAGAGAATAAATGCAAAGTGGGACATTTTCTAGTTTCATTGTTAATTCATATTTTTAATGATCAATAAGGCATCAATAGGATTTACAGAACCTAATGTAACAATTAAAGTATCGGGACGCAGGATTGTTCGGGAAATGTCTCGGGATAGTTTACGAATAAATGCGCAGTGGGGAATTCTGATGGGCGGAGTAAGAGTCGACATTTTTTATTTTTGTTGTTAATTCATATTTTTAATAGGCAACAACGCATTAATAGTATTTACAGAACCTGATGTAACAATTAAGGTATCGGGACGCAGGATTGTTCGGGAAATGTCTCGGGATAGTTTACGAATAAAGGTGCAGTGGGATATTTTGATGGGCGGAGTAAAATTCGACATTTTTTAGTTTCGTTGATAATTCATATTTTTAATAGGCAACAACACATTAATAGTATTCACAGCACCTGATGTAACAATTGAAGCATCGGGTGCGAAATTGTTCGGGGAACGTTTCGGGATAGTTTGCGAATAAATGCAAAGTGAGATATTCTGATAGGTGCAGTGATACTCGACATTTTTTAGTTTCATTGTTAATTCATATTTTTAATGATCAATAAGGTAGCAATAGTATTATATTTATAGAAGTTGATATTATAACAATTCATGTATGAGGATGCGGAATTGTTTGGGAAACGTTTCAGGGTAATTGGAGAATAAATGCAAGTGAGACATTTTTTAGTTTTCATTGTTAATTCATATTTTTAATGATCAACAACGCATGAATGGTATTTATAGGAGTCGGTGTTGTAAGAATTGATGTATGAGGATGCGGAATTGTTCGGAGAACGTCTGGGTATAGTTTGCGAATAAATGCGCAGTGGATATTCTGGTGGACAGAATGAAAGTCGACATTTTTTAGTTTCCACACATTACACCTACATTACGCCATAGAATAGTATTTATAGGAGGCAATGTTGTAACAATCGATGCATCGGGATGCGGAATTTTTCGGGACACGTCTCAGGGTAGCAGGAGAATAAATGCAAAGTGAGACATTTTTTAGTTTCATTGTTAATTCATATTTTTAATGATCAACAAGGCATCAATAGTATTTATAGGAGTTGATGTTGTAACAATTGATGTATGGGGACGCGGGATTGTTTGGGGAACGTCTCGGGATGGTTTTTGAATAAATGCAAAGTGAGATATTCTGACGGGCAGAGTAAAAGTCGGCATTTTTTAGTTTCTACATATTTCACCTACATTACACCATAGAATAGTATTTATAGGAGGCAGTGTTGTAACAATTGATGCATCGGGATGTGGAATTTTTCGGAAAACGTCTCAGGGTAGTTGGAAAATAAATTCAAACTGAAACATTTTTTAGTTTCATTATTAATTCATATTTTTAATGATCAACAAGGTTTCAATACTATTTATAGGAGTCGATGTTGTAACAATTGAAGCATCGGGATTTGGAATTGTTCGGGAAACGTCTCAGGATAGCTGGAGAATAAATGCAAAGTGAGATATTCTGATAGGTGGAGTGATACTCGACATTTTTTAGTTTCACTGTTAATTCATATTTTTAATGGTCAACAATGCATCAATAGTATTTATGGCAGTCGATACTGTAACAATTGATGTATGAGGATGCGGGACTGTTTGTGGAATGTCTCGGGGTAGCTTGCAAATAAATGCACAGCGAGGTATCTTGATAGATACAGTAATACTTCACATTTTTTTAGATACGTGTCAAATTCTTTATTTCCGTTAAACTCGATTATATTACTCTTTTAATTCACCAAATTCTTTATCGTGTTTCGTAGTTCATATTTTTACGAAAATACGATTTTGATATATTTAAATTGAATCCCTCAATTCTTAGACAAAAGTATCGACAACCTGATTATTGCATTTGATCGTTAACTTTTCTATTCGAACACACCCATCGTTTTTTACTTCTCGGACTCCGATCCGAATGGCTTTTCGAACTTAACCATTTATTCGCTACATCCCGAACTGCCACGACGAGGATTCAACCACCTGAACACCATCGTCCCGTTTACATTTTCGAACTACGTCTCCCACTGCCGAATATCCCGCTTATTTTCACCCAATTTGTATTTCGACGTCGAGCGAATTACAACCTCGCCGACCGCATATTCTTCCTTTCCCGATGATATAGAAGAACATACGAGCCGAATGACGTACGGCGTTCCTTTATCCGCGAATACGTAGCTCAGTAAATTTCTCGAGGAACCGCGCGTCGCTCGCCATTTAATTTCATTCGAAACGAAATCGAATCTCGTGCCAGCAGGAATATCAGGGATATCAAGATATACGCTGCCTCATATACATATAGATCAACGTGCGTGGGTGTTCGCGCGGATGTATACATTTATTTCTCCTTCGATACAGGGGGAGTTACGTAACGCGTGACGGGTTCGCTGCCTTTTTTTTATTCACGCAGGCGAAAAAAACGATCAGACGTGGACGCAATTCGAATTTGCAGGCAATCGCTTCGGGGTAATTGGCAGGAAGCCGCGCAATTGTTGCTCCGCGGATGGTGTCGATTTTTTTGTCTCTTAAGAATTATACGGTGGCCGTTTTTTGCCGAATTAGTTATGGTGCTTTCGCATTGAAGTGGGAATATACGCAGATGCGGGA
The DNA here is from genome assembly GCA_033815515.1 of Cryptocheilus praepositus. Lineage (NCBI taxonomy): Eukaryota > Metazoa > Arthropoda > Insecta > Hymenoptera > Pompilidae > Cryptocheilus > Cryptocheilus praepositus. The sequence continues at coordinate 3,039,032 of JAWWQZ010000215.1, read as the reverse complement.
GGATTTTAATTCGCGGACGAAAGCTTATACGTAGTTTGCGGGAATTAAACGGCAAAAGTGTTGCTTTGTTAAATTTTAATTTTTGTATTTATCACAGTGGTTATTCTACTCGTTCACTCCACTTTTCTTTCATTATGCATAATATTATTTGTGCAATTCCTTGCGTCTACTTTTGTTGTATGGAAATTGACATGTCATCCGCTGCTAACATAATGAACATTTTCACACAATTCTATCGATGCAAAAACTGAAATGAGGCTGGAAAACTGTTGTTATCTCGATATTTTCTTTGCTTTTCAAAAATGGCAACGCCACCTTCGCATCTGGCTAAATTTCTATTTTCCCTTCTTTCATGAAAGACGAAAAATGTTAAGCTACCAATAGAATTTTAATCTTCACAAAATTATTGCCAAACAAACTAAAATCAAACTTTAGAACTGTCGCTTCATCATTTCTACATTCTTTGGACTTCTCAATAATGAAGCAACCACCATTCAATTCATTTAATTCTCCAGCTGTTGTCTTCTTTCACGAAACACAAAACATTCTGAGCTCACAATTCTTTCTACATAACGGAAACTCAAATTACACAACTGTCTCTTTGTCACTCCTATATTTTTTTTTACTTCTCAATAATGACGTAACTATCATCCCATTTATCTAATTTCCTAGGGGTGGTCTTCTTTCGCAGAACACAAAAAATGTTCCGCTACCAACAGAATTAAAATGCCAACAACATTCTTGCCAAAAAAAACTAAAATCAAACTGTAAAACTGTCGCTTTATCATTTCTACATTTTTTCTTTACTTCTCAATAATGACGCAACCATCGTTCGATTCATCTAATTTTCCAGGTCTTGTCTTCTTCCACGAACCACTAAAAATTCTGAGCTCACAATTCTTTCTACACAAAGGAAACTCGAACTACAAAACTGTCTCTTTGTCACAAAGGGGTTGTTTTCTTTCACGAAACACAAAAACTGTTGAGCTACGAACAGAATTAAAATGTCCACAAAATTCTTGCTAAACAAACCAACATAAAACTATAAAACTGTCGCTTAATTTCTACATTTTTTTTTACTTCTGAATAATGACGTAACAATAGTTCCATTCATCTAATTTCCCAGGGGTTGTTTTCTTTCACGAAACACAAAAAATTGTTGAGCTACCAACAGAATTAAAATGTCCACAAAATTCTTGTCAAATAAACTAAAATCAAACTGCAAAACTGCCGCTTTGTCAGTTTTACATTTTCTGTTTACTTCTCAATAATGACGCAACCACCGTTCGATTCATCTAATTCCCCAGATCTTGTCTTCTTTCACGAAACACAAAAAAATGTTGAGCTACCAACAGAATTAAAATGTCCACAAAATTCTTGCCAAACAAACTAAAATCAAACTATAAAACTGTCGCTTCATCATTTCTACATTTTTTTACTTCTCAATAATGACGTAACTACCGTCTCATTCATCTAATTCCCCAGATCTTGTCTTCTTTCATGAAACACGAAAAATTCTGGGTTCACAATTCTTTCTAAACAAAAGAAATGCAAACTACAAAACTATCACTTTGTTACTTCTACTTCTTTTACTTCTCAATAATGACGTAACTACCGTGTGATTCATCTAATTCCCCAGGGGTTGCCTTCTTTCACAAACACAAAAAATTGTTGAGCTACCAACAGAATTAAAATGTCCACAAAATTATTGCCAAATAAACTAACATCGCGCCACAAAACTGTGGCTCCATCGTTTCTACATTGTTCTTCTTCTCAATAATAACGTAATCACCGTTCGATTCATCTAATTCCCCAGATTTTGTCATCTTTCAGACACCTGAAAAATTATCAGCTACCAACACGATTAATATTTATACATTAATATTTATATCAATATTTCCAGAAAATCCGTCTGACGCAAGCTGAGATGAAACTGGAAAGTTTAACTTGGTCACGTCGCCGTTTTCCGTTCTTCAAAAAAGCGCCATTCCATTCGCCCGGCTCACCCCATATACACGCACACCTCCGATCTTTTTATCGGGCACGCGTAGAAAGCCAATCGGCTTTCCGTCGGCGCGGAGAGGTTTGCATCTAAATCATGTTTGTTTATAGGGTCGGAATCGGGCGTGGAAATAAACAAGGCGAGATTCGATTCGCGCGAATTACCGGCGCGGGCCAGATCCCGCGATTGAATTTATCGAACGGGGCGCGCCGGAATATATTTTTCGTCGACCTTTCGTTCCCCGGCATTCCGTCATCGCGGCCTCCATTCGAAGAAAACGTTCTCCGCCGCATAGCAACGTATATCAAGACATTTTGAAGTCACGATTACGGTTGATGGAAATTATTTCTGCCACATGTAGTAACGTTTTAATCGTATGGCAAATGTGCGTGAGTGCTATTGAGTTTGGTATGATGATATATTGAAGAAAGGGGAATAAATGTTGAAAGTCAACCGCATTGTGAAATACGGTTTACGTAAAAAATTTATGTTGCGTAAAGTATGAAATTAATATAACATTATATTCGGTTTTGAGTCCCTTGATTTATTTCATGTAATTGTTTAAGTGTCAAAAATATTGACCGGTGTATCGCCACAGAATGTACTATAATGTTAATAATAAATTATAATATATTATTAATATTATATAATAATAATAAATACAATTCATATTAACTATAAACTATATATCAATAATTATAAAACTCATTCCTGAGAATAGCACGCGGCATGTGTCGAAATTTCAAGTTGCGATACTTATATTCCTACATGAATAAATCTCTTTCCATCTGCTCTTATTATTTAGAAAATAGTAAGCTGCGCATTTTTAAATATTTTTCGCAGCCTCAATTAACTCCCATAAATGATCGTCGCATAAACTCCTCGACCATCAATCTGCATTCCGCGAGATCGGCGTGCGGGAAAATTCGCAAACGGCAGGCGGCAAAACACGCGCAGGCGGGCTGTACGTTTTCTTCTGGCAAGTCGTTTAATCGGGTCAGCAGCTCGGAGACGTGGGAAACAATTACCGGGCTGACTGTTTCTTGGACGTGAAATTCCGGGAATGCGCGCGATAATAATGCAGCGTCGTGATGAGAGGACGACAGCCGTCATCCACTCGGCACTAAGCCGACCCGCGTTAGAATGCACATAAGGTGCCATCCAGGCATACGCCAGACTGCGTGACCGTTACTTACCACTGTGCACACCGTTTTTCCGCATTCCGCATTCCCTGAACGATTCAGTTAATTCTCTTGCGTGCCAGGTGATCAACTTTTTGAAGTTGACGTTGTGGATTTTATGTGTAGTAGAATGTAGTAGGTATGATAATGACCACCGAAGATTGATTGCGTGGAAGAAGTGATTATATTTCAGTAAAGTTCGAAGATTAATTAATGGTTAAGTTTTTTTTAAGTAATTTTTAAATAGAGCGTTACATGTTAATTCGATGTTTCTACAGTTTATCTTGCCGTGAGTTGTCGGTGACTAATGTTGCAGGTAACGTGTTAAGGAAGACTGCGAAAGGGATATTGTGCTGGTCGCGATATTTTTAGGTGTACTCAATAAATGCATTCATCACATCCGCAATACTTTATAAAATGATAGTTTGGACCCTATTGATTGATTAGGTAAGACGCAACGAAGTTCTAATGATAATTTTTCCTTTGCGTCAAATAAAATAATGCAAGAAAATTATTGAATAAAAAACGCATCTGTATTCATCTCGTACATTGATAATTGTGGCTGCAGTAGGTAAGAAACCGAAACAATTCAGGATGCATATATGCTCTCGTAGTCGACACAGATAGATTTCAGCGAACGCATATATGCGTCCATAGCATTCAAAGGGTTAACACACTGACTGCCGTGTGTACTTTACTATATTAAAACTGCAACGTGATGAAGTATTGCAGAATATGATTAAATTGTACAAAAAGAAAATAAAATTGTGGCTACAATTAAATGCAATTTGTAATGCACATTAAAAACTGAAAATTGTGACTGGAATAGGTAAAATACATTTCGGCGGACGCATATATGCGTCCATAGGAGTCAAAGGGTTAACACTTTGACTGCCGTGCGTATTTTACTATATTAAAACTGCAACGTGATGAAGTACTACAGAACATAATTGAATCGTGCAGACTGAAAATAATGCGAAGGTATCGGAGGGTCGGCACACAAACACACATTTAAATTTCTACACTCATAATTAGGTTCGCGTCTTTTGTCGTTTGCACTGAAAACGACATAACCTACTTCGCCTTTTTCCTACCAATTTATAAACCGACGGAAAATGTCATTCTGTGCTAGAATAGTGATGCAATCCTTTGGTTTCCCTTACCTGCACATTATTTATATTTTGCATAATTCAGTCAAATGCTGTAGTATTTCATAGCATCGCCGTTCTAATACAGCAACGTGATAAAGTACTACAGAATATGATTGGACCGTGCAAAATGAAAATAATGCGAAGGTATCGGAGACCAAAGAATTGAATCACTATTTAGCAGTAATTGCATTTACAAAATTATAAATGCTACCGATTGTGTATTTTTTGAGTTTTTCCTTGTTCAACGTGTTAAATGCACTTCAGAATAAAACGCATCGCGCCGGATCGTCCGTCTAAAACATAAACTTTCAGCCTGCTTCAAACAGACACCGCATGGTAAAAAAACAAACATGCTAAACAAACTAAAATCAAACTACAAAACTGTCGCTTCATCATTTCTACATTTTTTCTACTTTTTAATAATGACGCATCTACCATTCAATTCATCTAATTCCCCAAATCTTGTCTTCTTTCACGAAACACGAAAAATTCTGTGCTCGCAATTCTTTCTACGAAAAGGAAACTCAAACTACGAAACTGTCAACTTATTAAATGTACTCCGTAATTTAAAAAAAAATGTAATATTAATTGCATTTATAAAATTATAAATCTAACCGATTGGGTATTTTTTGACATTTTCGTTGCTCATCCTGTTAACCTTTCTTTGCATGGTGGTGGAAATTTCCATTATAACATTGAATGCCTAAAAATTATATAAAAGAACAAGTTCACTGTAATCTAACTTTGCATGATGATGGAAATTTCCATCATATTGTTTTTTGCTAAATTTATACTATAAATATATACTAAGATTTTTTTAACCATTTTTCCTTTAATTTTGAACATGAATTATATCACCTTGATTTATTTCACCAATAAAGAAAAAATCATGCAAAGAAGGGTTCAATGTACTTCGTAATAAAACGCATGGCGCCAGATCGTCCGTCTAAGACAATAAACTTTCAGCCTGCCTCAAACAGACCCCGCATGCGCCCTCTCAGCGCATTTCGAAGTCGCGCGCTGCAAATGAAATTTATTCTGCGTCGCAACTTAGTTTACCCACGGGAGAAGCGCGTTTACCGGGTCTGCCACGACCCCTGGCACACCCTGTATGCGCTGAGCCACTCAAATACCGGAAACGCCGGCGAGTCACTCGGCGCACTGCCGTCAAAGCGGCGCGGCGCATAATTTGCACGTACTTATGCACGACGCGGCACCGTTTGTTGCTCGCCGCACGTTGTTCAGGCGCCGCTCGTGGATTCGTTTGTTGCCGGCGGCGTTTGTCGCGGGATCACGAACGCGGATGTACGCGCGATGTCAGCTTCAGACGCAGGATCTTCGGCAAACGGAAATGCGGCCTGGTGGTATGAAATGTGCGTTGCCGGCGAATGATGAGCGACTGATTGTCCAAATTCAATGGATAGCATAGGATCGTTAAGTGACTGTCATGACAAGTTTCTGGAAAAAGTAATGGGTATGAAATGTGTATGGAATTTTTGGCAAGTAGAAATGCGCGTTGACAACGAATGATGAGCAACTGATTGTCCAAATTCAATGGATAGTATAGGATCATAAAGTAATTGTAATGTTGACAAAGTTTTTGTAGGGGTGCTGGAAAAAGTAATGTGATTATGTGTAGTAATATGATATAATAATAGTGTCATTTAAGTATTCATATCAAATAGTATCATATAAAGTAATATGATATATATAAGTATGAAATTATGAACGTGTACGTCTGGATATGCCGGTGATCGGACTTCAAGACGTGGGATTTTGGCAAGTAGAAATGTGCGTTTCAGTTGAATGATGAGCAACTGATTGTCCAAATTCAATGGATAGTATAGGATTATTGAGTAATTGTGATGACAAGTTTTTGTGGGGATTCTTGAAAAAGTAATGCAATTATATGTAGTAATATGATATAGTAATAGTATCATATAAGTATCATATCAAATAAAGTAATATGATGTAATGTGTATCATATAAAGTAATATGATATATATTCGTATGAAATTATGAACGTGTACGTCTGGATACGCTGATGATCGGACTTCAAAACGTGGAATCTTCGGCAAATATAAATATGCGTTTCGAATTAATGATGAGCAAATAAGTGTTTAAATAGGGTAATTAAGTAATGTGTTAAGGATATTTTGTAGGGTGTTCCTGTCAAAGTAAGGTGTATGAAATTATGAACGTGTACGTCTGGATATTCTTGTGATGGTCTTCATCTTCGGCAAGTACAAATGTACGTTTCAAATGAAAGATGAGCAACTGATTACCAAGATCCAATGTACGAAATTTGTTTGTTGAATAATTGTGACAAGCATTTTTCAGAGTGCATTCGTATCAAACGAAAGCGTATAAAATTATGAACCTGTAAACGTGCGTTTCAAACGATTCATAATTGTCAAACTTGAAAAACTTGAAAAGAAAAACTACTTTAAAATATGATTAAGATGAGGTTTCAAACATGTGATAAAAAAAACATAATATGTGGGTACCAAACTTTAACAAAATTCAATATTCAATAAATAATAATCGTGTACCTTTAAATATGATTGCGATGGGGCTTCGAAACATGTGATAAAAAAAATCAAACATGGGTCTACGAGAAACGTGCGTTTTCAACGAATAATGAACAGCTAATTCTCAAAATTCAATACGTGAAACCCGTTTATTAGATAATTATAATAGCCATTGTTGTGTAGACATTGCCTTCCTGTCAAATTAATGCTGCGGGATGATGAGTTCCGAATGAACGATGAGCAACTGATTATTAAAATGCAATATGTGGAATACGTTTGTTGAATAATTGTTCATGACTGTTTTTATATGGCGCCTTTATTTCAAATTAATGAGACGAGTATTTATTGCAATTGACTTATTGATTTTGGATGTGAATATATTGAATGCGTTATAAGAGTATACTATAAACGCGATTTATAATGGATGCGTTTTTTTCTCGAAGCTTCTATAAAGAGTGTCCGAAATATAATAGGCGGAAAATAAATAAGTTAACTTGTCATACTGTTAATAAAGAAACTTATTGCTGTAGGTTGATTGGTTATATTTATGACAACAGAGAATGTCCAATGTGTACTTAACGATAGGCCATATTATGTTAGAGGGTAGGTGTCAATTATTATTTAACACGTGCAAATAAAGACCAAATTATGTTTAATTAAAATAGAGTAAGTTAAAATAAACAGAACATTTAGTTAAAATAGCAAATAAATAAAAAAACATATTTAGTTATTTAGCAAAATATGTTCAATGCACTATCCACCGATAAAAAAAACGTGAAAGTATTTGAACAAAGTTATAATGATATACGAAGAGCCTTAGAATGAAAACGCATTATGCTGATAGAAAAATTGCACAACTTCGTAACTACTTTAACTGCACATTATTAGACACTTATAAACATAGTTCCGCGTGTGCAGAGAAATCGTAAATAATTTCCATCTCGCAACGTGTAGATACAGAAATGGTAAGCTTGCGGTTGAACATATAAGAATTGCATAATTACGTACTTAATCTGCAGATTATCGCGCGTTGGTCCCGAAGCATAATCAGATGTTGTCCGAAGTTCAGGCAGAATTTCTGACTCAATGATTAACAGCACAAAGACATGGCGTAAAATCAGTACAGATAGGCGTTCTCAGATTAAATTCCCACCCGCAGGAAGCTTCTTAATTAAGCGACATAATTTATGGGAACCCCACCGCGGTTGGAGGAGCTGTAAATAATTACCAACTGTCCTCGCCGCGACGACGGTAATGTATTTTTGACTAATACATGAACGACGTTAAATTTGGGACGCGAGAGTGCTTTGTCTTTGGTACGTTGAGTGTCGTGTTACGTAAATATGGATGACGGTTTATTGTACTTTTTGGTAACGTCGTAGACCGGGTCTTTCTATGAATATTTGAAGCGGGGAAACCGCGTAAGTGTATGTCAAATTTATATCGTACCGTATTACTGAAAAACATCCTAAGGCGTTTTATCTTTACTTTCATAAGGTTCATTTGAGTTTTTTCACTGAAAGGTGAATGGTGCATTTTGTTAATAACGTGGACACTGTCTTTTAATAAATATTCGAAGCGGAGAAACCGCGTGATGGTATGTCAAATTTATTTCGTATCGTACTACTGAAAAACATCGTAAGGCGCTTTACGTTTATTTTCATAAGGTTGATTTGATTTTTTTTAATTTGAAATATGGGCTGCTTGAAGATAGATGAAGGTGTATGGTACTTTTTGTTAATAACGTTGACCGTGTCTTTTAATAAATATTTGAGGCGGGGAAACCGCGTAATAGTATGTCAAATTTATTTCGTACCGTACTACTGAAAAATATCCTACGGCGCTTTATGTTTACGTTCATAAGGTTGATTTGATTTCTATTTACTAGAAGTATGGGATGCGTGAAGATGGATGACGGTATATGGTACATTTTGCTAATATCGTTGACCGTGTCTTTTGATAAATATTTAAAGCGGGGAAACCGCGTAATGGTATGTCAAATTTATTTCGTATCGTACTACTGAAAAACATCGTAAGGCGCTTGATATTTGTTTTCATAAGGTTGATTTGATTTTTTTAATTTGAAATATGGGCTGCGTGAAAATAGATGAAGGTGAATCGTACATTTTGTTAATAACATTGACTATCTCTCTTGATAAATATTTAAAGCTGGAAAACCGTAGTAAGTGTATGTCAAATTTATTTCGTATCATACTACTGAAAAACATCGTAAGGCGCTTTACGTTTATTTTCATAAGGTTGAATTGATTTTTTTTTTACTAGAAGTATGGAATGGGTGAAAATGGATAAATGTGTATGGTATTTTTTGTTAACAACTTTGATACTGTCTTTTAATAAATATTTGAAGCGGGGAAACCGCGTAATAGTATGTCAAATTTATTTCGTATCATACTACTGAAAAACATCGTAAGGCGCTTTACGTTTATTTTCATAAGGTTGATTTAATTTTTTTTTTTCTGAAAGTATCGGATGCGTGAAGATGGATGAAGGTGTATGGTACATTTTGTTAATAACGTTGACTGTATCTTTAAATAAATGTTTGAAGCGGAGAAACCGCGTAATGGGATGTCAAATTTATTTCGTACTACTGAAAAACGTCGTAAGGCGATTTATATTTGTTTTTATAAGGGTTATTTGAGTTTTTCCACTGAAAATATGGGATGCGTGAAAATGGATGAAGGTATATGGTATTTTTTGTTAACAACATTGACGGTGTGTTTTAATAAATATTTGAAGTGAAGAATCCGCGTAATAGTATGTCAAATTTATTTCGTGTCATACTACTGAAAAACATCGTAAGACGCTTTACGTTTATTTTCATAAGGTTGATTTTATTTTTTTTTTTTACTGGAAGTATGGGGTTCATGAAGATGGATGAAGGTATATGGTACATTTTGTTAATAACATTGACTGTGTCTTTCGATAAATATTTTAAGCGAGAAACCCGTGTATGTGTATGTCAAATTTATTTCGTATCGTGCTACTGAAAAATATCCTACGGCGCTTTATGTTTACTGTCATAAGGATGATTTGATTTTTTTTTACTAGAAGTATGGGATGCGTGAAGATGGATGACGGTGTATGGTACATTTTGCTAATATCGTTGACCGTGTCTTCTAATAAATATTTGAAGCGGGGAAACCGACTAATAGTATGTCAACTTTGTTCCAAACCGTACTACTGAAAAATATCCTACGGCGTTTTATCTTTATTTTCATAAGCTTCATTTGAGTTTTTTCACTGAAAGGCGTATGGTACATTTTGTTAGTAACGTTGACTGTATCTTTTGATAAATATTTAAAACGGAGAAGCCGCGTAATGGTATGTCAAGTTTATTTCGTATCATACTACTGAAGAACATCATAAAGCGCTTTACGTTTATTTTCATAAGGTAGATTTGATTTTTTTACTTGAAATATGGGGTTCGTGAAGATGGATGAAGGTGTATGGTACTTTTTGTTAATAACGTTGACCGTGTCTTTTGATAAATATTTAAAGCGGAAAAACCGCGTAATAGTATGTCAAATTTATTTCGTATTATACTACTGAAAAATATCGTAAGGCGCTTTACGTTTATTTTCATAAGGTTGATTTGATTTTTTTTTTTAACTAGAAGTATGGAATGCGTGAAGATGGATGAAGGTATATGGTATTTTTTGTTAACAACTTTGACTCTGTCTTTTAATAAATATTTGAAGCGGGGAAACCGCGTAATAGTATGTCAAATTTATTTCGTATCATACTACTGAAAAATATCGTAAGGCGCTTGATGTTTGTTTTCATAAGGTTGATTTGATTTTTTTTCACTTGAAATATGGGCTTCGTGAAGATGGATAGCGGTGTATGGTATTTTTTGTTTATAACGTTGATCGTGTCTTTCGATAAATATTTTAAGCGGGAAACCCGTGTAAGTGTATGTCAAATTTATTTTATACCGTACTACTGAAAAATATCCTACAGCGCTTTATGTTTACTTTTATAAGGTTGCTTTGATTTTTTTTTACTAGAAGTATGGGATGCGTGAAGATGGATGACGATATATGGTACATTTTGCTAATATCATTGACCGTGTTTCTTAACACGTTGACGGACAGTAGGAACAAGCGAAGTTCGAAAATTGACACTATATGTTTTTGTGATTTTTAGAATGTTAGAAGTATAGTTTTACTCTTTCTGCTTAAATAAACTTAATTTTGATTAATTTAGTACCTTTAATTAGGTTGCGGCTATAACAGCAAAAATTTAAAAACGTAAATGACAGGTTTAATGGTTCAAACAAGCAATTTTTGTATGCAACAAAGTATTTTTGGGAGTTTTACACGAAATGTTAGTTCTTAATCAAACAAAAATAAATAAATGACAAAAAAATTTATTATAATTTTATAATTATTATACATTATTTTCGGTATGCCATGTTTCAAAGCATGGTGCAGGACACAGTGCAGGTTTTGACATGCAATTCTTGCAGCAATATGATGTTTCCTTCCTTATTCCCTGTTTATAACATTGTTTACAACGCTGAAAATATGTTTTTCGCTGATAATTTTCAGGAGGTGAAATTTTCTCAGGAAAATGCTGTGTTCCATTGTTGTTGATTTCATTGGTTTGGATTTGTGTGTAAAATGAATAATAAACAAATACATACCAGTATAGTTATATAAATAATAATAAATATCGTTAAACGTATCAATAAGAACTATAAATTCAATAGAAAACACGATCGCTACTCCCTTCACAACCACGTGCATACTGAATCTGCAACTCGTATAACAGGTGAAATATGAACTTCAACCTAAAAAGATGTTTTCAAAACACGACACTATGCTTCTACGTATACGCCAGTAAGTGCACATTTGTGCTGCTATAGCCGTAGTGTCTAAAAACGACCGTTTCGTTTTGGACGGCTATAGCAGTCATGCCACATTGTGAACTTCGCTTTGACGGCTATAGCCGCAATTGTCCGTCAACGTGTTAATAAATATTTGAAGCGAAGAAAACGCGTAATGGTATGTCAACTTAGTTTCGTGCTGTACTACTGAAAAGTATGTTCCGTGAGGTTTGTTCTTACTTCGTAAGGTTTGTTCGACATTTTTTCCTGAAAGTATGAATCACATGCATACCAATGATAGTGCGTTGTACATTTTGGTACCTTCGTTGATCGTGCCATTCCATTAAATATTTGGAGCAAGAAAACCATCTAATCAGATTTCAACTTTATTTTTCGCTGTGCTACTGAAAAATCATCAGTGGTACTCTATTATTATTTTCATTAACTTCGTTTGACAGTTCTTACTGTAAGTATAAATTAAGTAAATATGGATCATGTTGTTCTGTATTTGTTGGTGTCATCCTTATCAATTATATGTCAACATTATCTTGCAGTGTACTACTGAAGAATATCTTCAATAGCGCTATTTTATTATTCTCTCAAACATCATTTGCTGTTCGTGAGTTTTAATAAATACGCAAAGCGAGGAAAGCACTGTTGCGTTCGTACCAAAACCTGCAGTTTGCAATACTTTCGAAAGCACAACCAAAAAACATCGGAAAATACCGATTATCAACGCAGCACCGAAACCTTCCACGTGGCAGTTTCATTTAACGTCAGCCCCGCGAATCGGCAGACCCCATAATTTGCGTCTACAACAACGTTATGACTGAGCTGCTAACGATGTCGGCATGAAAACGCAATTACTCATCGCGAAGCCTTCATATTCTGTGTAATCTCGAAATCATCAAGATCTCGGTAATCAAGACTCGGCTTCCGTCTCTAGAGAACGTGTGCCTTTACACAATAACGTTGTCACACGATAGATCGTGTAAATCAACTCCCTTTGACAAACACCCTCCCCCGCACATTACACATACACGCTTACGCTTACGTAACGTGTGCCGCACGTGTCATAAAGTCACTGCCACGGTGATTCTCTTCCTACTAAAAGCAATATGGCGGCTGCGTTTTTTTACAATCTTCTTCTTCACAGAAAATCGATTGTCTGTTACGCGTGTGCATACTTTATGCCATAAAGAGTTTATTTCAATGAAAGATAGGTTTGAAGAGAATTTTATTTCGAGGTCAGGGGTTAATACTTTTAGTGCCGAAACTAAACTAACTCTTGTGAAAAGTGCCAACAACGATATATCGTTGCGTATCCAATAGCGCCTTATTATTCGCATTGCGAGAGAACTCTATCTCAAAATAAATTTATAATACATTATAAATGGTCGAATTTTATTAGGAGAGAATTAAAAAAAGTAGTTTTTCGGTTTAACTTTATATTATATATAACAATAACTTGTTTCGGAAGAGATAATCCGTCCGGCGCTTACCATGTACCTTGGAGTTATTCTTTATTTTCGATATGCAATATTATTTATTTTTATTATAATAATTTATATAATAATAAATTTATAATAATAATATTAAAATTTATAATTAAATTTATAATAATAATAAATTTATCATAATAATATTATTTATTGTTTAACCTGTTGTTATTCCAAACGCTTTTAAGTGTTTTATTTGAAAATTACTTTAACTAAAGAATAAGGCAATTTAAATGAATAAATGAAGAAACAAATTCACTTAAATATCAGTTTTATTTACACTATTGTTTACAATATTATTACTCCCAACGCTTTTAAGTGTTTTATTTGAAATTTACTTTAACTAAAAAATAAGGCAGTTTAAATAAATAAAGGAAGAAACAAATTCACTTAAATACCAGTTTTATTTAGACTATTATCGTATTTTGCAATTTTCAAGCGTATGATATCTTTTGAAACAACTTCCAAGATGCAACCCTGATTTCCTTTCCTACGTTTCACAAAAATAGGTGCTTTCTCTTCTTCCTCCAGGTATTTTTCTATTTGAGCAAACTGCACAGTCTTTGTGTTTTCCTTCGGGATGTACAAAGATGAAATAAGGATTTCCATCTAAGCGATCGTGTTTATCATGTGTTCTGAGCCTCCCCAATTTCATATTTGGAGCACGACAATCACGAGTAAGCATCGACAAAATCTTTTCGCGAAATTTTTTGTTCCTTGGTTTTTTGTTTTTTCTTTGTATAAAATATACGCATTTACTATGGAGATTTTTAATTCCCAAAAGAAATATTTTTTCCACCACTTGAGTGCTCGACGTAAAAAACAATAAGATGTCGCGTATTTGTTCGCCATGTCGACACCACCCAGATTTTAATTATAATCTGTGAGCACATCCAGTTCTTTTATTTATCTTCGATTACCTGAATGTCTAGCCCTTCTAGTGACATTGCGAGATCGTCTATTTATTATTATTATAACGTCTATTTATTTGGACATGAAAAAATGTCGAATAGGACTCGACAAAGGAGTTCCTGAGATAAAAACTGATGTCGAGTCACACTCGACATAGGAATGCAAAAGGTTAAAACATGTGTCACAACTATATGTATTACTTTGGTATTGTCCCAACGATCTCTGAATAACAGTAGCAACTTCAACCCTTTGCACTCGGACATGTTTCTTCACGAAGTAGCGAATTGTGCAACATTTCGTTTAAAATGGTATAGTTTTGAAAAAAATACTCTGCTCAAATTATGCTCTGCATACAACTTTGCTGATACATTTACGTTGAAACAAAATTGAAACTGTATAGCCTATTCTTTTCGAATCCGTCATAGTTCATTCACCAATGTGCATTGCGGGTTTATTCAAACACATATCGCAGTGATAACTTGTTTATGATCTTTCACGTGCCATTCTTTCCTCCGAGCATATACAATGTTTATACAATAACTTGCAGTTTATCATTCAGCCTGTTGCAGGAATATATAGAAGGTTGTTCTTGCAGTCGCTAGAATTCTCCTCTCAGTTTATTGACCACGAATTTACTAAATATTAAATAGCACACAGATTATTAAGTCTATCTCATTGTCTTAACTTGTAACTCCCCGGAAAAATCTTAAGGAAACAAATATTTGAACAAACGTTTTCTGTATATACATGTTCCTAAGTAATAACACGAAACACTTCGTGTCCCCTCAGAGGGGACAGTCGAGTGCAAAGGGTTAATCAATGGTTGGTATTTTACACCTGTCCCGCGGAAGCTGCAATAAATGCTACGATTGTGTCTATCTGCATATTAAAGATGTAAATCGTGGAAAAAAAGCACACAGATGACACAGAGAAAGCACGAGGCATGTGAGTATGTGTAAACTCATGCATTTGTGCACAAGGGTATTTGCATATTCGTCTTAAGTACGTCCGCACGCCTACATATCTATTTTCAGAAGTGTACATACGCGGAAGATATACTTAGTCGCGGGCGCATAAGAAATATATCACCAGAAGCCGTGTTAGACGGATAGATACAGATATCTCTCCAGGGAAGGGAGCGTAAAACCACTTTACAGAAATTATTAGCAATTTCGTATTGCTCTTCCGCGAAAGTTTGCTGCTGATTTATGTGCCACGGCTCGCATGTAATGGAGATAAAGAGGGGGGGGGGGGGCCAACGGCAGGCATAAAGAGGGCGCGCGTCGGTGTGGGGGCGAGACGATGAGAGTTTTTACTCCGAAAGTATGAGCAGAGATAATAAAAGTGACCGTTTCGACGTGTTTTGTGCGCAGACGACGACAGCGGAAAGCATACTTTGGGATGTCGCAGAATAGGACGGATCGGAAAGTAAGTAGGTAATGCGGTCTCATTTTGGAATTATAGGAACTAATATAGGAAATATATAATATATAGGAATATAACAAATAATGTAGGAATATATTATCCCTATATTATTATATATATTCTTATATATTATATATTTCCTGTATTATTTCCTATATTTCAAAAATTAGACCGCACTACCTACTTACTTTCCGATCCTTTCCACTGTCGGCAGGTCGAAGTATGCTTTCCGCTTATATATTAGGTTTACCGGAAAGTTCTGTCCGGAAATGTTATCTCAAATTTCAACCCGTATGAAAATGTCCACTTGGAACATATATGGCTACCTTGGTTTACCATTAAATTTCTATATGCGCTCATCGAAATGTACTGCAAGAATAATTTCGTCATTTCAGTAGTATATATTGAAAATTGGTTATTACGTAAAAACTGCGAAATATGGTATCTTATGGGCATTTTCACTCTGAAGGAAATTACGTATTGCCCGTTGCTAAATTTAGAAGATTTTAATCGAATATGTGTAATATATTATGGATTAAGTTTATGTACTTAGTATTATGTATGTAAGTCCATTTAGAGTGAAAATTTCCATAAGATACTATATTTCGCAGTTTTTACGTACTAACCAATTTTCAATATATATTACTGAAATGACGAAATCACTGTTGCACTACATTTTGAAAAGACAGCAATGTAACAAAGGTAGCAATGTATGTTTCAAGTGAACACTTTCATATGTGTTTAAATTCGGGATAACATTTCCGGACTGAACTTTCCGGTGGACCTTATATAATGATATAGGAATAATTATTATATATATAATATAATTATAGAAATATAGAAAATATATAGAAATACTTATTATGTATATTCCTATATATAATAATATAGGAATACAATAAAAATATAGAAAAGTTGAAAATGTTAGATTTCATATGTTTATCTGTTTCGTTTGACACAATGGTATTCTTCCACTGAAATATTAACTGCTGTTGTTAGTATGTTTGAATATTATGCATGTAATATGTTTTAAAAATACTGAGGGGACATAGGGTATTTTTCGTGATTACATAACGACAGAATGGTTTACAATTGCTTTATTCTATTATAATAAATGTTGAGTTGATGTGTAAAACTATTATCATACTGCAGACCCCTAACAATTGCATTAAAAAAAATTATGTTCAAATTGTGGAAAAATGCGTTTGTAAAACTATTTTATTATATTATTTTATTTATTATTATTATTATTATTATTATTAGTAGTAGTAGTAGTAGTAGCAGTAGTAGTAACAGTATTATATATTATTATATTGTTATATTATTACAATATATATTATGTATATATATTATAATATAATATATTACTATTATATGTATACTACTTTATTGTGTTATTATAAGGAATATTCAGTTATTGTCTAAAAACACTGATATAATGCAAACCTCTAACAATCGCATTAAAAATGATGCTTGAACATTAAAAAAATGACGTTTGTGAAATTACATTGTTTTTACTATTAAAAATCTTCGGTTAACATCTAAAACTATTGTCATACCGCAAACCCTTAACAAATACATTAAAAAAAATGATGCTTAAAATGTGAAAAAAATGACTTTGTGAAAACTACAAATGTTCATTATATTATTTCACACCGCAAACCCCTATTATTATTAAAAAAAATTATCAAATTGTAAAAATGCGTAGTAAAACTAGTATTAGATATATATTATTATATATAGTAGTATATATTATTATATTGCTATATTACTATTGTATTATTATATTACTACTACATGTATACTACTTTATTGTATTATTATAACGAATGTTCAATTATTGTCTAATACCATTGATGTAATGTAAACCTCTAACAATCGCATTAAAAAGAATGATGTTTCAACATTGAAAAAATGACATTTGTGAAATGACATTAACAATAAAACAAATACAAAACTTATCAAACACATTAAAAAAAATAATACTTTCGTATTACAATAAAAAAAAAACTGATTCCTAAACATCAGAAAAGTAACTTTTGTAAAAGCACGTTATTCCACCATTACAAATGTTCAGCTAATCAGTAAAATTGTTGTACTGCGAACACCTAACAGTTCCATTGAAACACAGTGCTGCTGAAATATTGAGAAAGTGATATAACATGTTGAAAAGGGAGTGCCCACTCACTTCCCGACTCGCCCCACCGTGCGTGGGTGGAGGCAAGAAGGTGGGAGGAAAATCGCACGGGCGGAAGAAGCGGACGCGAAGGATTGCGCAGGATTGATCAGAGGGGCTGGCGGGACATTTATCTGCCTGCCGTCGACCCGCGATATTATCATATTTTTGCATAATGGAATCAAGCGACGCGTGCACACATGCGAACTGGCATCGGCGGCGTTACGTTTGGTAAATAACGAGCGACGTCGAAAAAGCGAGAGAAGCGACGTGGCGCGCGCGAAATTTCGATAGGACGCGGGCTATCGATCAACGCCGGCAAAAAGTCCCCCGGTCGCCGGTAATGAGCCGATTTTTATCGGGCCCCAACTTTTTTGCGGCTGATTAAAGGTAAACAGGCAGGCAGCCGCTCGCCAGGGAAGTGCTGTGCTGATTTTGTTGAAGAACTATTGTACGTTAAATTAATAATAATAACGGATGTGAGCACAAATGCGTTTAGTTCGAATCGTAGTTTTTGGAAGACTGACCTTTACTTAGCGCAATGTACTATAGAAGTACTACAGAAGATGATTGAATTGCGCAAAATGAAAATAATGCAAAGGTATCGGAAACAAAGAATTGAATCACTATTTAATATGAATTGCATATACAAAATTATAATTACTACCGATTGGATATTTTTTCAATTTTTCGTGACACCTTTTATGCCGGTGACCGATGACCACCATGGCAGTTAACATTTTGACTGCCGTGCGTATTTTACTATATTAAAAAACCAAAGTGATAAAGTACTACAGAATATGATTGAATTGCGCAAAATGAAAATAATGCGAAGGTATCGGACGCCAAAGAATTTAATCACTATTTCATATTAATTGCATTTATAAAACTATATTTTAATTGAATATATTTTTAGTTAAAAAAGTGGAAAGCAAGCATATTTAGGGGTAGGTAGCCGAATCGGTGGACGAGGTAACGGCAACAATCCTGACTTCAACCTTTTTTTACAAGTCACACAAGGCATTATCATTGAAAATATATCTACTACGGCTTCCTATTGTTTAATTTGAGTGTCATCGTTCCACAAAACTTCGCACTCCAGCCCACTTTGTGCAAATTTCACAGACGAAAATAAGAAAAGATGAACTAAGAAAATTGAATTCGAAAAACCTGTAAAATTCATAATTTGCAATAAAATTAGAACTTACTTCGGAAAATGTGTGAAATAATTAATTTGTGATTAAATTACGAAAATTTGTCAAATAAAATTGTTCGGAATTTGAAGAGCTCGGAAATCAAGATATACGTACGACATACAACTGTACAAAACACACGTCGCATCGCTTGTCAGTGGATTTTCTGAAACGGAACGTTACGGAGGGCCTGTTTTATCAGGAAAGCCGATGGAAGCTGGTAGATTTTCGGTCCAGACAAAATGTGACGGCGGAGCCTTCATTCGACAGATCGCTGATTTTAACAATCAATTGGTCGGCGGCGGAAGTTTTAGCATTGCATTGTCTGTCGATGCGCAACAGGTTTCGGAATGTTTGTATTCACTAAGTGACAGACAAACACTGTTAGATCGATCGACAGACGCGGGCGGTTTAAATTTAACTTTTCCGTTTTCGATATCCATCGATACTCGCGATGTCGGTTGTCGACTGGTTAGTCTGAGTGCCTTTCATTTTGGCCGTCAAATACTATGGTAACGCGTGCATTTTAAGAATTTGACTTTTTTTACGTTTTTAGTAGTACCTTGCTTTACTATGCTTTTAACGATGATTTTCATTTATGGCTCCGCGGCAAAGGACTTGTCATCGTATACTAATGCATCAGCTGCGCAAATCTTGTGCTATCAATGTTCTAGACAGATCTATTATCTAATTCATTTTTGTAGTATTGAAACATCATTTTAACTATGCCTATAACTAAACTTGATTAAGTACACGACACCGAATATATTCTGCGCTTTGATCAATTTCATATTAATGGCATCCACTTAGATATCTCATTTGTCAAAACAATTCGTCAAAATAAATGTCACATTGAAAAGCACGCGGATTCCATTTTTCTTCTGTCTTTTAATGCATTGAGATACTATCTTAAGATACTATAATATATGTCACTGAGATATTGAGATATTGATACCGAGATATTGCGATACTTTTTCTTCTTTTCTTTTTCCTGTTTTCTTTAAATGCTTTTTTACTACATTTTTGAGACACTACGAGACATTTAATTTTTGAGACACTGTCAAAATAAAAAGCACGTAGAGCCAAGTAGATAAAACAGTGAGTAATCAATGATTAAAAACGACAACAAATATATTCTTTTTTTTCATATCTTCTTTGAATACATAGAGATACTATCTTACGATACTAAATATTATTGAGATACTGATACTGAGATATTGAGATATTTGATACTAAGATATTGAGATACTAACTTAAAGACAATGTTTCATTTTTGGGACACTATGCATTTAAGGGTCAAATGTTGCACCAGCATAAAGACCTAAGTAGATGAAACGATGAGTAATCAATGATCAAAAACGACAACGAATATATTCTGTGCTTCTTTCAATTTTGCATTAATGGCATCCACTGAAATATCTAATTGTTAAAACAATTCGTCAATATAAATGTCCCATTGAAAAGCGCGCGGATTTACTTTCTCTTCTGTTTTTTCATGTTTTTTTCGAATGCATTGAGATACGCTCTTAAGATACTATACATTATTGAGATATTGAAATACTGATACTGAGATATTGAGATACTAACTTAAAAGCACTGTTTCATTTTTGAGAGACTATGCTTTTAAGGGTCAAATGTTGGACTAGCTCGGAGATGAAACTCGATGTAATGAAATCAGAGTAGATGAAACAGTGAGTAATCAATGATCAAAAACGACAACGAATATATTCTGTGCTTGTTTCAATTTCACATTAATAGCATCCACTTAGATATCTCTTTTGTCAAAACAATTCGTCAATCTAAATGTCAGATTGAAAAACACGCAAATTTACTTTTTCTTCTTTTTTTGTCATATTTTCTTTGAATGCATTGAGATACTATCTTAGCATACTATATATTACTGAAATACTGATACTGAAATATTGAGATATTTGATACTAAGGTATTGAGATACTAACTTAAAGACAATGTTTCATTTTTAAGACACGCATTGAAGGGTCGAATTGAAAAGAACGCGCATTTACTTTTTCTTCTTTTTTTTCATATTTTCTTTTAATGCATTGATATGCTATCTTAAGATACTATATATTATTCAGATATTGATATACTGATACTGAGATATTGAGATATTTGATACTAAGATATTGAGATACTAACTTAAAGACAGTGTTTCATTTTTGAGACACTATGCATTTAAGGGTCAAATTGAAAAGCACGCGGATTTACTTTTTCTTCTTCTTTTTCATATTTTCTTTGAATGCATTGAGATACTATCTTAAGATCCTATATATTATTGAGGTATTCAGATACTGATACTGAGATATTGAGATACTTAATACTAAGATATTGACATACTAACTTAAAGATAGTGTTTCATTTTGGGATCCTATGCAGTTAAGGGTCAAATTGAAAATCACGCAGATTTACTTTTTCCTCTTTTTTTCATATTTTCTTTAAATGCATTGAGATACTATCTTAGGATACTATATATTATTGAAGTACTGATACTGAGATATTTGATACTAAAATAATGAGTATTAACTTAAAGACAGCGTTTCATTTTTGAGACACTATGTATTTAAGTGTCAAATTGAAAAGCACGCGGATTTACTTTTTCTTATTTTTTTTTTCATATTTTCTTTGAGTGCATTGAGATACGCTCTTAAGGTACTACATATTATTGAGATATTGAGATACTCATACTGAGATATTGAGATATTTGATACTGTGATATTGAGATACTAACTTAAAGACAGAGTTTCATTTTGAGACACTATGCATTTAAGGTTCAAATGTTGCAGCAGCACGTAGACCCAAGTAGATGAAACGGTGAGTAATCAATGATCAAAAACGACAACGGGACATTGCCTTCTGTTTAATTTGCACTCGTTTTCCGCTCGGCGCTCGTAAGAAGAGCGCTTAGTATGGCGTATCACGCTTTATCTCGGCGAAAGGGTCGTCGCACGGCCGATTACCCTCGTTCGGTGGACGGGCCACCCCGGTTAATATCGCTACCCTTAATGACCGAGTCAACTATTATTGTTATTGTCACGGTTACGAGGCGTGCCGCGAGATTTGCGGCGGGAATACCTAACGACTGCGCGTGTTTGCATATTTTCAAGGAGTCCGTCGTCGAACGAGCGGAAGCAGCAAGAAAGGAGCATGGAAAAGTAGGAAACAATGCTTTCTGGATATTTGCAGACGAACTGCAGCTTTAATGCAGTTAATATACTAGTTGCTGGTATGTGTGCAGCTTGAAGCTCAATCGTTTTTAGCGTTATGTTACGGTGGATGTAGAGAAAAAATTCAAAAATTATTTACATTTATCTACAAATTATTATGGAGATATTGTTACAACAGTATTGTGTTTTTGTTGAACAGTTTTTCGCAGCTGATTTTACGGTGGAGGTGGAAGAAAAATTGAAAAATTTGGCAAAGATGTAGTGTACCTTTTAAATTTCATTATATATAATTGTAATAAATTGTCAACGGCACGTCTGCGTGTTTGAAGAATGTAGCAAAGATTTAGAACATTATTTACATTTCCCTACAAAAATGATGAAAATATTATTAAATTCTGAAAAGAAGGTTGAAGCTGAATATCCTATGACGTAACAGTAAAAAAAATGGGGATAGTGTTTTTACACGTCTATATGTTTGACGGCATAACAAAGGTTTAGTGTATCATTTACATTTATTTGAAAAGGGATGAAATTCATCGGCAAATTAACGAAAGAAGAAAGAAAGAAGCGTTAACTGTAAGAAATTTATGTTTTTTGACAATAACACCCGTTGGCTTAAAACGATTAACAAGTTGATCACACGTCTTGCATGCACATACTAAATATTTTTTGGTAATTACATTCAAAGTAAAAATGTCGTTCCTACGTTTCAACACATTTGTGTTTTCAACAGCTCTTCTGATAGCATAGTAAAACTGTGGTTTATCCCACGCATCCCTTGAAAAGGAAACGTAGAGATATCAATTAAATCGCTTAAATTCTCTTGAAAAAGACCCGAACGTACCAATGAAGTAAAACAGAAATTAGAAACTTTGACCCTACGGTTCGACACTCCTACGTGTCCTGACAGTGTAGTAAAGATTTAGTATGTCTCTTACGTTCCCTTGAATAGGTCACGAAAGTGTCGATAAAATAAAAGACAAATTAGAAACTTGGACCCTACGTTTCGATACCTCTGCGTGTCCTGTCAGTGTAAAAACATTTAATGTGTCATTTACATTCCTTTCAAAATGTCACGTCAAGGTAATAATGGAATGACTATATAGTGTATAAACTATATTTTATGTAGACTCCCAACACTTGAAGTTTATGGACACAATAAAACAACTGCTAAGTACGTTAACGCAAATGTCTGTTTATTTACTGAATAAAAAACGTCTTACTTAATAACTTTCGCTTTATTTTCATTATTCAAACATTTCTGAATACTACCGGCCGAAACGTTAGGTGAGGTCGAGATAATTTTCGATACTTCGGATTTTATTGATTAATGATGTAAGGTGCAACGAAGGTAAATGGTAATCAATCGGTAACGGTAATTAACTAATAATAATTCTTCATTTACGGCGAATTAAATAATGCAAGAAAATTATCTGAAAAAGGACATCTGCATTTATTTTATGCGTTGATAATTGTGGCTGCAATAGGTAAGAAATCCAAACGTAAGGCGCAACGAAGGTAAATGGTAAAAAATCGATGATGGTAATTAACTAATTGTAATTCTTCATTTACGGCAAATTAAATAATGCAAGAAAATTATCTGAAAAAGAACACCTGTATTTATTTCATGCGTTGATAATTGTGGCTGCAGTAGGTAAGAAATCCAAACGTAAGGCGCAACGAAAATAATCGGTAATTAATCGGTGATAGTAATTAACTAATTGTAATTCTTCATTTACGGCAAATTAAATAATGCAAGAAAATGATCTGAAAAAGAACACCTATATTTATTTCATGCGTTGATAATTGTAGCTGCAGCAGATAAGAAATCCAAACATAAGGCGCAACGAAGGTAAATGGTAATTAATCGGTGATGGTAATTAACTAATTGTAATTTTTCAGTTACAAATTAAATAATGCAAGAAAATTATGTGAAAATAAACATCTGTATTTATTTCATGCGTTGATAATTGTGGCTGCAGTAGGTAAGAAATCAAAATGTAAGGCGCAACGAAGGTAAATGGTAATTAATCGGTGATGGTAATTAACTAATTGTAATTCTTCATTTACGGCAAATTAAATAATGCAAGAAAATTATCTGAAATAGAATGGGGTATTTATTGAGGTATTTATTATAAACGATTGGGGTATATATGCGCTCATAGTCGACATCGCTAAATTTCGGCGGACGCATATATGCGCTCATAGTCGGCATCGGTAGATTTCGGCGGACGCATATATGCGCTCATAATCGACGTCGATAGATATCGGCGGACACATATATGCGCTCATAGTCGACATCGGCAAATTTAGGCGGACGCATATATGCGCTCATAGTCAACATAGGTAGATTTCGGCGGACGCATATATGCGCGTAGTCGACATCGGTAAATTTCGGCGGACGCATATATGCGCTCATAATCGACAACGGTAGATTTTAGCGGACGCATATATGCGCTCATAGTCGACATCGGTAAATTTCGGCGGACGCATATATGCGCTCATAGTCGACATCGGCAGTTTTCGGCGGACGCATATATGCGCTCATAGTCGACATCGGCAGATTTCGGCGGACGCATATATGCGCTTATATTCGACATGGATAGATTTCGGCGGACGCATATATGCGCTCATAGTTGTAATCGGTAGATTTTGGCGGACGCATATATGCGCTCATAGTCGACATTGATAGATTTCTACGGACGCATATATGCGCTCATAATCGACATCGGTAAATTTCAGCGGACGCATATATGCGTTTATAGTCGACATCGCTAAATTTCGGCGGACGCATATATGCGTCCATAGCAATCAAACGTTTAGACAAAGGTATGCGCAGGAACGTAGAAATAAGAAATTGCGAAGACAGCGGAGCAAAGGTGGCAAGTGGAAGAAGAAATATTATGAATGACGTAACGGACAGCGGCGGGAGAAAAAGGGCATAAGAAAAACAGACAGACATTACAAGAGGCGAGCGTAAACGAGCAGGAGCGACGGACTGTGAGAAGGCGTGCGGAAAGGAGAGGGTAAATAGCGGTCGATGGTAAACGGGGTGGCTTGTACGGGGTTGCAGCTGGCGCGCAGTGAAAATTAAGCGTTTAAAAGCGCAACGAGAGGTGGAAAAATAGAGGCCGACGACGCGTCTTAACCGAAATGCTAATGTTAATTAAAGGCCCCCGTTGAAGTTGATGTCGCCGGCGATTTTATCGTGCGCAGTTCCACCGTCTGTCGACTTTGCGTCCGACGGCTTTAGAATCTGAACAGCGGAGGAAAGAAAGGCAAAGACGACGTTAGGGATGAACGAACGTTTTTGCAGCGTCTAAGACATATCTGTCCCGGGACTATTTTCATTTTATTAATTTGGGCCTGCTTGGATGTTCGTGCCTGAAGATAAGTGACTTCAATTTCGTTTCGGTGTTAAATAAATGCGGTCCATCGACCAATAATCACATTTGTTAAAAAGTTGACTGCCGTGTGTAATTTACTATGTTAAAATCGCAACGTGATGAAGTACTATTGAATATGATTGAATTGTGCAAATTAAAATAATGCAAAGGTATCAGAGACGAAAGAATTGAATTATTATTTAATATTAATTGCATTTACAAAATTATAAATGCGATCGGTTGGGTATTTTTTTAATTTTTCGTGAGAGCTTTTGTGCCGTTAACATATTGACTGCCATGCGTATTTTACTATGTTAAAACGGCAACGTGATAAAATACCATAGAATACGATTGAATTGTGAAAATTAAAATAATGGAAAGGTATCGGAGACGAAAGAATTGAATCACTATTTAATATTAATATAATTTGCTACCGATTGTAATTAATTAAAAATGCTACTGATTGCAAAAATGTCTAATTAAATACAATTATAAATGCTACCGATAATAGTTATCTGACCACCAATTTATTCGGTGAACATCTGTTCAGTTGTTTTACGCACATTAACCAGTATCAAACAAATGCAGCCCATTAAATATCAATCATACTTATTAATAGTTGTGCAACCATTAATTTAGCAGCGCAAAATAATGCAAAGGTATCGGAGACGAAAGAATTGAATCACTATTTAATATTAATATAATTTGCTACCGATTGTAATTAATTAAAAATCCTACTGATTGTAAAAAATGTCTAATTAAATACAATTATAAATGCTACCGATAATAGTTATCTGACCACCAATTTATTCGGTGAACATCTGTTCAGTTGTTTTACGCACATTAACCACTATCAAACAAATGCAGCCCATTAAATATCAATCATACTTATGAATAGTTGTGCAACCATTAATTTAGCAGCGCAAAATAATGCAAAGGTATCGGAGACGAAAGAATTGAATCACTATTTAATATTAATATAATTTGCTACCGATTGTAATTAATTAAAAATGCTACTGATTGCAAAAATGTCTAATTAAATACAATTATAAATGCTACCGATAATAGTTATCTGACCACCAATTTATTCGGTGAACATCTGTTCAGTTGTTTTACGCACATTAACCACTATCAAACAAATGCAGCCCATTAAATATCAATCATACTTATTAATAGTTGTGCAACCATTAATTTAGCAGCGCAAAATAATGCAAAGGTATCGGAGACGAAAGAATTGAATCACTATTTAATATTAATATAATTTGCTACCGATTGTAATTAATTAAAAATGCTACTGATTGTAAAAAATTCCTAATTAAATACAATTATAAATGCTACCGATAATAGTTATCTGACCACCAATTTATTCGGTGAACATCTGTTCAGTTGTTTTACGCACATTAACTACTATCAAACAAATGCAGCCCATTAAATATCAATCATACTTATTAATAGTTGTGCAACCATTAATTTAGCAGCGCAAAATAATGCAAAGGTATCGGGGACGAAAGAATTGAATCACTATTTAATATTAATATAATTTGCTACCGATTGTAATTAATTAAAAATGCTACTGATTGCAAAAATGTCTAATTAAACACAATTATAAATGCTACCGATAATAGTTATCTGACCACCAATTTATTCGGTGAACAATTGTTCAGTTGTTTTACGCACATTAACCACTATCAAACAAACGCAGCCCATTAAATATCAATCATACCTATGAATAGTTGTGCAACCATTAATTTAGCAGCGCAAACGTTCTGCTCAGCCAACAACAGTACTAACAAACTTCATTGGTTCAATGTGTTGCTCACCGAAACTGTCAAAGATATGCGTCATTAACGTGAACGACCGCGAATGTAATTTATTACAGCGAAACGCTCGGTCACGAAAGAATTCGCGGATGAAGATAAAACAAACGTAATTGGCATTGATGCCATCTGCGCACGTAATTACGTGTTTGTGCGCATAGGCACGTAGTAACAGGGACGACGCATTACGAAAACTATTGCGTTGCCATGCGTTCGTCGCAAATTACCGTGGTAAGTGACGTGATTAGGGACGAATTGATGACGAGGAACTTGTAATGGTGTATTAAAGTGACGTGACGATACAGTGATTCCGACAATATTTGAGCAGAAGCTGCTTGTCGGGCTTCGATTGCAAATGACACGCTGAGTGACTGTGATACTATGACGGTATCGGACAAATGACTGGGCAGAATATGTGCGTGCATGTGTCTGCAGCAGAATGCAAGAGTGAGCACGTCGGCGCGTGTCGTGTAATCAAGATTTGTCAATTCAGTTCGTTGACGTTCTAAATCAGTTCTGCTATATTCGAATTGTACTGCACTAAGTATGTCCTGTATATACGTGATGAATTTCTAATATAATCATTAAGTCCGCTTCGAATGTATTCTCTTGTAATTACTCGTATAAACGTCGAATCTCATGAACAGCACATTTGCTTCTATCTTTCGTAAGCAAAATTCTAGCATTAAAATGATTGTAGGTGGTTAACCGTTGGGGCTACTTATAGATTCTGACATTGCGATCTATCTGCAGTGTTTCACCGCAGATCCAGGCGATCACTTGTTATAGAAATTAATTCATCAGCTGAGCATGTGTAGAATTCAGAGATATCGCGCGGAACAGCATGGTAGGGCACGTTTAGAAGTTAGTTTGCGGGTGGGTGCGTATTAGCAATCTGGAGTAATAATATAGGATGTGATATA
The DNA here is from genome assembly GCA_033815515.1 of Cryptocheilus praepositus. NCBI lineage: Eukaryota > Metazoa > Arthropoda > Insecta > Hymenoptera > Pompilidae > Cryptocheilus > Cryptocheilus praepositus. Next base: position 3,010,805 of record JAWWQZ010000215.1, on the reverse strand, counting down.
TATGCATGTGTATATAAACATGCAGAGGTCGTACGATAAGCGCCGTTCGATATTACCAATGAACGACAGGTGATTGAATTGAAATGTTATAACACTTTTATTATAATTTTACATATTAAATGTTTCGTATTATGGTAATGCAGAAAAAATATTTTGATATAACCACTGAAGAATAGGATGCAGAACAAAAAATGGATAACGCTTTTATCATCATTTCTTATAGTAAAATATTATAACTGTAATATAAACTTCTTCGTTTTAGCATCATGAAAATACAGAATCATAATTCCGTATGTACTGAAAGACCGTACCAAACTCATCTTACGTGATTATTACTGTGTATATCTGTATATATGTGTTTTCAACTAAAATCCAATATTTTTGTTTCGGTATCATAAAAGTATAGAAAAAAGAAGTTCAGAATATGCCTTCGAACGATCCTAAAGACAATTCAAAGTCGCGCAAATAGAAAATTTTTATACACTTTTGGTAATGGTTCTTTAATATATCACACGTATGCATTAATAATACTTTATACATATGTGTACATTCGCCAAGTATCGTCATCGTCTACATACGTCTACGATGCCATAACTTCGTAGAACACATTTTCAACCCAAATCGCATTTATACTACTGCACACGCCTTCAAACGGTCCTAAAGATAATTTAAAGTCGTGCAAATTCAAAACTTTCATACACTTTTGGTAATGCTTCATTAATACACATATATTATGCATATGCATCAATAGTACTTCATACATACATTCGCCCAGTATCGCCATCGTCTATATACGCCCACGATCCTATAACTTCGTCGAACACATTTTCTATCGAAACCGTATTTATATTAACGCATCCGCCTTCAAATGGTTCTAGAGACAATTCCAAGTTGGGCAAATAGAAACCTTTCGTACACTTTTGGTAATGAGTCCTTAACATATCAATACGTATGCATTAATAATACCTCATATATACATTCGACAAGCATCGTCATCATCTACAAATCGCAGTTACACTACTATACTTTTGGTAATGCATCCGTAATATATCACACGTATAAATAAATATATAATACATTATTTATACTTTCACCACGTATCGCCATCGTCTACATACGCCCACGATCCCATGACTTCGTTTACCACAACCGCAGTTATGCTACTAGACTTTTGGTAATGTCTCCTTAACACGTTGACTGCCGTGCGTATTTTGTGGTATTAGAACGGTGATGCTATAAAATACTACAGCGTTTGACTGAATTATGCAAAATGTACATAATGTACAGTTATTGAAGACCAAAGGATCGCATCACTATTCTAACAATAACTGCATTTATAAAATAATTATTGCTCCCCATTGCGAATATTGTCGATCTTCAGTAAAATCAGGTGACCATCACGGCAATCAAAGTGTTAATATATCACACATATGCATCTATAATACGTTATAAGTACATTCTCCAAGTATCGCCATCATCTACATACGCCGACGATCCCATGACTTCATCGATCACATTTTCTACCCAAATCACAATTATACTACTACACTTTTGGTAATGCGTCCTTAACACTTTGACCGATGCCCGACGCAAGAGATTTTACTGAAGATCCAAAATATTCACAATGGGTAGCAATTATTATTTTATAAATGCAGTAGTTGTTAGAATTAGTGACACGATCCTTTGGCCTCCAATACTTGCACATTATTTACATTTTTCATAATTCAGTCAAACGCTGCAATATTTCATAGCATCGCCATTCTAATATAGTAAAATATGCTTGGCAGTCAACGTGTTAATATATCACACGTATGCATCAATAATACCTCATGCGTACATTCTCAAAGTATCGCTTTCATCTACATACCCTCACGACCAATGACTTCGTCGAACACATCGTCTACCCAAACCGCGTTTATACTACTACACTTTTGATAATACGTCCTTAATACTTTGACTGCCGTGATGGTCATCGGTGACCGACGCAAGAGATTTAACTGAAGATCCAAAATATTAGCAATGGGTAGCAATTATTATTTTATAAATGCAGTAGTTGTTAGAATAGTGACGCAATCGTTTGGTCTCCAATATCTGAATATTATTTACATTTTGCATAACTCAGTCAATCGCCGCAATATTTCATAGCATCGCCGTTTAAATATGGTAAAATACGCTTGACAGTAAACGTGTTAATATATCACACGTATACATCAATAATACTTCATGTGTATGTAGGAATTTAATACGTGAGACTAGATAGTATAATGTTTATAGACAATAACAACACGATTAAAACACTTTCGTCTTTGTAATCTTTCGTCGTTTTGTCGTTCCGCCTTTACGCCGTTTTGTCTTTACGTCTTATCGTCTTTACGTCTTGTCGTCAAGTCCCTACTAAGCAACAAAAACAACACGATTCAACAAACTCGTAAGCTACGATACATCAATATAATAATTGAGGATCATAGGTGACCTTTCCTCGCCAACTAGAGGACCCTGTATTTGAGATACCACACGTACATTCTCCAAATATCGTCATCATCTACATACCCCCACAACCCATGACTTCGTTGACCCCATCTTCTACCCAAACTGCATTTATACCCCCGCACACGCAACACGTCCCTGACAACTGGTAAGCCTCGAACCCCTGACTTTCATTTTTCACCCATCCCCGGATGATCCCACATAGCCCCGCATCGCATCCTGCCACGTCTTGTCAAACGTTATTCCGCGCGGCGCGTGTCCCGTTGACAAATTTCGCGCCGCCGACAATTAGGCGCCGCGGACAAAAGGCACATTATTGGCTTTGCTCCGGGCCGAACAAAAAGGACCCGGCTCCAGTCGTGGCACCTTTCACGCGCGCCCTCAATTGCGCCGTACATTCTGGCGGCCGCGTGTCATTCCGGGACGTGTCATATGCCAGGGGTAATTTCGCCGCGGATAATCCGGGTTACTGTCTCGTAACGTCAAGAGCGACGCCACGGTTTGATCGCCGCCCCGGGCCGGACCTGTTACGACATAAGTGTTCATAATCGGAGACGATCGCGCGGATTTTCGCCACCCAGCACGTGCGAGTGCAAATTAACCCTTTGCGGACGAGAGGCGGCCGAGAGTCGCCACGGCGTTTCGCGCAGCAGAACGATTGGCGAGTGAGAAGCTGCAATGTTTATGTTGGATTTCGTTACCTCTAACTGATAGAGAGGCAGTATTATATCAGTTACTTTTTAGCCAATGAATTACATAAATTGAAATGTCATTTGACTGGGACAATACTAATAGAAAAGAATTGCCAGATGCATTAAAAACACGATTACTTCCAAAAGGAAAATCAATGGTAGTCTATCAGAGAAACAATAATGTAATTTTGGCGTGGAAAGATAAGAAGATCGTCACGCTGTTGACAAATTATTACAATGCAGAAATGAGTAGTGTTGAACGAGTACTCCGGCATGGTGTTCAAAGTGTGATTAGAAAACCCAATGCTATCACGAATTATACCAAATTCATGGGCGGCGGTAATTTTTGCAAGATTATATTTTTGAAAGGTGGAAAATAGAGAAACTATTAAAATATAACGTTTTTTTATTTAAGAAAATTTGTATATAAGATAATTTTATTGTACCCTGTAAGACACTCGATAGATATGCGAAAATAGCAAAGGATTAATCCTTTGACTGCTATGGACGCATATATGCGTCCGTGGAAATCTATCGGTGTCGACTATAGACGCATACACGTACATGCATTTCCCAATTGTTTCGATTTCTTACTTTGCAGCCACAATTCTTTTATTGCAGCCACAATTATCAATGTACGAAATGAAAACAGATGCGTCCTTTATCAAATAATTTTCGTGCATTATTTAACCCCTTGCCGTACCATTTTACTTGAAAGAATTTGGGCTCAACCGATGGAAAAAAATGTTCACGAAAAGAACCGTCTTGGCAGATACGTATTGTCGGAACTTGAAACACTGAAATCTTGAACTTGAAACTTGAACTTGCGACTGCCTATCAAATAGTTGTGCGCTTATGTACTACATGCAAACTTTTAAAAAATAATTTGAATCAGGAACTTTGAAAAAACAATTTTATTTATTTTCTATTTTTTTTGTATGTTTCTGATACCGAATGAAAATTTTTATGAGGAGTCAGAATTGTGATAGTCATGTTTGACAGGAAATTACGACAACGAGCCTGACTCGTAATATTCACGTATGGTTCGAAATTCTCGTCACGAGTTAGACACGTTAAAGCACGGCAAGGGGTTAATTTAGCGTATTAGACATTCAGAAACACTGTTTTCGTTATGAGCTATCTATATATTCAGAGTTTCATTAAAATCAGTTAACGCTTGTCGTGCCGTATATATTAGGATCCGGGAAACTGAATTTGTGTTCACGAGCGAGTTATTAAGTGTCTGTAAATTCTTATCATAATAATTGCAAGTATAATCCAAACCATAAATTTTCCTATTCTTATTTTACCCTATTTTTTGTAATGTGTTACGATGTTACGGTAATATGACAGCGATTTAGAAATTTCTAAAGATTCACGAACAATCTTTAGCCATGAATAAACATATTCTACCATTTTCAAGTTGTAATATGACGTATTTCTTACCAAACATCCAAAAGAGGCATCTGTTTATGGGCTGCCAATCATTTATCCGCCCCTTAATATACCTTACTGCCCACAGTATTTATTGAACGGGAGCCTGTGGTTTGCCCAGGCACCCGCGCCTGCCATCGTGTTTGCTTCGAATTCAATTAAACCCAGATTAATCCCAAACGGGTTGTCGGGTTGGAAGGAGAGATGATACAGAGGAATTGGGTCAAGAGAAGGGGTCAAATTGGAAAGGTGCGAAGACGGGAGAAAGCGAAGGTTGTCTCGAAGGGGGACGCTTGGAAGCTGGGAAAGAGTGAATTAGGAAAAGACAAAGAAAAGTACAAGAAAGGAAGTGCATAGCCTCACTATGAATGCTATTAAATAGATGTACGGTAGTTTGATTCCAGCAATCAGCCCTATTACGCAATTTTGTATTATTATAGACATCATTGTCAGTTAGTGTAAATGATTGGATTATGTTTTTGTAAAGTATATTTGCTGAAAGTATAAGTAATTCTATCAGTTCCCCACAGAAATTTGTCAAAAAAACAAATTAGTGTTGAAGCACAGAATCGACTATCTCCTGTTTTATGAGCAGGACCCCGCAGGAAAACACCAAAAATCCGCGTAAAACAAAGTTTACTCGTATTTAACAATAATATAAAATGGTGATATATTAATTTTTATTTTACATACACGTTGCACCTATGAAAATACGTTAAACGTCATATTAACCGTTCAAAAAAGTATCTCACGCCAAACTTCGCGAACTTAATGTTTGCAATGCATATTAATCAACAACCCACCCTATAATTTCTCGACATAAAATTGTGAAAACCCGTCACCCCCCAAAACCAAATCGCAACGTAATATAAAATGATGATATGTTAATTTTTATTTTACATATACGTCGCAATTATAAACATACATTAAAACTTAAAAAAAACATTATTAAAACGCTATAATTTTCGACAGAAATTTGTGAAAAAATATTAGCCCGCAAAACACTCCCTTACGTCACAGTCCCAACGATCCACTGCAGCACAAAATAAACTATCACCCGCTTTATGAACAGAACTCCGCCACAAAACACTAAAAATCAGCGTAAAACAAAGTTTACCCGTATTTAACAATCGCAACGTAGTATAAAATGATGATATATTAATTTTTATTTTACATATACGTTGCAACTATGAAAATACGTTAAACGTCATATTAATCATTAAAAAGAAGCATCTCACGCCAAACTTCGCGAACTTAATGTTTGCAATGCATTAAATCTACAATCCACCCTATAATTTTCCGACAAAAAATGGTGAAAAACCGTCATCCTTCAAAATCAAATCGCAACGTAATATAAAATGATGATATATTCACTTTTATTTTACATATACGTTGCAACTGTGAAAATACGTTAAACGTCATATTAACCGTTACAAAAAAACATCTCACGCCAAACTTCGCGAACTTAATGTTCGCAATGCATATTAATCTACAATCCACCCTATAATTTCCCGACAGAAAATTGTGAAAAACCGTCATCCTCCAAAATCAAATCGCAACGTAATATAAAATGATGATATATTCATTTTTATTTTACATATACGTTGCGTAAAACAAAACGTCATATCCGTTAAAAAAAAATTTAACAATCAATGCATAAATCTACAATATAAAATGATGATATATTAATCAAATCGCAACGTAATATAAAATGATGATATATTCATTTTTATTTTACATATACGTTGCAACTGTGAAAATACGTTAAACGTCATATTAACCGTTAAAAAAAAATCTCACGCCAAACTTCGCGAACGTAATGTTCGCAATGCATATTAATCTACAATCCATCCTATAATTTCCCGATAGAAAATTGTGAGAACCCGTCATCCCCCAAAATCAAATCGCAACGTAATATAAAATGATGATATATTAATTTTTATTTTACATACACGACGCAACTCTAAAAACACATTAAAACCGTTAAAAAATACATTATAAAAACCCTATAATTTTCCGACAGAAATTCGTGAAAAAACGCCATCCCCCAAAAAACTCCACTGCAGCACAGAATGAACTATCCCCCGTCGCAGAGCAGGAGAAGCCCAGCTCTAATAAATCCGCGCAGTAAGTGTAACGGAAAATAAATCTGAAATTGGAAAAGTTACGAAGCGCGCAAGTACGGGGCGAGACAAAGTCTGCAATTGAGGGAGACGTAGGGACTAGCGGCGGGCGCGAGAGTAATTTTCTACGAGGCGCCTTAGATTCGTGGCGAACACTTGAGCGCGGGTCAGCCTGCTTACGTAGTGGATTTACTTAAAGGTCAGAATTGTTTGCTCAGCGTTTCGAAAACGCGGCGGGGGTGTGGCAGAATTCGCAGGAGCGAGACGGAGCACGGTAGGACGAACGATATCGAGAAAAGGAGGGTCCTACCGAATGATATCGTTAAATTTAAGGTCCTCACGCTCCGCGCTGGTGCCGTTTAGAATTTGCGGATCATCCCCTATCGAGGCTCAAGAGGGTCGCGCGTCCAATTTGTAATCGGAGCCATTGAATAAATCGCACCCGCGCAATTTGCATGGCACCGACGCGATCGCCGTTATCTCACGGCTTTTGATAATCGACGATGTTCATAAATTGCGCCGTAAGTGGACAAACTAGCGAGCGGAAGCGTGCTAAGTGAAAGAGAAGTTGGCGGGAAAGTGGATTTGTAGGATGGGGTGCGTCTGGTGTACTAGTATATCGGTGGCTTGGGGTGCATGCTGATTTTGTGGGAATCGAAATGTTGAGTACGATGGAAAACTACTTATTTTTCGTTAGATATTTTTTCTGTGACGGTTAAATGTTAATGGAGAATATAATTACATATTATATATATAATATGTAATCATATATAAATTTATAATACGTGTGTATATGTGTAAGTAGTCTCTTTGTGACTAAGAGAAATAATTATTTAACAATATAAATGATTAAGAATAAAGATAAATTGTATGTAAAAGTAATTTGCCTTGTACTCGTTCTAGCGTTAAACCTCAACTGGACTAAACTGCCGAGCATCTCTTCGATCGTTTATTCTGTTTTCTTCTCTATGCCAATAGATACATTCTAGAATGTTCTCATTATCACCTTTATATATATGCATATGTATATAATGCTACAATTTAATTAAGTGGCGTACGTGAGATGTCTTCTGTCCATGTAAAAGACGTATACTGACGGTTTGAAATACTTTGTACGAATTAAATTTTGTATGAATTAAAAATATATATGTTTTTGTGTGCAACGAAAAAAATACCCACTTTTAATATAGCCCTTTTTTCCCGTAATGGTGCGATGTCAAATTAAGATGGGGTACATGCTGATTTTGTAGGAATCGAAATGTTGGGTACGATGGAAAACTACTTATTTTTCATTAAATATTTTTCTTATGACAGTTTATTTCATAATATGTAATATCATACATATATATAATATGTAATTATAAATCCACGTATAATATGTATATGTATATATATATATATATATGTATATATATATATATACATATATACGTTATACACGTTATATAATGCTAGAATTTAATTAAGTCGTGTACGTAAGATGTATTCTGTGCATCTAAAAGAAGTATACTAACGGTTTGAAATATTTACTATTTTTGTATGAATTATAAATACATGTATTTTTATGTGCAACGAAAAAACATGCCTGCTTTTTATTTAGTCCTCTTTTCCCGTAATGGTGCGATGTCAAGTTAAGATGGGATACATGCTGATTTTGTAGGAATCGAAATGTTGGGTACGATGGAAAACTACTTATTTTTCATTAAATATTTTTCCTATGACAGTTTATTTCATAATATATAATATTATACATATATATATAATATGTAATCATAAATAAATGCATAATATGTATGTATATATACATATATACGTTATATAATGCTGGAATTTAATTAAGTCGCGTACGTGAGATGTCTTCTGTGCATCTAAAAGACGTATACTGACGGTTTGAAATACTTACTAATTTCTATGAATTAAAAATACATGTGTTTTTGTGTGCAACAAAAAAAAATACCTACTTCCAATTTAGTTCTCTTTCCCCGTAATGATGCGATGTCAAATTAAAATGTAATGTTTGAAAAATTAATTTAATATTTGTGTACAATATAATGTAATACAGAAATTTTGTTGAATTCGATATGCGAAAAAATAATTGTATTTAATTTAGTATTTTTCCTCATGATGACTCGATGTTATTGGGATTATATTCAAATATTGGGTTTGTATGATGTGCGCATGTATATGTATTCAATCTAATGTCCAAATTTTGTTCACTCCTGTACCTGTGAATCGATGAACCAAAACAATTTTTTTTTTAAATAAGCATAACTGTTAAAACACGCATATGTACACGCACATCTAAGTGCGTACACGAAAAATTTGTCGATGCCACAGAAAATAATTGTTACCCGTAAACATTATCTCTGAATATTAAAAACCCCCAGTAGAGTATCCATATAACAACCAGAGCGCAACCGCATTAAAAGTAAGTTCTTAATCAAATTTATCCGCGGGCCGCTAATGGATATATTACGCAAAAAAGAGCCGCCCGAACAGCATCAGCGACGCCGACACATTGCATTACACCGACGCGCATTACAGAAATTTCGCCCGGCCCGCGACCGTCCAATTTCTCCGTCGAAATTCCGCAACAATCCGCACCTCGCAACTTTCTCCAATTTTCATCCGGGCGAAATTTCGCAACAATCTCGGGGCAACAACTTCCGGCGAAATTTAAATCATCTCACGTCATTTACGTCTTACGTTAAGCGTCGAGTTCGCGCGAAGACGAACATCGCTAGTTAGGTATTAAATCGGTCGGGTTTCGGTATTAAATCGGCGCAGAGCGTCGGCACACACTCCGACGGGGAACAAGGTTCCGCACTTTAACCCTAGGAACAAGCTTCGCGCAGGCATTCAGTCGAAGAAGCTCGCGTTTAAGTTCCTTCAAACGCCAGAGCGTCGCTTTCTTGATGTTCTTTTCATAAAAGTTGTCCTGCGAGAAATAAGTGGGAGCGCGCAAAATTGCGTAGCCGATTCTATGCGGATGAATGTCTTTTAACCCTTTTAGTGCCGGACAACGATATATCGTCGTTCGCAACACTTGCGAAAAGTGCCAACAACGATATATCGTTGCGCATCCAATGGTTTACTATTTGCATTTCGAGAGAACTCTATCTCAAAATAAATTTATAATACGTTATAAATGGTCTGATTTTATTAGGTGAGATTTAAAAAAAAATAGTGTTTCGGTTTAACTTTATATTACCTATAACAATTACTTGTTTGGGAAGAGATAATCCGTCCGGCGCCTATTATATATTTTGTTACAAAATATTTTGGAAATGCAAAGTATAGACTTTGTCATAAATGGTCTCTATAAAGTTATGATGAAAATATGAGTTTTCGAATGTGGTAATACGTTTTGAAAGAGAGAACTCAATTTTTATTTTCTTTATGATCACTTATACCTTTGTTATTTATATAATTTTCAATAAATATAGAAAAATTAGTGACATCGTTTTATTCTTTATTTCGTCCTTAATACGCTGTTTTTTAAATTATATAAATATTGTTTTTTGTTTCGTGTTTATGAACCTTCTTCCAAACCGTAGTAAAATTGTGAAATTCGGCCGGTTATGTTCGCATAGGCATCTCTTTCGCGCGGCACTAAAAGGGTTAATCCTTCGACTGCTGAATACTTCTGGCCAGAGCGCTAGCTGAGGACGAAACACTTTTCACTAGTGTGAACCCTAGTGATCGATTATTTAAGGCGCAACTAAGTTTTAATGATAATTCTGCTTTTACGCGAAATTAAAAAATTGTCCAAAATACATCGAAAACTATCGCAATCACCGAACACCTGTCCATTCCTAGAAACATACACACAGGATTATTTTCTCTTACCGGTCCATTGAAAATTCAATAAACCCACGTCTCTATCTACAGAACTAATATCGCGGATATAAACTACTATAGGAACTATAAAACGCGGATAAATGTCTTTTAATCCTTTGACTGCTGAATACTTCTGGCCGAAGCGCTTACTGAGGACGAGATACTTTTCGATAGTTTGAACTCTATCAATTGAGTATGTAAAGCGCAACAGAGTTCTCATGGTAATTCTTCATTTACGGCAAATAAATAATGCAAGAAAATTATTTGATAAAGAATGTATCTGTATTCATCTCATACATTTATAATTGTGACTACAGTAGGTAAGAAATCGAAACGACTGGGGACGCATTTATGCGCCCATAATCGAAACCGATAGATTTCGGCGGACGCATATATGCGTCCATAGCACTTAAAGGGTTAAAAGGGGAGGCTCGAAGTGCGTAAAATGTCGCGTCGCAATTCACGGTAAATTAAATGTTGCGTTGCAAAAAGTGCAGTTACATTGAAAATATGACATTTTATTTGATGAACCGTAGAAGTACGTTGCATGCAAATTAAATATTTCGCGAAAAAGAGAGATTAAAGATGTCCGAAAAATTGTACACAATTATGCATCAAATTGAATTTTATGTTACAGGAAAATTGAAATGTATATTAAAAATTACGTTCGGAAAATAACGTTACACTCTTTGCGCGAAGATTGAAGGACTTTAAGCGTGTGACAAATGACATTTTTACATAAAATTCAGTTTCCTGGAATAAAAAATATACAGTTACGCTTGAAAATCACATGTTAAAATAAAATACGTTTTATACATAAGAATGAAGAGATTCTAAGAAAGAAATTCTTGCTTCTTTTTCTTATAAGACATTTAACATGAAATATGATTTATTGTGATATGTCATGCACTACGTATAATATTATGTATTTGATATAAAACCACAAAGAGATGATAAACGTGATAAAACCGGGTTCTAAATTTACAGAATTTTTGCAAATTTTAGGGTAGTATTTCAATCGAAAATTAAGTATCTACACAACACTTTTTGCTATCGTAATTAAATTAAAGATATCCGAAGAATCGTACACAATTATGCATCAAATTGAATTTTATGTTACAGAAAAATTGAAATACATATTAAAAATTACGTTCGGAAACTGACGTCACACTTTTTGCCCGAAGAGTGAAGGATTTTAAGCGTGTGACAAATCACATTTTTACATCAAATTCAGTTTCCTGCAGCAAAAAAATATACAGTTACGCTTGAAAATCACACATATAAAATAAAATGCTATTTATACATAAGAATAAAGGGATTTTAAGAGAGAACTTCCAGTCTTGTCTTTCTTATAAGACATTTAACATAAAATGTGATTTATTATAAATAATACACAAATAGGTGATAAGTCGGATAAAGCTGAGTTCTAAATTTACAGAATTTGCAAATCTTTGGGTAGTATTTCAATAAAAAATTATGTATCTATAACACACTTTATTCTATCTTAATAAATGTCCATTTAATCCGCAAACCCCTAACAGCCCCCAACTATATTTCTCAAAACTCCCGTTCGATTGAAAGCCGCGTTTCATTTACAGACATAAAAAATGTCTCGAGCCAACGAAATCTCGCGCGACAAAACGACACGAGCTTTATCCTTTTTATCCGCTTTATCCGGCATGACGTCACGTCGGGTGTTATGAGAGAAAGGGAGCCAAGGGTGTAGACTAACTGTAATAGCAACAGTCAGGGATAGTTTCTCTTGGGACGAACCGTAAGGTCGCATGACGCACGCTGTGAATTTTGCACAGCTGTGCCCTAAATTCTTCGCGCCGACGTGTACATGACGCCCCTTACTTCGACGTCGCATTTTTATCAACGCACGGCCTGCATAATTCGACGCCGAGCGCAGGACACGTCGTTTCACCTTCAATGACCAGCTCCCGAGAGAAACGCCGGTCAAACGACGTTATTCCCGTATCAGCGGATGTCTGGAAATATTTAATATTCCGCGTCTCGACTGCGTAGGCGGCTGATTGAAAAACCGCGTGCGCTAGGTATATAAAGTCTGAATAATTCGATGATTAAAAAAAAACATAATAATTTGATGAATACAGCTGATTGGAAAGTAACCGTGATATGTTTCGGTCAGGAATGATATCGACTCGTATTTATAAATAGCGTCAATAATTTCATGCAACAATAGTATGGATTAGCAACTACTATAACATATGATGTTCACAAGTTTAATCGCTCTTCATTTAAACCTTTGTGTATTTGTTTCCTTTATGATTTCTTTCTAATTCGGTAAGAACTAAAACATATTTACTTCAAGTTTAATATTATATAACGCATTTTTCATAATGTAACTAAAAAATATTGTAGTCCGGCTCATAATATTGTAGTATATAAAAAGTATCAAAATACGCGATTGTCGAAACGGTAAATCAGAAAAAATTAAAATGTTTGTGTATTTGTCATTCAATGCGAGTGAAACATAGACATCTTCCTGTCAGTCTATCGACTTCTTTCTAATAAGGTAAACTCTAAAATATTATATTTGTTCCAAGTTTAACCTCATATAATGCTATTTTCCATAATGTAGTTAATTACTATTCTATTCCCGTTCATAATATTGTAGTATGCGAAAAGGACCAAAATACGCGATAGTCAGGAAAAATTAAAATCTTTATGTATTTGTTATTCAATGTGGGTTAAACATAGACATCTTTTTATCAATCTATCGATTTCTTTCTAATAAGGCAATCTCTAAAATATCATATTTATTTCAAGTTTAACCTTATTATAATGTTATTTTCCATAATGTAGTTAATAACTATTGTATTCGGGTTTGTAATATTGTGATATGTGAAAAGGACCAAAATATGTAATTGTCGAAACGGTAAATCAGAAAAAATTAAAGTCTTTGTGTATTTGTCATTCAATGCGAGTGAAACATATGTCTCTTTCTATCAGTCTATCGATTTCTTTCTAATTAGGTAAGAACTAAAACATTATATTTAATTCAAGTTTAATATTATATAACGTATTTTAGGTAATGTATATAATAACTATTGTATTCCGGTTCGTAATTTTGTAGTATATGAAAAGGACCAAAATACGCGATTGTCGAAACGGTAAATGAGAACAAATTAAAGTCTTTGCGTATTTGTTATTAAATGTCAGTGAAACATAGACATCTTCCTATCAGTCTATCGACTTCTTTCTAATTAAGTAAGCCCTAAAAAAATTATATTTATTTCAAGTTTAACCTTATATGATGCATTTTCCATAATATAATTAATAACTGTTCTACATTTCATTTAATTTCGAGTATGTGAAAAATCTTCTCCAAATGGTAGCTCTTCGTTTCTTTGAACAAGGATGTAAATTGTCAGGGGTTTCAACTGCATTAGTAGTTTTCATATAAGCTATCAAATTTCGATATTGTTTCATAATACATAAGTAAATAAAGTTTTATCCAAAAGTATAATTTTCATTGACTTGCAGGAGTATCGAATTTTTGTGTCGATATTAAATTTGATTTTTGTTTTAGAGTTTTAGTATATATGTAGATATTCCGTAGTTATATATATATATACGGTATGTAAAAAGGACCAAAATATACGATGATCGAAACGGTAAATTAAAAGAAATTCACTCCCTTCTACGTAGCCCCACCATCGTTGTCTGCACACTCAAATCTGATTAATAATAACCGTGGCGCGGCCGCGTGTCACAGTTTGCATATTGATTTTGCGCAGCGACTACGCATGCAACGCTGAAAAGCGTGTAGGGTTTGTTGGCGTGCACCTTTTCGTGTGGGTGTTGTTTAGTTAGTTGTCACACGCAATCTCTTACATTTCATTTCAGACTTTCGACTGTCTGCAAAATTCTTCTCTAAATGGTAGCTCTTCCATTCTTTGAAGAAGGATGTAAATTGTCAGAGGTTTGCACTGCATCATTAGTTTTCATATAAGCAATCAAATTTCGACATTATTTCATAACACATAAATAAATAAAATTTTATGCAAAAAATGTAAATTTAATAGGCTTGTAGGAGTATCGAATCTTTGTGTCGGTATTTAATTTGATTTTTGTTTTAGAGTTTTAGTATATATACTGTAGATACTCATAGTTACATACTATATATACGAGAAATATAAAAGAATCGGACGCAGCGTCGCAGGACAATTATTTTTCACTCAAAAATATCTCCAAAATACCACTATTGTCCTTGTGTCATAAAATAGTCCATCTCTCATATCTACAAGTATCATCAACGGTTCCTGTCCTTTCCATTCGTCCCAGCCTTGAACATACCCAAAGTACTGCCACTTATACATATATACCTTCTTCCGGAAAAATGGAAATTCCAACGATTCTAACTGGTGGGACAAATAATCTGTTACTTGCACAAACTAAATTGTCACAAGATAAAAAACGGATTATAAGTTAAAATACTATACAATAATACCAGCACGCACTCACACATTCATATTTTAGATTTCACATTATAGATTTATACGCAGGGAACGCGTGTTGTTCCGGAACGTATCGAGTTCACAAACAAGTTTTCATTTCAACAGTTATTTTGCTTATACAAATTAATTTTTTAACAAGATCATTTCCAAAATCCAATTAATTAATTTGAATTGAATGAACTTTGTTATATACCCAACATGCATTCCAAATTGCAATATCCATTATAACCCAGAGTCATATATACCATACGTAACCGGTCGTATCCTAGGAACGAATAATAAGCCAACATTTGATCTGATCTGTCGATGCCCGATATATTGTTATTATAATCTGCAACTGTAGAACGTTTATTTACTAAATTTCCATTTTTAGACTTTACTTCTTTGAATGATGCATTATGTTTCGTAGATATTGTCAAGTATTTTCAAGATATTGTCCATGCGTAGGCATGGATTTAGAATGCTACTATTTTCACTGAGGATTCACTGCTTCTTACTAGCTTCAAAATATAACAATCTCCAGACCAACAACAACCCAAATCTATTTTATTGTTCTGTAGTCCAATAAATCTATGTCTGCAAAAAATCATGCAGCATGTAATCATAAACTCAAACGTTGCATATATGCGACGCTGGTAGCGAATGAGTTAATACTATAATAATATTGTATAGATATATATTATATTATAAAATACTAATATAATAATATATAATAAATAATTTTTACTGTTATATACTATTTAATTCTTGCTTATTTGTTATTCATTATTTCAGTTGGCGCAACGTATAGCAAATTATTTTGCATTTCTTAGTGATGCATTTAACACATTGATTGGTAGATGTTACTATGCAAACTGATAAAATTACTGCTAAAGATGATTCATTTTAGGTTCGAAACATCTGCTTTCTTTATGCATTACTTCGCAAAAATATCGTCAAGTGACCGAAGCATATCACCAATAACGGAATACAACCGTGTAATAAGTCTAATATAAATTCCAAGAACTGAAACGTCGCATTTCCTATTTCGTCGTTTCGTCTTTATTTTGTATACATGCGAAAATAACACGATTCAACAAACTTGTCAGCTATGATACATCAATATGATGATTGAGGATCATAGAACGAGTTAAAAAAATCACCTCAAAACCCTTTCATCAAAGGCACCGTAACTTGTCCAGCAAACCATCGCAACAATTTGACCTCCCACGCAAGTGTCGATGCGAGAGGCAATGTTCGATGGGACGCATATTATTAATTCTTGCGCCCGACTGATGCGACGTGATCATTATTTGCCGGCGACAGCTGTTACTGAATTTCTTCGACGTTTTAACCCAGGTCATAGAGCTACATATTGCCCGGTCGTATGCCAGGAACGAATAGAATTTGCCCACCCCTTTCTGTCCTCGCCCTCCTGGCGTGGCCCTGCATCGCGCCCGGTTCAATTCAGATAGCCTTTCCACTCGGCATATTAAATTTATGGTATGCACACCACACATAACTCAGCCTCGGCCATGCATGAGGGTCGTCGGAGATGAGAGGTGCGAGGGGCTTCGGGTTGGATGTGGGAAGGGGTGCAAAGGGTGCACAGGGCACGTCGTGCTTGCTTTACTCTTTCACCTCATATACGTATGCATATATGTAGAGGGTGCTCTAGGATTCGGATGAGAATCGGCCTGATGCCACATTAAGCAGTCTGGTTTGCGGTCGAACAAAACAGCCTTTCGAGAAGTTGACGAGAAAACGCTTCGTTGACGCAGAGAGGGTGGTTATTTTATTTTTATATTGCATATAGGTACATATGGTGAATGCAGGATCCGGTTTGCACTGAATACAAATTTAATTGAAAAACATTTGATCAATGTAGAAAGGGGGAAGAGATGCACTGGTTTCGAGAAGTTGACGAGAAAATGCTTCATTGACGCAGAGAGGGTGGAGTTATTTTATTTTTACGTTGCATATAGGTATATGTTCAATGCAGGATCCGGTTTGTACTGAACAGAAATATGACATTCCTGCAAATTTAATTGAAAAATATTTGATCAATGCAGAAAGAGGAAGAGAGGTACACTCGTTTCACGCTTTCACTTCATACACTTTATATGTATGCATATATGTAGAGGGTGCTCTGGGATTCGGATGAGAATCGGCCTGATGCTATATTAAGCAGTCTGGTTTGCGGTCGAACAAAACAGCCTTTCGAGAAGTTGACGAGAAAATGCTTCGTTGACGCAGAGGAGATGGAGAGTGTGGAGTTATTTTATTTTTACATTGCATATAGGTGTATG
The DNA here is from genome assembly GCA_033815515.1 of Cryptocheilus praepositus. NCBI lineage: Eukaryota > Metazoa > Arthropoda > Insecta > Hymenoptera > Pompilidae > Cryptocheilus > Cryptocheilus praepositus. The sequence continues at coordinate 2,993,457 of JAWWQZ010000215.1, read as the reverse complement.
TTGAATGTAGGATCCGGTTTGCACTGAATACAAATATGACATTGGTGCAAATTTAAGTGAAAAATATTTGATTAGTGTAGAAAGGGGTAGAGAGGTGCACTCGTTTCGAGAGGTTGACGAGAAAATACTTTACTGACGCAGAGAGGGTGGAGTTCTTTTATTTTTATATTGCATGTATGTAGGATTTAAACACGTGAAACTAGAGAGTATAATATTTATAAACAGTAACAACGCAATCAAGATACTTTTGATTTATTTCCTAATCTTTTGCTGTTTCGTCTTTACGTCGTTTCATCTTTACGTTTCGTCGTCAACTGAATACTAAGCAACCAAAATAACACAATTCAACAAACTCGTCACCATCAATATAACAATTGAGAATTATAGGGGAGCTTTCCTCGCCAATTAGAGGACCCTGCATTTGAGATCCTATATATAGGTATACGTTGAATGCAGGATTCGGTTTGCACTGAACAGAAATATGACATTCCTACAAATTTAATTGAAAAATATTTGATCAATGCAGAAAGAGGTAGAGAGGTACACTCGTTTCACGCTTTCACTTCATTCACTTTATATGTATGCATATATGTAGAGGGTGTTCTGGTATTAGGATGAGAATCAGCCTGATGCCACATTAAGCAGTCTGGTTTGCGATCGAACAAAACAGGCTTTTGAGAAGTTGACAAGAAAATGCTTCGTTGACGCAGAAAGGGTAGAGAGTGTGGAGTTATTTTATTTTTACATTACATATAGGTGAATGCAGGATCCCGTTTGCACTGAATACAAATATGACATTCCTGCAAATTTAATTGAAAAATATTTGATCAATGTAGAAAGGGGTAGAGAGGTGCACTCGTTTCGAGAAGTTGACGAGAAAATGCTTCATTGACGCAGAGGGGGTGGAGTTATTTTATTTTTACATTGCATATAGATATATGTTGAATGCAGCATCCGGTTTGCACTGAACAGAAATATGACATTCCTGCAAATTTAAGTGAAAAATATTTGATTAATGTAGAAAGGGGTAGAGAGGTGCACTCGTTTCGAGAAGTTGACGAGAAAATGCTTCATTGACGCAGAGAGGGTGTAGTTATTTTATTTTTACATTGCATATTGGTATATGTTGAATGCAGGATCCGGTTTGCACTGAATACAAATATGACATTCCTGCAAATTTAATTGAAAAATATTTGATCAATGTAGAAAGGGGTAGAGAAGTACACTTGTTTCACGCTTTCACTTTATACACTTTATATGTATGCATATATGTAGAGAGTGTTCTGGGATTCGGACGAGAATCTGCCTGATGCCACATTAAGTGGTCTGAAGATTATCTACCAACTTCTATATACATATGTTTATTCATATTCACGTGATATCATACTAAAACCATTATTGTGGGTGTTTAAGGAAGGACGAAATTTAACACGAAAAAAACATTCTATTATATATATTGAATTGTAATTTTAGGGAATTTTTTTTTTATTAATTCTAAAAAACTATTTCAGAATTTTTGTGAGTTTCTTTCTATCGCCGCACTGAGGTAACATGCTACCGAGGTCGGTGCAAAAAAAAAATGAACATGGTCGTTTGCCAGTACATCTTGTCTTACAGAAGTTTATAACAAAATTTACGCATGTAATATTATACTTTCTTTCAAATTCTACGTCCGAAGCATGATCATAACAGTATTGTCAACTTAACATAATAAAGAACTGTCTTACAAAGAAAAAAGTCGAAAGCATGCAGCAAGTAAAAAATATCAGGTTCATACGCTGCAAGAAGATATAAAAACGGGCTACACGCAGATCGCCTACGTAACTTCATTTTTGTTCGCATAAAAATCCCACTTTCTGCGCAGTCGAAAGGTGTGCAACACATTGTACGTGTCCATTTTATCCCTTTCTATCCGAAATTCCATTATTTTCGCGTCCACTTTCTCTTTTTCTGCATCTTCCGTTCCCGGTGCGTGCCACGCTCGCCCGACTGAAAGAAATTCCGTGATTTTTCCGACGAATTAAGAACGATTTATTCGCTCACCGGGGCGGAAGCATTGTGAAAGAAAATGGAATTGAGTAGGTCTGACTAGGCGATTGGAACGGTGTGAAATTTTAAATTGGTCAATCGTATATTGGAAAATGACTCTGTTCAACCTACCCGCTCCCGTGATTGCATTCAGTATGCATATGATGTTCGGCGGATTTTGCAATGCCAATTTCATTGTATTTTTCTTATTCAAAAATTACCTCCTCGGTTCTACGAGTTTTAATCGTATTCCGTATATTACGCTTGGTCTCGACGCAAAAATGTGGGTCGCGCTACTTTGTGAGTACAAACGAAATAACGTGGGGAGAATGAAGGGCATGTAAAAACTTAATGTCCGATTTGAATTAATATCTGAGTATTTCACTGAATATAAATATTCTGATAAAGCATTACGAGCTCTGGTGAGAATTGACATTTCTGGTATGTCGCAATATTTTTTTACAGACAAATATGAATATTTTTATTGTTATAGGAAAGCCTTAGTTCGAATTTCTGATATTAATTTTTTTGGAATTACGAACGTGTTCTATATATATTATAATATGTACGCATGCTTAACGTGCTTTAATTTACATTACAATTAATTCAAAAAATATTAACTTTATATCCAATGAAATATTATACAAAGATGCAGTGAATCAAATTTTGCTTTTGTATTATCTGCATGTGCGTACCGTATTTCAAAAGAAATACCGTTCAGCGTAGACATTCTATTCCTTTCACAAGGGCACAAATCTACTGCCCAAACGTCAGCTTATAGTTTCAAATACATTATTCACCAGCTACGCCACATATTGTAATATTACATTGAACTTAATATTAATGTTTGTAATTGTAATATTATTATTATTGGAATTATAATATTATTGCAGTCACAATAAAATAACGTATCACGCTGCTATTATTACGTAACAAATCTGAAACGGAAACACACGTATTCGAAACGTGGGCAACAAATAATTTGTCAATCGACGAATAGCAAATATCTGAACTTAAACAAAAAAAAAACACTTTTTTTTACATTCACACGAAATTACCCTAGACCCAAAAAAGAAACTGACCAGTTTCAAAGCCCGCAGTTTTTCAGCAACATCCTAATAAACAAACTCCAACCATGCGACGGCTTTGAAGAATCTGCGAAACTGCCGAAGTTTAAAATAAATGAAAGGAGGCTTTATCAGAATTGCGAAGATCGGCTCACGGTGCCATTTCTGAAGCATTCCGAGACGTTCTCAGGTCGGCTCGAAGCCGGCTTTAACCCTTCTCGCTCGCTCAGCCTCTTATCCTCTCACCCTCGGCGTTATTGTCTTTGGCTAACTGCTCGTCAGCCTTCCGACGACCCTCAGCATCGGCGAATACTGGGAGCGCGCCTAATCGCCTTTGACGGAAACACGAGCCATCGACCGATCCATAAACTGGAAGACTATGATTGCCCTCTTCTCGCGACGATGCGAAAGGGTGCTTTATAGAGCTATTGCGTAGGCAAGATAGAATGCGCTGCGAAGGATTAAAATTGTTCGGGGCGGAATCAGGATTTTCGGGTGTGTGGACGAAGCGGGTCATGGTAAATGCGATGACGAAGTAACTGAAAGGGTTATTACGAAATTATACCATATGCTGGATAATCTCGAAAAACGAAGTAACTGTAAGATGTGTAATCGGTGAAGTTGCGGAAAGTATTGAAATTGGACGCATCACAAAAGTTTGAAATGCATCACGAAAGTACGGTTCGAATAAATTGTTGACATGGTTACGTTTACTTCGCCTGTGGTTTAGGAAGTACAGAATATAAGATACAGAAATTATACCATATGAGTAAGTGTAAGACGTGTAATCGGTGAAATTGCGAAAAGTATTGAAATTGGACGCATTGCAAAATGTCGAAATGCATCACGAAGTACGGTTTCAATGAATTGTTGACATTGTTACGTTTACTTCGCCTGTGGTTTAGGAAGTACAGAATATAAAATACAGAAATTATACCATATGAGTAACTGTAAGACGTGTAATGGGTGAAATTGCGAAAAGTATTGAAATTGGACCCATCACAAAAGTTTGAAATGCATCACGAAAGTACGGTTCGAATGAATTGTTGACATCGATATGTTTACTTCGCCTATGGTTTAGGAAGTACAGAATACGAAACAAATTGAAAGAATAGTTACGAAACCTTACCGGCAGATTATGGTGAAATTTTCTGTATTTTCCAAAATATACCGTTGATATCGTTATACTCATTATATTTTGCGTTTTAGTTATGGTGGAAAGCAATGCGAAGGACACAAATGATTAAAAAAATTTCATACATTAAGTTACGATTCCTAGGATATTCTTATTAATCCTGGTTTAGGAAGTACAGAATATGGTAGGAAGTATTAATTATTCTGAAGTAAGATTAAATTTTTCGAGTGAGTCTGTGGAGGAAATAGGGTGACGGTAGGAAATGCAATGTATCGAAGTAATTGAAAGAATTGTTACGAAATCAGACCAGTAGATTATGGTGAATTTCTTTCTATTTTCCAAAATATACCGTTGATATCGTTATACTCGTTATATTTTGCATTTTAGTTATGGTGGAAAGCGATGCGAAGGACACAAATGATTAAAAAACATTTCATACATTAAGTTACGATTTCTAGGGTATTCTTATTAATCCTGGTTTAGGAAGTACAGAATATGGTAGGAAGGATTAATTATTCTCGAGTAAGATTAGATTTTCGGGTGAGTCTGTGGAGGAAACGCTGTGACGGTAGGAAATGCAATGTATCGAAGTAACTTAAAGAATTGTTACGAAATCATACCAGTAGATTATGGTGAAATTTTCTCTATTTTTAAAAATGTACCGTTGATATCGTTATACTTGTTATATTTTGGATTTTAGTTATGGTGGAAAGCAACGCAAACGACACAAATGATTAAAAAACATTTTGTACGATAAGTTACGATTTTTAGGGTATTCTTATTAATCCTAAAAAATTACTTATGAATTCTCGTGACTTTATTTCTCCAGTTATAATGAGATTACATGCTGTCGAGGTCGATGGGAGAAAAAATAAGTTACGTTATGACATCCACAAGGTAAATGTTTATTTAAAAGTATCAAATTTGCACGAATTACAATCATAAACACCCCCGCCATTTTAAATATTTCCACGAGCATTTTACGCACTGGATAGGTCATAATATTAGTTTTATTCTATATTATTATTATATATATTATATTATATATAAGATTTATTTATTATTTAATATTATATATTATTATATTATTTTCATATATAATTTCAACTTTGGCCCTATATCCAATGCGGAAGTCCACGTCCGAAGAAAGAGAAGGTGTGATTGCGCTAGGCTAAAAATGTCCCGTCTCCTGTCTTTTTCTTCCATTACCATGTAATGCTCCCGTGGGTAGTCTCGCTGACCCAGATTGTGGTATAAGGCACAAACAAGGTAGGTGGGAAAACTCGAGAGACGGTCGTAATGTAAATTGCGCGTCGACCAGTGGCTCTCGTTAAATTCGTCGTTAAGTGTATTCGTTACACGCTCATTCAAGTCCCTACAAGCTCCGTTACGAAATGAATTGCACCGAATCAATGTCCGCGTTAACTGAGAATCACTCCGTAATTTGTGTCAGCACCCTCATTAGGGGACGAACTGAAAAATTGCCGGCGGAAAATGACGCGTGCATAGGTTAGACGCGTACTACGTGGATCGTAATTATTATTATTGTCTACTTTGCGCTGCCGAGTATGCAGCCTGCGTTGATGGTATGCGCTGCTTGGAATTGGATTACGCGCGACGGTAATATGTTCGAAGAAATTTAAGGTTTCGGCTTTCGAGTATTTCAGGCGGTAGACGCCGATAATTGATCGGACGACGAAGAAAATGTCTAGAATATTAATGTGACAATAATATTTGATTGCTTTCATTTCATTTTGTAGTATACGGGTTTTAGTAATAGGATTGTAATATTTGAATATTGGTAATGGAGTAATAGTATTTGGTCGCTACCATTTCAGAGGATTGCGTTGTACTTAGAATTCAACACGTAAATTATGTCGATAATTGATCGAAAGCAACGACGACGAAGGAAATTCTAGAATTTTAATGCGTGTGATAATAATATTTGATTGCTTTCATTTCATTTTGTGGTATACGGGTTTTACTAATAGAATGCTAATATTAGAATATTAGTAAAGAAGTAGTAGTATTTGGTCGCTAGCATTTCAAAGGATTTCGTTGTACTTAGAACTCAACCCGCAAATTATGTGGATAATTGATCGAAAGCAATGATGACGAAGGAAATGTCTAGAATATTAATGCGTGCGACAATAATATTTGATGGCTTTCTTTTCATTTTGTGGTATTCGGGTTTTAGTAATAGAATGGTAATATTTGAATATTGGTAATGGAGTAATAGTATTTGGTCGCTAGCATTTCAGAGGATTTCGTTGTACTTAGAACTCAACACGTAAATTATGTCGATAATTTAACGAAAGCAACGACGACGGAGGAAATATCTAGAATATTAATGCGTGTGACAATAATATTTGATTGCTTTTATTTCATTTTGTGATATTCGGGTTTTAGTAATAGAATTGTAATATTTGAATATTGGTAATGGAGTAATAGTATTTGGTCGCTAGCATTTCAGAGGATTTCGTTGTATTTAGAAGTCAACACGTAAATTATGTCGATAATTGATCGAAAGAAACGATGATGAAAGAAATGTCTAGAATATTAATGCGTGTGACAATAATATTTGATTGCTTTCATTTAATTTTGTGGTATTCGGGTTTTAGTAATAGAATGGTAATATTTGAATATTAGTAATCGGAGTAATAGTATTTGGTCGCTAGCATTTCAGAGGATTTCGTTATACTTAGAAGTCAACACGCAAATGATGTCGACAATTTGTCAAAAATAACGAAGGAAATAATTAATCAGCTGCCGACAGTATTACTCAGGACAATGGCACGTTTAAACAACTTAATTCCCATCATATCATTCGTTTTCGCTATTTTCAGGAATTGCCGCTGAAGTGATAACATCAATGATATATCAGACGCAGACAACAGCCACCAGGATTAGATTCGCTGCCAGAATAACCCATTTTAATATATTATTGTGATTTATTTCCACTGCTACGACTATTAGCGCTGTTTCCAGAAAATGCAACTGAAGTGATAATATCAATGATAGATCAGACGCCGACAGAAGCGTCCAGAATTAGATTCGCTGTGAGAATGACCCGTTTTAATACATTATTATAATTTGTTGGCACCGCTACGTCTGTTAGCGCTGTTTCCAGAATTTGCTACGCAAGTGATAACATCGATGATTAATCAGCCGCCGACATAAACGTCTACAATTAACTTTGCTGTGACAACGACACGTTAGAATAAATATTTAGTATTTATTTCCACCCGTCCGTTTGTCAGTGCACTTCTGAAAATTTGAAACACAAGTGATAATATAGATAATTTATCAGCCATCGACATAAACATCTACCATTAGCTTTGCTACGGCAACGTTACGTCCAAATTTAATATTTCTAACTTATGTTCACCACTAATTCACCACATTATAAATGTTGATACTTTATTTCCACCTTGTCATTTATCAGCGAACTTCTCAGACTTTGAAGCGCAAGTGATAATATCGATAATTTATCAGCCATCGACATAATAATCTACAATTAACTTTTCTACGGCAACACATGTTAAAATTTCATATTTGTAACTTATGTCCACCACTCATCAGCCACCGATAGTAACAATTAAAATTAGATTTTACACGAAAATGGCACATTCATGCAAATGTTCATATATCAGAATTTATCAGTCATCTCAAACTTTGAAGCGACAGTGATAATATCAAATTTATCAGATCGACATAATAATTTTAGCTTTTCTACGGCAACAGATGTTAAAATTTCATATTTATATAAATGTTCATCGGGACCCTTTTCATTTCCATCTTCGCCAACATCAGCGCACTTCATCAGACTTTGGAGCGCAACTAAAATATTCTACAGATAATTTATCAGACCCGAATTTTTTTCGAAAAATGATTTTTTATCTAAAATTAGCTTTACATGTGAAAGCAACAATATACTTTTCACAGAAATATATATTTATTTATTTATAATTCGTAAATGTACATTTTAATGGACATATGGGCCTTACGCAAAATTTGTAACATTAAGGAGATCCTGAGAAATATGTGTATAAAAAAATAAAATTCGTATTCGCAAAAATAATATAAATAAAAAAAATATAAAAAGTATTATGTACATTACAATGTGCACAGCGTCCGAAGGGGTTAAAGAAATACAATTTCCCAGACCCAACCCAAAAGCTCCATAATTGCATTTCTCCGCGACAACACATTTAAACAAATTCTGATCATCTCCCACGATCCCTCGGTTCGTCAGTGCACTTCTCAAAATTTGAAACAAAAGTAATATTATCGATAATTTATCAACTATCGACATAAGCATCTACCATTAGCTTTGCTACGGCAACGACATATTAAAATTAAATATTTCTAACTTATGTCCATCGCTGTTCATCGGAGCCCTTTTCAGAATTTTAAAACTAGATTCTACAGGACGTCACGTTAAACAAATACAATTCCCCAGACTTAATCCATGGTCCATAATTGCATTTCTCCGCGACAACAACACATTAAAACAAATTCAGATCATCTCCCACTGTTCGTCAGCAACCTTTCCAGCGTTCTGAGCGACATCAATAACTAATCAGCCGCCTACAGTAACATCGCAAATTAGTTTCGCCGCGACAACGACACGTTAGAATAAATGTTTAGCATTTATTTCCACCCGTCTGTTCGTCAGTGCGCTTCTCAAATTTTGAAACAAAAGTGATGACATCGATAATTTATAAACTATCGACATAAGCATCTACCATTAGCTTTGCTACAGCAATGACATGTTAAAATTTAATATTTTCAACTTATGTCCACTGACATCAGCCACTAAAATTAGATTTTACACGACAATGACATATTTATATAAATGTTCATACTTTATTTCCACCTTCCCATTTATCAGCGCACTTCTCAGACTTTGAAGCGCAAGTGATAACATCGATAATTGATCAGCACTTGACATAAACATCTAGAATTAGGTTTCCTAAGGTCACACATGTTAAAATGTAATATTTCATGTTATGAATTGATGATATTATATACAGGACAACGTCACGATAAATATTATATATGGTCCATAATTGCATTTCTCCGCAACAACAACGCATTTAAACAAATTCTGATCATCTCCCACAATTCATCTTAGATTCTACAGGACAACGTCACGTTAGACAAATACAGTTCCTCAACCCCAAAGGCCCGTAATTGCATTTCTCCGCGACAACAACACATTAAAACAAATTCAGATCATCTCCCACAGTTCGTCAGCGCCCTTTCCAGCGTTCTAAGCGACATCAATAACTAATCAGCCGCCGACAGTAACATCGCAAATTAGTTTCGCCGCGCCAACGACACGTTTAACGAAACTCATTGCTCCTTCCCATAGCCTGCGTTTCCGCCGTTCCCGAATTCGCGACGCAACTGTCGACGTCGATACTTGGTCAGACGAAGAAGGAAATGCGGTTCGCCTGTCGCTAGCGTGGTCGGACGAAGACTGATGAGTCTGCGAAGCGGTCGGAAGGGATGAAGGGAGGTGGGGTGCAGCAGCGAAGAAGGACGCCGACGAAGGCACCGGTGGGTGGAGGAATTAAATGGGCAGAGGGGTCGGGAAAGGACGCGCGGGGAGAAACGGAGCTTAGCCGACGCTTTAATATTTCCCCAGCCACCGTCCGCTTGCATAGAATATCGCTTAGTTGCAATCTGCCTCCGTGCTGCCCTTCTCTTTCCATTTTCATCTTTCCCGCTGCGCTATCTTGTCTCGCGCGCCTCCGTTTTCTTCTTGTCCCACGTAGATTTAATCCACTACGCGCACCCTGACGTATTTTGCATTCGCCCACGGCGGCAGTAATTTTCAGGCAGAACAATGGTCGCGCGATCTAAGTATCGCGGCAATGATGACTGTTGTGTGAGGGATGTAGGGTATGGGGGTTGCTGAGGTAGTCGATTGCTGGGGGTAATTAAATAATTGTCTGTTAACACTTTGACACCGCTGACCGGCACAAGAGATTTTAGTGAAGATCCAAAACATTCGCAATGGGTAGCAATAATTATTTTGCAAATGCACTTATTGTTAGAATAGTGATGCGATCTAAGTATTGCGGCAATGATAATTGAGCCGTTTATTTTGAAAGTGGCCTAACTCCATTTATCTTCAAATCGTGATAAATAACATTTACTAACAAATAACATGAATTTGTACATGTAACCATGGTAACCGGAAAATATTGAAAAACGGAGTTAGGCCACTATCAAAATAAACGGCACAATTGTTGTGTGAGGGATGTAGGGTATGGGGTGTGTGGGCATGGGGGTTGCTGAGGTAGTCGATTGCTAGGGATAATTAAATAATTATCTGTTAACACTTTGACACTACTGACCGGCGCAAGAGATTTTACTGAAGATTCAAAATATTTGCAATGTGTAGCAATAATTATTTTATAAATGCAGTTATTGTTAGAATAGTGATGCGATCTAAGTATGGCAGCAATGATGATTATTGTGTGAAGAATGTAGGGTATGGGGGTTGCTGAGGTAGTCAATTGCTAGGGGTAATTAAATAATTGTCTGTTAACACTTTGACACTGCTGACCGGCGCAAGAGATTTTACTGAAGATCCAAAATATTCGCAATGTTAGCAATAATAATGAATCGAATAATAGTGATGCGATCCTTTGGTCTCCAATACCTGTACATTATTTACATTTTGTATAATTCAGTCAAACACTGTAGTATTTCATAGCATCGCAATTCTAATACAGCAACGCGATGAAATACTACAGAATATGATTGAATTATGCAAAATGGAAATAATGCGAAGGTATCGGAGACGAAAGAATTGAATCACTATTTAATACTAATTCCATTTACAAAATAATAAATGCTACCGATTGAGAATTTTTTATTTATAATTTTACAAATGCACTGCCGCGCGTATTTTACTATATTAAAACCGCAACGTGATGAAGTACTACAGAATATGATTGAATTATGAAAATGAAAGTAATGCAGAGGCATTGGAGATCAAAGAATTGAATCACTATCTAATATTAATTGCATTTACAAAATTATATATGCTACCGATTGAATATTTTTTGAATTTCTCGTGAGACCTTTTGCACCGCTGACCGGCGCAAGAGATTTTACTGATGATCCAAAATATTCGCAATGGGTAACAATAATTATTTTATAAATGCAGTTATTGTTAGAATAGTGATGCGATTTAAGTATCGCGGCAATGATGATTGTTGTGTGAGGGATGTAGGGTATGGGGGGTGTGTCCATGGGGGTTGCTGAGGTAGTCGATTGTTGGGGGTAATTAAATGAATGTCTGTTAAGACTTTGACACCGCTGACCAGCGCAAGAGATTTTACTGAAAATCCAAAATATTCGCAATGGGTAGCAATAATTATTTTATAAATGCAGTTACTGTTATAATAGGGATGCGATCCTTTGGTCTTCAATACCTGCACGATATTTACATTTTGCATAATTCAGTCAAACGCTGTGTTAAATATATTTATTGAATAATTAAATAATTAAATAAAATGCGCTGTTTGGCTTTATAGAAAGGTTGACTATAGGTTTGGGTCTTGCACCTAATAGAGATAAGCGACCTAATCGGCATCCAATGAAAGGTCGATGACATATCATCGCCTACGTAATGCTGGGTAAGATCAGAAAAATGGAATGTGTAATGTAAATGCAAAGGAATAGGTGTTACGTGTGTAGAAGTCAGAGCTAGATTGACTCTGTGATGCGTCGCACTCGAAAACCATGAAAATGCCCTCATTTACGCATTAATATTTGTCGCATTGGTTTAACAGTTGTGTTGAGGTTTTTGGTCAAGAAACTTCCAAGCTGTTAAAACTATATTATCGCTGTGGTGGTTGATGTGCTGTTTGCGTTCACTTTGGAAATTAATGAAGAGAGAAATGGTTGATTGGTTTTGGTTCGGTTAATAAATACTGCATTTTAAATTAACGATAACAAACGCACGCAGAATTGTGTGGAATCGTGTGTGTATATATAAATTTGCTAGTGTGCTTGAAAATACATTGTCAACAGTGGAGAGTTTGTTAGTGAGGAGATATTCTTGAGAAAACTGCCGGTGAAACTTGGTGCCAGTTTCGTTTAAGGCAAAATGGATGTATAATTATTTTATTTTTTCTCTAACGTGTCAAACGTCGTACGCTTGCATCGTTCTTGTATAACTAGTTGATATCGTATAATCAAAATTAAAACAATCACTATTTTATTGCAAAGAAATTTGAGCCTACACCTGCTTTTACAATTTTGTATGTGAAGTACATGGCGTCAACTTTAGAACCGAACTGTTCTCTGTGGATGATGAAACTGTACCGGTTGTACGATTCCAAAAAGACACATACCTTATCCGGTGTAGCATGTCACGTACAACTCTAACACCTACACTAAATTGCTGACGCTCGGGTGGGATTGTTTCCACGGCGGCGAAAGCGTGAAATTGATGTCTCCTGAAATTCTTGAAACCACTCCTACGTTCTGAACATGGACTGTCTTTGGTATGACAGAAACCAAGCGGTAACTCTAGGAGTGCTTAAGCTAGACAGGATGCTTGGAAAAAATACATGACTTCAAAATTGAGAGAAGGCGTCAACTAAAAAGCGGGGCTCAGCACAGAGCAGTTGCTAACCTTATAATTCGATATTTCCATTCAAGTTTGGTTAATATTTTAGAAATATATAAATATTTCGGTAGGGAAGATTTTATTCGGCGAGTACCATTTATTAATTTACAAATGTATTATTGGATATGTTGATGAACAGTTCAACCAACGATTTGTTTATAATGATAATCAAAGAAAACGAGTGACAATTTGAAGATAATATTTAATTACAATGTTTCCATAATGGTTATTTTACAATAATTTGTATACTTCAGCACATGTATATATACATATATATATATATATATATATTTTATAGATATTTATATGCAATATATATGTATTCTGTTATATATATATATATATGATTGACAATTTGAAGACAATATTGAATTGCAATATTTCGATAATGGTTATTTTACAATAATTTATATACTTCAACACATGCATACATATATACATATATACAATATATATTATTGTCATAGTTAAAGTATAAATTTTTGTAAAATAACCATTATCGAAATATTGCATACAAATATGCATAAAATATAAAATAAATATGATATATGTACATACACATGTATGCAACATAATGTTGTCTTATTCTCCCTTACTTACAACAAGAAAATCAATAATTATTATTTTAGCTTCCTGTACCGGGCACGTAAACATTTCAAGAATAAAAAAGCCCCGCCGTAAACGAGTTCAACCATTCGGCAAATTACTTCAGGCATTCAACCTCCCCATAAAAGCACGGCGGACTTCAATAAAGGCGCGTTAGAAGTGATTGAAAATTTCGCGATCGCATCTGTCAGTCGCCGTCCGCGAACGCAATTAATTCCGTCTCGCGCGAAAGGGCGAATTTCGTTGCCGGTGAAGTTGCGCGGAAAATCTTGTTCGCGCCGCGAAATAAATTGTCGTTTGCGGTCGCGCCGGGATGAAAATTTACGCCGCGCGGCTCAAAAATCGCGAAGTTTTGCGCGCGAGCGACGAATTAAGGGACGTCGAGATGCTGCGGAACCTCGACGCATATGGTAATCAGCGACTGAAGTTTCTGCGAAGTCGACGAAGAAGTCAGGCGAATGTTCCGCCGCTGATGAACTTCGAAGTTGACAAACAGTAGAAGGGACTGCGAAGAAAGTCGTTTTCGTGTTAACGGACAAGGTTGCGAATGAAGCAGACGGCGATGTAAATGTTGCTGCTTGTTACTATCGGTTCGTTGAACAATGATTTTAAAGTTTCGTGTTATGGTTGAAGTTCTGCTAATTTGAGTATTTCGAAAATCTTGGGTTCGATCAGGATATGTCTTCGAATCTTCAAGAATCACTGAAGGATAAATTAAATTTAGTTGTGGTTTGATTATTAGGTGAAAGGGAAATTAGGTTCAGAACAGACTGAATTTTACAATCGAACTGATCATTGCCCCACGTGTACCACAAGTGGTACACGACGTGATAGCTGCTCTAAACAACGTAACTGCTTGTCGATTGACGACATAATGAAATATTGAGTAATAATATATCAATCTTTAGTCGAAATATCAAATGGCCTGGACGACAAGTCAAAAACGCATTAATATTAGGCATAAGGGTAAGTTCTGTCGTTTTTGAACATGTGCACTTTTATGGGTTGTTGATCCTTAGCAAGAATTCTGATCCGACTGAAACCGGTTTAAATAGTTAGATTAGTATATGATTGATGATTTGTACACATTTTTTTGTATTTTAGTCAATTTTTTTAACCTTGTAAAACTGTCAACATGAGTGAAGGAAAAGTGCACTTAAGACTTTGTATGTTATATGCATTCCAAAAAGCGAATAACGCAATGGAGGCAAAAAAAAACTTGTGTGATGTGATTGGAGAGGACGTAGTAACAACTCGAATATGCCAAAGATGATTTGCGAAATTTCGTTCGGGTGATTTTTCTTTGAAGGATGAACTCAGATCAAGAAAACCGTCAGATGTTGATGAAGAAGTACTACGCAGTATGATCAGGGAAAATCCCATCTTAACCTTCAATAGAAGGCAAACAGTTGTAACTAACAAAGGACTTTATATTTTGGATTAAAGTTTGAATAAAAAGGAAAAAACAAATGTTGTGTTTTCTTTAGAAAAAAAAACGGAGAACTTTTCCTTATACGTAATAATTATATACTGTTATGGTAGTATTATAATAATACGATAGTACCATGATAATATACCATAATACGATAGCAAATGATAATAAATATTTTCAGATCTCACGCTGGAAACAATTAGATGTGATCACTTGAAGTTATTTCAAACAAATAATTTAATAAACTGTATATATTATGAATGTACGTAATCGCAGTACTAATCAGAGATAAAACTGATATTGCATTAAATTTATTTACATGGACGATCACGACGAACATTGTTTTTTCATCACATTCACGTTCCTTTCATTTAGCCGTCGCCAACTACAACAGCGCAATACGAAAAATTTGATAGGCAAGTATGCGAGAGAGATGAAGGTTCAAAGATTTTTCTTTGAAAGATAAACCCAAATCAGGGCAAATCCCACGTTAAACTCCAAAAAAAGGCAGACGATTGTAACTAACAAAGAACCTTATATTTTGGATTACATTTTAAATAAAAAGTCAAAAAAAATTGTTTTTTTTTCTTTAGAAACAAACGACAGAATTTTCCCTTACACGTAATAGTTATGTACTGTTGTGGTACTATTATAATAATACGATAATATCATGAGATAGCAAATGATAATAAATATTTTCAGATCTCACGCTGGAACATTTAGACGTGATCACTTAAAATTATTTTAAACAAATAATATAATAAACTGTATATATTATGCATGTACGTAATAGCAGTACTCATCAGAGATAAAATTGATATTGTATTAAATTTATTTACATGGACCATCACGACGAACATTGTTTTTTCATCACATTCGCTCTCCTTTCATTTCGCCGTCGCCACCTACAACACCGCAATACGGAAAATTTGATAGGCAAGTATGCGAGAGAGATAAAGACGCGTGGAAAACGGCAGATGTCTTCACTGCATTGTGAAACTCGTCCCGCGACGGTAATTTCACGCTGGCATTGAGCGTACCACTGCCGTTGACGTTGGCAAAATTGTATGGGATTGCTCGTTCGCTATCCCCAATATTAGTTTCGACGTCGTCGATCTTACGCCTTTTATTTCTCCAGTCCAACTCGGTCATACACAAACTGTCACGATGTATTGAACAATTCAACTAAAGAAAAACGCAAGAAATTTGGGGGTGCAAGTATTATCAAAGTATTGAAGTAAGAACTGATGAACGATTTTTTTTGCAATAGTCGCTTATGTGTTGCTCCTGGTATTAATGTTTTAAAAAATATTGGAACATTTTTTAGCAAACATTTTCCATTTTTATATATTGTATTATGTATCGAAGGTATCGAAGTAAGAACTGATGAATAATTTTTTTTTTGCAGTAGTCATTTATGTATTGCTTCTGATAATATATATTGCGTAATTAATATTACATGTTCGGGGCGTTCCAAAAAATATCGGAACATTTCTTAGCAAGCATTTTCCATTTTTATATATTATATTATCTATCGAAGGAATCGAAGTAAGAATGGATGAATATTTTTTCTTTTGCAATAATCATGATGTACTGATGATATATATTTAATTAATATTGCTTTTTCTAAAGGAACATTTTTTACGCATTTTTGTTTTTATATATCTTCTATCGAAGTAAGAACTGATGAATATTTTTTCTTTTGCAATAGTCATTTATGTATTGCTTCTGATAATATATATTGCGTGTTTGGAGCGTTCTAAAAAATATCGGAACATTTTTTAGCAAGAATTTTCCATTTTTATATATTGTATTATCTATCGAAGGTATCGAAGTAAGAACTGATGAATATTTTTTCTCTTGCAATAGTCATTTATGTACTGCTTCATAATAATATATATTGCATTATTAATATTGCGTGTTTGGGGCGTTCTAAAGAATGTCGGAACATTTTTTAGCAAGCATTTTCCATTTTTATATATTGTATTATCTATCGAAGGTATCGAAGTAAGAACTGATGAGTATTTTTCCTTTTGCAATAATCATTTATGTATTGCTTCTGTAAATATATATTGCGTAATTAATATTGTGTGTTCGGGGCGTTCTAAAAAATATCGGAAGATTTTTTAGCAAGCATTCTCATTTTTATATATTGCATTTTCTATTGAAGGTATCGAAGTAAGAACTGATGAATATTTTTTTGCTTCTGATAATATATATTGCGTGTTTGGGGCGTTCTAAAGAATGTCGCAACATTTTTTGGCAAGTTTAATTAGTTCCGTCTGTTTGCGGATTTGTGCTTGAGATCTAACCGATAGATAATACGCAATAGAAGGTTTTTATGCAATTCTTCGAGTGTTGAAATTATTGTGTTGTCAAATGGCGCTGCTGAGAAAGTATTCAGCTCTACGGCGTGCTACAAACGGCAGAGTATTAAGGATTAGCGTAAGGGTCTGAGCTTAACCCTTTCTTTACCGCTTGGTAAGCTTTCGCTATACTGCAGACTCCGTCGCAACTGTCCAGTGCACAGATACACGCCATGAAAATACTTAATACGGAAGTTGCGAAATTAAAATTCCGAGCACCGACTGAGACTAGCACTCGTATTCACAGCTTCTTAGCTGGGTGTCAATTATACAGGCAGTGGTATCCATTCGGCGTTAGTATTGCAAGAATTAACACGCGAATGTTTGAGAAACTATTCGTTTAGTTGAACACCGCGAGAAAACAAAATTGCCAACGACCGCAAAGATGCAATGTTTCTCTCGCTTTTAAAAAAAAAGTTTATGGTACAACATCTCACTTTAAAAAATGTAATCTTGGGACCTGTATAATAGTATAGAAAGTGTAAACACAAAAAATGAGATATACGTAATTGATGGAGTACTAACAAGGTTTTACTTGTATGTATATATATGTATTTATATATTCATTTTGAAATAATATATTATATATATTAATTTTTTAATTTATTTGTTCTTAGTGCGATAGATGTGTTTGTCTATTAGCATAAAGTTTATAAAGTCTGGGAGGAGAGGGCTGCTCGTAGCTTCATTCCGTTACTAAACGGGCTCAATGCTTGAATTTCATCAAAAAGGAAGGTTACACAAATTTGAATGTTACGTTACGAAAGTTTACTTAGACGTATGTACTTCTGCATTCATTTACGTTACCTCGCGAAAATTAAACACGTTGACTGACAAGCGTATGTTGCTATGTTAGAACCGCGACTCCCCGAAACACTACGCAGCATAATTGAATAATGCAAGATGAAAATAACGCTGAGGTATTAGAGTTCAAAGGGCTGGTGTACCAACATCAATCGCTTCCACAAAACTGCACATGCCCTTGATTTCGCGTTTAACGCGTTGACTGCCACGCGTATTTTGCCATGTTAGAACCGTGATGCGATTAAATACTGCAGAGTATGATTAAATCATGTAAAATGAAGGTAACGCAGAAATTGAAGTAAGTAGAAGTCAAAGTATTGAAGCACCGTTCCAATAACTATTGCTTTTACAAAATTGCAAATAAGCTATATTGTGAATTTTTTGCATTTTTAGTAAAGTCTTTTAAAACTGGTGCAAAACATCTCACGAAAAATTAAAAAAATACTCAATCGGTAGCATTTATAATTTTGTAAATGCAATTAATATTACATAGTGATTCAATTCTTTGGTCTCTGATACCTTTGCATTATTTTCATTTTGCATAATTCAATCATATTCTATAGTACCTCATCACGTTGCGGTTTTAATATAGTAAAACACGCACTGGTTTTGCTGTTTTGGAACGGTGATGCTGTAAAATACTACAGCGTTTGACTGAATTATGCCAAATGTAAGTAATATGGAAGTATTGGATATCCAAGGATCGCATCACTATTCTAACAATAACTGCATTTATAATATAATTATTGCTACTCATTGCGAATACTTTGGATCTGCAGTGAAATCTCTTGCGTCGGTCACTGGCGCAAAAGGTCCCACAAAGAATTTAAAAGAATGCTCAATCGGTAGCATTTATAATTTTGCAAATGCAATTAATATTACATAGTGATTAAATTCTTTGGTCTCCGATACCTTTGCATTAATTTCATTTTGCATTATTCGGTTTTAATATAGTAAAACACGCACGGATTTTGCTGTATTACAACGGCAATGCTATGAAATACTACAGCGTTGACTGAATTATGCAAAATGTAAATGCAAGTATTGGAGACCAAAGGATCGCATCACTATTCTAACAATAACTGCATTTATAAAATAATGATTGGTACTCATTACAAATATTTTGGATCTTTTGTAAAATTTCTTGCGCCGGTCACCGGCGCAAAAGGTCTCAAGGAGAATTACAAAAATACTCAATCGGTAGTATTCATAATTTTGTAAATGCAATTAATATCAAATAGTGATTAAATTCTTTGGTCTCCAATACCTTTGCATTACTTTCATTTTGTATAATTCAATCATATTCTGTAGTACTTCATCACGTTGCGGTTTTAATATAGTAAAATACGCACGGTACTAAAACAGTATTAGAACGGTGATGCTATGAAATACTACAGCGTTTGACTGAATTATGCAAAATGTAAATAATGTGCAACTATTGGACACCAAATGATCGCATCACTATTGTAGCAATAATTGCATTTATAATATAATTATTGCTACTCATTGTGAATATTTTCGATCTTCAGTAAAATCTCTTGCGCCGGTCATCGGCGCAAAAGGTCTCACGTGGAATTCAGAAAATATTCAATCGATAGCATTTATAATTTTGTAAATGCAATTAGTATTAAATAGTGATTCAATTCTTTGGTCTCCGGTACCTTTGCATGATTTTCATTTTGCATAATTCTATCATATTCTGTAGTAGTTCATCATGTTGTGGTTTTAACACGTGTTAACACGTTGACTGCCGAGCGGATTGTTCTGTATTAGAACGGCGATGCTGTGAAATACTACAGCGTTTCACTGAATTATGCAAAATGAAAATATTTGTGCAGGTATTAGAGACCAAAGGATCGCATCACTATTATTCGATTCATTATTATTGCTAAGATTGCGAATACTTTAGATCTTCAGTGAAATCTCTTGCGCCGGTCACCCATAACCAACATGGCAGTCAAAGTGTTAATCAATTTTTACCGAAACCTTTGCACCGGTGACCACCGCCGCAGTCACGTGTTAACCATTCGAAAGTCGATGAACTAAAGTCAGCGCTAGCGTCTGCAACCCCTCACGTGCCCGTCAACCGTACAGACGTCGGCATCACATGCCGTTACACGCGTGCCGACCATAGCCGGCTCTCATATCGAATGGCCTAAAACAACCAGCGCGCACGCTCGCCGACAAACACACATTGACAAATAGCCGCGCGCGCAAACATATAGATTACTAGACAAATTGATCGGCCCATACCACCGCGACCCGACGCCGACATCGCCAACACGATTTCCCCTCGTCAGAGGATCGTTCCGGCTAACTTTCATTAATATCGGGAGATCGAGTAGCGGATAGAGCAAACGCAGCGCGGCGCGGGCGTAAATTTGATGAAAAGGTGGGCCGAGAGAAACGGATAGAACGTCGGCGCGCACGAGTGGGCGCTGTCGATGGGGCGACACGTAGCAGAGAAACGGAGAGGGAGACCAATACCGTCGGCGAGTGTTTCCATCTTCATCCGACGACTAACAAGTCCGCGCCAGTCAGCGGTTTTTATAATTGGCCGGAAGTAGTTCAATTACGGAAGCGTGACGGCGGGCTCCTCTACTACGAACACTCTTTCTCTCTCGCTCTCTCTTTCTCGCTTTCGCAAGTTCGCTGGCCTTCTGCTTCTCTCCTATCGCTTCGATCCTTCTGTTTTATCCGTGGCCCCTTTCATCCACTTTTTACGCGGTGTCTTTCGCTCGATCGCGCGCTTCGGCTTTTTGCCGACGTGCACCTCGGTTTTTGCGGATTGCGTCTGGGTCCCTCGATTAAGACCGATGTCCGGCGTTCGGGCGTTGAGCGGTAATGGATGGGTTGCACTGAATCAGAGCTTAAGAATGGGCGAAGTGTTTTACGGCTGAGGCGGTACTTTTTGCAGATGGGGAGATATAATTGTTAATTTGATGGCTGCGACTTTGCGGTGGGAGGGTGTGGATCGGGGCTCGAGGGGTTTGTTGTGAAAATATATGTTACGCGCAGTAAATAATCATGTTTGTTCAATTCATCATTTTTATCAAATGTCTACTCAAAAGTGCCAGTGTTAACAATAAGCGCGATTAAAACAGATTTTACTTTTCTTTTATTTATTCTATTTTACTTACTAACAATGAATGTTTTACGACGAAATATAATTGTTAATTTGATGGCTGCGACTTTGCGGTGGGGGTGTATAGATCGGGTTCGGGACTTTTTATATGCAGATGTGCGATCGGGGATATAATTATTTGTTCAATTCATCAAATGTCTACTCAAAATTGACAGTATTAACAATAAGCGCAATTAAGACAGATTATACCTTTCTTTCATTTATTCTATTTTACTTACTAAGAATGGACGAAGTATTTTACAGTATGGATCGGGAAAGCTCCATTTATCTCCAAATTTTGTTGTGAAAATGTATGTATTCAAAAACGTGCAGAAATAAACGGCTCATATAAATGGTTTGATAGAGATATGTGACAATGGCGGGATTTTTAAATAATCGTATTTTTTAATTCATCGAATGTCTACTCAAAAGTGCCAGTGTTAATAATAAGCGCGAGTAAGACAGATTTTTCTTTTCTTTTATTCATTCTATTTTACTTACTACGAATGGACAAAGTATTTTACGGCTGAAACGGTACTTTTTCCAGATATGCTATAGGGAGATATAATTGTTATTTTTATGTCTGCTACTTTTTCGGTGGGAGTGTATGGATCGGGGCTCGAGTAGTTTGTTGTAAAAATAAATGTTAAGCGCAGAGATACGGTGGTTTGCAAAAATATGTTACGATCGCGGGATTTTTAAATAATCGTATTTGTTCAATTCATCAAATGTCTACTCAAAAGTGTCAATAATAAGCGCTATTGGTTCTGGCGATTAAGAGAGATTTTACTTTTCTTTTATTTATTCTCTTTTACTTACTACGAATTGTTAACTTGATATCAGGGTCTTTTTGCGAGGTATTCTATAGATTGGGATAGGCTGTTTTATCGTAAAAATACGTGTTACGCACTGTGGCACGGTGGTTTGAAAATCTAGGTAACCATCGCGCTATTATTGAATGATCCTCAACGTTTCGGTTGATTTGAAATTCTATAGCACGCATACAGTAATCACCTATTTGTTCGATTTATCACATTGTCGATGAATGGTGCTAGTGTTTAACTTAATAAACGCCATTCAGGTGAGTAATACAACCAAACGTGCTTGTCAGAAGTACCACAATTGATCAACCCAAATCGACAACGTCAATGAGATGGCCGATTGCACTATCTAACGCGCGTACATCGGTTCTTTGACATTTGTTGCACCAACTACGTTGTATATTCAGTTCCGAGGAATGAAACGAACAATTATCTCGTGGGATAGTGTTACAGGAAAAAAATAACAGTAAGGAGACCAAGATACAGAAAAAGTACAGAGAGAAAAAGTACAATGATCATTAGGAAGTATAATAGTATATGGAAGAGTCACAGAAAAAATATGTCTATGTCACAGGTATTGCTTATTTCTACATTAGATGCTCACCGTATTTTTTGCTGAAATATGAAACGATGGAAAGTTATGGAAAAAGTGTCTTGTATACAATCTATTTTGTAACAAATTTTATAATTGCTTATCTTGAAGTTTTAAATACGAAATCCAAAAATCCACGCATCTGCTAAAGATGATATCAAACAACTGCATACAAGCGCTTATATATGTTTTATACGTGGAGAATATATAACTCTGCAGTTGTTCTTTGCTATTTTCTTAAAAACAAGTTAAGCGAATTTGTAACGTTTTAAAAGGATCTGAGCTAGAAGCCATAGTTTTGCTACATTTCTTCCACTTGTTTCTGGATCTAGACGTTGTCGTCTACTAGCAGCAAAAAGTACCCATTCTACTAATTGCCTTTGCTGCAGACTTTCTTCTATCGAACTGTCTGTCATGGTCCATCCCATAACATCAACACTATTCCTCCGAGAACGTAATAATTCTATAACTTAATGTCCCCCAAGTTTTGTGCTTTTAATTTCACTTCGAATAACTCCAATTCTATTCGCAAAACAGACGGTTCTTCACCGGCAGCTTATCTGCGCATTAATTATTTGTGCGTCGCGAAAAATATGAAGAAGGGAGCAAACTGTAGACGGTTCCTCTCACTTCTTTTACTCGAGCTGTGTAAAATTTCAAGAAAGAATTGAGAACGCTTCCGTTCTGGACCCATTTGACTGGAGTTGTGTCACAGTAGGGCAATCTCAAGTGGGTTTTGCCATAGAAATTGCCAAGATAGTACCAAAGAAGAACCAATTAAAAGAATTATCTTGTTTTAAAGCATATCCATTGTTATATCTGTGGTTTTAGCCTAGCGAACGTTTGAGATTTATAAATTTTCGACATGGTGTCACTTAAGAATTGTTCGAAGGACCACCAAAATGTTAGGAAATTATAAAATGCGTGCACGATTAAGTTTCTGGCAGGTTTTATTATTAATCTATCTCCAAGCATCCTCAGTTTAGAACAGGTGAGAACTTGAGTGATGGTTTGATTGCGAGAACTAAACTTCGTCTGGGTGATCCATCCATGCAGGTGTACCCTTCGGAAGCCAGCAAATATTGGCATGCTCTTGGGCTATTGAGAGGTACGAGTCACTAAACCTTGACAAAGCTATCTTATCGACTCTCACCAGGATAGCATTGAACACGCGCAGCAATAAATACTGCACTCAAAATCCTGAATTCAAAAACAGCACTTTTCTACGATCGTACAAGGAACCGTCATACGGACTCTTAACACTTTATCAACTGTTGACTGAAAAAGCCATTCACTAACGACTGACTTAGTTTTGGATATCGCGCAGGAATGTATGCGCCTATTTGTAAAGCTCTATAAGTCAAAAATACTTATGGTGTCGTTGAGAAACCTTTGGTTCCGAAAGAGTGTAATATTATTGTCATATAGAATTGTCATAATATTATTGGATATTTATATTATCTAATATAACTACTTGTAAACTAATATTGTAAAATACATTAAACGCAATAGTATTCTTTACGAAATTGACCATTTCTTTTAATATTTCTTTAGAGTGTGATAACGTTCGTAAGTATTACCCTTATGTAACGGAATATTAAAGATGTACAAACGAAACTTGTTCTGATTCTTATTTTTTTCGATGCACATACTCTACATTGTTTTTGGGGAGTTTTGTTTTTATCGCTAGTTACGATTCTTATAAGTTTATGTTTCTTTTGGCTTTTTAGTCTCTGCAGAGAAGTATATATCAGTTGACAACTGAAAAGCCGATTAATCGGCTTCCGGTATATAACAGTTAGAACCAAAAAGCCGATTAATCGGCTAGCGGTCGATAGTGTTAACATCATCATACAGTCGCAGTTTACATGTTTCGCACATTGGAATATTGGCATGCTCTTGGGCTATTGAGTACGAGAGGTACGAGTCACTAAACTTTGACAAAGCTGTCTTATCGACTCTCGACAGGATAACATTGAACACATGCAGCAATAAATTCTGCACTCAAAATCCTGAACTCAAAAACAGCCCCTTTCTACGATCGTGCCAGGAACCGTCATACGGACTCTTAACATCCGTCCATTAACCCCTTCGGATCCTGTGCACATTGTAATGTACACAATACTTTTTGTGCTGTATTTTATTACGTATATTATTTCTACGAATACGAAATTTATTTTTTATAGAAATATTTCTCAGAATCTCCTTAACACGTTGACTGCCATATCGGTCACAGATGACCGGCGCAAATGATTTTCCTGAAAATGCAAAAAATTCGCAATGGAGCCTATTTGCAATCTTGTAAAAGCAATTGATATTGTAACAGTGCTTCAATACTTTGGTTTCTAACACCTCTGCGTTACCTTAATTTTGCACGTTTTAACATACCAAAATACGCTTGGCTGTCAACGTGTTAATGTTACAAATTTTGCGTAAGGACCATATGTCCATTAAAATGTACATTTCCAAATTATAAATAAAAACATAAATACTTCTGTAAAAAGTAAGTATATTGTTGCCTTCATTCACATGAATTAAATTAAGTTTAGTATAAAAAATAATTTTTCTTAAACGAAAAAAAATTCGGGTCTGAAAGGGTTAACATATCCAACCCCACATGCGCGTGACCCACAAAAACTCAGGACTTATCCCAAGCAACTCTATTTCGCTGTTCTCTTACAAGCCACAATTCCGTCTCCCCGATCCGGGTACCCAAGTCGCAAGTATCATCATCCCGTCGCAGTTTACACGTTTCGCACATTGTTCGGCGCCGCGCTCCTCGCGCAACGAAGTCGTCAGTGACAAAACGGCCCCGAAAGCACCACTCGGCGGGCTGACAAATTAGGCGAAGCCAGGAACCCTGGTAGCGCCGCCCGCAAAAAGCCCTGCGGATGTCGCGGCGGTTCGGAGGGTGAAAAACGCACTTCATCCCGAATCCGCGTCCCGTCCTCCGCCGCTGCCTTTTTCGCCCACGCGCTCGCCGGTCCACGTCATTAGTCGGGGAGGCAGTTTGCGCCGGAGGACAACGTTAAAGCCGAGCGTCGGCTTTGTTCGCCTGCGCCGACCGATCGAACGGCCGAAGTCCGGCTTAACGAGGCGCGCGGATGCTCGAGATTTTAATTTCCGAACGAGAACGCGCGCATTTGTCTTCGCGTTAATCGATGCCTGAGTACTGGACGCGTGGCCAACGGGCGTAGGAGGGTTTAACACGTTGACTGCCGTGCGTATTTTGCTGTATTAGAACGACGATGTTGTGAAATACTATAGTGTTTGACTGAATTATGTAAAATGTATTAGGTCTACCGGAAAGTTCTGTTTGGAAATGTTATCTCAAATTTCAACATGTATGAGAATGTTATATATGGCTACCTTTGTTTACCATTAAATTTCTATGTGCGTTCATCGAAATGTACTGCAAGAATAATTTCGGAATTTCAGTAGTATATGTTGAGAATTGGTTATTACGTAAAAACGGCGAAATGTGGTATGTTATGGGGATTTTCACTCTGAAAGAAGTTACGTATTGCCCATTGCTAAATTTAGAAGATTTTAATGGAATATATGTGATATATTATATATTAAGTTTATATACTTGGTATTATATATGTAAGTCCATTTACAGTGAAAATCACCATAAGATACCACATTTCGCAGTTTTTACGTAATTACCAATTTTCAATATGTACTACTGAAACGACGAAATCACTGTTGCAGTATCTTTTGATGAGCGCATACGTAGAAATTTAATGGTAAACAAAGGTAGTGATGCATGTTTCAAGTGAACACTTCCATATGTGCTGAAATTTGAGATAACATTTCCGGGCAGAACTTTCCGGTAGACCTTATAAATAATGTGCAGGTGTATTGGAGAACAAAGGATTGCGTCACTATTCTAACAATAATCGAATTTATAAAATAATTATTGCTACTCATTGCGAATATTTTGGTTTTTCAGTAAAATCTTTTGCGTCGGTTAACGGTGACTATCATGGCAGTCAAAGTGTTAACACTTTGTCACGGTGGTCACCAACGACCGGTGCAAAAGATTTTACTAAAAATGCAAAAAATTAACAATGAAGCCTATTTGCAATCTTGCAAAGCAATTAATATTGGAACGGTGCTTCAATATAATACTTTGGCTTCTAACAACTCTGCATTACCTTTATTTTGCACGATTTAATTGTACTCTGCAGTATTTCATCGCGTCGCGGTTCTAACATCGCAAAATAGGCGGTGACCGATGCAAAAGATTTGACCAAAAATACAAACAATTAGCAATGAAGCCTATTTTCAATCTTGTAAAAGCAATTGATATTGGAATGGTGTTTCAATACTTTGGCTTCTAACAATTCTGCATCACCTTTATTTTGCACGATTTAATCATATTCTGCAGTATTTCATCGTGTCGCGGTTCTAACATAGCAAAATAGGCGATGACTGGTGCAAAGGATTTGACTAAAAATGCAGAAAATTCGTAATGAAGCCTATTTGCAATCATGAAAAGCAATTGATATTGGAACGATGCTTCCTTCAATACTTTGACTTCTAACTACTGTGCATTATCTTCATTTTGCATGATTTAATCATACTCTGCAGTATTTAATCGTATCGCGGTTCTAACATAGCAAAATTTGCTTAGCAGTCAATGTTTCAACGCGTATAGCGTTGTGTCACCCATATGTGGGTGACGAACATATTTACGTGAGCGCGTTACACGGATGTGGTGATAGTTATATTTTTGCCGGCTCGTCAGCTACGGATGATGGCACGCGTTCGTCAGCGTGTCACCCATATTTGGGTGACGGTTATATTTTAGCGATTGGTATAATATTATAGTCTAGATTGATGCGTCGCCTGGATATGGGTGATATTTTATCCGCTTAACGCATATGCAGCTGAAGATTTTATGGTGTTGCTATTAAGTAGGTGTGAATGCGTTTTGACCGCTCGCAAGCAAGATTCGAATCGGGAACAATGTGGCAAGGGACATTGGTATCGCCAATTTTATAATCTGTGGCGAGAAATTTTATAATTTGTGTTTTCGTTTACTACAAGTATGAGGGCCATAGTTGCATGTATATATAAGGCCAGAAATTGGGGCTTTGCAGAAGTTCCGTAATTAGTTATTTTAAGACAATTCGGTCTTTCAAGTTTCTATAACCTCATAATTGAGATTCAATCTTAGTCATATCACATCTGGATCTAATCCGTGAGTGGCACAATGTGGCATGCTATATATAAAAAATAATCATTTGTTTGTGTTGACTCGTGTAGGAGGTAAGTAAATAATGCTGGTGACGAGGATTAACTCTACTGAAAGAATATACATAGAAGTGCAGAGCGTATAAAGTGTTCAGAGGGTCGATGTTTATTCAGGCTTTGTTGCGTCGCAATCGAAAAACACGAACATCAAAGATTCGCCGCCACAAACCCGATGGATCACGCCAATGTTTATCGCACACTCTACCAGTTATTTAAGATGCAAGGGAATGAATGTCACAAATGCAAGTTGATGAAAATATTTAATGTTATTTAATTCTGTTGTTATTATTATGCATTTTATTTACACGAGGTTACTAAATGGGTGATAACAGATTTTTAAGTGACGTAAAACTATGTTACCGATCGCAAACATGTTGATCAGCAGGGTTACAAATACTTTAGAAGAGTTTTCTGTAACAAGATATAAAAAAGGGATATACAACACTGTCAACAAATAGTTATAAATAATTTGTGCGCAAAAAAGGTACATGATATCACGATACTTTTTCATTCTTTCAAACATTACGGAAAACATTGTGTTGTAATTCTCCATTCGTGCTTGCATTTCTTTTGACTGATATAATAATAGTAAGAGAAATAATTCATCTGAAATTACTTCACCCTTTACAATAATATATATATATATATATATATACGTTGATGGTTCATAAAAATAGCATTCTTATTAATAGGAAAAAAGTGCTTGCTGGATGAACTTGCATTCATACATTTTTCGAAGAATATATCTATAGCCATATTGACGTCATCTTCCACCGAAAGAGTAGTGGAAAAAAACACATACGTGTGTGAAAAGGCGGGTATTATGATTCTTATATTTAACGTAGCGAGATCGTGTTTCACATGTTTCCGTTCTGTCATATTTCAGTCCTGATTTGAACTCGTAAAATACACGTCCCATAGAATTTAATTTAATTTTCCGCTTCACATGTAACTGAATATAAATGGGTTCGCACTGCCTGTTGGCTATAAAAGTTAGAATTTCGATTTGGAAATGTAATAACGCTCTCGGTCTATTCCATTTAATTGTATTTATTACGCGAAACAATCGGCGATGATTACGAAAAATTGCGTTCGTATTAGTAATCAGCACTGTTCCAGAGCTACCCCAATTTTCTGAAACAGCAAACGCTCCGACATTTCCAGACGCGTATTCGTTATTACACGCCGACATTCGCAGACATCACCTCGCAATGCATCCTCCCCTGAAATTTCATCTTTCCAACTTTTTGCCAAAGTACCCCGGATAAATATCTACAAATTCTTGTATTTTCCTCTGTGCGGCGAAACTCTATTAAACTCCGTCCGATAAACTCTGGCCGCCGCGCACATCCGTTTAGCAAATTTTCTGCGCTTCAATTACCATCCCGGCACCGCGAGCACACGAGAAAACAGTAGTCGTCAGCTTCGTCGCGATCAAATTCCGCCTGGCACTTTTCCCTTCCCGGCGGACGGCTGCTTTGTTCGTTTCCAGCGAACACACGTGTAGATAACGTTCGCAGCGGAATTATCAGTTGCCGAGCTCGGCGATAAACAGGAGGACGCGACTCGTGCTACAGCGAAACGGGAGATGAACTTAGCGAAATTATCCGGCGG
This sequence comes from Cryptocheilus praepositus, assembly GCA_033815515.1. Taxonomy (NCBI): domain Eukaryota; kingdom Metazoa; phylum Arthropoda; class Insecta; order Hymenoptera; family Pompilidae; genus Cryptocheilus; species Cryptocheilus praepositus. The sequence continues at coordinate 2,963,950 of JAWWQZ010000215.1, read as the reverse complement.
ATAGTCACAGCGCGGAACGACTTAATGAATTTTTCGGGGGCGACTCCCTTGGAACGGAAAGTTTTCCTATCCGCCCAAGACACGCGAATTTCTGCCCCGGGGCAGAGACGTTCGCTGTCGCTGTTAATCCACATTCCTCGTACAACTTGTCTGGTTACTTTGTAGTGGACGAAAAAACGTCGACTGGTGCGGCAAGGAACGCTGCGATACGAGGGAAACAAATCTTCGTTGGACGAAAGTGTACAGTTGGTTCAGAAAGTATTTGTGGTTCAATCAATTCCGAATTCTTTATAAACTTGTAGTGCATTATTATATACTGTTAATCCAGAATGTATTTGTGCTTCGATCAATGCCGAATGATACTGTGTAAAGTTGTAGTGTATTATTATATATAGTTGGTCAAGAAAGTATTTGTGTTTCTATCAATACCAAATACTTTGTAAAATTGTACTGCATTATTATATGCAGTTAACCTAGAAAGTATTTATGCACCGATCAATGCCGAATGATACTTTGTAAAATTGTACTGCATTATTATATGCAGTTAGCCTAGAAAGTATTTATGCACCGATCAATGCCGAATGATACTTTGTAAAGTTCTAGTGCATTATTAAATACTCTTGGTCCAGAAAGTATTTGTGCTTCGATCAATGCCGAATGATACTTTGTAAAGTTCTAGTGCATTATTATATACAGTTAATTCGAAAAATATTTATGCACCCATCAATTTCGACTGATACTTTGTAAAGTTGTAGTCCATTATTATATACAGTTAATCCAGAAAGTATTTGTGCTGCGATCAATTCTGATTACTTTGTAAACTTGTAGTGCATTATTAAATACAGTTGGTCCAGAAAGTATTTGCGCTTCGATCAATTCCGAATACTTTGTACAGTTGTAGTGCATTATTATATACAGTTGGTGTAGAAAGTATTTATGCACCTATCAATGGCGAATAATACTTTGTAAAGTTGTAGTGCATTATTAAATACTGTTGGTCCAGAAAGTATTTGTGCTTCGATCAATGCCGAATGATACTTTGTAAAGTTCTAGTGCATTATTAAATACAATTGGTCCAGAAAGTATTTGCGCTTCGATCAATTCCGAATACCTTGTAAAGTTGTAGTGCATTATTATATACAGTTAATCCAAAAAGTATTTGTGCTTCGATCAATTCCGAATACTTTGTAAAGTTGTAGTACATTATTATGTACAGTTGGTCCAGAAAGTCTTTGTGCTTCGATCAATGCCGAATGATACTTTGTAAAGTTGTAATGCATTACTGTATACAGTTGGTCCAGAAAGTATTTGTGCTTCGATCAATTCCGAATACTTCGCAAAGTTGTACTGCATTATAAAATACAGTTGGTCCAGAAAGTATTTGTGCTTCGATCAATTCCGAATACTTTGTAAAGTTGTGGTGCATTATTATATACAGTTAAGCCAGAAAGTATTTATGCTTTGATCAATGCCGAATGATACTTTGTAAAGTTCTAGTGCATTATTAAATACAGCTGGTCCAGAAAGTATTTGTGCTTCGATCAATGCCAAATGATACTTTGTAAAGTTGTAGTTTCATTATTGTATACAGTTGGTCCAGAAAGTATTTGTGCTTCGATCAATGCCGAATAATACTTTGTAAAGTTGTAGTGCATTATTATATACAGTTGGTCCAGAAAGTATTTGTGCTTCGATCAATTCCGAATACTTTGTAAAGTTGTAATGCATTATTATATACAGTTAATGCAGAAAGTATTTATGCTTCGATTAATACCGAATGATACTTTGTAAAGTTGTAGTGTATTATTATATACAGTTAATCCAGAAAGTATTTGTGCTTTGATCAATTCCGAATGATACTTTGTAAAGTTCTAGTGCATTATTATATACAGTTAATCCGAAAAATATTTATGCACCCATCAATTTCGACTGATACTTTGTAAAGTTGTAGTCCATTATTATATACAGTTAATCCAGAAAGTATTTGTGCTGCGATCAATTCTGATTACTTTGTAAACTTGTAGTGCATTATTAAATACAGTTGGTCCAGAAAGTATTTGAGCTTCGATCAATTCCGAATACTTTGTACAGTTGTAGTGCATTATTATATACAGTTGGTGTAGAAGTTATGCACCTATCAATGGCGAATAATTAAAGTTGTATTATTAAATACTGTTGGTCCAGAAAGTATTTGTGCTTCGATCAATGCCGAATGATACTTTGTAAAGTTGCTAGTGCATTATTAAATACAATTGGTCCAGAAAGTATTTGCGCTTCGATCAATTCCGAATACCTTGTAAAGTTGTAGTGCATTATTATATACAGTTAATCCAAAAAGTATTTGTGCTTCGATCAATTCCGAATACTTTGTAAAGTTGTAGTACATTATTATGTACAGTTGGTCCAGAAAGTCTTTGTGCTTCGATCAATGCCGAATGATACTTTGTAAAGTTGTAATGCATTAATGTATACAGTTGGTCCAGAAAGTATTTGTGCTTCGATCAATTCCGAATACTTCGATATTATAAAATACAGTTGGTCCAGAAAGTATTTGTGCTTCGATCAATTCCGAATACTTTGTAAAGTTGTTGTGCATTATTATATACAGTTAAGCCAGAAAGTATTTATGCTTTGATCAATGCCGAATGATACTTTGTAAAGTTCTAGTGCATTATTAAATACAGCTGGTCCAGAAAGTATTTGTGCTTCGATCAATGCCAAATGATACTTTGTAAAGTTGTAGTTTCATTATTGTATACAGTTGGTCCAGAAAGTATTTGTGCTTCGATCAATGCCGAATTATACTTTGTCAAGTTGTAGTGCATTATTATACACAGTTGGTCCAGAAAGTATTTGTGCTTCGATCAATTCCGAATACTTTGTAAAGTTGTAGTGCATTATTATATACAGTTAATCCAGAAAGTATTTGTGCTTCGATCAATGCCGAATGATACTTTGTAAAGTTGTAGTGTATTATTATATACAGTTAATCCAGAAAGTATTTGTGCTTCGATCAATTCCGAATGATACTTTGTAAAGTTGTAGTGCATTATTATATACAGTTGGTCCAGAAAGTACTTGTGCTTCGATCAATTCCGAATGATACTGTGTAAAGTTGTAGTGCATTATTGTATACAGTTGGTCCAGAAAATATTTCTGCTTCGATCAATGCCGAATGATACTTTGTAAAGTTGTAGTGCATTATTAAATACAATTGGGCCAGAAAGTATTTGTGCTTCGATCGATTCCGAATGATACTTTGTAAAGTTGTAGTGCATTATTAAATACACTTCATCCAGAAAATATTGGTGCTTCGATCAAAGCCGAATGATACTTTGTAATGTTGCAGTGCATTATTATATACAGTTAATCCAGAAAGTATTTGTGCTTCGATCAATTTCGAATGATACTTTGTGAAATTGTAGTGCACTATTAAATACAGTTGGTACAGAAAGTATTTGTACTTCGATCACTTCCGAATACTTTGTAAAGTTGTAGTGCATTATTAAATACAGTTAATCCAGGAAGTATTTCTGCTTTGATCAATTCCGAACAGTTTGTCAAGTCGTAGTGCATTATTAAATACAGTTGGCCCGGAAAGTATTTGTGCTTCGATCAATGCCGAATACTTTATAAAGTTGTAGTGCATTATTATATACAGTTAATCTAGAAAGTATTTGCGTTTTAATCAATTCCAAATACTTTATAAAGTTGTAGTGCGTTATTATATAGACTTAATCCAGAAAGTATTTGTACTTCGATCAATGCCGAATGATACTTTGTAAAATTGTAGTGCATTATTGTATACAGTTAATCCAGAAAGTATTTGTGCTTCGATCAATGCCGAATGATACTTTGTAAAGTTGTAGTGCATTATTATATACAGTTAATCCAGAAAGTATTTATACACCGATCAATTTCGAATGATACTTTGTAAAATTGTGGTTTATCACTATGTGCAGTTATTGGAGAAAATATTCGTGGATTGTTTGATTCTGTGCGATACTTCCACAAATTTCTATATAGGTAGAATGAAAAGACATTAGTTGAAAAATTCAAAATAATATTTGTTTCTTCTATTGCATTTTTCGCATATTTTCGCCCCATCTTTCAATTATCGTTTGCAATAGTACAAACTTTTGTGTTCTGATTATTGTTGAGTTATAATGTTAAACATAACATAAATATAACGGTTTCAAACATACTCACAATATCCATCATAATTAGAATATTAGATATATAATATTATATATATATATATATATCATAATAATGATTGTATTATATATTTATTATTATTATATTTATATATATATTTATTTTATATTTATTTATTATATATTATCATAATAATTAGAAGTAATTACGTAACCTGCTTACGCCATCAACTCGCCTGTAAATTTTTCGAATTATGAATTGTACGAAGGTGCATTTCGTTTTATATCTTTCTAGACTTATTTTCCTTCATTAATGTTACAGCCTGAAATCGGAAAACACATATATTCCCCAAAACATCGCAACTGTACGCACCTAAGCAAACCCAGCGTTGCACACGGTACGAGAATATCGGAACCACTCCGAAAAAGGGAAGGACGGTAGAAAAAGCAACAAATGCCGGCAGCACGAAGACAAACCGCGCAACTATTTTGAGGCCAGCGCGCAACTTCACGAACAACTAAAGGTGGATAGACCGTCGAGAGGTTCGGGAAAGCGAACGGCAAGTTCAGGATGAATCGTCCTACTGGAATTCGAGGGAATTCTAAGTTCGGAGGCCATAGAACTCCTCGAAACGGCCTCGTGGCCGAGCGATAGTCTATACCGGAAGGCATTTCCTTGGGTTTCCTTTGGTCACTTCCTCGTTTGCGGTCGTTGCGCGATATTAATCGACCTTCCTGATTTCGGGGTCAACGGGTCAGGGGATGCCTTTCCTGTTTCTGCAAACCTGTAGGTGTACCGGAGCAAAGGTACTGGAGAATACAACGCATTGGTGTATGCGAATTGTGACACCATGGATGTGACGAAGTTTTTGTTGTTGTTGGAGAATCATGTGTGTGTAGGCAGAGTGTTACTTCGTAAAATTCCGGTCCGTTTCCTTTCCATATTAGGAATTACGCCATTGACGAAGGTATAAATCTTGTATATTTTTCGACGGAAATAAAATTTGAATCGAGAGTTTACTTTTTGGTATGGAGGAAAGGGTTAAGGATGACATGGTACCTATATGAAGTATATTGATATTATATATACTGACACAAATGCTTCGTTCTTGTTGCAAAATGCTTGGATTCAAAATAGATAGATTGGGATAAACAGAGAAAGAACTTAGCCAATGGGAGAACGGCTGGCATTAATTTTAAAGCAAAGTTCTGCTATCAAATATACTCCTTATAACACTCTGCCATTTAAGTTAAATATACGACAATCATATTCTACGCATACATTTCGATATAACGACTTCAAAATCACCTCAATCCCGCATTCCACGTTCAATAAATTCGTCGGAACTTTTACGAGATCGTCTTCCCGCCATAAGCACTAAAACTGAATATATATAGTTAAAAGTATAGATCGCTTCAAATAGCTCCGCCTTCGCCACAAAGCTAGAATCCATAAACATGTGTACTGTCACATTTCGTACGTGTTTGGAAAAACAGAGTTAAGATATCAGTTGAAACATGACATTTGCCACTTACATTAAATAGCTCACTATTATATTCCACATGTGTATTTTCCCACAAATACTACAAATTAACCCCAATTCCTCAACTTACGTTCCAATAAATTGGATCTTACATCTTATATCTATTTAAGAAAAACAAAGCCACGTTCTTGGATGAAATCTGATGCTTGCAACTATTTTCCGCTTACGTTAAATAGCTCAGCATCACACTCTATGCATCAATTTTCATACACGAACTTTAAAATCACCCCAATTTTTCAACTCACCTCCCAATAAATTCGCCGGTCTTGTATCTATATATATAACGAAAAATGTAGATCGCTCAAAATTATTTCAGCTTCTTGAAAACGTCAGGTCCCACGTACCCGTGTATTCTCACATCTTATATCTATTTAATAAAAACAAAGCCACATTCTTGGATGAAATCTAATGCTTGCAACTATTTTGCCCATACCGTAAATAATTCAGCATCATAGTCCGCGTATACATTTCCATACACCAACTTTAAAATCACCCCAATTTTTCAGCTCATCTCCCAATAAATTCATCGGTCTTGCATGTATAAACATATTGAAAAATGTAGATCGTTCAGAATGATTTCAGCTTCTTAAAAACATCAGGTTCCACGTATCTTTTAATTCTCACATCTTGTGTCTACCTAATAAAAGTAATGCCATGTTTTCGGATCAAATATGACTTTTGCAACTATTACCCGCTTACGTTAAATAACTCAGCATCCCTCACTCTATACATGGATTTTCATGCACCAATTTTAAAATTACCCCAATTTTTCAGCTCACAACCCAATAAATTCGCCGGTCTTATATGTATGTACATAACGAAAAATGTAGATTTCTCAGAATGATTTCAGCTTCTTCAAAACATCAGGTTTCACGTACCCATGTATTCTCACATCTTGTGTCTATTTAATAAAAATAATGCCACGTTCCCGGATCAAATATAACTCTTACAACTATTACTCGATTACGTTAAATAATTTGGCATCATATTACGCGTATATATTTCCATACACCAACTTTAAAATCACCCCAATTTTTCAGCTCACCTCCCCATAAATTCGCCGGTCTCGTATGTCTATATATAACGAAAAATGTAAATCGTTCAGAATGATTTCAGCTTCTTAAAAACATCAGACCTCACGTATCTGTGCATTCTCACATCTTATGTCTATTTAATTAAAACAAAGTCACGTCTTTAAATGAAATCTGATGCTTGCAACTATTATCCGCTTACGTTAAATAACTCGGCATCATACTCCGCGTATACATTTCCATACGCCGAGTTTAAAATCACCCCAATTCCTCAAGCCACGTCTCAATAAATTCGCCGGTCTTGTATGTCTATATATAAAGAAAAATATATATCGCTCAGAATGATTTCAGCTTTTTGAAAACATTAGGTCCCACGTATCCGTGTATTCTCACATCTTATGTCTATTTAATAAAAACAAAGCCACGTCTTTAAATGAAATCTAATGCTTTTAACTATTATCCGCTTACGTTAAATAACCGAGCATCATACTCCGCGTATACATTTCCATACGCCGACTTTAAAATCACCCCAATTCCTCAAGCCACGTCTCAATAAATTCGCCGGTGCTTTTACGAGTCCGTCTTTCCGTCGTGGGCGTTAAAACTATAGATCGCCTCGAATAGTTCCCGTGGCAACGATCGATCCTTTCCACGATATTACAACCATAAGGCGAACGAGATTACGTCGCGGTGCCGTCGACCCACCCTCAATGAGAACAATCGTCATCGTCGAAACAGTTCGTCCCCTCTTCCCCTCCGGCCGGTGTCGAGTTTTATGATGCGAATCTCGGTTTTACGGGTTTCCAGAGCGGCTCGCGGTTATGCCCACTTCCGTCGATAAATCGCCGGATTGGACGCGATCTTAGGGTCGAGTATTGGGTTGTAATACTGGAAGTCGGAGGGAATCTTGATGTCCGGACATGTGGATGTCGAAAGTGCGCTTGACGATGGGTTGATCAAGTCAAGCGACAGCTTTGCGGAGTTTGTTATAATAAGGAGGGTTTCTAGGAAAAATTCGGCTGATTGGGAGGGTTCTTAATACATAATATTAATTTTGGTGTAAGTGAGGGTGTAGCTAAACTAGTATCTTTTGACGTACAAATGCAGGTGAACTTTTTGAGAATCAATTCCCATAAATATCGCATCAACGTACGACGTCGAAGTCATTTACTCCCACTAGGTAAAATTCGGCGAATTGGAAGGGTCGTTAATACATTAATTTTGCTGTAACTAAGGGTATAGCTAGTATCTTTTGACGTAGAAATGTAGATAAACTTTCGGGAATCAACTGCCACAAGCATCGCGTCAACCTACAACGTCGAAGCCACTTTTTCGGCTGTGTTTTGGATATCGCGTAGGAATGTATGTGCCTATTTGTAAAGTTCTGTAATTCAAATATACTCATTGTGCCCTTGACAAATCTTTGGTTTCAAAGCAGTGGCATTTGATTGTTATTTAGAATCGTCATAATATAATTTGATATTCATTTTATCTGATATAACTACTTGTAAACTAATACTGTAAAATACATTAACAAGTTCGCGGACATTAAAAGTTTCAACGAGGTGCAAAAATTAATAGTCATTTTATTTTTAAATTGGTTGTGATATCCGAAATTTGATTAAACACATTTTATAAGGGTAGTCAGATTATCATGTTTTAGTTCAGTTAGTCATTATCTTGACAGGTATAATAATTACAAAAACTTAAGGTTATATAAAATTGAATTCAAAATAATTTACTTTGAGATTTGAACGCTATAGCATTTATGTCATTCTGCATCATCATGAAAACGAATGTTATGGCATTCACGTCCGCGAACGTGTTAAACGTAATAGTATTCTTTCCGAAATTAACAAGAGAATACTGAAAAGCCGATTAATCGTCTAGCGGTAAATAGTGTTAATATATTTCTTTTGGCATAACTGGGTGTGTACCTAAACTAGCATCTTTTGCCGTACAAACATAGACGAACTTTTCGGGAATCAACTCCCACAAGCATCGCGTCAACGTACGACATCGAAGCCACTTTCTCCTGTTAGGTAAAATTCGGCTGATTGGGACGGCCGTTAACAGTTTATCTACCGCTATGTATTGAAGATGCCATTCACTAACGACCGACTCATTTGGATTTGGGTTAGTCTCTATAATTCACATATACTCATTGTGTCGTTGAGAATCCTTTGGTTTAAAAACAGTGTCATTTTATTGCCATTTAGAATCGTCATAATACAATTTGATATTTATTTTATCTAACATAGCTACTTGTAAACTAATACTGTAAAATACATTAACGCGTTCGCGGACATTAAAAGTCTTAGCAAAGTGCAAGAACTGACAGTCACTTTATTTTTAAATTGGTTGTGATATCCGAAATTTGATTAAACACATTTTATAAGGGTAGTCAGATTATCATATTTTATTCTAGTCAGTATCTAGTCATTATCTTGACAGGTATACTAACGACAAAAACATTAGATTATATAAAATTGAATTCAAACTAATTGACTTTAACACGTTGACTGCCATGCTCTATGTTTTGAATACCATATTTTGCTCTATTAAAACGGCGATGCTATGAAATACTACTGCGTTTGACTGAATTATGCAAAATGTAAATAATGTGCAGGTATTAGAGACCAAAGGATCGCATTAACTGCATTTATAAAATAATTATTGCTACCCATTGCGAATATTTTGGATCTTCAGTAAAATCTCTTGCGCCGGTCAGCAGTGACCATCACGGCAGTCAAAGTGTTAAGATTTAAATGCTAAAGGATTGATATCATTCTACATCATCATGAAAATGAATGCTATAGCATTCACGTCCGCGAACACTGAAAATCCGATTAATCGGCTATCGGTAAATAACAGTTGGAACCGAAAAGCCGATGAATCGGGTAGTGGTCGATAGTATTAATATATTTCTTTTGGTATAACTGGGGCTGTACCTAAACTAGTATCTTTTGCCGCACAACCGTATATGAACATTTCAGGAATCAACTCCAACAAGCATCGCGTCAACATTATTAATACGTTCATTTTGATATAATGGAGGGTGTAGCTAGTATTTTACGACGTATAAATGCAGGTAAACTTTTCGGGAATCAACTCCCACAAGCATCGCATCAAAGTATGACATCGAAGCCACTTTCTCCCATTAGGTAAAATTCGGCTGATTGGGAGGGCTGTTAATATATTCCTTTTGGTATAACTGGGTGTGCAACTGAACTAGTATCTTTTGACGTACAAATGCAGGTGAACTTTTCGGGAAGGGTACTTTTATACTGGTAGTCAGATTATCATATTTTAGTTCAGTTAGTCATTATCTTGACAGGTATAATAACTTTAAGATTTGAATGCTATAGCATACACGTCCGCGCACACTGAAAAGCCGATTAATCGGCTACCGGTAAATAACAGTTGGAACCGAAAAGTCAATTAATCGGCTAGCAGCCGATAAAGTGTTAATATATTTCTTTTGGTATAACTGGTTGTGTAACTAAACCAGTATTTTTTGACGTTCAAAAGTAGATGAACTTTTCGGGAATCAACTCTCACAAGTATCGTCAACATACACAGCACAGTCAACATACGCCGTCGAAGATACTTTCCCCCAAAAACAATGACCCACCCGCCATTTCTTGAACACACCCCCGTCTCTCCACCCGTAACCGACACTAACGTCTCGTTTTTATCTCCGCACCCCTCCGCCGCGGAAATTTGTGTACGCCCGTCGATATCCCCGTGCACGTGTCGACAACGTATTCCACACACCAGCACTGCCGAGCGTTTTATCTCTGCCTGTATCGCTCTCCATCTCCCTTGTACACAAGCCACGACCCTCCAGGCGCGTACATATACACCTACATCCGCGCCTAACGGCGTGTTAACCGCCAAAGCCCTTCGTGTTCGGCGCGTAACGCTCCGTAGAATGGCGGGAATTAAATCGAGGCCAGAGGCACGATGCTAGAACGATGCTGAAACGATGTATGATCAGAAACAGACGACGCGTGTGCGTCGAGTGCCGGCTGAAGAGTGCACGCGCACGCGCTCGTTAACGCACATCGGAGTGATTAAAAAAGTCCGACGGCTTTAATTAAAGGCCCGCGTATGAGCGACATGCGGGGGGTCCTGGCCTGCGTGGGTGGAGAAGGACGCAGGCGCTGCGGACGCAAAATGGCGCGGGGTGGGCAAGAAAAGTTGCCGGGTTGCAGTTTTTAGATTGGGAAGAGTTTACGCGCTGCGTGCGTGTAATTGGGAAAGTGACAAGGAGAGGGGTTGGGGAAGTTTCGGGGGGTTTGAGTTTGTTGTAAGAGGGCTTGGAGGATTGTGGACGCTTTTATGCCTGCGGACGGACGGGAAGTTGGGGTTGGAGTTGGGGTTGAGTCGATGGATGTGGAGATGTCGATGTTTCGAATGATTCAGAATTGAGTAGCGAGAGAATTAAGATATTGTCTGGATATTACACTTGCGGATAGAGAGGTGTTTCTATTGAATTTTCAATGGACCGATAAGTGAAAATGATCCGGTGTGTATGTCTTTAGGAATGAATAGGTGTTCGATGATTGCGATACTCTTCAATGTATTTTGGACAATTTTTTTTCTGTGTATGTTATAACAAGGTCAGTTTACGATTGTAATTACGAGTGGTTTTAAGAATGTCGGAACTATCGGGAGGCATATCGTTATCCGTAGTCATGAAAATTAATTCGTCAGGTTATTTGACGAAAATTTTTCGATCGCATAATTTTCAGGAGATAATCCGGTCACATATTTTCAAGAAAAATTTTGCAGGCACTCATATCCGTAATATTTTGTAACTTCACACAGTTCTATCAGCATGATAGATTTGGTTTCCTTCAATAGCAAAACACGTTGTATTAATATAATGATGGTATGGTGGCGGTTATTATATACGTCAATATAATCTGTGCAACCTAGTCTTCACAATTATTGATGTGCGTCAAGCAAAAATTCAAAGCAAGAAAATACCGGACAATCTTGAGAGTGGAAAAATAAAAACGACGAAGAAGACAATGTGCGAAGAAAAGTATAATTTGATTTGAATTTTGAGTGGCACACGTAACGTGTTTTGTTACCGTTACGTGTTCTACTTATTGTCACACGCGCGTCCCATAATTCAATCCCGTGTGAGTCGTCTCCGAACGAGCACCATTGTTCCTACGAAGCGTGAATTGTTCAATTAATATCCTTTCATATTTAAAGCAAGAATATTGTAGCCGTCATTGCAACCAATTAATATTCCTTCGTACTTTAAAGAAAAATATTACAGCCAACATTGGAGTCAATTTATATTCTTTCATATTTTAAACAAGAATTTACAACCATCAGAATACTCTACATATTATGGTTGAAATATAGTGATTTTCAAATCTTCATTGTTGCAAATTTTGACACGTTGCAAAATTAAACACATGATCCAATCATTTTAACACTCATAACACAAGGGCATGGCAGAACTTTTTCAAAAATACCACGTGATATACCGTCTGTTGATGTATATTAAAATATGTAAGAATATTTATCTGTCAAAATTTCGCTGTCAAAAAAATAAAATTTAGAATTTCAACGGTTAGACTGCTTCAGACAAAGATCTCATAATACCAGTACACTGTGATCACAATTCGGTACACGTTAAGCATAATTTCTTATTTTTTGCCACAGTTAATTATCTATTGCGTTTTATCGGCCGCCCCCAATTTAGGGAAAAATTAACCTTTCCACTTTTCGTCACGTCGCCATAATCCCACTTGTCAACTCTTCCGCAAATGAGAAGTTCCACTTGAAAAAGCCCAGTGAACCGTAAAGATCACAATCATTGGACTGTGATCATAATTTGTTACGACGAAGAAGACAATTTCTTGCCACAGTTAAGTATTTATTTCATTTTATTGGCCTCCCCCAATAAAACAACCTTTCCACTTTTCGTCACGTTGCCATGACACTTGTCAACTCTTCCACGAAATGAGAAGTTCCACTTGAAAAATCCCAGTGAACCTTAAAGATCACAATCATTGGACTATTCTTCTGTCAGCAAATTCGTCACATCCCCCATAAGGTCCCCGAAAGTACCACATTTTTCCATTTTCAACTCCGTCTATCAACATACTGCGAAATGAGAAGTTCCGCTTGAAAAATCCCAATAAACCGTACAGACCACAATCATTGGACTGTTCTTCCATCAGCAAATTCGTCATATCCCCCGTAAGGTCCCCGAAAGTACCACATTTTTCCGTTTTCAACTCCGTCTATCAACGTACCGCGAAATTAAAAGTTCCACTTGAAAAATCCCAGTAAACTGTAAAGACCACAATCGTTGGACTGTTGTTCCGTCAGCAAATTCGTCACATCCCTCATAAGGTCCCCGAAAATACCGCATTTTTCTGTTTTCAACTCCGTCTATCAACGTACCGCGAAATGAGAAGTTCCACTTGAAAAATCCCAATAAACTGTAAAAATCACAATCATTAGACTGTTCTTCTGTCAGAAAATTCGACACATTCTCCATAAGGTCCCCGAAAGTACCGCATTTTTCCGTTTTCAACTCCGTCTATCAACGTACCGCGAAATGGGAAGTTCCACTTGAAAAATCCCAGTGAACCGTAAAGACCACAATCGTTGGACTGTTGTTCCGCCAGCAAATTCGTCACATCCCCCATAAGGTCCCCAAAAGTACCACATTTTTCCGTTTTCAACTCCGTCTATCAACGAATCGCGAAATGAAAAGTTCCACTTAAAAAATCCCAGTAAACCATAAAAATCACAATCATTAGACTATTCTTCCGTCAGCAAATTCGTCACATCCCCCATAACGTCACCGAAAGTACCACATTTTTCCGTTTTCAACTCCGTCTATCAACGTACCGCGAAAAGAGAAGTTCCACTTGAATAATCCCAGTAAACCTTAAAGATCATAATCATTGGACTATTCTTCCGTCAGCAAATTTGTCACATCCCCCATAAGGTCACCGAAAGTACCACATTTTTCCGTTTTCAACTCCGTCTATCAACGTATCGCGAAATGAGAAGTTCCACTTGAAAAATCCCAGTAAACCATTAAAATCACAATCATTAGACTATTCTTCCGTCAGCAAATTCGTCACATCCCCCATAAGGTCCCCGAAAGTACCACATTTTTCCGTTTTCAACTCCGTCTGTCAACGTACCGCGAAATGAGAAGTTCCACTTGAAAAATCCCAGTAAACCTTAAAGATCACAATCATTGGACTATTCTTCTGTCAGAAAATTCGTCACATCCCCCATAAGGTCGCCGGAAATACCGCATTTTTCCGTTTTCCACTCCGTCTATCAACGTACCGCGAAATGAGAAGTTCCACTTGACAAATCCCAATAAACCATACAGACCACAATCATTGGACTGTTCTTCCATCAATTCGTCATATCCCCCGCGTTAAAAGTACCACATTTTTCCGTTTTCAACCACGTTTATCAACGTATATATTCCATTTTAAAAATCCCAGTAAACCGTAAAGACCACAATCATTGGATTGTTGTTCCGTCAGCAAATTCGTCACATCCCCCATAAGGTACCCGAAAGTACCACGTTTTTCCATCTTCAACTCCGTCTGTCAACGTACCGCAAAATGAAATGTTCCACTTGAAAAATCCCAGTAAACCGTAAAAATCACAATCATTAGACTAATCTTCCGTCAGCAAATTCGTCACATCCCCCATAAGGTTCCCGAAAGTACCGCATTTTTCCGTTTTCAACTCCGTCTATCAACGTACCGCGAAATGAAATGTTCCACTTGAGAAATCCCAGTAAACCTTAAAGATCACAGTCATTACACTATTCTTCTGTCAGCAAATTCGTCACATCCCCCATAAGGTCCCCGAAAGTACCACATTTTTCCGTTTTCAACTCCGTCTATCAACGTACCGCGAAATGAGAAGTTCCACTTGGAAAATCCCAGTAAACCATAAAGATCACAATCATTAGACTATTCTTCCGGCAGCAAATTCGTCACATCCCCCATAAGGTCCCCGAAAGTACCACATTTTTCCGTTTTCAATTCCGTCTATCAACGTACCGGGAAATGAGAAGTTCCACTTGAAAAATCCCAGTAAACCGTGAAAATCACAATAATTGGACTATTCTTCCGTCAGCAAATTCGTCACATCCCCCATAAGGTCCCCGAAAGTACCACATTTTTCGTTTTCAACTCCATCTGTCAACGTACACTCCACGCAAGCCATAATCGTTTCGTAACTTGCCGCTTGCCAGCTATATTTTCGAACTTTTCGTCCACCGAAAACATTCGGAAATGCCGAATTGACCCGCAAGTGTGTAGGTACGCGTGGAGTGGAGATGTAGGACGTGCACGGAGACAAGTTGCACGTACTTGCACGTAGGTACAGGACGAAACGACAGTCGGCGGCTGCGGATGGACGAGGGCGAGGGCAATTTGTCACGGGACTTCATGGTGGTACTTCATGGCGCGACGATTTAGCTGTCGGTATGCGCAAATGCGCCGTGGACAGGCGAATCCGCGTTTCCCTAATGGCAAACGAGCCGCGACCGTGTAAATGCAGCTATGACCTCGGAGAGATTTAAGGGGGAGCTGCGATGGATTTAATCAGACATAGTACATTAGCGTGTTCCTTTAACGTGTCATTTCCTCGCCTGTCGCGCGACGTTGTTGACGTCAGCTTTCGGTGATGGGACACTGGAACGTAGTGCGGTGTGAATGAGTGTCGTTCTTGTCGGTCGAGATATTTCGTTGTTAACCTGTTCCGCTGCGATCGTAAACGCAAGTGTTTGGAGTGGTTGCTAAGTGGGTGTTGTGTCTAAGGTTGACACAGATTGTGTGACTAGATGTTGACCAATTTCCCCGATTACGCAATCCAATCATTTGCCATAAGACAATTTTCATTCTGGAACCGAAAGTTGCTTATGGGATTAGACATAACGCAAAATGGCCAAACAAATTCACACACAAGAGAAAGTGAATACAACAAAATGCCAACGGTCAAACTGAAATATCACCTTTACGACGTGAAAACTGACCATCATAGTATCGGCAATTTTTTTTTGTTAACACGTTGACTGCCGTGCGTATTTTGCTGTATTATAATTGCGATGCTATGAAATACTACAGGGTTTGACTGAATTACGCAAAATGTAAATAATGTACACGGATTGGAGACCAAAGGATCGCATCACTATTCTATCAATAAATGCATTTATAAAATAATGACCATCACGGCAGTCGAAGTGTTAATACTTATTTACACACGTACTAAACGTTTCCTGAACATCCCTTTAAAAACAGAAACGAAATACACCCTGCAACCTCAAACAATTGCAACATTCTTATTCGTCAAGATATTTTGTTGTTAACCTGTTCCGCTGCGATCGTAAACGCAAGTGTTTGGAGTGGCTGCTAAGTGGGGTGTTGTGTCTAAGGTTGACAAGAATTGTGTGACTAGTTATTGATCAATTTTCCTAATTACGCAATCCGATCATTTGCCACAAGAAAATTTTCATTCTGCGATTACACATAACCCAAAATGGCCAAACAAATTCACACGCAAGACAAAGTGTCATGCAACAAAGTGTCAATGGTCAAACTGAAAAGATCGTATTTACGACGTGGAAACTGATCACTACAATCGCAAGACACCATAGTATCGGCAATTTTTGTTGTTAACACGTTGACTGCCGTGCGTATTTTGCTGCATTAGAATCGCGATACAATGAAATTCTGCAGCATATGATTAAATCATGCAAAATGAAGGTAACGCAGAGTTGTTAGAAGCCAAAGTATTGAAGCACCGTTCCAATATCAATTGCTTTTACAAGATTGCAAATAGGCTTCATTGCGAATTTTTTGCATATTTAGTAAAATCTTTTGCAGCGGTTACCGCGTGTTTTGATACATTAGAACCACGATGCGATGAAATACTGCGGAATATGATTAAATCGTGCAAAATGAAGGTATTGCAAAGTTGATGGAAGCCAAAGTATTGAAGCACCGTTCCAATATCAATTGCTTTTACAAGATTGCAAATAGGCTTTATTTCGAATTTTTTACATTTTTAGTGAAATATTTTGCACCGGTCAGCGGTGACCACCGTGGCAGTCAACATGTTAACTATCTTATTATATATATAATATATATTTATCTATATTACATACATAATTTTATATTTAAATCTTATTTACACACGCACTAAACTTTTCCGAACCGTCAAATCTCTTCTACAGGGTCACTGACCTTCAAAAACAGAAACGAAACACATCCCACAGCCTACAACAATTGCATCGTTCTTGTTCGTCAGGATATTTTGTAATTAACCTATTCCGCCCCGATCGTAAACGCAAGAAGAAATCGAAGTTTGCAACTGATGTTACAATTTTGTTTGGATGTCTACGCGTGATGCACTAAGGGCTGGAAGTATTTGAAGAAACTATTGCTATGTATGGTAAAAGCGAAGTATATGGTGCTACAGGTGGAAATGTTTTTTATAAATTATGTAACCGTACTAATTGAGTGATTTACCATATTAAACTGGTGCGGCTTGAGTGGGATTTTTTTCCCACTGGGAAGGAAATATAAAATTTATGTCTCCGAAATTCTTAAACCCACTCGATCATTCCGAATATGGACTTTCCATGGAATGACAGAAACCATGCGGCAACTCTATAGGTATTTACTCTGAGATCTTGCTTAGGGAAAAAACTTATTTTCTGTTATTAACACCAAATTTACGGATAAAGTGTACAGTTATCCAAATTGTATACATTTTATTTTCTTATATTTATATTTATTTTATCCCTGCCGTTAGGAAGCTATAACAATATAAGTATACAAGATGTACAAGATGTGGAATTGATTCAATTAATATAATTTTATTTACTTGACACATACTTTAATTATTTTGCGCGCGTACACGGAAGCTTTCTACCTCATAGACACAAATACAGCGCCCTTGTTCCCGCTTTCGCATTCAAGACTGTCACCCAAATACCTCAAAATAAATCTTCTGTGAATAATTCCATTACGTAACAGCCTGTATTATCAATGCAAGTTGCGAGCAGCGTCGTTATCTGCACAGACCGGAGACTGTGCAAGCATGAACACATACCGTAATCGGTACGCCCAAACATAGAAGATGGTACTTAAAGTCACACAGTACAAAAACATAAGACAAAGCCCCTTGTAATAAAAAAATGAACACCTAAACTCACGGTAAAAAAAGCTGCACTTGCAAACTCAAGTCAGCATTTATCTGTATTAAAATAGCTGCGCCACGGACGCGACAATTGCCATTAAAAAATTACTCAATATTCTCCTGTCCTGCTTTTTGCCTCGCTCATTATACGTTTCGCGCGGCACTCGCCATTCTTCCCTTCTCTTTCTCGCAATCTCTCCATCATTCGCCATTTCCCTCTGCGCCCTTCCGCAAACTCTGTTTCAGCAAACAAACGGCTAATGCGTCAACACCGACGCACTTGTAACGCGGCGCCATTGTTTGGCAGGACGACGGGGGTGTATAAAGAGAGGCCGGAGAAAAGCGGCGGAGAGAAGAAACAGCAGGAAAAAGCGGACGGAAAGCCCGCGAACCCGCAAACGGCCATTAAACGCGTACTACGTTTCTGCCCAGACGGCCTAAACCGTCAAATCCATTTTCAAAGCGCATTCACCTGCCATCTTCGCGAATCGGCTTTTAACAAATTTGCCTTTAACGTTCATTCAAATCATTTATGTTTAATGGAGTTCAGTTCATTGCAATGCGAACTGTTTATGTTAAATGTAGGATTTAATGTTTGTATTGTACGTAGTAGAGTATGTAGTACTTTAATGTAGAATTTAAACACGAGAAACTAAAGAGTATAATATTTATAAACAATAACAACACAATCAAGCCACTTTAGTCTTATTTCTTAATATCTTTCATGAACAACACAATCAAGTATTTTATTATATCTTTCATATATGGTAAGATTTAAACATGAGTAGTAATATATAAACAATAACAATACAATCAAGTATTTTATTATATGCTATATGGAGACCATGAGTAGTAATATAAATGTAGGATTTAAATACGTGAAACTAGAGAGTATAATATTTATAAACAATAACAACACAATCAAGACACTTTAGTCTTATTTCGTTCAATTTTTTCATGAGTATTTTATTATATGCTATATGCAGACCATAAGTAGTAGTACATATATATAGGATTTAAATACGTGAAACTAGAGAGTATAATATTTATAAACAGTAACAACACAATCAAGACACTTTAGTCTTATTTCGTTCAATTTTTTCACGTGTATTGTATTATTTGCTATATGCAGACCATAAGTAGTGGTATAAATTTAGGATTTAAACACGTGAAACCAGAGAGTATAATATTTATAAATGAGTATTTAATAATATGCTATATGCAGACCATAAGTAGTAGTATAAATGTAGGATTTAAACACGTGAAACTAGAAAGTATAATATTTGTAAGCAATAACAACACGATCAAGACACTTTAGTGTTATTTCGTTCAATTTTTTCATGAGTATTTTATTATATGCTATATGCAGACCATAAGTAGTAGTATATATGTAGGATTTAAATACGTGAAACTAGAGAGTATAATATTTATAAACAATAACAACACAATCAAGACACTTTAGTCTTATTTCGTCAAATTTTTTCATGAGTATTTTATTATATGCTATGCATAGACCATACGTAGTAGTATATATGTAGGATTTAAACACGTGAAACTAGAGAGTATAATATTTATAAACAAGAACAACACAATTAAGACACTGTAGTCTTATTTTATTCAATTTTGCCATGAGTATATTACTACATGCGATATGCAGACCATAAGTAGTAGTATAAATGTAGGATTTAAACACGTGAAACTAGAGAGTATAATATTAATAAATAATAACAACACAATCAAGACACTTTAGTCTTATTTTGTTCAATTCTTTCATGAATATTTCATTATATGGTATATGTACACCATAAGTAGTAGTACAAATGTGGGATTTAAATACGTGAAACTAGAGAGTATAATGTTCATAAACAATAACAGCACAATCAAGACACTTTAGTCTGATTTCGTTCAATTTTTTCATGAGTATTTTATTATATGCTATGTGCAGACCGTAAGTAGTAGTATAAATGTAAGATTTAAACACGTGAAAGTAGAGAGTATGATATTTATAAACAATAATAACACAATCAGGACACTTTAGTCTTATTTCGTTCAATTTTTTCATGAGTATTTTATTATATGCTAGATACAGACCATAAGTAGTAGTATATATGTAGGGTATAAACACGTGAAACTAGAGAGTATAATATTTATAAACAATAAAAACACAATCAAGACACTTTAGTCTTAATTCGTTCAATTTTTTCATGAGTATTTTATTATATGCTATATGCAGACCATAAGTAGTAGTATAAATGTAGGATTTAAACACGTGAAACTAGAGAGTATAATATTTATAAACAATAACAACACAATTAAGACACTTTAGTCTTATTTCGTTCAATTTTTTCATGAGCATTTTATTATATGCTATATGCTTATGTCTTATTTCCTAATCTTGCGCCTTTTCGTCTTTACGTTTCGTCGTCAATTGATTACTAAACAACTAAATGACACAATTCAAGAAACTCGTCACCTATAATAGATCAATATAATAATTGAGGATATTTTCCTTTGCCCGTGAATTAGAGGACCCTATATTTGAGATACTACAATAATTAATTGCCTATTATGATTGAATAGGCTATATTATAAGAGATATTTATCTGTTGTGTGTTATTACATTGGGTTTCTTGGGTATTTGCGCCTGAAAATCAGTGAATTGTGCTTTTGCTTTTGGGCGAGTCTATAACAGCTTCGTGAATGAGGCATTTGGCAATTTGGGTGTTAGGGGCTCAGATTTCTTTAATTTCGTTCATTTAATTTAGTTATACTTCAGCTCTGCGGTGCATTACCGTTTGTATAAAATTATCCATAGTCAATATAGGTTGACGTTAAATTATAGCAATTTGCACACGTTTACTTAATTCTCCTTTTACTTCTGACATTCGTTACTTCGTTCATTTTCCTGCCATTAATCTCGTACATTAAGATCAGAAGTAGGACATTCTGAATACATAAATACTTACACCAAAGGTGATATTCTATATTATTCTCTAATATTTTTAGGAGCTTGTTGTACTAATAAGTTCATCTTAACTCTGTCATCTTTATACGTGTTATATTGGATTTGTGCTTAAATCTGTCCTTACAAATACATATATACAGTGTCTGCAGAATCAAATCAAACCGTTTAATCATAACAAGGGGAATGATTTAATATGAATAAATTGTGAAACGGAGGAATATCGTGACGACCTCGAACATCACCTGGTTCACGGCGACTTTTGCAATCACGAGAGTGCGTGGAGAGATGAAATGGTGTTTTTGAGGTAGAGAGACGTGTCTTTGGTGCGTCGTCGGCAAATAGCAAATGTGATTAAAATTTGCGTTGAGAAGACAATGGTTTACTTAATTAAAATGTACGTACGCTGTGTCCAAGATTATTTTAGAGCTGAAAAGGAATGAGATGTGTTAGTGGATGTTGTTATTAATAGAAAAGCGGTCCATCTGTGTTTAAAGAATTTTTGAAGTTGAACTTAGCAGTCCATTGAGAATTATAATAATCAATATAAATAATTGGACAGCAAACGTGTGAAGTGAAAATTAGCGACTGAAAAATTTAACGATTTATGTATGTGTTGTATATATTTTCCCAAAGTATTGTCTATATTTGATGTTTAAAGAAAAATATTCTGTATTCTGAATTCTAAATAGTGTACATATATTCTATATTTTCTTCTGATATTTTGCTGAAGGAAAATTTTCATTCTTGAATGAAACTTCTGCTTTCGGACTTTTTAAAGTCTTGACTATGTAACCCAGGTCAGCTATAGCGAAATATACATTTACATTACATTTCGACATCTGAAATCTCAAGTTTGCTGCCAGATTCTTATATCTTGGACGGACGAATGTGAGTAGATCGTATCATATTTGATATTCGTACTTTTGTGCCAGATTGTTACGTCTCGTCGGCGAATATGGATTATGAAAGGCCGTTCACCTTCCGCTTTCTTGAACATCTTTTTGACAAAAATAGAACGAAACTGTTCTTACAGCCTTACACGACCATATTTTCATATAAATTTTTACAATTATAGGACCTAATAGTTTGTCCTTCGCCAAATTTCATTCCTGAACTAAAATTTACATATAGATTGCCGAACGTCTTGATTCCACGTCATTCAAGACGATTAGACCAATTCCCATTCAAAATCTCAATTTTCTTACCACATTGCTACGTCTTACGCGAGCAGATTGTATCATATTTGAGATCCCAATTTTTGTGCCAAATTCTTAAATGTCTCGCCGGCGAATATGGACTTTAAAAGTCGAACTTTCTACATTGTTGAACGTTTTATAACGATGACAAAAATGAACTGCCGCTGCAACCTTAAACAATGATATGTTTTATATCAATTGTAATTACACGATCTGATAATTTGACGTAAGACAATTTAATTCCAAAATTAAAATTAGCTTCCGGGTACCTAAACGTCTCGATTGAATGTAACTCAAAATTGCTAGATTAATTCACGAAACAAAATCTAAATTTTCCTACCAGATCGTTAAATCTCACGCCAAAATCAGTACGTCTGGCTCCATTTAAAATCTCAACTACTCGCCTAAATTCTTAATAGTCTCACCGATGAATATGGACTCCGAAAGTCCTTTAACCTTTCACCTTTTTGAACACTTCATAATAAAAATAGAAGAGAGCTTAGACTGCGGCCTTAAATATCTATAAGTTTAATATAAATTTCCCCAATTACGCAATCCAATCATTTGTTATGAGACAAATTTGATTCTGGAAGCAAAAGTTGTTTCCCCGATTACATATATCGCAAATATGGCCAGACAAATTCACACCCAAGACAAAGTGGCAAACAATAAATTCAAAGTGAAAAGCTCGTGTTCACGACGTGAACAGCGACCAATATAATCGCAAGACACCATAGTATCGGCAATTTTAGTTGATGATACTGTAGGGAAAACTTTGAAAGTTTAGAATAAAACATGAATTTTCCCTTTCATAATAGAAAAAGAAACAAAATGGTTTATTATAAGAAATGTAAAGTAACACAAATTTTGACATACGGGAAAAATTAAGAAAACATTGAAATACGTCTTTCGAATTGCTCGCATCTTTTACGTCTTTAAGTGCGTTTTTGCTTTATTATAAAAAATGTAAAGTTTTTGCACACACGGATGAAATTAGTGTGTCTTTTGAATTGTTCGCGTCTTTTACGTCTTTAAGTACGTTTTTGCTTTGTTATAACAAATGTAAAGTAACATACATTTTGCACACACGGGAGAAATTAAGAAAACATTGAAATACGTCTTTTGAATTGTTTTTACAATTTGTAAATTCTTTTCATTCTTTTACAAGGAATTGTTCTTTAGAAATGTTTTACGTCTTTAAGTGCGTCTTTGCTCGACGGGCTTTGATTTTTTAACCCGTTGTCGCACACTTTTAATTTGATGATCGTGCTCAGAAACACATTTTTTTTTCAATTGTTTATGACTGCCAGATGGAATCGAGTGTAAGTTGTATGTTTGGAAGTGAAAATTGTCATATTTGGCAGTTTTTCCAAAAAAAACTCTTGACAACTGTAACCGTCATTTGCTCATCATGTCATTTTTTCTCTTCCCAGAGCAAATGACGGCTATGATCGTCGTGACGACTATACGGCATTTGCTTTACTAATTCAAAATAATTCCTATGAATAAAAGAGAGTAAATGGGTGTAAACTTAACGCAAGAAAATCAGTTTGAAACAAAATTATAATTTGTAATTTATTTTGTTTATAAAATAGTAAAAATGAAATAAAAATGAATTCAGGAAACAAATTACATACATACAAGAAAGCATTATAAATGATAGGATTCGAAGCATTCTGGACACAATGGTGGTTTATGCGGACAAGTTTTACATCCATATGACGTTTCTTTTCTAATTCGGTTGGTCGAACGATGTCTGCAACGTAAAAAATAAGTTTTGCACTGAAAATCAACAGCTGTAAGTATCTTTTCCAAGAAATGTTGTTGTGGACAATTTGTCGATGTCAGTGGTACTGCATGTATTTGTTTCGGTCGACCACGCGTAGATGTTAATGCCGCTAAATTGTTTCCAGAAATCACAGTATTAGGTAGTGCGATCAGTCATTGTATTAGCAAACCTCTGAACTGTAGAAATGTCGTTGACTTATGAAATTGTCGACAGATAAAGTGGGAATTTCCAGTGCAAATGTTTCGAACCGGTAAGGCATGAGAAAACGCATAAAAGAACAATTGATATGCTGTCTGGCAGGCTATGCCTTTTTTTCAATGTATTACTCAATAATTAAACATATTTGTATGCGTTGTGTGTTTTTTACACTTCATACTAGACGAGAAAGAATGTTCTATTTTTTATTGATTAAAATGTGCATCGGAAACCAAACAGTATAAAAGTGTTGAGCCGATATTAAAATAAGTGAGTCCGTTTGTGTGTGCCTTACGAATATCACCAAAGATCGGACGCATTCGATATGCACTATTCTTTCTCGAATTTTCTACACACTAAACGTTTCTGAATCGTCAAATCTCCTCTGCAGAGTTACTAACCTTCCTAAACATCCCTTCAAAAACAGAAATGTAGCCTGAAACAATTGCACGACCTGCTAATTTGGCTTAAGAGCATTATATTTAGCCACAATAACTTTCTTTCGCATCATTGCACGTCTCGCTTACACGTAATTCAAGCCGTTTAGACCGATTCACACGCAAAACCCCAATTATCCCGCCAACAAGCATCGCCTGTCCTATTCAAAGTCCCAATTATCCTTGTAGACCGTTAAAAGACCCGCCGGCGAATATACGGTCCGCGTAATCTTCGCAATCTCGGGAGCCATCCCGTCAATCTGAAAAGCTCGTCTTCGCGACGTGGAAACTGACCTCCACAATCGCGAGACGCCGTAATATCGAGACTTCCCTTCGCAATATTCTTTTATACGCGCAGGCTAAAGCGACTCGAGGCTCGCGATAAGGGCGATAAGAAAGGTCGGACCTCGCGAACTTCCGACGTAAAACGACGATTAAGATGGAACCGAAGTGGAACGACGACGTGTGATCTACGTTATAAAGCTCCGCTCCCACTCCCGACGTTCTCGATCCAGCTTATCGCGGTGTAGTATTATCGAAAATACCCGTTCTGCGGTACGTCGTGCTCGAAATATCGAATCTGGATGAATATCCGATAGCTCGCGGGTCAGTGGCACTCAACCAATTTCGGAGAGGTCTAAAGCGGCGGGGGGAGTGCGGGCGAATTTTCGTAATAATAGCGCAGCATGCGATGGATCAATAAGGGTAGAGTAACTGTTTGCGCGGCGCCCGGTAAATTGATTATTTTATTTGTTAATGCCACTGCTATGGCTGAGGCGCGAAGAGGAGTGGATGGGTGTGGTATTGGTGGAGGATTGAAAGGAAAATAAATGAGGAAAATGGAGGTAAGGTAATTGAAGGGGTGCAGTTATGTAATATCAAGCGTCGGTTTGCGCATTTTTTGTACGGAGTGATAGTTGTTGAAACTAAAAGTAAGTGACGCATCATAAGTGGCATATTTGGAAGGATATTTACATACGAGTATGGATTTCATCGGAGTAGTATCATTGCCGAAGCTAAAAGATTCTATCAAAGTAGTATTATTGCCAAAGCTGAAAATAACTGACGAGTTGTTTCATAGAATTGCGCATTTATTTGTACAGAGTGATAGTTTTTGAAACTAAAAGTAAGTGATGCGTCGTAAGTGGCATATTTGGAAAGACATTTACATGCGAGTACAAATTCTATTGAAGTAGTATTATTGCCAAAGCTAAAACTAACTGACGAGTTGCTTCATGCAGTTGCGCATTTATTCATTTATTCGTATACAAACATTTATTTAGCCCGAAGTTACTTGAGTGACGCATAGTACCTAAAGAGTCAAGCACGGATCGTTTTAGACACAAATAAATTTTCGCTGAGAACTAAGATACTATAGTAACTTTCCACAAAAAAATGCGATGGATCAAAAAGTGTAGAGTAACTGTTTGCGCGGCGCCCGGTAAATTGATTATTTTATTTGTTAATGCCACTGCTATGGCTGAGGCGCGAAGAGGAGTGGATGGGTGTGTTATTGGTGGAGGATTGAAAGGAAAATGAATGGGGAAAATGGAGGTAAGGTAATTGAAGGGGTGGAGTTATGTAATATGGTGCGTCTGTTTGCGCATTTATTTGTACGGAGTGATAGTTTTTGAGACTAAAAGTAAATGACGCATCATAAGTGGCGTGTTTGGAAGGATATTTACATGAGTATAAATTCAATCAGAGTATATCATTGCCGAAGCTAAAAGTAACTGACGCGTTGTTTCATACAGTTGTGCATTTATTCATACGGAGTATCATCGTTGTCAAGACTAAAAATAAATGACACGCCATAAGTGGTATATTTGGAAGGATATTTGTATACGAGTATAGATTCAATCGGAGCACATATATCATTGCCGAAGTTGAAAGTAATTGATGCGTTGTTTCATACAGTTGCGCATTTATTCATACGGTGTAATATCATTGTTGAGATTAAAAATAAGTGACGTGTCGTAAGTGGCATATTTGAAAGGATATTTACATGAGTATAGATTCAATTGGAGTAGTATCATTGTCGAAACTGAAAGCAACTGACGCGTTGTTTCATACAGTTGCGTATCTATTCATACGGAGTAATATTGTTGTTGAAACTAAAAATAAGTGACGCGTTGTAAGTAGCATATTTGGAAGGACATTTACATAAGAGTATAGATTCAATCGGAGTAGTATCATTGCCGAAGCTAAAAGTAATTGATGCGTTGTTTCATACAGTTGCGCATTTATTCATGCGGAGTAATATCGTTGTTGAGACTAAAAATAAGTGACGTGTCGTAAGTGGCATATTTTGAAGGATATTTACATGCGAGTACAAATTCTGTTGAAGTAGTATTATTGCCAAAGCTAAAAGTAACTGACGCGTTGTTTCATAGAGTTGCGCATTTATTTGTATGGAGTGATAATTGTTGAAACTAAAATTAAGTTACGCGTCATAAGTGGCACATTTGGAAGGACATTCACATATGAGTACAGATTCTATCGAAGTAGTATTATTGCCGAAGCTAAAACTAACTGACGACTTGTTTCATACAGTTACGCATTTATTCATGGAGAGAGCGCATTTATTCATCTACAAAAATGTATTCAGGACGAAGTTACTTCAGTGGCGTATAGTACCTAAAGAGTCAAGCACTATTCGTTTCAAACACAAATAAAATTTTGCTGACAACTAAGATACTATAACAACTTTCCGCCAGAAAATGTTAGCCACAGGAAAAACAACTTTAGTGGTGCATAGTACCTGAATGTACCTGAATAGTACCTAAATACCGTTCATTGTAGACACACGTAAAATTCCGCTGGCAATGGGTTTCCACTAGAAAACATCACTTAGACCGGCGCCACTTAAAAAATAATTTAGAATAAAATTACTTCAGTGGCGCGTAGTACCTGAATGGTTAAGCACCGTTAATTTCACACACACCTAAAATTCCGCTGACAACTGAATTACTACAGTGAGTTTCCACTATAAAACGTCACTTAGACCGGTGCTACTTAAAACATAATTTAGAATAAAATTACTTAAGTAGCGCGTAGTACCTGAATGGTTAAGCACCGTGAATTTTACACATACCTAAAATTCCGTTGACAATTGAGTTGCTACTGCAATATCCATAAAAAAACTCACCCATCACCGCGTCACTTAACCCTTTGGCCGCTATATCGCATATATGCGTCCGCCGAATCGTTTTGATTCCTTACCTGTAACCAGAAATATTAATGTATGAATTAAATACAGATACGTTCTTTATCAAATAATTTTCTTGCATTATTTAATTTGCCGTAAATGAAGAATTACCATTACAACTTTGTTGCGCTTTACATAATCAATTGATAAGTATTCAAATTATCGAAAAGTATCCCGTCCTCAGCTAGCACTTCGGTCGGAAGTACTCAGTAGTCAAAGTGTTAACCCTTTGAACTCGGACATATTTCTTCACGAAGTAGCGAACAGCGCAACATTTCATTTAAAATGGTATAGTTTTGAAAAAAATACTCTGCTGAAATCATGTTTTGCATATAACTTTGCCGATACATTTATTATGAAACAAAATCGGAATTTTATAGCCTATTCTTTTCGAATGCGTCATAGTTCATTCACCAATATGCATTGAGGATTTGTTCAACACGTATCGCAGTAATACGTTGTTTATTGTCTTTCATATGACATTTTTTCTTCCGAACATATATAATGTTCATACAATAATTTGCAGTTTGTCATTCAGCCTATTATAGACATATGACCTAGAATGTTCTCGCAGTTGCTAGACTTCACCTCTCAGTATACTGACCACAAATTAATAAATATTAAACAGGACCCAGATTATTAATTTTATCTCATTGCCTTAACATGTAACTCCCCGGAAATATATCAGGGAAACAAACATTTGAACAACACTTTCTGTACATACATTTTCCTCAGTAATAATATAAAG
This sequence comes from Cryptocheilus praepositus, assembly GCA_033815515.1. NCBI lineage: Eukaryota > Metazoa > Arthropoda > Insecta > Hymenoptera > Pompilidae > Cryptocheilus > Cryptocheilus praepositus. The sequence goes on along the minus strand of JAWWQZ010000215.1, from coordinate 2,935,460 downwards.
TAACTTCGTGTCCCCCCTGTTAATAAACGACTTAAACGAAACCTACTTGACTAGCACCCAGTACCTAAACAGCAACTCACTATTCACTTCCGACACACCTGAAATTCCGCCGACGCCTATGCGTGTGCATACCCAGCATTATTAACACATTTCCACCCATACCCTAATATTCCCGCCCGTGCAAAAAGCCGAAGTATTCCGGGCCCCGAAAATGAAACGCCAGTCGTCCGGTCGCAGGTCAAACGTCAAGCGTGCATTCCGTTTTGCCGCCCATAATCCACCCCGTGAGGGTCGCGCGCGCGATTGGCCAACATTGAAACGGCGCCGCAGCTGGAACAGGTGATACCCGGCCAATGAAACGTAAAATCTGATCGTATATCGTTCGCAGCCGGGCGCGTATGCGTTTGGCAATAGTAAATTAAAAATAACCGTCCGTTGTCCCGGCCAGTGGCGCGGTGTCGTTCGTCAACGCGCCGAATACATTTCCACTGTCGATAACAACGGCCGAATTCTGGACGTGGAAACGTACGCGTGGGCGTCGCGACGGATGAATATTTAATGACGCGCGTTTCATTATTCGCGGCGGCGCGCGCGGAAAAAAGAGAGGCTGTGTGGGTGGGCTACACAATTCCTGACGCGAACGAGACCGCGCGCAATAATGGGCCGGAATTTTGTTTGCGCCGACTTTTACGCGGGAGCGATCGGAACGGATAAATGCGCGGCGGAAATCAAATGCGGCCGAATACGATGGCTTCGGCGAACGGGGTGGGTGGGGATGTAACTGTTTTCGCTTGTGGACGGGCCTTTCGACGAAGGGGTTGCGAATTAAGACACGAGATGCGAAGAAGTAATAGGTGGCGAGGAAGATTGGAATAGAATTACGCAGGCATTTCGTGCAATTTCAAAGAATTCTGCGTGAAATTGTAGTAGAGTAGAATAGTAGTAGTAGAAATTATAGTACGACATTATAGCAGTAGTAGTAGTTATATAATAGTAGTAGAAATTATAGTACGACATTATAGTAGTAGTAGTAGTTATATAATAGTAGTAGAAATTATAGTATGACATAAACAGGTCACGTTGTTGCTTTCTCTTTGATGTCGTCATCGTGTATATGTAATTTTGTGGCATTTCGAACAATATTGCGTGAAATTACAGTGTACGTACAAATTTGTTGTACATAGTACGTATGTACGTATCTTCGAAAATCATTATGGTACATGCAATAGAAGAGAATGGATTGTTCAAACATTTGCACAGTCGGCGAAAAAAATTAGAATGATACGTATTCGTACAGTTTTTATTTCGATGTCATCATGTATGTGCATTTTTTATTATATAAACAGAATCACGTTGTTGTTGTATACGTAGAAATTTGTTTATCATGTACGTTTGCAATTTTATAGTATTTCGAAAATCATTAAATAGATATATATGGAAAAATGTTGTTCAAACACGTTTGCACAGTCACGAAAAAAACCCTTGCACAATCAGACATATATTCGTACAGTTTTTATTTCGATGTGTTGCAGATTTGTTTATGACATAAACAGGTCACGTTGTTGCTTTCTATTTGACATCGTTATCATGTATGTGCAATTTTATAGAATTTCGAAGAATTCTGCGTGAAATTGTTGTATATGTAGAAATTTGTTATACATAGTACGTTTGCACGCATTTTCAAAATTATTCAAACGCTTGCACAATCAGTGGAAAAGTAAGGATGTACAGGCCTTTCTTCGATGCGTTGCAGATTTGTTTATGACATAAACAGGTCACGTTGTTCCTTTCTAATATAATGAAAATTATTATAGTAGATGCAATGGAAGCGAGTGGATTATTCAAACACTTGCATAGTCGGCGTAAAATATAAGAATGACATGTATTCGTACATTTTTATTTCGATGGGTTACAGATTAGTTTATGATATAAACAGGTGACATTGTTGCTTTCTTCATATTTGACATCGTTCGAATGTATTTTGCGTGAAATTGTAGAAATGTATAAATTTGTTGTATATAGTACATTTGTACGTATTTTCGAAAATCATTATGGTAGATGCAGTAGAAGCGAGTGGATTGTTCAAACATTTGCACAGTTGGCGAAAAAAATAAGAATGACACGTATTCGTACATTTTTTACTTTGATGTGTTGCAGTTTAGTTTATGACATAAACAGGGCATGTTGTTTTCTATTTGATATCGTTATCATATATGTGCAATTTTATAGAAATTCAAAGAATTCTGCGTGAAGTTGTTGTATATGTAGAAATTTGTTTAACATAGTACGTTTGCACGTATTTTCAAAAATCATTATGGTAAACGCAATAGAAGCGAGTGGATTGTTCGAACACTTGCACAGTCGGCGAAAAAAATAAGAGTGACACGTATTTGTACAATTCTTACTTCGATGTATTGCAGATTAGTTTATGACATAAACAAGTCACATTGTTGCTTTCTATTTGACATCGTTATTATGTATGTGCAATTTTGTGGAATTTCGAAGAATTCTGTGTGAAATGGTTGTCTATGTATAAATTTGTTATACATAGTACGTATACACGTATTTTTCAAATTTTTTAAACCCTTGCACAATTAGTGGAAAAATAAGGATGTACAGTTCTTACTTTGATGTATTGCAGATTTGTTTATGACATAAATAGGTAATTTTATTGCTTTCTATTTGACATTTTTATCACATATGAACAATTTTGTGGACCTTCGAACAATATTGCGTGGAATTACAGTATACGTACAAATTTATTATATAATACATAGTACGTATGTACGTATCTTCGAAAATCATTATGGTAGATGTAATAGAAGTGATTGGGTTCCACAAACAACTTGCAAGGGCAGTGAAAAAAAATAAGAATAACATATATTTGTACAGTTCTTATGTCGATGTATTATAAATTAGTCTATCACGTTATGGCTTTCTATATGGCACCGTCAGCATGTATGTGCAATTTTGTGGAATTTCGAACAATATTGCGTGAAATTACAGTGTACGTACAAATTTATTGTACATAGTACGTATGTACGTATCTTTGAAAATCATTATGGTAGATGCAATAGAAGCGAGTGGATTGTTCAAAGACTTGCACAGTTAGCGGAAAAAATAAGAATGACACGTATTCGTACAGTTCTTACTTCGATGTGTTGTAGATTAGTTTATCACTTTATGGCTTTCTATTTAGCGTTGTCAGCATGTTCCGAAACATTATGTCTAATGTAACTCTTCGCCTAAATCTCAGGGGTTGCGACCGAATCGCATGATCTCTTCTAACGAGGTGTGCCGAATGTAACTGTTTTAGTTCGCGAATAAGTCTTTCGGTGAATAGGATCATAACTTAGAAGGAGGAATAGTACGGCGTACGGATAATATCGTAATATAACTACATGTAGAGGTAGTGTGCAAAATACTCCTGCACCAATCGTATTTAGTAAATCTGTAATTTATGCATAAATTTGTTGTAAATAGCAAATTAATACATATTTTCGGAAATCATTATTACAGATACAGTACAAGCAAATAATTATTCAAACAATTTCCGAAGTTAACAGGAAAAAAGGTAAGGAAAGTATAATTATTATATATTATTTCGAAGTATTTACAGCAGAGTTTACGACACGAATAAGTCACACTATTGCTTTCTAATTCAGATTGTGAGTATGTTTGGAGACGTTATACCTAGTGTTACTACTCTACGGTGAAACGGCGGGTATTATGATCGAATTTGATGGTCTCTTCGAATGGGGTGTTTCCGGATTTAACAGTTTTCGTTCGCTAATAATCCTTTCGTTGAATAGGGTCATGACTTCCTAGCGGGAGGCGCAGATGAGAAGTAATACTGTGAGGGAATAAACTTGAAGTAGAATAATGCAGGTACAATTAATGTATTCATGCACCTAATAATTACCAACAACACTTCGTGAAATTGTAATATTTGCACAAAGAAATCTCTATTTATAAATAGCGAGTTTGCAGATATTTTTGGAAATCTTCTATTACAGTTTCCGCATATTTTCCCTGCTTTTCAATATTAATTTTCAATAGTACAAAGTTTCGAATATTATTACTGATGACAGAGTTTGCATTAAAATGGTAGCGGTAATCGCTTCTGTCTTGAGAAATAATGTTGGTTCTTTTCTTTGTCTACAGAATTTATTTTACTTATACGAGATACATATTTCGAATAATTCCAGAATAATTGTGTGTCTCGCTGATCAAAGGGAGACGCAACAAACAAGTGTACCTTCGTTTTATTAAGAATACGGAGATTATAACAGATGCTTTAATAGCTTAGCTATAGAAAAGGAAGATAGAACTTACGATTTCCTTAAGATCGTTTTCACAGAATACTTGTCTCTTGTCCGATTTGAAATTTAAAATACTTTACCCTTGCATCAACAACAATCTCGTCGCCCATTCGCCAAATTTGAAATTTCCGACAGTTCCCCCTCCCACCAATTGGCCATACCGCAGAAATCAAATTCCAGCGTCGCACACGATTTCCTCAAACCGCTTTTCGAGGCGTGGCCGTCACTCGCCCGATTTAAAATTTACCGCATCCCCGCCTAAATGACTTGCGCAGCGGCCGAATTTGCATCCGGCCCCTTGGCTAACTTTTCATGCGACAGGTGGACGGGGCAAATTTAACTGGTGCGCGCCCCTCACGTGGGCACGCAAATGGCAAGTGACAACCGAGTAACGAGTTCACCGGCGCCCTGGCTAAAAGGACCAAACCGTTCCGTCCCTTCGTCCTCCTTCAGTCCCATTCCTTCCCTATCCGCACCCACAGGCGCGCTGATTTAATCTGCGTCGACGAAAGATATTCCGAGGGAACATTCGGGCATTGCGGTCACGGAACCGTCTGATCAAATTGTCTTATTACAGCGGCAAACCCCCGTTTACGCCGCCGACAGACGAAAGCTTTCCTTGGCACGCGTTCCCCGCCGCACTCGCAGCGCCAGCCTGTTTTGCGCTGTTTCGGCTTTTCAATAAAGGAAAGCCGAGTAAAGCTGCGATATGACAAATTGAGGCGCATTGAAGAGGCGAGAGGAAGAAACTGCGCTGCGTCCGGCAGAAAGAACCAAAATTGTGTGGTTTCTTCGCAGTTTAAATGAATGAAGGGGGAATTAATCCGTATGTTTGAAATTAGTAATGTAACAGAGAGATCAAAGTAGTAAAGTTTTTGGAGGAATGCGCGATGCTTAGTACAGGAACCAGTTAAAAGCTCGTCGAAAGTTAGCACTTTAACCACCGCTAGATGATTAATCGATTTTTCGGTTTCAACTGCTATTTACCGGAAGCCGATTAATCGGCTTTTCAGTGGTCAACGGTTATATTAGACAAAATAAATATCAGATGATATTATGACAATGAAATTACACTGCGTTGAAACCAAAGGATTCTCACCATCACATTCAGTATTTTCCAGTTATAAACCTTTACAAATAGGCACATACATAATTCATGCGCGATATCCAAAACAGAGTCGATTGTTAGTGAGTGGTATCTTCAGTCAATAGCGATCAGTAAAGTGTTAACACGTGTTAAGGCAAAAGCAAAGTATTTAAGCACTGTTCCAATATCAATTGCTTTTACAAGATTGCAAATAGGCTTCATTGCGAATTTTTCGCATTTCAACACGTTGACTGTCATTGGTGACCGGTGCAAAAGGTCTCATGAAAAATTAAAAAAATAGATAATCGGTAGCATTTATAATTTTGTAAATGCAATTAATATTAAATAGTGATTCACTTCTTTGGTCTCCGATACCTTCGCATTATTTTCATTTTCCACAATTCAATCATATTCTGTAGTACTTCATTGCGTTATGGTTTTAATACAGTAAAATTTGTGCGGCAGTCAACGTGTTAATATTGTTAATTGCAAAGGAAATGGTGGTGTCGTTCCAATATCAATTGCTTTTAGAAGGAATATATTGATAATTTCTAGAAGAAGGAACTATGCCGCATCCAGCAGAAAGAACCAAGATTCTGTAGTTTCTTCGCGGTTTGAATACATGAAGAGGGAACTAATCTGTGTGTTTGAAATTAGTAATGTAACAGAAAGATCAGAGTTGCGCTTAGATTTGCGGGGTAGAGATTTGGGTAATGATAGTAGTAGTAGTTTTTGGAGGAATGTGCAATGCTTAGTGCAGAAACCAGTTAAAAGCTCGTCGAACGTGAATATGAGTGGAGATTTCTAGTGAAAATATTGGGGTGGTCCTCAAGACTGACGTATCTAGTTCTTTTAGAAGAAATATATTTATATTTGCTAGAAGAAGAAAGTGCGGCGCATCCGACAGAAAGAATCATGATTTTGTAGTTTCTTCGCGATTTGATTGAATGAAGGGGGAACTAATCTATGTGTTTTAAATTAGTAATGTAACAGAGAGATCAAAGTTGCACACATTGTAATGTACATAATACTTTTCGTGCTGTATTTTATTACGTACATTATTTTTACGAATACAAATTTAATTTTTTTTATACAAATATTTCACAGGATCTTCTTAATGTTACAAATTTTGCATAAGGACCATGTGTCCATTAAAATGTACATTTACAAATTATAAATAAATAATTAAATATTTCTGTAAAAAGTATAGTATTGCCTACATTTACATGAATTAAATTAATCTTAGTATAAAAAATAATCTTTCTTAAACGAAAAAAAATCTGGTTTGAAGGGGTTAAAAGCTCGTCGAAAGTTAATATGAGTGAAGATTGCCAATGAAAATGTTGGTGTCGTCCTCAAGACTCACGTATCTAGTTCTTTTAGAAGAAAAAACTGCATATATTGATATTTGCTAGAAGAAAAAACTGCACCGGATCCGGCAGAAAAAGCCGAAGTTGTATAGTGTCTCCTCACTTTGAATGAATGAAGGAAGAACTAATCTATAGTAGGTGGTAATCGATTGAGTTCGAGTTCTGATTTTGTTAAAGACCTGTTGTATTATATTTGAAGTTAGTAATACAACAGAGATCAGAGTTGCTTTTAGGTTCGTGTGGTACAGAGGTTTGAGTAATGATAGTAGAAGTAAAGTTTTTGGGGGAATGTCCAATGCTTAGTGCAGCGAGCCCTTAGAAGTTCATCGAAAGTTAGTATGAGTGGGGATTGCCAGTGGAATCGATGAAGATGGTGGTGGCGTCCTCAAGACCATCGAATCCAGGTCTTTTAGACGGGATATATTGCTATACCTTTATAGAATTCCAGGTAGATTCACTCGTCAAATCCACATTTCCACTATTACCGAATTTTGGCTAACCTCTTCTATATAAAAAACTTAAAGTATTACCTAAGTCTGAAGGGAAAGTTACTAAAGGACGAAACGCGAATGTAGAGGTACAGCTGTCGTCGTATGTATTTTTAAAAGGATACGAAACGAAAAAGTGCATGATAGAAAGCAGACACGGTTGCATTACCCTTTATAGGATTTTCTCCTTAGCTTGATTTATTTGCTATGAACGGAAATGTACTTTCTATGGCAGTTCGTGGAATGGCAGGTTTTGCTTGGGTGAATACCGACAATTTTATTACTACGTAACAAGACTTAAATGTTTAATGGTCAATACAGCTAGTTATAATGAAGTTACGCTTGCAAATTCTGTACATCTATGTACCAGTTTTGCCGATGTTGCTATTTTGCGCTATTTCGATTTTGTAGATAGCAACTCTGTAGAATTTTGATTAATGCCATAATACGGACAAATGCATTCATTGAAAGATTGAGAAGAAGAGATTTAAATACTTAATGATTAACCCTTTGCTCTCCAAACCATTTCCCCATGCACCCCTCATATTATTTACAGTAGTTTTGGAACCAAGTAACGTATTATAATGATATTAGACTTAAATGAATTGACTGACATCGAGAAATATATATTTGTAAAAAGTCAATATTTTATTTTGTTATAATTTTGTACAATATGCACGTTTGACAATAATAAGTCGTTCGACGCCTGCCACCAGGTGTTTTTCTGTCAAAACAAACAATGCAATCCCGTTTTCTTTGTCCCACATCGGTTTCATGGCCTATGGCGATTAACATTTTCAAGGTCCGGTGATTTGTGCGCTTGTAACAAACCCTCTGATATTTTCTTTATATATCTTAGTAATTTTACTATACTTTGATTTGATTTCTTGTGCCATTGCAAGAGAAAACTTTAGGCAAACGTGCACGTTTCAAAAAGTTGCGCTGGAATAAGTTAATTCGCTGTAATCTCTAATGAATTTGAATGTCCCCTGAGAGGGGACAGCGGAGTGCAAAGGGTTAATACAGTTAGTTATAATGAACTGTACCATATGTTCCATGTATCTATTGGGTTGGCAACTATGTGACTGCGGATATCAAATAAGAAGGAAAATTCTTAATTTTTGTTCAAAAATAAAACTTTATTCAATCGCAGATGCTAATGCGTTGCGTAAAATGGATTTCCTTAACACTAAACGTACCAAGCGGGATTAAATTACCCCTTTCAAAATTTACTTTAAAATCGTTCATTCATTATTATTTCTATCGCTCATTTGACTTTCCGTAAATTCTTACATCATCGGATTATTTAGTTTTAATAAATATTTCGCTTTAATAAATTAGGTATTTCTTTCCGAAAATCAACGTTTATTTCATAAAGCACCGTATGGTAAGAGTAGCTACGAAAAATTTTAATATTTGCTTCCGACGAAAACTGATGACGCACCGTATGCGTCATAATGAAAAATTGTAATATTTGTTTCTGACAAAACTGATGACGCACCGTATGCGTCATGACGAAAAATGTTAATATTTGTTTCTGATAAAACTGATGACGCATCGTATGCGTCATGATGAAAAATTTTAATATTTGCTTCTGACAAAACTGATGACGCACCGTATGCGTCATGACGAAAAATGTTAATATTTGCTTCTGACAAAACTGATGCCGCACCGTATGCGTCATAATGAAAAATTTTAATATTTGCTTCTGACAAAACTGATGACGCACCGTATGCGTCATAATGAAAAATTTTAATATTTGTTTCTGACAAAACTGATGCCGCACCGTATGCGTCATGACGAAAAATTTTAATATTTGCTTCTGACAAAACTGATGACGCACCGTATGCGTCATGACGAAAAATTTAATATTTGCTTCTGACAAAACTGATGACGCACCGTATGCGTCATAATGAAAAATTTTAATATTTGCTTCTGACAAAACTGATGACGCACCGTATGCGTCATAATGAAAAATTTTAATATTTGCTTCTGACAAAACTGATGCCGCACCGTATGCGTCATAACGAAAAATTTTACTATTTGCCCCTGACAAAACTGATGACGCACCGTATGCGTCATGACGAAAAATATTGATATTTGTTTCTGATAAAACTGATGACGCAGCGTATGCATCATAATGAAAAATGTTCATATTTGCTTCCGACAAAACTGATGACGCACCGTATGCGTCATAATGAAAAATTTTAATATTTGTTTCTGACAAAACTGATGACGCACCGTATGCGTCATAATGAAAAATTTTAATATTTGTTTCTGACAAAACTGATGATGCACCGTATGCGTCATGAAGAAAGATTTTAATATTTGTTTCTGATAAAACTGATGACGCACCCTATGCGTCATGACGAAAAACTTGAAAATGTTAACACTAAATGTACTAAGCGGGGTCTAATGACCCCTTTCAAAATTCACTTCAAAGTTGTACATTTATTATTATTTCTATCGCTCATTTGACTTCCTGTAAATTCTTATATCATCTGATTATTTAGTTTTTCGCCTTAATAAATTAAGAATTTCTTTCTGAAAATCGCCATTTATTTCATAAGTGGTCAAATGACCCCTCGATGTAAGAGTAGGTATTCGAGTTTCTTGACATAACCAAGCATTTTTAATTTTTTTTCAATGCATGTATGCGATACATTGAGCTTCTCCGCAATATTACGTATTGTACCATGACGATCTCAATCAATAATGGCCTTGATATGGATCTCATCGACTTCAACTGGACGGCCAGATCGTTGAGCATTTTTCAGTGAAAAATCAACAAGAGAAAATCTGGCAAACCAATTTTGACACTGCTTTTCTTTGAAGGCTTTATATCATCCAATTATACCGCACATAAATATCTTTAAATGTGCTTGCGATGCGCTTTATTTTTGGAAGTAATACAATAAAATATGTCTGAAGTGCACGTCTTGTTCTTCCATTTTTATAATAAATTGAGATTTTTAACAAAACTAAAACTAATCGATATAATTTTTTCTCCGCTAAATTAAAGTTGTACTATGACAATCTGAATAATAATAAGAAAATATACGTTAGATGCAATGACTACGTTAACAAAACAAAAGAAAGTGTAAAGTCCATCTGTCGATAAAATCCGCAATCACTTAGTTGCCAACCCAATATTTTATGGATTACGCCATTTTTCGCAGTTTCCCTTTTTCCAATAACGTAAAGCACCAATCGATATAATTTTTTTGCTAAATTAAAGGTAGAAATCCAAATAATAAGAAAAAAATATATGTTAGTTGCAATGACCACGTTAACAAAACAAAAAAAGTGTAAAGTCCATCTGTCGACAAAATCCGCAATCACTTAGTTGTCAACCCAATGTTTTATGGATTACGCCATTTTTCGCAGTTTCCCTTTTTCCAATAACGTAACACCACAAAAATTCAGTTATGCCTTTATACGAAATCGGTAAATGCCTTGAGAAACTAAGCAGAGAAAAATTTAAATATTCCGCGCTTAACACATCTGGACATAACTAAGTTAGACCCGGACATTGTGTATGTCTGTTCTACGTCAGCACGTTCTGTATATCTGTTTTACGTTAGTACATTCCGTACATCTGTCCTACGCCAGCACGTGCAGTACGTCTGACTTATACCGGTACGTTCTACTGCGTCTGTTCTATATCAGTAGGTTCGGTATGCTCCCCTATAAATGTGCGCTATCTATATGAATTTGTTTCTAACCTGTTTCTAACTTCGCGAATACAATTTGTTCGAAAATATTATACCACCGGCTAAGTTAGCCTATAACACTTATTTCAAGCCCCGCGTTAATATGCAAGATTGATTACATGAGGGGCCGGGTGGGTTCAAGAAGCGTGGAAGTTTTTGGTGGGACAACAGACAGAATGCACTCGACGACGAAATCACGAGAAGCTTACAGTGCCAGAGCTCATATAAGCGGCTGGAGAGCGGAGCATTAGGCGGATTCATTAAATTTAATTTTCTTGATACATCGTTCTCCCGGCGCAAGAAAGTTCATCCGCCCACATCTCTCTTAGTCCGTACGAAATTCCTCTAAATTTGCCGAAATTCCGCTGAATCCCCGCTTCTGCGCAATCCGCGGATCGTAAACACTCGCGGCTACGTGATGCTTTGCAACATTTCCTTATCTTCAGTCCACTTCGCGCGCTCGTAACGTCTTGAGTAGTCGCAGGTGCGGAACAAAAATTTTTGCCCGCAGGACTAAGCGATGTTAGTATGGGAAAAAGGCAAAGAAACAGACTTTAATTTGTACAATGCTGATATTCCAAATGCGTGAAATCAAAGCTCATTCCGTTGAATCAATTTTTGAGATTCATATGTGTAAACTAAATGTTTACTATTATTGAGCGAACAGCCTGAAAATGTGTGACTTTCATAATTTTTACACATTTGCAGTTTGTATGAAATGTTTGTACGAAATGTTTGACATACGTAGAATTGATCTAACCATCCAAAATCAATAATTTTATTTTTCATTTACGGCTCAGTTAACATATTGACTGTCAACCGTATTTTGCTATGTTAAAATTGCGGTGCGATGAAATACTGCAGAGTATGATTAAATCGTGCAAAATGAAGGCAACACAGAGTTGTTAAAAGCCAAAGTATTGAAGCATCGTTCCAATATCAATTGCTTTTACAAGATTGCAAATAGGCTTCATTGCGAATTTTTTGCATTTTAACACGTTGACTGTCATTGGTGACCGGCGCAAAAGGTCTCACGAAAAATTAAAAAAATACTCAATCGGTAGCATTTATAGTTCTGTAAATGCAATTAATTTTACAATTAATATTGACAATATTGGCAATTATTATTGACAATATTTACAATATTTACAATAGTGATTCGATTCTTTGGTCTCCAATACTTTACATTGTTTCCATTTTGCATAATTCAATCATATTCTGTAGTACTTCATCAGGTTGCGGTTTTAGTATAGTAAAATACGCACGGCAGACAACGTGTTAATCAATTTTTACAGAAACCTTTGCGCCGGTCACCAGTGACCACCATGGTAGTTAACGTGTTAAGAAATCTATGAAAAACGACAGTTACTATCTTATTTGACATTCCTATAAATTCCAATTTCTTTGTGAATTTATTTTATATGACAGATAGTTATGGTATTGTTCCGATGTCTAAAAAATGTAACTGACGTAATGACATAATATGATAGTTTATGATATAATATGACATAATTTTTTTTTATATAATTGATATATTTATGATATATTATGACATAATATGATCTAACATATGATAGTTTAGAGCCTTAAAAATAAGGTGCAATTTAAGGTGCAATAACCGAAATCCAGATTCCATCGAAAAAATGCGAAACGAAATTTTGGCAACTTTTTACCATAAACTTTCGACGGATGAAGTGCTGCAACACAAGAATTGCCCGGCATCGGCATAAATATTGCGTCTTCTATTTTTAACGATCGATTTGGAAGCATAATGGCAATGATGCAGGTGATACAATTCACTATGGGTCGTAATTGTTACAATTTTTGCGTCGAAACTGACGCACGCCGCATCAACTTTTCAAATTTTTTAGAAAAGAGAAAGAGGAAGAAAATATTAACGTAGAAGGACACCTATATGGTGCTGGCATTGCAGAATAATCTTAATATGGCAAAACTAGTAAAATAATATGAAATAATGTTACTCAAAATTTTAAATTCGTTTTTCTCGAAACTACGATTTTCAAGTTGGCTTGCAGCATAACTTAAACAAATTTTCTCCGATTCACTTGAAATTTTTACTGTAGCTGCTAAACTGCATTCTCCAGAGCACACACGATTTGTAAGAGCGGTTAAAAACTTTCTTTATTATAAATATTTTTTCGATAAATTCTTTGATGGAAATTAGAACTTTTCTCCACATGCTCGTCATTTCTACAAAAATTAATATTTTACCATATACGTGTGTACTTCTCTAGCAAATTTAATGTAGATTACGAAAAAATTTTGCTTTTTGTGCTTAGTGAACGTGTACGGCACTTCTGCTGCAAGCCGCGGAGCCCATATCCAAAAATGCACTTCTACTTCGAGATCTCCAGCGCCGCCATTTTTAAGTAAAACCATAAGAAATTTTTTTATACATTAAAGTATGCACATTAAGCGCCTTTGAACCAAATTTCGATATGTTATATCATATAATTAAAAAAAATTCCTAAATTTACCCTATGTTTTTAGGCGTTAAGCTAGATGTTACCCCTTAACATCGCTAATCATTAATCCCCGGGTCTAGAGCATCAGGCGCAAAAATAGCAACGGTCAGGCGGAGAACACTTGTTATTACGAGCCGGCATAAATCCGGCGTAATCAAAGGCAGACAGACTGCTCGACTCTCATTTTACACGCCGGCTGCCAGCAGCGGAGGAACGTAAAAACAAACCATGAGCAATAACGTCGAACGCGTCGCGGCGTAAAGCTCGAGAAAAGACTCGTTTAACGATCTCGCCGCTGCCGGGGAGCGAAGGAGCGAGGGAAAATGAAAGACGACGGTGCCGCGGAGAAGTGAACGAACGGAAACGAGAGGCAGCGACGTAGGAGAGTCGGGAGACGGTAAGATAAAGACGGAGTAATCCAGAAGTTCCACTTGTAATTGGAGCGATCCCTTGTCTCGTTCTTCGGGTATAAGAGTGATATAAGAAACGCTCGCCGAAAAAGTATCGGAATTGGATAGGGGAAAGAAGTGCGGGAGATAACGAGACGGAAGTCCGAGACGGCGATCGGGAGTGCAATTAATTTTAACGAATATCCGTTGTTTCCCGTGACCGTTAAAACGACGTCGTAGCTTTCGGCCAAAGGCTCGAGGTAGATTTCTAACCTGCTGCCGAACAGGGGGTTGGTTGCTGGGCATTTTGGACTCGGTAGAGCCTGGTTTTCGTTGGGTCGAAATGGCGCTGTTGAACATCTGCGTTCAAGCATTTCAGTATGGAAATTTTCACGAAAATCTTGAAAAACCGTCGGCTTAATTTGTCAAGTGTAGGTTTACGAGATACGGACTATGCAGTCGGTTTATAAGTAAACACATCTGAAACCAGTTAAAATCTACTCAAAATACAAGTGACGGAATGAACTTTTTTGTTAAAAAGAAAGAACTATATTTTGCAAGCAACAATTGTTTTATTGTCCAACAGTTTCCGAGTTTTTGCATTTTTTTAAATAATAACGGCAACAGCGCTAGTGCTATATAAGTCTGATTTTTTTTATAGCTGTTATAGTATGAAAACTTGTAAACAGGTAACAAATGTTTTTATGAGCGGATCGTGAAAGTATTAAAAACTGATACTGAAAACAGTTAAAATCTATTCAAAATACAAGAGTGAGATATAATTGACGGAGTGAACTTTTTTATTAAAGGAAAGAACAATGTTTTCAAACAAAAATTGTTTTATTGTTTAACAATTCCCGGGTTTTTGCCTTTTCTTAATTAATAACGGCAATGGCGCTAATGCTATGTATCTCTGATCTTTTTATACCTGTCATAGTATGAAAACTTGTAAACAGGTAACAAATGTTTTCATGAGCGGATCGTGAAAGTATTAAAAACTGATACTGAAACTAGTTAAAATCTATTCAAAATACAAGAGTGAGATACAAGTGACGGAGTGAACTTTTTTATTAAAAGGAAAGAACAATATTTTGCAAACAAAAATTGTTTTATTGTTTAACAATTCCCGGGTTTTTGCCTTTTCTTAATTAATAACGGCAATGGCGCTAATGCTATGTATCTCTGATCTTTTTATACCTGTCATAGTATGAAAAGTTGTAAACAGGTAACAAATGTTTTCATGAGCGGATCGTGAAAGTATTAAAAACTGATACTGAAACTAGTTAAAATCTATTCAAAATACAAGAGTGACACACAAGTGACGGAGAGAACTTTTTTATTAAAATGAAAGAACAATATTTTGCAAACAAAAATTGCTTTATTGTTCAACAATTTCAGAGTTTTTGCCTTTTTTTAATTAATAACAGCAACGGCGCTAGTGCTATGTATCTCTGATTTTTTATACCCATTATAGAGTGAAAACATATAAACAGGTAGGAAATAAATATTTTGCAAACAAAAATTGTTTTATTGTTCAACAATTTCCGAGTTTTTACCTTTTTTAATTAATAATGGCAATAGCGCCAGTGCTATTTATCTCTGATTTTTTTATAATCGTTATAGTGTGAAAACTTGTAAACAGGTAACAAATAAATATTTTGCAAAGAAAAATTGTTTTATTGTTCAACAATTTCCGAGTTTTTGACCTTTTTTTAATTAATAACGGCAACAGCGCTAGTGCTATGTATCTGTGATTTTTTATACCCATTATAGCATGAAAACTTGTAAACAGGTAACGAATATTTTTATGAGCAGATCATGAAAGTATTAAAAACTGATCTTAATAATCGAATTTAACTAGTAATTGATATTAAAAACCGAAATATTCGGGTACATTTTCTTTTCTCGTAATTTAAAAAAAAATCGATTTTTAATATAAAGATATTGTTTATTACAATTAATTTTATTAATCGGCACGTCACTTCATTCTTGTTTTCCGTGTTTGCATTCCGTCGACATCATACGTGCAACTTTACACGGACGCAACTGTGTAAAATCGCCGACACACTAGCCTACTTTAATTTGCAGAAACGGCCCAGTGACCCACATAAATTATGGAAGCAGCCTACTGCCCCACTTTAATTACGAAGGCGGCCTCGTGCTCCAGATAAACTCCGAGAATTCTGCCTACTAATATCCCTGTCGCTGAACGTATGCATTAATTCCCTCGTACGCGAGATCAGTAGTACGAAGTAAAATAACTCAGACATGCACCGTTTCCTTCGTTGTTTCCCAGTACCTACCACTTTCACAAAAAAATTGTCACCTGAACTTAACCCCTTGACCTACGATCTACGTTCGAGAATTTTAGGCCGAAAACATAACATCGAGCCATTCGCATGACTTGTTTAGTACGAAGTTTAGTGCAAAGTTCCCTTACATCTACTAGAATTTTTCGAATTGTATCACACAATTGCAGATTATTAATTTTGTATTACTTGCATCTACCACAATTATTACATCAGGTTGTAATTACTTATCACATATTCCATAAATATTTATATAACTTTAGGAGGGCGCCACCGCTAATATTTATATTTGACTATGCCCGTAATATTCACTCTTGGCCCAATCATCTCCTACCGGTTATGCCCGTAATATTTACGTTTGTTCCGATCATCTATTACGGTCTATGCCCGTAGTTGTAGGTTAAGGGGTTAATCACAAATGTCACACATTTGCCACCACACACCGAGCCATCCAAAATTGTCGCGTTTCTGCACAATCGCGGACCCCGACACGTGCACAACTCCTTAACCATCAAATTCCACCGTTCAACCGTAACAGGCATGAATCATTTGGCAATACCAAGTCACATCCAATCTCTACAGAAACACAGCATCAAACGGCCTTAAACAACAACTGCTCTAAACAACAAATTAACAATTCGCCCGCGACTTCCGTTTATTCGCCTTCCTCGAATAGTCGCGCCGACTACGCTGTAAGCGAGAATTTACTGCATCCCCGTTTAGTTCCGTATTACGCCGAGTTTATATACGTAGGTTATGCAGTGCCGTGCGCGCGGCAGGGAAAAAGGGAAAAATTCCGAAAACGCTCGCGTCATTGTGAGTGTCAGGGGTTGGGGCAGGTTACGGTAGGTCCGGGTTCTACATAAAAGCGGATCTCTTGAACGTCCGACGGGCTAAATAGCCGCGAGGCGGTCCTTAAACGCGGCGAATTTTTTGGCACGCGGATCCCCAGCAATTAAATGAGAAACAGCGTAAGCGGCCTCTGAAAGGGCAAGAGGAGAGGCCCTCGAAAAGTGGGACGTGATTAATTACCCTAATAACCGCGCGGCCAGACGAATGTGTCTCTCCCGCTTCGGCCAAACAAAAGGAGGAATAACAGGCAGGAACGTGGAGGAAATGAAGAGTGGGGTTCGGAGGAAGGAAGATGGGACTGAGAGACTCATGTGGGAAACAGGTACGTTCAGGGGGCACGTGAACAATTTTTGGGCCAATTGTAATGGGGTCTCGCTTTAAATTAATGAAGGCAGGACGAATTTGTTAAGTTGGTGCAGTTGATCGAATTTGTGCTCTGATTTTATTAACAAACTATTGTATGTTAAATCAGTGATAATAACAGAGACGGTCAGAGATGCTTTTATAATAGTTTCGTATCGTACAGAGTTTGTAGTAATGATAATGGATGAAAAGTTTTCGGACAAATGGGAGTTATCAGGAAAATAAAGAAGAAATCAGTGAATGCTGAAGAAAACAATCATGGCCGCGAAAACCTCAAATTTAAAATGGCAGTTTTGTCGCGCAATGAGCTTTTAAAATATTGTCAAACATGAATATATGTGGGGGTCACAACTGAAATCGGTCCTTCTCTAAAGTGTCAGGTAGATTGACTTATTGAATCTTGAGACCTCGGATGGGTGCCACGAGTCTTCTACTTTCGAATTTTAGTTGACCTGTTCTATGTAAAAACAAATTAGCACATTGACTGCCAGGGTGGTCACAGGTGATCGGTGCAAAAGATTTTACTAAAAATGCAAAAAATTCGCATTGAAGCCTATTTGCAATCTTATAAAAGCAATTGATATATATATATATATATATATCAATTGCTTTTGCAGTTGATCGAGTTTGTGCTCCGATTTTATTAACAAACTATTGTATGTTAAATCAGTGATAATAACAGAGACGGTCAGAGATGCTTTTATAATAGTTGCGTATCGTACAGAGTTTTTAGTAATGATGATGGATGAAAAGTTTTTGGACAAATGGGAGTTATCAGGAAAATGATGAGGAAATCCGTGAATGCTGAAGAAAACAACCATGGCCGCGAAAATCTCAAATTTAAAATGGCAGTTTTGTCGTGCAATGATCTTTTAAAAGATTGTCGAACATGAATATGTGTGGGGGTCACAACTGAAATCGGTCCTTCTCTAAAGTGTCAGGTAGATTGACTTATTGAATCTTGAGACCTCGGGTAGGTGCCACCTGTTTTCTACTTTTGAATTTTAGTTGACCTATTCTATGTAAAAACAAATTAACACATTGACTGCCACGGTGTTCACCGGTGACCGGTGCAAAAGATTTTACTAAAAATGCAAAAAATTTGCAATGAAGCCTATTTGCAATCTTATAAAAGCAATTGATATATATGTATATATATCAATTGCTTTTGCAATTGATCGAGTTTGTGCTCTGATTTTATTAACAAACTATTGTATGTTAAATCAGTGATAATAACAGAGACGGTCAGAGATGCTTTTGTAATAGTTGCGTATCGTACAGAGTTTTTAGTAATGATAATCGACGAAAAGTTTTTGGACAAATGGGAGTTATTAGGAAAATAAAGAAAAAATCAGTGAATGCTGAAGAAAACAATTATGGCTGCGGAAACCTCAAATTTAAAATGGCAGTTTTGTCGCGCAATGAACTTTTAAAGGATTGGCAAACATGAATATATGTGGGGGTCACAACTGAAATCGGTCCATCTCTAAAGTGTCAGGTAGATTGACTTATTGAATCTTGAGACCTCGGATGGGTGCCACGAGTCTTCTACTTTCGAATTTTAGTTGACCTGTTCTATGTAAAAACAAATTAACACATTGACTGCCACGGTGTTCACCGGTGACCGGTGCAAAAGATTTTACTAAAAATGCAAAAAATTTGCAATGAAGCCTATTTGCAATCTTATAAACGCAATTGATATATATATATCAATTGCTTTTGCAATTGATCGAGTTTGTGCTCTGATTTTATTAACAAACTATTGTATGTTAAATCAGTGACAATAACAGGGACGGTCAGAGATGCTTTTACAATAGTTGCGTATCGTACAGAGTTTTTAGTAATGATAATGGATGAAAAGTTTTCGGACAAATGGGAGTTATCAGGAAAATAAAGAAGAAATCAGTGAATGCTGAAGAAAACAATTATGGCTGCGAAAATCTCAAATTTAAAATGGCAGTTTTGTCGCGCAATCAGCTTTTAAAAGATTGTCAAACATGAATATGTGTGGGGACGAATATGTCTTAGGAAAGACATATCTACATTTTTCGAAGGGAGATATTGTAGTTCTTCTCTAAAGTGTTAGGTAGATTGACTTATTGAATCTTGAGACCTCGGATGGGTGCCACGTGTCTTCTACTTTCGAATTTTAGCTGACCTGCTGTATGGAAAAACAAATTAGCACATTAACTGCCACGGTGGTCACAAAAGATTTGACTAAAAATGCAAAAAATTCGCAATAAAGCCTATTTGCAATCTTATAAAAGGAATAAATAAGTAAAATGAATTGATATTGGAACGGTGCTTCAATACTTTGATTTCTAACAACTCTGCGTTACCTTTATTTTGCACGATTTAATTATACCCTTCAGTATTTCATCGCATCACAGTTCTAACGTAGTAAAATACGCAAAAGATTTTACTAATATTGAAAAAAATTCGCCATGAAGCCTATTTGCAATTTTGTAAAAGCAATTGATATTGGAACGGTGCTTCAATACTTTGGCTTCTAACAACTCTGCGTTACTTTCATTTTGCACGATTTAATCCTACTCTGCAGTATTTCATCGCATCACAGTTCTAACGTAGCAAAATACGCAAAAGATTTTACTAATAATGCAAAAAATTTGCCATGAAGCCTATTTGCAATTTTGTAAAAGCAATTGATATTGGAACGGTGCTTCAATACTTTGGTTTCTAACAACTCTGCGTTACTTTCATTTTGCACGATTTAGTTATATTCTGCAGTATTTCATCGCATCGCGGTTCTAACGTAGCAAAATACGCAAAAGATTTTACTAAAAATGCAAAAAATTCGCCATGAAGCCTATTTGCAATTTTGTAAAAGCAATTGATGTTGGAATGGTGCTTCAATACTTTGGCTTCTAACAACTCTGCGTTACTTTTATTTTGCACGATTTAATTATACCCTTCAATATTTCATCGCATCGCAGTTTTAACATAGCAAAATATGCTTAGCAATCAACGTGTTAAAGAATTATCTAAGGCCAAAAGGAATGTCGCTACAAGATGTCACTCGAATACATATAGAGTTTCAACCGTGGTCTCATATTATAGGAACATAAAACATATGACTGATTGAGAGAAAGCAGACACAGTTGCACCGTCTTTTACGCGACATTCTTTCTAGCTTGATTAATTTGCTCAGGACGAAAATGTTCTTTCTATGACAGTTCTTGGAGTGGTAGGTTTTTGCTTTGATGAGTACTGACAATATTAGGCTGATTAATTAATACGCCGAGTAAATGTGGAAATACAGCGTATTTACGCGTTAGGTTGCAATTGCAATTTTGAAGTCATTCATATCTGTTCGGTGCAGCAGAATATTTTGCGACGTTGCAAAATAATTGACGTCTGTGTGGGTCTATATATCATTTTGGCGTACATCGAAAACGTTGGTGTCTATTCGATTTAGCTGATCATTTTGGCGCGTATCAGAGTTGTTGCCCATTCGGTTCAACATGCCATTTTGTGGTATAGTAAACTCACTGATGTTTGTTAAGCAAACCGCACCATTGGATAATTTTATTCACTGACGTTTGTTGCTCGATTTGGATAGTTCGGTATATGCATACTGCAAATGCACTTTGCTTCAGTGTGCAACGAAAATTTGAGGTTGTGCAGTTGGCGGTTACATTAGCTTTGCATGACGATGCACTTTTTTTGCTGTAGAGAGAGGAGAAAACATGCGATTAGACAGATGGTGGCAATATTAGCACATGACAATGCACGGCGTCCGAAAAAGCAATTGTTAACGATATATGGTAATACTTTGGGGGAACCAGTTTTCAATTATTTTTAGTGGTCACTACTGTGGTACAATTGTCTATTGTAATATTTCAACCAACTCTACGTGTCCCCTGTTCAGCTTGATATATGCGTTTTAAAATAATTTTATACAAATTCCCGGGTAAATCAATTTTATAGAAATCCGTTTAGGAATTTGTTATATAAATTCAAATTAATAATTTGTTATATAAATTCCGAGGTTAAAACAATTTTTACATTTTTATAATTTTTTCATATTACATACTTCCAAACTATTAACGTTTGAAATGATACAATAACTACAGTAAAGCAAAAAACCATAGTAAGTTGCAAGAGTATTCAAAGCGCGCATCAAATTAATACCGCCACGTTGCCTTGTCAACAGAAACACCTGATTTTTGTACTAAAAACCGTCATACCCGCAGTTAGCCCTTTGCGGAGTTCTGACCTGTAAAATTGTTTAGGCTCCGAAGCGCTCACCATAAAACCCATCCAAAGACTGCTGCATTCGCGTACATTCCGAATTAGTTTTACTCAGCTTCTCACCACTATCGTCCCTTCGTTCAAAACAGTTCCCCAAAAGACGAATTTGTTTTAAATAAAAAGCAAGGGAAACAACATTTTTCCAAAAAGTACGTAGGAAGACTAAAAACTATAAGAGTAATGACGCTTTGTAGCGGTTTCCCTTAAAGCCGTTTTTATGTATCTCTTGCATTAACAAAACCAACCATTACATGTAATAATGATTACATTATGTACACATGATTCATTATTGTGAATATAAAAATTAAACAAACATGTCCTCCGTTCTATACTGCATTCTGTATAACGCCTCAATTTTTTAATAGAAATATTTTTTTATAGAATTAACTTTGTCATAAACATATATTTTTAGCGCATTAAATAAATGTGTCTGAGTGTACCACCGGTGGCACACGTGACTATAAGATCAAGTTTAACGTGTATCACAGGTGGTATGGGACATTTGCATTTCTATGCTTGAATCTGAATCCGCACTGTAATTCATTATGGTAATCTAATTTTGTTAAATTTTATTATTTATTATTTTTTTATTGTTTTATTATTTTAAACTTACAACCAGAAAAGTAAGAAAAATAATATTTTACCCAAAATTCTTTATTGTTCGTTTATCGTACAGACTCTAACGATTGCTGATAAGCTGAAAACAAAAATTATTGTGTGCGGATTTATACGCTCGCGGTGATAATGGTCCGTTTTTGTTTGCGGATTATTCCGTCAAATGAAGCAAATGGGTTAACGTATTAACGATTAACGTCGTTTGCGACCTACTGCCCGTCCAGCATAGACAAGTCATACTATCTTGTTCGGTAGTTCCACCTACATTCAGGACAAAGCGTTGTGGGCTCAGTTCCGAATTCGCCAGTTTCCAGGAACACCCTCCGAAGCATAATATCATGAAAATCCGTCGCTTCCATTCGGCCGCCGCGGGACACAACGCGATCACCGCGAGGACGACGCTTCAACGCGACGAACGTAATTCAAGCGGCAGGCGACAGCGGAAATTTTCGACTCCGCGCGCTCTCGCCATTTTTCAAGCGCACGCGCACTCGCCCGACGCATTCGACCAGCATCCGGCGCCGGCTGAATGCAGACGCGGGAATATTTCCGGAACGGCAGGCATAGTTTATTACGCGGCGGACGGAAGTCCGCCGTTCGCCCCTTTGTGAATTTATTCGCGTGCCTGCCTCGCACCCTGCCTGCCTGCCGGCCTGACTTGGCCTCCATAAAAAAAACGTTACCGCGGGACGACAGTAAACGCGGGCGCGGCGGGGGTTGTTTAAAATATTCGTGGCCCGTAATGGTTTCACGTCGTCGCTCGATACAAGCTCGACCCGCTTTGCTTACCGCGCCTGTTCGGTAAATCGGGTTCCCGGTGTTAGAATATAAGCGCTGGCGAAAGGTGTTGGGGTGTATTGTAAGATACTGGTGAGATGGGGACATGTATAGACGTTTAATGATTACGGTGTAGGAGGGGCCTATGGACGTGTATATACGTCTAGCCGTCGAAGTACATTTGTGTAAGATGGGCGTGTAGGCAAGTTGAGTAATTACGGTACATTGGTATGATGCAAGCGTGTATACACGTCCAGTAATTACAGCACACTTATGAGGTGCCAGCATGTATACGGAATAGCGATAAGGTTCGAGCGTGTATATGTTACAGTGAAACACCGAAATCTGGAGAATGTCGACTTTCACCGGTGAATGTCGACATTCACATAGTCGCTTGGTGTATGTCCGAAATATTTGCTAAATACCATTATTTCTGACTTACACCGGTAAATGTTGACATTTACCATGCACTAATGGTGAATGTTGAACATGTTGGAGACTTATATTTTCTTCTCCGTAATTCAGTCGCTATAAAACGTCACAAGGGTGACGTAACTTTTTCGCCTCTCTTTCTGAAAGGAATGACCAAGAATTTAAAATACACAGTACATTCTACATGAGAAAAGAAAATAATAGTAAAAAAAAATTACTTACTTATGTGATTCAAATCTTATTTATTGCAACAACTTAAACTATTATGACACTTTGAATTGCACAAGAGTCCCTTGCTTTTACAATTTAAACTATTATGACAGTTTTTTGACTCTTCTGTTTTGGACCTCCACTAGAGCATATCTGTGATTGTCGACACACACCGAAGAGGGTACGAATGTACAACAATATAATGAAATATTCGATCTTTCACCGACGTATTTGGTATCTGTTGACATTCACCGGTGAAAATCGACATTCTCCAATTTCGGTCATTCACGGTTACATATACACGTTTAGTAGTTATGGCATACTATTGTAATGTAAGGGCGTATACACATTAAGTAGCTATGGTGCATTTATGAGCTACAAGCGTGTATACACGTACCGTAGTTACAGCACACTGTTGAAGTGCCAACATGTATGAAGGATGTAATGCGTGTGCGGTATGGAAAAAAGAGCGATTGTAGGATATAAGTGTGGATGTAAATGCATGTGGAAGATGTGCACCTTATCTTCTTTCGTCTTTTGGTTTCGCGAGGATAAGTGGCAGAGAGTCGAAGGAAGGACGGTGACAAAGTTCAGTCAGACGTGTACGCCAATCGAAGCAAATGTTCGATAAATTCTTTACATTACTTTCATTAAATACCTTTTAAACTATGTTTAACTTTAATAATTCGTGTATTATTCATTTCCCATCATCCTCTCATTAAAGGTAACGTAAGGGGCGAGCGTGTATACACGTCCAGTATTTACAGCACACTGTTGAGGTGCCAGCGTATATATACGTCGAGCAGTTATGGAGCACTTCAGTAACACGGACGTGCATACACGTTCAGTACTTACGGGGCGCAGGTGTGCCATGGGGGTGTATGCATGTTCAGTAGTTACGGGGCAAAGATATAACATGGGCGCGTATATACGTCCACTGGTTACAGCACGTGTGATATTGCCCTATACACACATTCAGTAGTTACACCAAACTAGTGCTGTAGACGCGTGTATACACGTGCGAGCATGTATTCAGGTCTATTGAATTGGGAATTGTGAGTACCATGGGCGCGTGGACGTGCCCAGTGTATATATCTGCTGGAACAATAAAAAAAAACTGATAAACGGATTTTTTCCGAGTATTTAGAGAATAGTCCGCGCCCGTTGGACACCATTTCAAAAGTATTCAGTATCGAAAGAGTTTATAAAGGCACGCGTGCCTATACTTCGATGCGCGGATGTGTGAATTGTATGTGACTGAGGGCATCGAACCTTCCGAAATCCACTCGCAGCGATACGCTTCAAACTGCGCACCGTCAAAAGAATGATTCATGAAATGAAGTCCACCGTGATACTTTCGGTTTTATAAAATATACCTGCGTTTCGATAAACTATCCGCTTGAAACGGGATGAGATTTAGAAATGTTGTAGCACAGTAGTTAAACCAGTATTAAAGTTTACACAGTGAATGAAACAGTAATCAATAGTCATCCAGCAAGTGCCTGCGTCTTGAACTCGAGTAAATTGTTTGTGTTTATTATTAATTCTGAGCGCAGTATCATGAGGAGCATCTCTTACACAGAAAATAACAGAAACTTCGCTTCCTTCCTACTCCATCGCTTTTTCCGCATAAAACGTAATACCTGAAATTATAATAATTATTTGGAACCCAGCGCAAAATAATCTCACCTTTACACTTACCGCCCATTCACAATTTTCGCAACGCGTTTACGAAAGCTCCACTAAATTTCCAAGCAATTCAGAAATTACTTGCACGCGAAACAAAACACCGCGAGAAACCGTAGTGATTAATTTGCCACGCAGCTACTAGCTGCAACGCACCTCCGTCTTTACCCGACAAAACCGCGTTTCCTTCCGTCCCGCAGCGGGGCTCCCACATAAACCGCAGCGCGAAAAATCGCAGCATCCGCACGCGCAATAAAATCATAGAAATGCCGCCGCATCAGACGACACTGTTCAGGGTCTCAATCACGGTTCCAACGACCACTTCGGTCGTATATCATTGGAGAAACCGCCCTAATCGCGTGGGAAAGTGCACAATACGTGCTGGGCAGTCGTATTTTCAGATAGTCTTATTCATGAAAACAATTTGTTGCATCGCAAGCTAACAAAGCGCAGTGTCTCTGAAAAGTGTTCGACTAGACAGCGTCGTCGTTTGGCACTTAAAGAGTTCCATAGACAATGTAATAAACTTAGAAAATATCCGTGTGGCCAGGAATGAGTAGCCGGGTTGTTTATGGCGGGGCCTTGATTTATATCGCCTTATTTCCAAACAAGGACAAGGAGGACCCCGTACATACTAGCCGGGGATGTGTCACTCCACCCCCAACCCACTATGGGAGGCTGAATATGGGAGACCCGATTTTAGGAGGACCCAATTTGGGAGGCTCCAAGGGGGGGGGGGGGCACTACTACTCATTCTACCACAAACTTTGAATCTTCGTTTTGAACCACAGAACAACTTTGCCTTCTCAAATTGGACCTCTTTTTTGTAACTACAAACGCGAGTATAGACGAGTCTATAGCGACAACAACTTTAGGAAGTTATTCTTACTTTAATATTGTAATTTCACTCCCGTGCACTTGGCCATCCGTGACCGGCCACACTGGGCCGCTTTTTGTAATTAATAAATTATTGAGTTGGCAACTAAGTGATTGCGGATTTTGTCGATAGATGGACTTTACACATTCTTTTGTTTTGTTAACGTGGTCATTGAATCTAACCTATACTTTTTTCTTATTATTTGCACTTCTACCTTTAATTTAGCAAACAAATTATATCAATTAGTGCTTTAGTTTTGTTTTTATCCCAATTTAAAAATGAAAGAACAAGACGTGCACTTCAGCTATATTTTATTGTGTTACTTCCGAAAAGGCAAGAACGCATCGCAAGCACAAAAGAAGTTATGTGCCGTATGTGGAAATGAAGCCTTGAAAGAGAGGCAGTGTCAAAATTGATTTGCCAGATTTCGTTCTGGTGATTTTTCACTGAAAAATGCTCAACGATCTGGCCGTCCAGTTGAAGTCGATGAGATCCATATCAAGGCCATTATCGATTCAGATCGTCATAGTACAACACGTGATATTGCGGAGAAACTCAATGTATCGCATACATGCATTAAAAAAAAATTAAAAACGCTTGGTTATGTCAAGAAACTCGATTTATGGATCCCTTACCAGCTTAAAGAAATTCATTTGACGCAACGCATCAGCATCTGCGATTCGCTTCTGAAACGCAACGAAACTGATCCATTTTTGAAAAGCCTAATTACTGGCGACGAAAAGTGGATAGTTTATAACAATGTAAATCGGAAGAGATCGTGGATGATGAAAGATGAACCAGCCCAAACGACATCAAAAGCAGAGATTCACCAAAAAAAGATTATGCTGTCAGTCTGGTGGGATTATAAAGGAATTTTGTACTTTGAACTTATGTCACAAAACAAAACGAGCAATTCAAACGTGTACGTTCAACAATTCGCCAAACTGAGCGATGCAATTCAAGGAAAGCGGCCGGTATTGTCAAATCGTAAAGGTGTCGTTTTCCACCATGATAAAGCAAAGCCCCACACGTCTTTGATCACTCGCCAAAAATTATTGAAACTGGGTTGGGATGTTTTATCACATCCACCATATAGCTCTGATCTTGCACCTTCAGACTACCATTTGTTTCGTTCCATGCAGAATTCCTTAAATGGTACAATTGTTAACAACGCTGATGATGTCAGATCACATTTAATTCAGTTTTTTGATAGCAAAAATCAGAAATTTTACGAACGTGGAATTTTGATACTGCCAGAACGATGGCAAAAGGTCATCGACAAAAACGGACAGTATCTAATTGAATGAAGTTATATTTTTAAACAAAAATTAAGAATTTTCCTTCTTATTTGAAATTCGCAATCACTTAGTTGCCAACCCAATATTATTATTCGTATAATTTTGTTATTCGAGGCGTGATGTGTGGGTGTGTATAAGGAGTGATGTGCTATTTTCAATCTTGTTGCTAATCGTGGATAATGAGAAGGAAAACCTTCTTTGTTAAAATTGGAAATTGATTGGGAATTTATATTGGAAATTCGGATATGTTTGATGTGTCAAGTAAGGAAATGGAAACGTGTTTCAAAAATGGGGATATGTGAGAATTCGTAGTTTGCTGAATTAGATTAATACATCAATGTATAACATTAATACAGAGTTTACTATTGTAGAAACCTAAATGTTATTATATATACATATATACAGCGAAATTGTTCATATTAGAACCGCATTGCGACAAACATGCTTCAAAAATGAGAGTCTGTGAGATTTCGTAGTTTGCTGAGTTAGAATAATACATCATTGTATAACATTAATACAGAGTTTACTATTGTAGAGACCTACATGTTATTATATATTTATATAATATTATATATACATATATACAGCGAAAATGTCCATATTAGAACCGCATTGTAATGAAATTTTACACGACATGATTAAATTACGCAAAGCCAAGATAAAGCGGATACGTCAGAAAGCAAAAAATTGCACCTCTGTTCTAACATTTGTTGCATTTACAAAATTACGAGTGTTATTCTGTGAGAATTAAAGCAATTTCTATCGAGATCAATTGTATTGCCCACCAGAGCATTGAACGTGTTAAACGTCCCTGTCCCCAAATTGTCCCATACCTGCACTCCCGACATTCTCCAAAAATAGCTTCCAATACATTCATAATAATTCCTCGATTTCGTTCCCTAGTCCTCCATCACCACTTTCAAACACATTCCTAACATCTTTATTACTTCAGTGTTGGTCTTAGCCTTAAATCTTCAGTCAAGTACCAGTACCCGATTTCCCTTCGAGTAAAGACATGCGGCAACCACATGTCACCCCACTCAACAGCGGTAAAATGGAAACTCTGTATTTTCCACAATGTGTGGGGTAAATTTTGATCCAATCATCATTTAATGACACCGAAGAAATTTTATTTACACCAAAATTACATATCTCTTTGCTGCCCCCGAACAGACCCGGTCCCACGTTTCCGCAGTTCGCGTCGCCCGCGAATTCGGCGCGCGGCAAAGTTTCCACTAAATTTCCGTGCGATCCGAAGGTCCGATCCGTAAATTTCAGCATCGCGCCGCGTACATTTGTCGCGTCCTCCGCTCTCTCTTTTTTCGCGCACTTCCGGCGCCCCAACCCCATCTTTTTCCTGGGGAAAGCAGCGGTACAGGCGACCACCGGCAGGCCGTGGCGGTAGTGAGAAGCGACAGCCTGTTTTTCATGCAGTTTTCCGTTTTGTTTGCTCGCCGCAGCCTGGACAGGCCGGGGAGCGATTTTTTTACCCGTCCCGCTTCCAGCCAACCGACGAGCGTCTCCCGGCGACGACCCCCGAAGAAAAACGTCTCGCCGAGCGTGAGAATTTAAGGGCGGCGAACGTCGTCGCCCTCGTTCCCGTTACTGTCACCGTTTCTGCTTCGTCGTTTGCTATTTGAGGCGGATTTCGCGCGCTCCTCTTCGTTTTCTTGTCTGCCCGCGCGACGCGGAGCGCGTTTTTTGCCGAACGAAGCCGCTCGCGAGGAAAGGATCGATGGGATTTCGTGGTGTACGGGCTGATATTTTCGGAGAACGGGCGTGGAAGAGTGGAGAGAGCTAGTTAATGTGCGGGGAACGGTGTTGCGGAGAAATATGCGGGAAGCCGACGGTGTCCGGAGAAATTTCTAGGTGTACGGTGTGTGGAATATACACCTGCGGGGGAAATATTGCGAGTACATGTGGAGTAATATGAAAAATTATTGTTCTGTTCAGTTTTGTTTGGGTTGACATATTTGAATATGACGTAATATTGAAGATATGATAAATTTTGTTACTAGCAATCCACCAGTAAACAGAACGCTTATCAATGGATGTCAATGATATTTTCTTTATTTTTTATCACGGTATGATTTGGATTCAGTGTTGAATATCTATACCATTGAATATCGCGTAATATAAAATATTAAGTAAAGTATATAGAATATTATATGATGTAAATAAAATATTTGAATATGACGTAATATTGAAGATATGACAAATTCCGATGCTAGCAATCTACCAGGAAACAAAACGCGTATCAATGGATGTCAATGGTATTTTTTTAATTTTTTATCACTGTAAGATTTGGATTCAATGTTGAATATTTATAACATTATAATACCATAGGCGAAAATTTGGGGCTCTAAAACTATTATCATTCTCCATTACACTGATGTCACTTGAACGCGTATCAATGGATGTCAATGATATTTTCTTTACTTTTTTATTACAGTGAGATTTGAATTCAATGTTGAATATCTATAACATTGTGATACCATAGGCTAAAAGTTGGGGCCCTAAAATTATTATCATTCTGCATTACACCGATGTTATCTAAACGCGTATCAATGAATGTCAATGATATTTTCTTTATTTTTTATCACGGTAAGATTTGAATTCAATGTTGAATATGTATAACATTGTAATACCATGGGTGAAAAGTTGGGGCCCTAAAACTATCATCATTATCCATTACACCGATGTCACTTGAACGCGTATCAATGGATGTCAATGATATTTTCTTTATTTTTCGTCACGGTAAGATTTGGATTCAGTGTTGAATATCTATAACATTGGAATACCATAGGCGAAAAGTTGAGGCCTTGAAACTATCATTATTCTCCATTACACCGATGCCACTTGAACGCGTGTCAATAGATGTCAATAATATTTTCTTTATTTTTATCACGGTAAAATTTGGATTCAATGTTGAATATCTATAACATTATAATACCATAGGAGAAAAGTTGGGGCCCTAAAACTATCATCATTCTCCATTACACCGATGTCACTGAACGCATATCGATGGATGTCAATGATATTTTCTTTATTTTTTATCACGGTAACATTTGGATTCAATATTGAATATCTATGACATTGTAATACCATAGGCGAAAAGTTGGGGCCTTAAAATTATCATCATTCCCCATTACACCGATGTCACTTGAACGCGTATCAATGGATGTCAATTATATTTTCTTTATTTTTTAGCACGCTAATATTTGGATTCAATGTTAAGTATCTATAACATTGAATATGTTGTAAATAAAATATTTAAGTATGCCGTAATATTGAAGATATGACAAATTCCGATGCTCGCAATCCACCAGTAAACAAAACGCGTATCAATGGATGTCAATGATATTTTCTTTCGTTTTTAACACGGTAAGATTTAGATTCAACGTTGAATGTCTGTAACATTGTAATACCATAGGCGAAAGGTTGAGGCTCCAAAACTACCATCATTCTCCATTACATCGATGTCACTGAACTGTACAAATCCTTCACAAACTTCCGACGGATCACCATTCTGCACAATTTCCATCTTTACAATACCACAACCCCAGGAATACAGCATGCAATCCGAAAGAGCGCGGGCGACAAATACCCGCTCGACGTAATGTAAAGAAACTTCCAGTTTTTTCCACCCGCCGTCTCTTCTTCCGTACATTTCCACCCATCCCCGCATTTTTCTCCTCCCCCGCCGGCCACCCCATCCTGCGGCACCGATGAGAAATCGTCCCAGTCTATTGGATAGATAGTGTTATCGCGTCTCGCGCTTATATCGCAACGTTCTCCGGCCTTTCCCCGGAAATATTAATGAGCGGACGCTTTCCTGCGACGGCATCCAGCTGCCAGAGCATTCGCCAGGTGCGCCTCTTCGATCTTCAACTCCGCATTACGCGATTTGTCCGCCGGCGAAGCTGCAAATCGTCCGACCGACGGATTCCGTCGGCATACACATTTTTAACAAGACCCTCCGCGCATCAACGGCGCACATTAATATGCAGTTGGGGCAGAAAATACATGGGCGTCGAGTAATTTTGAAGAATACACGGTGCAGTTGTGGTTTGTGAATTAATTTTGGATAAAAAATAGGTATGTGTTCTCGGAAATTGATGTAACAGAAGCAACGCGCACAAAGATGAGTTGTTAAATTATAATCGTTTTTTTTTTTGGGGTTATAATTCATATCTGTGATACCTCTAATAATGTATTTATTTATATATAATGCATTTTGTTTCTATAATATATATTACATAAATAATGTATTAATGCATAAATGTATTTCATTTAATAATAAATTCATTCGTTTACTCAGATGCAAGCCAACATCATATTTATACAATCAATTATATTTATATCATTAATAGTGTATATTATATAATATATGATAGTAAGTCAATCTCTGTCATTTTCAGTATTATGATACAAGTATGAAATAGTCTGTTTACGTCATAAACGGTGCTGTAAATGCTTAGAAGTGAGAACTGTACGAATACACATTACTCTTATAGTTCTGTCGATTTTTTTTTTCATGTAGAGATCACAAAATGTTTGAACAATGCAGTTTGATTTGCACAATTATAGTATCTGTTCTAGTGCAATCAACATTTTTTAATATAAAACGTACAATTATACACATTTTTGGAAACTACATTTTTGGAAATCACTTACAAAATCATACTTACAAATGTGTATGCAATCGCTTCTGAATTGAAACGATGATATTTCATGACTACTATCCAAGCAAAAGTGTATGATTACCAATTATGCGACTTCATCGTTCCAATACTTTTCATGCCATCTCCAAGAGATAACTGAATTGAAATATAATTGAATTGAAAAGGTATTCTGAATTGAAATGATGATATTTCATGACTACTATTCGAGCAAAAATGTATGATTACCAATTATGCGACTTCATCGTTCCAACACTTTTTCATGCCATCTCCAAGAGATAACTGAATTGAAATAGAATTGAATCAAAAAGATATTCTGAATTGAAATGATGATATTTCATGACTACTATCCGAGCAAAAGTGTATGATTAGCAAATATGCGACTTAATCGTTCCAATACTTTTTTTATGCCATCTCCAAGAGATAACTGAATGGAAATAGAATTGAATTGAAAAGATATTCTGAATTGAAATTATGATATTTCATGACTACTATCCGAGCAAAAATGTATGATTACCAATTATACAACTTCATCGTTCCAACACTTTTTCATGCCATCTCCACGAGATAACTGATGTAATAAATTGAAAGAAAAGGCAAACAAAAATTAAAGAATTGTAAGTTATATAATGAAACAAAAATTACTTACGAAAGTACAAACTTGCAGTTTTATAAGTTATATGAACATAATTAATTAACACCAATTTTACTTTACTTCTGCATTAAACGCATCACTTTCTTATTCTCCCCATGCATTTTCTGCGGCACCGACGTCCATTAAACCGCCTCAATCCGTGCCAGGGCGGAAAAAATGTTTTCACACCCTGACCCAGTATTGTTCGTGCGCAATTCGTTACGTCGCCGGCGTAACGAACGTTGCTGATAATCGATGCCATATTTCGTCTTCCAGCTTGGCCCAGTTATTCCGACAGATCGGTGCCGACGATCGCGCGCGAGCAAACTCTAAGTAAGTCCCGACTCGTTGGCCGTGCACGGCAAAACATCCCGCGCGACATAACGCATACGCCCCGTATTTCGTCGCACGGCTGTAAAACTCCAAGTCAGAGGGAATGAGAATATACAGAGTGGGAATATATGTATGCACGTTTAGTAGGAATGGCTGAGGTGGCGTGGGCGTGTATACACGTCCGGTAATTACGACACATGCGTGTGCTATGGAGGTATATGCATGGTTAATAGTTACGGCGTGATAGTGTGGTAGAGGCGTGAATACACGTGTAGTAGTTATTAGATATTGGTGAGGTACGGGCGTGTATATATGAGTAGTAGTTACGATGTACTGGTAAGATGCGAGCGTGAATACGTATTTAGTATTACGGCACAATGATCAGATGCAAGCGTGTATACACGTCCAGTAGTTATTACATACTAGTAAGATGCAGGCGTGTATACACGTCCAGTAGTTGTTACATACTTGTAAGATGCGGGCGTGTATACACGTCCAGTAGTTATTACATACTTGTAAGATGCAGGCATGTATACACGTTTAGTAGATATTACATACTGGCAAGATGCACGCGTGTATACACATGCAGTAGTTATTACATACTTGTAAGATGCAGGCGTGTATACACGTCGAGTAGTTATTACATACTTGTAAGATGCAGGCGTGTATACACGTCCAGTACTTATTGTACTGTACTTATTACTTGTAAGATGCGGGCGTGTATTCACGTTCAATAGTTATTACATACTTGTAAGATGCAAGCGTGTATACACGTTTAGTAGTTATTACATACTTGTAAGATGCATGCGTGTATACACGTCCAGTAGATATTACATACTTGTAACATGCAGGTGTGTGTACACGTCCAGTAGTTACGGCACACTGGCAATATGCACGTGTGTATACACATGCAGTAGTTATTACATACTTGTAAAGTGCAGGCGTGTATACGCGTCTAGTAGTTATTATATACTTGTAAGATGCAGGCGTGTATACAGGTCTAGTAGTTATTACATACTTGTAAGATGCAGGCGTGTATACACGTCCAGTACTCATTACATACTTGTAAGATGCAAGCATGTATACACATCCAGTAGTTATTACATGCTTGTAAGATGCAGGCATGTATACACGTCTAGTAGTTATTACATACTTGTAAGATGCAGGCGTGTGTACACGTCTAGTAGTTATTACATACTTGTAAGATGCAGGCGTGTATACACGTCCAGTAGTTATTACATACTTGTAAGATGCAGGCGTGTATACACGTCCAGTACTCATTACATACTTGTAAGATGCAAGCATGTATACACGTTTAGTAAATATTACATACTGGCAAGATGCACGCGTGTATACACATCCAGTAGTTATTACATACTTGTAAAATGCAGGCGTGTATACGCGTCTAGTAGTTATTATATACTTGTAAGATGCAGGCGTGTTTACACGTCCAGTAATTATTACATACTTGTAAGATGCAGGCGTGTATACACGTCCAGTAGTTACAGCACACTGGCAATATGCACGCGTGTATACACATGCAGTAGTTATAACATATTTGTAAGATGCAGGCGTGTATACACGTTTACTATTATACTTAGTACATACTTGTAAGATGCGGGCGTGTATTCACGTTCAATACTTATTACATACTTGTAAGATGCAGGCGTATATACACGTCCAGTAGTTATTACATACTTATAAAATGCAAACGTGTATATACGTCTAGTATTTATGCCATACTGGCAAGATGCAGGCATGTATGCACGTCCAGTAGTTATTACATATTTGTAACATGCGGGCATGTATAGATGTAAGATGCATATATATACGTTTAATAGTTGTGGCACACTGGTGTGATATAATCGTGTATACATATGCACCAGTTACAGCATACTGATGTAACATCGAAGTGTATATATGTTTAGTTGTTAAAGCAGCCTAATATGTAAAATGTGTGTATACACGTTCACTAGTTATATACAGCCCGCAGGTATGGTGTGGTCGCATATAACAGTTACGACGTGTCAGTGCAATACAGGCGTGTATACAGGTCCAGTAGTTACAGCACACCGGGGTGATGCGAGCACGTATACAGGTCCGTTGAATTGGAAACTGTGAGTGTCATGGGTGCGTGGACGTGCCCAGCTTGTTCATCCGTCGGAACAATAAAGGGAGAACCGTTAAACGGATTTTTTCCAACCATTTACAGGGTACTCGCGCAGATTGAACGCAATTTCAAAAGTATTCGGAACCAAAAGAGTTTACGAAAGCGCGTGCGTCTCTGCTTTAAGTAACTGCCGACTGCTTAGAGCGAACTCTAAGTTCCGTCTCAGTCTTCGCGCAAAACATAACGCACACGCCCCGTATTTCGTCGCACAGCTGCAAACCTGCAGGTCAGAGAGAATAAGAAGAAGAACCCGAAAGAGACGACGACGGGGTAATGAGAGAAGGAGAGAGAAAGCATACAAGCTGCGACAACGTATTTACGCGCGCAATAATTTCAACAGATTTCGCCGAGCCGTATTTCCAGCGTCTCATCCCATGAGCTCCTTCCCACTTCATCCTCTTTTCTTTTCAGTTTGTCCATGTTCTGCGGCGCACGCGAGCTTTACTGTCGGCAGCGACGCACTTCGCTGAAAACGTGCGCGAAGACACTCGCAGCCACCCGAGATTTTTAGTTTATTCCCGCCGAGCACGAGTTCTATCTCGCCAAGTGGTTGGGGGTTACGCGGATGACAATGGGGGTATTTTACTTAACCGCGTGGGATGGAGGGTCGTCGACGGGCGACAACCCGGAAAAGGGCACGGGTAGTGCATGAATCTTGAGGTAGTCGATTGTTGCAGGAGGTAATTAACACACTAACTGCCACCGGTGACCGGTGCAAAGGATTTGACTAAAAATGCAAAAAATTCGCTATGAAGCCTATTTGCAATCTTGTAAAGGCAATGGATATTGGAATGGTGCTTCAATACTTTGGCTTCTAACAACACTGCGTTACCTTTATTTTGCACGATTTAATTATACTCTGCACTATTTCATCGCATCGCGGTTCTAGCGTAGCAAAATACGCGGTGACCGGCGCGAAATATTTTGCTAAAAATGTAAAAATTTACAATGAAGCCTACTTGCATTCTTATAAAAGCAATTGTAGGGATATAAGATGTTAGGTGTCGCCAACACTGCGTTACCTGCACGAATTATATTGAGTTGAATAATTTATTTAAAGATAAATAGAAAATATGCAATATATAAATAAAATACAAAATGAAAAAAAACTATGGCAATTCAACTATTTGATTCGGTAAACGCAAGAAAACGGATCTATACTGGACTGACTACACTGCGAACTTTATTTTGCACGAAATTGAACTATAACTGACATCGCATCGCGATCAACTTAAACTGAACGACAACCGGTAAAATTCTGATCTAAAAATGCGTCGCAAAGAGGTTCTGAAGCTTTTGCAATCTTGTAAAACCAATTGATATTAATCATTGTAGGGTCCGACGGCCCAACGACAGTTTTATGCGACGCATCTACGGCCGTTTTCCCGATGCTACACAATTGGTATTGGAACAGTGCTTCAACACTTTGGCTTCTAATAACACTGCGTTACATTTATTTTGAACGTAACGCATTTTTTTCCCTGGAAAGTGATAAGTATTACAAATATATAAGTTTAAAATAATTATTTATTAAACAATGTATCATTTTTTTCGAAGCAATCTTTAAATATAGATAATCGACAATCCACGGACCTACTCGAGTTACATTGTTGGTGTTCCCGCTCATCATTCCGTTCCCGTTCTGGTGCGCCGATAGTAAAATTTTGGCCCGCGAGAAACTCAACCGAATCACGCTTGGCGCCGAATGTGTTAAATAAATTTGCCGTTCGTGCATCGGATGATACGTTCAGTTTTAACCTTTTTTGAACTTGTGGATGAAGGAGTGTCGGAAGCTGGTTTATGGTAGAAAAATATTGACTATTATTTATTTGTTTATTGTTTACTGGCGCAATTAGTATAGGTGAGTTGAAAAAAAAAATGTACATTATGTTTAACACGTTGACTGCCGTGTATATTTTACTACATTAAAACCGCAAGGTGATGAAGTATTACAGTATATGACAAAGAAGAGGAATCGCTATTTAATATTAATTGCATTTACAAAATTATAAATGCTACCGTTTGGGTATTTTTTTAATTTTTCATGAGACCTTTGACGGCGGTCACCGATGACCACCTTGGCAGTCTAAGTATTAAACGCAAAATTTTGTAATACACGCACGTCTTTGTTACCCATTGTTATATGTAGCTCTGACAATTGTGGCATCTACATTTTTTTAAATTATCTTTGTAGTCACTTTATGTGCGTGTTTTACTATTCTAATTTACATATTATTTAATTTATTTTGATTTATAATATTATTTTTGCGATTGATACGATTTAGGGTACCGAATACTAAAACAGGGGACATTAAAATTACCATATTCGCAAATTTACGAAAATTCATGAATGTGACTCAAGTCGTTCCGCAGTATTATCCTTTCATAAATTTCCCATAAAATGTCTATTTTTTTTTCACTGAGCCCCCAAACCGCACCTTCTTAAACGCAGTACGCGACTGAATCGCGCCGGCCTGTAATCCAGAAACACAGATCTGCAAAGAGTACACAATATTCGCGATTGCAAGCTTTTAGCGATAATAGCATTAACCCAGTTTCGAAAGTTTCGCCGTCGATTCGTCACGAATTATCGCGTGTTCGCGTCTTTCGATCGAGAAACCGTCGTTTACCGTTGAGCTCGCCGGCGTCGAATTACCTACGAATTACGTCGGAACGAACGTAGGTATTACGTACAATGGGACTCGGATTACACGACATTCCTGATGCCCGGCCACGGTTATTCATCGACGTCATGTACGCTTCATTAGCCTGGCAGTCCGAATTAAACCGACCTGCCCACTGTTGAACGTGTCCGGACTTTCACGGAATCGTTCACTGCCAATTGCGTGCAACAAGATTAGCATCGTAAATGCGCGGTTGTAGAAAT
Organism: Cryptocheilus praepositus; assembly: GCA_033815515.1. Classification (NCBI taxonomy): domain Eukaryota; kingdom Metazoa; phylum Arthropoda; class Insecta; order Hymenoptera; family Pompilidae; genus Cryptocheilus; species Cryptocheilus praepositus. The sequence continues at coordinate 2,897,208 of JAWWQZ010000215.1, read as the reverse complement.
ACGGAACGCGGGTGCGTTTTTTTTGCCGTTGCGCACTTCGCTGGAAATTCGTCGTATATACGACAGTTGAAATAATTATGTTAACAGGAATGCTTTTGGTACTTGACAGAGAACAGTTGACAGAGGCAAATCGTTCAGAGTCTCTGTACAGAAGGCATTATGACTTCTTCAAAATTGTTAATAAGTACTGGTAGGGTATAACGTCACCATTACTTTTATTGATAATATATTGAGGAATCGGAATTATGTATAAAACGCATAAAAAATTTATGTATATTGTATATGGTGTATATGAAGTATATTGTTATGCATTAAAAATCGTCTATCCAAATCTATTATTATTACTACAATTTTTTCGTAGAAGTAATTGTAATGTAATTCGGAGAGAAACGTTAAATGGTAAAATCGGTGGTGGCATCCTCTAGATTGCTTTCTATTTCATCTAGAAGGGAAGTATTGCCATCTCCTTTTGGAGTGCTAGGTAGATTGTCTCATCAAGTTTTGGAACTTACGATGTACACATGATTTTTCGGATCGGTTAAAAACTTTCATTATTCTAAATATTTTTTCGATAAATTCTTTGATGGAAATTAGAACTTTTCTCCACATGCTCGCCATTTCTACAAAAATCAATATTTTACCATATGCGTGTGTACTTCTCTAGCAAATTTAATGTAGATTACGAAAAAATGTAGCTTTTTGTGCTTAGTGAAAGTATACAGTACTTCTGCTGCAAGTCGCGGAGGCCATATCCAAAAATGCACTTCTAGTTCGAGAGCTTCAGCGTCGCCATTTTGAAGCAAAAACATAAGAAATTTTTTTTATAGATTTAAGTATGCATATTAAACGCCTTTGACACTTTCAGCGTTATGAACCCATATATACGTTCTCACACAACCATTCACTTTAGGCTATGAACGCATAGATGCATTCTCACATTTAGTCCAGTCAGATTAGCATCTGAACCCCCCGTTTCGTGCGATAATTGTAAGTTGAGGTTTATAAAATATATTGGTTCGAAAAGGCATTAGAAATAAACTGAGTATATTTGAGACTCCGAATTTTCAGGGGAACACTCAGAAAAAATTTGCAAAGTTGCAAAACACCGGTTTTTCACGTCTGTAAAGAAACGTAGTAATTTTATGAAAAAAAGTTCTATAGGAAAAATATAGGCATTGAAAATACCTACAAAATGCGTTCAAGCTTTACGACCTTGAATTATCTCAGCAACCAATCCACGTAGTCATGATTTTTTTTTAATTTGGGGTAGCTCGACGAGATATGAAGAAATAGCTTAACCATTTGTTTCAAAAAATAAATGTAAGCACTCAAATTTTTGTTTCTCATTTTTTATTTCTCTTGTTTTTTATTTATAAATCATGATTAAAAATGTCTATAAAAAAAAAAAATTAACGTTACACGAAAAAAATCGTTGTTTTATTTAAGTTGAAATTTTACAAAATAACTAAAAAATTACATAATTTTCAAATTCAAATAATAAAACGTATTTCATAATTTATTTCAGTTGCAATCTATATGTTTTGCAATGAAAATTTAGTCTGATCAACTTGCGCTCTTTCGTAAAAGGTACGCAGCCCAAACGTTCGACAACGCAGCGCTCAAAAGGTTAAACCAAATTTCGATACGTTATATCATGTATTAAAAAAAATGCCTAAATTTACCCTATGTTTTTAGGCGTTAAGCTATTGGGTTGGAAGGAAAGTTCTGTCGTATTTTAAAGAAACTATTTGAATTAATTTATAAAAATATGTGTTTAATATTAATCATAATACATTTAATGTGTTGTATGATGAATACCAAACTCTTCTGCAATTTCTCGACTTGTTAAATGTGGATTATTTTCCAACATGAATGGTAAAACATCATTATCGATCTTGGATGGTCGTCCAGATCGATCACTTTCTTGGAGGCTCAGATCCCCGAAACGAAATTTGCTAAAGCATCTTTGACAAGTACGAACATTTACAATATCTTTCCTAAATACAGCACATAAATTTTTACATGCAATCGATGCCTTGCTTTCTTTTTGGAATTCATACAAAATGCAGTGTCGTAAATGCACTTTATCTACTGACATGTTTTTCACTTTAAATATCACAAGTAAATGATGAATGGTAAAAAAGGACTCCTTTAAATTATGCAGCAGCTATAAAAAAAAAAACAAAAAAAAATCCGAATGACTCACTAGCCGGATGTTTTTTTATTTACAAGAAAAATTACCTGCCTATTAAAAATACGACAGAACTTTCCCTCCAACCTAATAGATGTTACCCCTTAATGCTTTGAGCGAGTCCGTCCGTAGAAGCCGTGGATCGCGAAAATCGTGCGGAAAGTACCGTGTGAAGAATGCGAGCGGCTCGAAAAAGAAATAGCGCGAGTGAATTGTATGCACTCAGCGATATCTGATAATACCGGGACCAAAACGCTCGCCTGCGCTCCGTTCTGTTTCGTTAAAAAGCCGATTGGTAGCGCCGGCCCATTGAACCGTTTAGAACACTTGATATTTATCCCGACTCGCACTTGTTTACACTGCGCACCGGCAGTCGATGAAAAATGCATTCGCCATTTTGGCGCGGCCGGCTAACGGATGAAATTACACCGGATCGAAAAGGGAAGAACTCGGGCAACGAAATCGTTCCACTTCACATTCGGCTTTGAAACATTACGCCGCGTTTCGTTTCCTCGCGTTCTGCGGGTGATTTTCTACGGCAGCGCATCAAAGTAATGAGCGTGTTAAGAGGATGGCCTGATTTTCATGGCGGGGAAATCGGACGCTCTGTGGGAATTTGCGAAAGATTCAGGTACTTTGTCGATTGACTTCATAGTTTTAGTATGATTTTATCGATCCTTTTGGGGATTAGCCGCGAATTTTTGCAGTTTTAACGTCGACGTCATAGGAGACTGAAGGAACGGCAGTCAGAAAATACGCGTAGCTGGTTGACAGAAGACTTTTTCTAAAATTGTACAATGTGAACTTCAGAGAACAAAAAAGTCAAATAGTTTAAAAAAGTGTTTCGATTTTTCGACTAAGTTTAATCTTTAATTAAACATTGGACGTCAGTATCAAACAAGATATTGTGTTGCAAAACTAATTAGAAAGGAATTTTCTCGAATACGTTTTAACCCTTTGAGTGCCAGAAGCCGATACATCGGCACCTTGTAGTGTTTTACTATTCGCATTGCGAAAGAACACTATCTCAAAATAAATTTATAATACGTTATAAATGGTGTAATTTCATTAGGAGAGCATTAAAAAAATAGTTTTTCGGTTTAACTTTATATTACCTATAACAATTACTTGTTTCGAAAGAGATAATCCGTCAGGCGCTTACCATGTACCTTGGAGTTATTCTTTATTTTTGTTATGCAATATTATTTAATTTGTTACAAAATATTGTGGAAATGCAAAGTATATATGTACTTTATAACAAATGGTGTATATAAAGTTATCATGAAAAGGTGACTTTTCGTATGCGCAAATACGTTTTGTAAGAGAGAATTCAATTTTTATTTTCTTTAGGATCACGTATACCTTTGTTACTTATATAATTTTCAATGAATACAGAAAAATGAGTGTCATTGTTTTATCCTCCATTTCTCTTTAATATAGTGCTCTTTGAATTATGTAAATATTGTTTTTGTTTGGTTTTTATGAACCTTTTTCCAAACCCTAGTAAAATTGTGAAATTCTGCCGGTTATCTTCGCATAGGGACCTCTTTTTCGCTCGGCACTAAAAGGGTTAATCATAACACATTTCTGTCCTTAACCATTTCAGTAATATTATGAAACGGACTAAAATCATGATTAACACAATGCAAGCATAAATACAATTTGATATTATATTAACAACTATTATATTCCGTCTCATAATATTGTACACAAACAAATTGTCAAACACTGAAATATATTACATTCGAAGCAGAACACAAGAAATTCCTCCCTACCTCCTCCCATCGCCACCATTGCACCAAACATGAATAATGGACCAACGTCAACACGATTGTCTTATAAACGCAAGTTTTCGAATCACACAATGTAAGCATAAATACAATTTTATATTATATTAACGACTATTATATTCCGTCTTATAATATTACATAAATCTTCAAGCAACAAAATACATTACATTCGAAATATAACACAAGAAATTCCTGCCCACCTTCTCCCATCGCCACCATTGCACCAAACATGAATAATGGACCAACGTCAACGCGATTGTCTTATAAACGCAAGTCTTCGAATCACACAATGTAAGCATAAATACAATTTGATATTATATTAACGACTATTATATTCCGTCTCATAATATTATACACAAACAAATCGTCAAACACTGAAATATATTACATTCGAAACATAACACAAGAAATTCCTGCCCACCTTCTCCCATCGCCACCATTGCACCAAACATGAATAATGGACCAACGTCAACACAATTGTCTTATAAACGCAAGTCTTCGACTCCCAATTAATTCGCGCAAACTAACGTCCCCCGACGTCAAATCACCATAAACAGCCCATTTCACATTTCTCCCCATCCGCACCCCTATATTCAGCTTCGAAATGAAATATCACTCGAAACACCACAATACCGCGATTATCGCGTTTCCGATACGCAGAATTCTATCAATCCGCCTGTCTATCCGTCTTTTCCTCGCTCTCGTCCCTCGGACTTCTTTATCTCCGAACTGAAAAATTTCGCCGCAAACCATATCCCCGGAAGATGATGGACGCTCTCGTGCCGGGGGCAACACGCGCGAATATTCCAAGTGGAAGCGGCGGAAGAAGTAAAAGAAGAAGTAGGAGTAGAAAAAAGAGAAGAAGTAGGTGGAGAAGAAGGGAAATGCACTGGGCTTGGACGTACTACCTGCCTTGGGCACACGAGAGGTGATCGATGGTCTTTCAGCCCTGTAGAAGTACGTATGTGAGTGTGTAGGTGTGGGTCCGCACCCCCGCATTTCCACGTGCGCGTGCACTTACATGGGTCCACCCATGGCATACTAAGGTAATGGCGTTACGGCCGGTAAATGGGCGACGCTCTATGGGACGAGAAAAATCAGAAATGTATTTTGCGCGGGGTGGCTGGTGCAACTTCTGCGCGCACGTGCGTGGGACACGCATGTCAGCTTATTGATCTGACGCTAATCATTTATTTAGGATCTACGGAGTAGTTGGCTGCTGTTATTTGGCGTGTATATGTGGACGCGTGTGGCAGGATTGATTTTAACCCTGTGCGGACGACGACTTTTTCAGTTGGGTAAGGTAGGAGGCTGAGACGATTTGCGCAGATGTGTTGAATGTCTTACAGGTACAATAAAATGATCTTATATATTAGGTGTACAAATGAATAATCCAATTTTTTCAGCTAAATTCAAGGTTTATTTTAAAACAAAGTAAATTAAATTTTTTAATCAAAGTACTCGCCGTTGCTTTCTATGACTTTAAGCCATCTTTCAGGCAGTTGATGAATTCCATCTCGAAAAAATGTTACGTCTTTGGATACGATAAAATCGTCAAGCCATTTTCGGATCTCATCGATTGATTGAAAGTGCATATCGGACAAGGCGTTTTGCATCGACCGAAACAAGTGGTAATCGGTTGGAGCAAGGTCTGGTGAATACGCCGGGTGCTGCAAGACGTCCCAACCAAGGCTCATTATGATGTCTTTTGTATTGGAAGCAATGTGTGGCCTAGCGTTGTCATGCAATCATTTCACTGGACGTTCTCCTTTGCCGGTATACGGGCGTTTTCGTTCCAATTCCTGACTCAAGCAGATTAATTGGCGTTGGTAGCAGTCCGCAGTAACTGTTTCACCCGGTTCCAACAACTCATAATAAAGTACGCCCTTGATATCCCACCAAATGCAGAGAAGAACCTTTTTTCCGAAGCGATTTGGCTTTGCGACCGATGTTGATGGTCCGTCAGGATTTACCCATGACTTTCTACGTTTCGGATTGTCATAGAGTATCCATTTCTCTTTGCCCGTAACGATTTTCCACAAAAAAGACTTTCGACGCTGCTTATTGAGGAGAGAAAGACACGCTGCCACTCGTTGATTTTTGTTGCTTTCACTGAGTTCATGCGTTCACCCATTTTCCTTCTTTCCGGATCTTTTCCATCTCATGTAGGCGTTTGGAAATCGTTTGCTGCGTTACTCCCAACTGTTCTGCAAGCTCCTTTTGCGTTTGTGCCGAATTCTCAGCGAGCAGTTTTTCCAAATCATCGTTATCGCACTTCCGAGGGCCTCCAAGGCGTTGTTTGCCGATTAGACTGAAATTACCGCTTTTAAACCGCTTAAACCAAAATGCGCACACATCGTATGATACAACACCTTCGCCGAGGAAGGAACAAATCGATTCGCATGCTCTTGCAGCATTTTTTCCTTGTTGGAATTCGTAAAGAATGCAATGTCGAATATGCACCTTATCTGTTGCCATTTTCGACTCTACTGAACTGAATAATATTAAAGGTTATGTTGGACTTTTTGTAAAACTATTTGTTATTTTTAATAGCTATATGTCAACACTGCATAACCACAAAAGAGTGGGAAAACCTATTCAATTTAAAATTGATTTCATAACCGCTCAAAATAATTTGGATTATTCATTTTTACACCTAATATACAAATTTTCTTACAAAAGCATTATATTGTGAGAGTTTCTCTATTTTCCAGGTTTCAAAAATATAACCTTGCAAATATTGCCGCTGCCCATGAATTTGGTATAATTCGTGACAGCATTGGGTTTTCTAATCACAGTTTGAACACCACGCCGGAGTACTCGTTCAACACTACTCATTTCTGCATTGAAATAATTTGTCAACAGGGTAACGATCGTCTTATCTTTCCACGCCAAAATCACATTAGTATTTCTATGATAGACTACCATTCATTTTCCTTTTGGAAGTCGTCTTTTTTATTGCATCCGGCAATTTTTTTCTATCAGTTAACCCTTATCGGTCGCTAGCTTTTCATACGTGATTCTCACTAGATTGTAGCTGATTTCAGTAAATATGCGAAAAATCGTCAGTATTATAAGAATAACATTTTCATTAGAAATTAATTCTTTTTTGAAGGGGTATTACAATTATACGAGTTTAAAATGATTATTTATAAGTATTTAACTGTGATATTTTTTTAAACAAACGCCAATATGAAGAAATGGTTTTCTGTTGCACGTTTCACAAAAGTATACTATTGTTTTTCTTCCTCCAGGCAATTTGCGATTAGAACATACTAAGCAATCGTTATGTTTTCCTTCAGCATCAGGTTGCAAGATATGTAGTTTTCCATCTAATCTATCCTCATTGTCTGTTGTTTATGGCGTTTCATATCGCGGAGTCTCACCTTCACGGAAATTCCCAATTAGGGACATAGCTAATTCTCGAATAAATTTTATGTGACATTGATTTACTGTTGTTATGCTTACAATCAGCTTTATACAGAATAAAAGACTTAATTCACAAGTCAATCGTGCCCGCATTTCATAAAACGCGAATTTTGACTGTTTCACCCGTTGTCACCTCCCACGTGACGTACGACCGCAGCGATAAAATACTGTTGTCACGTGAGAGGTGACTTACGACCGTTAAGAGTTAATATTGTCCCAGTCAAATGACATTTCAATTTATGTAATTCATTGGCTAAAAAGTACCTGTTGTAATAGTGCCTCTCTATCAGTTAGAGGTAACGAAATCTAACATAAACATTGTAGCTTCTCACTCGCCACTCGTCCGCAAAGGGTTAAGCTATGTTATACGTATTGCGGATAGGGGAGAATACGGGAAAAGTAGGATGGTAATGAGGGAAGTAGTGCAGGTAACGAAATACTTACGACTTGATGCAAACTACGCAAATCTGAAGTTGATAGACAGGATTAACAGATGGATGCAAACATTTAATGACATTACCACGTAGTACCATAATTATATGAATGAATCTGTTGTTCACTATTATTTAGTATTTTATTTTGTAATCAATTGACATAATGTGGGAGTTTGCTACTTTTGGCAACAGTCGTGTTCACTCTCTCTCTCTCTCATTCGTATTAGGTGTACAACTTTGCTTCCGCCGTTTTGCAATAGATGGCTGTAGCGGTAAGTGGTAGTCGAAATAAATAGATCGTAGATGTCATACAATAAGCTTAGGCATTTGTAAACATAACGCCATCGAAATATTAGTCGATTTGTGTCTGCATCATAAAGTCATTCTCGATTAAACATGTCAGCTTACGAGCCAAATTCTCGTCATTTGCGGGAGGTTTTAATTTTCTGCTTTAATATGAAGAAATCTGCGCCTGAGGCTCATCGAATGCTCTCAAATACCTATGGTGAGGCCGCTATTAGTGAAAGAACGTGCCGAGAGTGGTTTCAACGCTTCAAGAACGGTGATTTTGACGTCGAAGACCGGCAAGGCAGTGGAAGAGAGAAGGTTTTCGAAGATGCAGAATTGGAGGCATTACTTGATCAAGACTCGTGTCAAACGCAACAAGAATTGGCAATTGAGTGACGCAACAAGCCATTTCAAAACGCCTGAAAATCATGGGAATGATTCAGAAACAAGGAAATTGGGTGCCGTACGAGTTGAAGCCGAGAGATGTTGAACGGCGTTTGTTTGCTTGTGAACAGCTGCTTGCAAGGCAAAGACGGAAAGGATTTCTGCATCGCATTGTGACTGGGGACGAAAAATGGGTTCATTACGATAATCCCAAGCGCAGAAAATCATGCTTCCACGTCGACGGCCAAACCGAATATTCACGGGTCCAAGGTCATGCTCTGTATTTGGTGGGACCATCTCGGCGTAGTGCATTATGAGTTGTTAAAACCGACTGAAATAATCACAGGCGATCGTTATCGAACTATTAATGCGTTTGAGCCGAGCATTAAAAGACAAACGGCCGCAATTTTGATTTTACAGCACGACAATGCTCGACCCCATGTTGCGAAAGTGGTCAAGACATACTTGGAAACGTTGAAATGGGAAGTCCTTATTCTCCAGACGTTGCTCCCTCGGACTATCACTTGTTTCGATCAATGGCACACGGCCTGGCTGACCAGCGCTTCCGGTCTTATGAAGAAGTAAAAAATTGGATCGATTCGTGGATCGCTTCAAAAGATGACCAGTTTTTTCAACGCGGGATTCGTACGCTGCCCGAAAGATGGGAGAAAGTAGTGGCCAGCGATGGACAATACTTTGAATCATAAACGTATAACCAGTTTTTTACAATAAAGTCTCGAATTTCGGAAAAAAACGGCGGAAGCAAAGTTGTACACCTAATACAAAATCACACATCCCACAATAACATTTGTACCCCATCGCCCAAACTCCCAACCGTAGATTCCCATATCAGACGTACCTACCGACAACGCCACGGCGACGTTTGACAAACTGTTCTTCGTCGCGCGTCCCAATTCCGTCGAAATCAACGCGCACTAACGACGATCGTCAACGCCATCCCAGCCGCCGGCTGTAAATATCCAGTTTACACGTGACACGGCCTAATGCAGTGTAATACTGTGTAATGGCGGGACGCGTGTAAGGGCTCCATTAAATCAGATAATCCGCCGAACGGGCCGTTTTGATCGCTGACTGGCCTATTATACGTATTTCTTTATCGCGGCCGCCTTATTACTATATTCCGCGACGTTCGTAATGGCGCACCGGCGCTCAACATATCGATAACGTTAGAACCACGTCGTTATCAATGCTACGGCTGCTATCACGGATTACATTCCGCACGAAGGCACGATTCGAAGCCGCTGCTATAATGGCGTGTACCATGCACGATGGGTTGTTCGACCCCTCGAAACGTCCCGACGTTCACGGCCAACGCGAACATCCATATGGATGCGCTCGTCACAACCCTTTTCCTGCCACGCAGGATGCTTTTACGTTCGAGCAGATTTTTAATTGCTTCCCATGTCTTTGACCGCGTCCAAACTGACATGTGGAAATAACGGAAGAATGTGGCCGGGCTGTTGCCGAACTTGTGGAAGTATTGGGTTGGCAACTAAATGATTGCGGATTTTGTCGATAGATGGATATACACAAAAATATACATGCAAACACATGTATACAAATATATGTAATCTGCGAACATACAAATTTATATATATATATATATATATAATGTAATACACAAAAAGATGCATACAAACATATGTATACAAATATATGTAATCTGTAAACATGCAAATTTTCATATATGTATCTATACATATATATAAATAAATAATATACAAAAATATACATAATATACAAACATATGTATACAAATATATCTACTCTATAAACATGGAAATGTTCACATATATATATATATATATATGTATATACATAGCAACTAAGTGAATGCTGATTTTGTCGATAGATGGACTTTACAGTTTCTTTTCTTTTGTTAACGTGGTCATTGCATGTAACCTATATTTTTTTCTTATTATTTGGACTTCTACCTTTAATTTAGCAAAAAAATTATATCGATTAATGCTTTAGTTTTGTTTTTATCCCAGTTTAAAAATGGAAGAGCAAGACATGCACTTCAGACATATTTTATTGTATTAAATGCCAGAACGATGGCAAAAGGTCATTGACAAAAATGGACAGTATCTAATTGAATAAAGTTAAATTTTTAAACAAAGATAAAAATGAACGAAAATTAAGAATTTTCCTTCTTATTTGAAATTCGCAATCACTTAGTTGCCAACCCAATAGTTGCGGGGATGGATGCAGCACGCTGAAATAAGAAGAAAAGTTTAGGTGGACATATAGTCGACGGGAAGTTGTTGTCGTGTTTATGTGAGAGCTGTTTAATCATTTTCGTTCATTGAATTTCAAAGTTGTGGTTCCAAAGTATGTGAACTGAGTGAAATGTAGGCTGCACAATTGAAAGCAATCTGTCCCGAGTCTTATTTGGAAAGTAGTAATCTTTGTTTCCTGGGATGTTGTCTAATTTGTCTAAAACAATTAAAGGAAGCAGTCGAGAGAGTTGTAAATATATAAATTCATGGTTTTATTTCATAGAAATATTACTGTTGCTTTGACAAATTAAAAGCAGAGAACGAGAAACAGTGGAGCAATGAAAAATCGAATATTTTTTGCAAGATTGTCCCTTTTTCATTAAAAAAAATATTAATAAAAAAATAACATTACATCAATCTTATCTCACTTTTGTATTTTGAGTAGATTGTGTCTTATTTTATATGTTTCTGTTTATAAGAGGAGTACGTAATTGGTATTTAGGAAAACTATGACTGTCTTGGATATTGAGAACTAGAAAAATATTTGACAAATTAAGATAACAATTTTTTAAGATTTTTATTTACATTTAAAGATCACTTCTGCGGTTTCGTGTGTTATGTTACAGAATCCTAAATCGAAATGTAAGCACATGCTGTTATACCATACGAATGTAGTTGTTGCGGTTACCAGCCGGACTAAAGTCAAACAATAAATTTCGTAGGTCAGCCCTTATATCCATGCTTCGCACGAGTTCAGCTCAATGATTGACTTCTGTACTAACTGTAGACCAAAACATACATGCTCATACACAGCTAGTTTCCACATCAAATTCCTCCCTTAGGAATCTTGGCTGCAATAGCTAGATTAACATCACGTTCATAGTAAGAAATTCGATAAAATAGTTATCATTCACTTGCAAACTTAGTCCTTACAGATATATTAATACACGTAGTTACGAAATTATTTGAATTTTGTGATTGAAACGCAGAACATTACTTTTCATCTGGACATATTTGAGGACTGCACTGTCATATTTAAGGATGTGTATATTAAATGTGTCGTATTCCTATTCAATGGTATTTTACTTACATTCTATTTTTTTTTCACAAAATTACAAATCCGATTCTACGTTTGAGACACAAAAAAGCGTATAATTTCAAACAATTTCAAAACTACATGTATTAAGGGGACATTCTACTTTCTCATCGATTTTCAATCATTTTTTTCTTATCGAAAATAGAAACGCAGCAATTTGAAACTTTCACATTGTATCATATCGACCTTTATTTATACCAAAATATTTTTTTTTTATGTTTTTTCAAATTTTTTCATATAAATTCTTCTTGATTACTGGAGCACCTCCAAAAAATTCATACTCACTGGCGTGCATGATTGCGGTCGTTGGGACAATCAGAAAAAAAAAACAGAACAGGAATCTTAATTTACATACTAACCACTATCGCATGAACCACGAAGAAAGAGTTTGCATGAAAACTTTCAAAATGACTGACTTTCCAAAATTAGGTTCACGAAAATGGCATTTTTTCCGTCTTTTTATGATGGAAAAAAATGAGAAAATATTGATTAATTAACACACCCGTGGTTCATACGATACGCATAAGTAAGCAGAATAATATATTAAAATCTCGGACCGATTGATCGAATAGTTTTTTTGGAATCGTGCACGCCAGTTGAAAAAATATAGTACTGAGAAAAACGCATTTAAAGTTTTGCATATCGAATTTTTGTATATAAAAGATTCTTACACTCAGATCAGCATTTTCTTTTAATTCTTCGGCCGATGTACTAGCGTACTCTAAACTGCATTCACTTGTATGCCGATTTCCAATAAACTTTCTTTTTCGCGAGCGACAGGGTCTCGAATTGACAAATTTACTTTGTTTTCGATCCCTATTAAAACGATACGTCTCTTTTGAAAACTGTTTGAATACTGAATGCATGTTCAGAAAGCAATAAACAGAACAGACATCGTCAAGGCCAAGGGTAAGATGATATTTAGATGTTATTTTGGTGCGCAGAACACACTCCTTCGTAATGTTTACCAATGCAATGTTTACATTTGGGTGATCTTCTCTTTTAAATCGTTTCCAGAATTAGATAATTTCTTAGAATAAATGAAGATCGCCGAAAGAGAAAAACGGCCCGACCGGTCAAGCGACGTTACCCTTCTATCTGCGCGAGGTGGGTTAGATGCGAAGCCTATAACTTTCCCAATTTTTCGAATTTATCGCTGCAAATTTAAGGACATAATCTCGAAAGTATATACTTTCGAATAAGGCAATAAAAAAAAAATCGATTTTTTCGACCCGAGAAAGTAGAATGGCCCCTTAACCCTTTGCACTCCGAATTTTATTTCAATTTCGTTACCAGCAGCTCCCAACGCTTTTAAGTGTTTTATTTGAAATTTACTTTAACTAAAAATATAAAGCAATTTAAATAAATAAAGGAAGAAACAAATTCACTTAAATACCAATTTTATTTACAGTATTGTCGTATATTGAAATTTTCAAGGGTATGATATCTTTTGAAAGAAGTTGCAAGATGTAACCCTGATTTTCTTTCACACGTTTCACAAAAATAGGTGGTTTCTCTTTTTCCTCCAGATGTTTTTCTATTTGAGTAAACTGCACAGTCTTTGTGTTTTCCTTCGGGATGTAGGAAGATTAAATGAGGCTTTCCATCTAAGCGATCGTGTTTATCATGTGTTCTAGGCCTCCCCAATTTCATATTTGGATGACGACAATCACGAATTAGCATTGACAAAATCTTTTCGCGAAATTTTTTGTGGGCTATAGGTTCTGTTCCTTGGTTTTTTGTTTTTTCTTTGTATAAAATATACGCATTTACCATGGAGATTTCTAATCCCCAAAAGAAATATTCCCTCCACCACTTGAGTGCTCGACGTAAAAAACAGTAAGATGTCGCGCGGTTCGCCACATCGACACCATCTATATTTTTATTATAATCGGTGAATTAATAATGTGGTCACATCCAGTTCTTTTATTTCTCTTTGATTACCTGAATGTCTACCCCTTCTAGTGACATTGCGAGAGCGTCGATAACCTGTGCACGATATCTATTTATTTAGACATGAAAAAATGTCGAGTGGAGCTCGACAAAGGAGCTCCTGCCATAAAAACTGATGTCGAGTCACACTCGACATAGGAGTGCAAAGGGTTAATATATCTCCAGTCAGCTGTATTCTTATTCCACGCCATTTTACTTACAACTTATTTTTTACCAGCGGCAAATACAATTCTACGTTTCAACCGCAAACAATCGTACCATTTCAAATAATTGCCAAACCGTACCGCGCCGTCTAATTTTCCAGCTTCCACCCCTCGCGCCCTTCGCTCTTCCTTCGCAATTTCCGTGCATCCGCCGCCGGAATCCGGCCGTTATAAAATTCCAGCTCGCCGGCAACAATTTTCTGGGCCCAAACGAGGCAATAATCGAGTGGCCGGAATTCAGCGGCGTCGCTCGAAAAAAATGAGCTCGCCGAGCGAATACCGCCTCGCATTACACTAAGCGACCTCCCGACTTCCTGCAATAATCGGCGCGCCGATAAAGCGAGGAAAAAAGCCGTGCGCCGGGCAGTTGCGTGCGAATTTCGCGTGTGCCTTTCGCGTGCCGCCGACGTTCGATGAAACGTGCGCACGGCAGGCGGGTTCGCGAAGGAGCGGAGTCGGAGAACGAGATTACAAAAATTGTTGCGAGTTCCGGGCGGCGGGGAAATGTCACGCGCGGACAAAGCAAACGAAGAATTAATAATGCTGGTGGTGTGTTTGTTCACGCGAGTGCGCGATTGTGTGCGCGAAATCGGGGGAAGGAAGTATCGGTTCGTTCCACCGACTGATTGCTGCCACGTAAGTAGCTTGCGAGTAAGATACGGCGATGCTTGCGAAAGCCAGGTGACTTTTTAGGAATTATGACGGGAATCGGTGGACGTTATGTTAACACGTTGCGTATGGGTGACGAGATATCTCGTCTTTAACATGCCGAACGTTGTGGCCGAGCGACGAAATATCTCGTTTTCGGGTTGCTTCGGCTCAATCGACGATTTAACCCTTTGCGCTCAACTTTTTCGGTCGGGCGGACCAGCAACTCGTCGTTTTGTGTCGTCGATTCTACGAGGGTTGTAAATCCTCGACGCGTTGTGCCACCTGAATTATGCGCGTTTTCTCACGACCGATTAGGGTGATGAGAATGATTTTGTTGTATGTAATGAGTTAACAAAGAACGTATATTTTCTCTAGAAAGATATAACAATTGGTTTTGTGTAGTAAGTTACTAAGTTGTGTTACTGTAATGTTCGCGAGTTGAATGTTGACTGTATTGTGTAACGTTGTAGTGGACTGGTTAGTGACGCGTGTTTTTGGTGTGAGAGTTTGAATCAGAGTCCCTTCTCGTCGTTTTGGAAGAATCATGAAGGAAAGGGCTCGTGCAAGATTTGGGAAAGGAAAGGGATTTGCCAATCAAGGAAGTTTTTTCCGGTGATGTTGTTAACTTATGATTGGATGCAAGTTTGCTCCACCCATTGCGGAAAATACAGTGTTTCCCCTTTTTCGCTGTTGAGTGGGGCGACATGTGGTTGCAGGATGCCTTAGTAAAAGAGAAAGCGGGTATTGGGACTTGACTGAATATTGAAGACTAAGTGCAACGCTGAAGTAATAAAAATGTTAGGAAGGTACTTGAAATGGTCACGGAGGATTAGAGAACGGAGTCGTGGAAGTATAATGAATGCCTTAAAGGCTATTTTTGAGGAGTCTTGAGAGTGCAGGTATAAACGCTTTGTTTTGGGGATGGGACAGGACTCCGGGCGAAACGACTCGTTTGAGAAGTGAAAGTGTGGTGTGTAACACATATATTACGAGTGTCTTACAGGTAGTATAAAATATATATTTTTATATTATAATATAGTGTGCTTATTTACATTTTGAAAAATATAATTTTCTAAGTCGAAGTTCTATAATTGCATTTTGTATGATATTTCGTAAAACATTGTCCTAGGTGCATCCTTGGTTTATCCGGACAAGTATTGCAATAATAGTACGTTGTTTCATGCCTTCGGCCTTGTTTATTTCGATATGAACAAACTTTACAATCTTTTTTTGTTCCTGTGAGAATCACATGGAGCTTTCCATTTAGCCGAATCGCGTCGTAATTTGAGGTCGACGTTGAAGCTTCTAGCGATTGTGAAAACGATATAAAAACGATAACATGTATAATTTTGTAAATGCAATAATTTTGAAAAGCGATTAAATTCTTTGGTAAATGCAATTAATATTAAATAGTGATTCAGTTCTTTGGCAAATGCAATTAATATTAAATAGTGAATAAATTCTTTGGTAAATGTAATCAATCTTAAATAGTGACTCAATTCTTTGGTCTCCGATACCTTCGCATTATTTTCATTTTGCACAGTTCAATCATATTCTGCAGTACTTCATTGCGTTGCGGTTTTAATATAGTAAAATACACACGCCAGTCACCATGTTAAAAAATGTAATTGACGTAGATTTAACGGATGCGCAGATTGGTCTCTGCGTAGACGGTCAAGAAATGCATTTCTTCGTGTTGTAAGATTATCTGCCTCAGTCGAAGAGAATGTTCCATTGCAAAATTCCGTTTCGTCATCTCCACTGCTACTTTCGTCAACTCCCACACGACACGCGCGCATGTGATTAGCAGCGCCGTTAAAAATCCGTATCAATAGAAGTTGCCGGGTGTAACTTTCCAGGCTCTCGGAACTAATCCCAGCCAGCGGCATGTCAAATACCGGCCCAGCGGCGGAACGTTAACTCACTCCTGTTATTGCGGAGTTCCGCGGTGGCCGAGTCGACTCAAAATGCCGCAGAATATACGGCGGGAGCGTTTGCTCGCGTGTAACGGCACGCCTGTAACGCGACCCCGCCTTAAAGTTGCGCAGCACACGAGGCCAGCGGGCAAAAAGTTGCCCGACGACGTGCGTGGGCATATATGAGCCAGTTGGCAAAGCCAACGACCACTTTGAAATGCAAACAGGCGGTCGACGACGAAAAATGCAGCGCGTGGGCGAGCGTTCGGGGCTAACGGGGCTGTGAACAAGGACTCGCGGATGTGCGCCACTTGTAAGATGCGGCGTCGGGACGTAAGTGGACGACTGCGTGAGGAAAGTTTGCGGCGAGACAATTTGCTGCTGGCATCTTGAGATGGCCGACGAATTGGGGAGAGATGGATGTTTGCACTCATGTGCGGCTCATCGCCAGTAGAGATATGTGAATTTAACTCCATTTTTTTAATGTGTACTTGAACCTTTTCAATTATTTGAAATAATACGAGATTTTGTGGTTGAAACGTATGTGTAACAATTTGTGTAGTTTCTCGATATGGTTTGGGACTATAAGGACTTCCACTTCCGGGTGTCTATAGTATTTGTTTGGGGTGTTGAAATATAGACGGCTGAAGAGGGTCCTGAATCATACTAGAATATTGAGATGAAAAAGTGGAAAAAGCTGGACGTTTTGCATTCGTGTGCGGCTCATCGGCAGTTTAGATATGTGAATTTAACTCAATTTTTTAATGTGTACTTGAACCTTTTCAATTATTTGAAATAATACGAGATTTTGTGGTTGAAACATATGTGTAACAATTTGTGTAGTTTCTCGATATGGTTTGGGATTATAAGGACTTCCACTTCCAGGTGTCTATAGTATTTGTTTGGTGTATTGAAATATAGACGGCTGAAGAGGGCCCTGAATCATACTAGAATATTGAGATGAAAAAGTGGAAAAAGCTGGACGTTTTGCATTCGTGTGCGGCTCATCGGCAGTTCAGATATGTGAATTTAACACCATTATGTAAGAAAAGTTTTTCAAAGCATTTTTAATGTGTACTTGAACATTGGCAATTATTTGAAATAATACGAGATTTTGTGGTTGAAACATAGAAGTTTGTGTGGTTTTCCGATATGGTTTGTGACTACAAGGATTTCCTCTTCAAGGAGTCTATAGTATTTGTTTGGTGTATTGTAATATAAACGGCTGAAGAGGATCCTGAAACATACTGGAATATTGAGATGAAAGTGCGGAAAAAGCTGGATGTTTTGCACTCGTGTGCGGCTCATCGGCAGTTCTGATATATGAATTTAACACTATTCTATAAGAAAAGTTTTTCAAAGCTTTTTTAATGTATACTTGAACCTTGGCAATTATTTGAAATAATACGAGATTTTGTGATTGAAATATAGAAGTTTGTGTGGTTTCCAGATATGGTTTGGGACTAAGAAGGATTTCCTCTTCCAGGAATTTATAGCATTTGTTTGGTGTATTGTAATATAGACGCCTAAAGAGGCAACCCATACAGTCCTGAAACATATAGGAATATTGAGATGAAAGTGTCGAAAAAGCCGGACGTTTTGCATTTATGTGCGTCTTATCGGCAGTTCCGATATGTGAATGTAAGAACCATTATCTAAGAAAAGTTTTTCAAAGCATTTTAATGTGTACTTGAACCTTGGCAATTATTTGAAATAATACGAGATTTTGTGGTTGAAACATAGAAGTTTGTGTGGTTTTCTGATATGTTTTGTGACTACAAGGATTTCCTCTTCCACAAGTCTATGGTATTTGTTTGGTGTATTATAGTATAGACGGCTGAAGAGGGAACCCATATGGTCCTGAAACATAATGGAATATTGAGATGACAGTGTGGAAAAAACCGGACGATTTGCACTCGTGTGCCATTCCTCAGCAGTTCAGATGCATATAAATTTAGAACAACTTAATAAGAAAAATTTTACAGAATTTGTTTTTCTTTCGATATACACTTCAACATTTTTAATTATTTCTAATAATACGCCTTTTACGCCTTAATATGTCTGGCAAATGTGCATAGTATTGATAAGTATATTAATGTTTGTTGAGTTGAATGTATCCTTATATTATAGACTAATATTTACATAAATATAATACTAGAACTAGTACTATTACTAATAAAGTTATACATTCCAACCATAAAAAGACGTATTGTTTCAAATAATTTTACTTTTTTCACAATTGCAGCAATGGATCCCCACAGCACTGAAAATGCAGACTGCAACGTCTGCCAAACGTAGGCAGGTAGCCGAGTTTACCTAGACGCGTCAACCACGCAGAAACCAACATTTTTAAAAATTCCGCCCGCAAAGCCCCGAATGTAAAATACATAAGAAAAGCTCGCGGCGATAAATTTCGGTCTCAAAATATTAACGTGCGGCGGAAATATGGAAATAAAGCCGGACGTTACAGACTCATGTGCGGTTCATAAACAGCAGTTTGTTCGTACGTGAATTCAAGACAATTACATAAGAAACGTTTCTACGTTTTTGCAATGAAATATGAACATGTGTCAGAAATGTGGAAATAAAGCCGGACATTACGAGCTCGCGCACGAGACCTCATCAAAAGTTTATATGGATGCGAATTCAAGAGTCAATTACGTAAGAAGAATTTGCGGCGGTACAATTTGGCAATGGAATATTAACGTGCGTCACAAACGTATAAATAAAACCGGACATTTCAACGTTTTATTTATGCGCAGCGCTCATCAGTTCATACGCATATGAATTCAGCAACGGTAATATTTCTGCGAAAAACTGGATGCCACTGTAAATTGATATTAAATGTACGTTATATTGCGGAAACAAATGGAAAGAGGGCTGCGACAGAAACTTTGGTATTGATATGGAAAACTTGGCGGATGAAATTAATTAAAAAAATAAAAAAATAAATAAACTGTAAATAAATGAATGAGCTACAGTCACCTGAACCCATGCATCTTACCATTTATGAGATATTTTATTGTAAATATATGTAGAGTTTGAATATATAGCGCCACGAATGAATGTCCTTTTATTGGTTAAGATCATATTACGAAGTACCTTAATAATTCTCATACTTTTGACCGTTCAATCATTGGGAAACTTTGGTATTGATATGGAAAACTTGGCGGATGAAATTAATTAAAAAAAAATAAAAATAAACTGTAAATAAATGAATGATCTATGGTACCTGAACTCGCGCATCTTACCATTTATGAGATATTTTATTATAAATATGTTTAGACTTTGAGTATATAGCCGCACGAATTAATTTCCTTTTATTAATTAAGATCGTATTACGAAATAACTTAATAATTCTTATACTCTTGACCTTTCAATCACTGGGTCCTAGCGAATTTCTGCTGTGCCTTTTTTTAGCGGAAAGCCACTAATCTCACTATTTATGTCACAATTCATCTTCACCTATGATTGTTTCCAACTTTTCATACGAAAATGAATTGAAATATTATAATATATTCAGCTTTTACCTTATGTTAACGCGAATATGGCTGAATGCACAGTTGTACGCATCACGACATCCATCGCGCCGCTAATATCGTTTACACGCACTCCTTGGAGAGTTGGCCGTACAGTAGTACAGCTCAACGGCTAGGTCCAGTGTAGTTCAAGAGTTATATTGCAATCTATTCAAAAGTCGTGGTCGTTGTTTAAGACAGGATCGCTATAACTTGCGTATAACTTGCTATCTTCATTGTCAAATTCACTGTCTTTGTACCATTAGCTGCTGTTGGTGTACATTTGGGATTAAAATTGTCACATTTATTATGGAAAAAATCTAAATCTTCAACAAGTATTACATTTGTGGTCGAAAATGTGACGTTTGGTTAATACTACGATGATAAACTATTGCCTAGGTATCGATTCAATATTAATAAATTTTCTTAGCTGTGTCTGTGAACTTTAATTTGGAAGTTGAGTTGCAACTGTAAGAGACTAACAATTTATGAGACTTTCCATATGATTTATATTTACGTGTGTGTCTACAAACTGTAATTTGCAAGGTGTATATGAATTGCAACTGTAAGAGACTAACAATTCATTGACAATTCGACTTTATTTATGATTTTATTTATATTTGACTTTCGATATGATTTATATTTACGTGTAGAAAGACGTAACAATTTGTGCAAACGTGCACAATACGTGCATATGAATTGCAACTGTAAGAGACTAACAATTCATTGATGATTCTACTTTATTTATGATTTTTATGCATATTTGACTTTCCATATAATTTATATTTACGTGTAAATATACGTAACAATTTATGCAAACGTGCACAATACGTGCATATGAATTGCAACTGTAAGAGACTAACAATTCATTGACAATTCGACTTTATTTATGATTTTATTTATATTTGACTTTCCATATGATTTATATTTACGTGTAAATAGACGTAACAATTTATGCAAACGTGCAAAATACGTGCATATGAATTGCAACTGTAAGAGACTAACAATTCATTGATAATTCGACTTTATTTATGATTTTATTTATATTTGACTTTCCATATGATTTATATTTACGTATAAATAGACGTAACAATTTGTGCAAACGTGCAAAATACGTGCATATAAATTGCAAATGTAAGAGACTAACAATTCATTGACAATTCGACTTTATTTATGATTTTATTTATATTTGACTTTCCATATGATTTATGTTTACGTGTAAATAGACGTAATAATTTGTAGACATGCACAATACGTCCATATGAATTGCAACTGTAAAAGACTAACAATTCATTGATAATTCGACTTTATTTATGATGTTATTTATATTTGACTTTCCATGTGATTTACATTTACGTGTAGATAGACGTAAAAATTTGTGCGCACGTGCACAATACGTCCATATGAATTGCAACTGTAAGAGACTAACAATTCATTGACAATTCGACTTTATTTATGATTTTATTTATATTTGACTTTCCATATGATTTATATTTACGTATATAGACGTAACAATTTGTGCAAACGTGCACAATACGTGCATATGAATTGCAACTGTAAGAGACTAACAATTCATTGATAATTCGACTTTATTTATGATTTTATTTATATTGGACATTCCATATGATTTATATTTAGGTGTAGATAGACGTAATAATTGGTGCAAACGTACACAATACGTGGATATGAATTGCAACTGTAAGAGGCTAACAATTCATTGATAATTCGACTTTATTTATGATTTTATTTATATTTGACTTTCCATATGATTTATATTTAGGTGTAGATAGACGTAAAAATTTGTGCGCACTGCAACAATGAATCATTGATAACAATTCATTGACAATTCTATTTATGATGAATTTATTTATATTTGACTTCATATGATTTATATTTACGTGTAGAAAAACGTAACAATTTGTGCAAACGTGCACAATACGTGCATATGAATTGCAACTGTAAGGGACTAACGATTCATTGATAATTCAACTTTATTTACGATTTTATTTATATTTGACTTTCCATATGAGTTATATTTACGTGTAGAAAAACGTAACAATTTGTGCACACTTGCACAATACGTGCATATAAATTGAAAGTAAAAGATGCTGACAATTTTTTAACGACTCGTCTAAATTCCCAAAACTGCGTCTTATGTATGCTTAGCTTGCACGGAAGAAAAAATTACATCAGAATCCTAATTGGAAAACGCAAGTGATGCGATCTCATCGAATATCGCCAGACGCTCTACCAAGTGTCTGATTAACATTTGCAATTATGTAATGAATTATAACGAACGCTGCAGATCAGAAGATCAGAAAGTTTGTTAGCGGCGGACTGACGAAGGAGAACGAGATTGGAGTGTGTTGTGCTTGGTGTTAGTTACATTTGGAAATGCGGTTTGCAGGGTAAAATTGCCTAGGTTGCCTGCATAAATGCGCCTTGAAATTCGCGACGTCTCTATTCGAACTGTTTGCGCAGCAACATACGTTCAGCCGAGGTGTTGTAACAGGCACGGAAATAAACAACATCAAAGTTCTCGGCAAACAGAAGCATTTCAATAAATGTTTTAGTAGTTATGCGCCGTATCAAGTTTCACGCAGAAAACCGGCTACGTGATACTCGAAAGCGTTCAAATTTACGATGGTTAATACTAATGCATTCAGCGGCGCTTGGAACATTTCGCTTCTGCGTATTAGCTTATTCTCGCAGAAATGCAATCTTGCAAACATATTCGACGAACCAAAATCTCAACGATGCTCAATTCAGCATCGCCTAATCCACACATGCAATACAATAGACCTTCACATGACGTGGCTAATATATTACACGTTCCATGAAATCGCATTACAGGAAATCGTGTTATACGAGAATTTTCCTCATATTACGCGAATAATATGAAGCCATGTAACATGTTTGGGATAATTATTCTCATGTACAATTTGATTTTTATGGTTTATCTATTGAAAACCAAACAATTATAAAACAACATCATTTTTTTTTAATGTAAAGTACGTTGTACGAGAATCGCTTAACCCATTCGAGACCGATTACACACCGTGTGTGCAATTGATTTCCGAGGCTATAAGACGGCTTGCACACCGTGTGTGCAAAAAGTATATGCAATTATCAGTTATTCTGAGTAAACTAATCGTCGAAATAAGATTTTTCTTGATCTAATGAAATCTGCAAGGTACAGGAAAACAAAATTTGGCATTATTTTATAAAAAATCTAAAAATTATTTAAGCCTTTCTTACATGTAAAATACTATGAATTGCCAACAGTCCTACAAAGAAGGAAAATATAAACGTAATAATTACTCTTGTCCTGCTTGTGTCGGTAATCTTGGATTATGTTTGGGAGAATGTTTCAAGCGCTACCATCAACCAACTAATGTATAATTACTTTACGATCAGTGTACTATTTGCTAAAAGTGTATTTACAAATTATATTTTCTTCTTTATTACTGAGTTACATTATAATTGTCATCTGTAACATTTTTCTAAAAATTTATTTCTCGTTTGTTATTTTTTTCATTATTCAACTTATCTTTTTTTAACTTTTTACTACTTTTTAAACATTTTCTTTGCATCATATTCTGTTCTTTATTATTGAAAACAAAATAACGATTTTATATTATCTAACTATTTTTTAAATAAATGTTCATACATTTTTTAATGGTATATTTTACCTTACATTGCATACATGGTGTTCAATCCGTTCCTCGCAATAAAAATTTTCCGAGGAGCGAGCTGCACACCTGGTGTGCAATGATCTTATTTATGTGAATTCACTTACGAGTTGGGTGATTTCCATAGTAAACATGTTTTTTTTTTAAAAATGAACAATATAAAGCAAAAAAAGAAATTCGCTCCTGGGAACCGTGTTCGAAAAAAATCGTCGTCTCGAATGGGTTAACTGAAAGAGATCACAATATTTTAGTTTGTTCCTGACGTAAAAAAAATGAATTTTTCGCAATAACAGGACAACAGTTTCAGGACCCAATTATTAAGATACAGATGAAGCCGAAAATAGATGAAAAAGAGAAAAAAGTCGAAAAACGCGCATTTTTTCAATTTAAAAAATTAACGGCGTAATGTCTGGGTTTCCCTATTAAAAAATGAAAGTGAACCTATAGCAGTTTAGAAACACATGTTTTTGTCTCTCAGACATGGCTAACGATGCGAAATGAATGAAAAATAGTCGCAAAAATATTCCGCTGCATTTGTAAAGCTACATTGAGCGTCAACTAACTCCAAACTCCTTGACTGAGATTGTATATGAAAATAGATGAAAAAGAGAAAAAAGTCGAAAAATGCGCACTTTTTCAATTTAAAAAATTAACGGCGTAATGTCTGTGTTTCCCTATTAAAAAATGAAAGTGAACCTATAGCAGTTTAGAAACACATGTTTTTGTCTCTGAGACATGGCTAACGATGCGAAATGAATGAAAAATAGTCGCAAAAATATTCCGCTGCATTTGTAAAGCTACATTGAGCGTCAACTAACCCCAAACTCCTTGACTGAGATTGTGTATGAATAACATTTCTATAAAATACCCATACATATCGTGTACCAAATTTAAACTAGACCACCTGTAATACCCACCTACACAGATACGTATACGTTTGCTGAGAATTTCTGGTGACTATCGTCGTACCTTCGCGCACAACAAATCGTTCCGTCCCCCACCGTTCAAACCGCAAAGAGTTAAATATCGTTCACACCGCCGAGTATCCGCGTGACCATTAATTCGACGCCGCGAGCATTGGAACGCTTAATTTAGCACCCCTGCAACACCGCTCCGCAAGCCTGCTTATTCATTAAGAAGTTCACCGGTGCACGTCAATAATTCCAGCGCACCCCGTCGTCCACTTATTACCGCAGTTCATTCATCAACAATGGCCGGCAACTAACGCTCGTCACACGGTGGGCGTTAACGCACAGAACAGAACGTGTTAATCGCTTGCCCGGCGAACGTTTACCGAGAAGACCTCCAGACGGCTGAATTTCCATATCTTGCGAGCCAACACACGCTCAATATGCACGCACACACGGGCATGAATCAAAACAGAGCCTCCCGTGAATTAAATCCGACGTATCTCCCTGGCGCACAACTCAATTACGCTAATACGCCATTTACGATAATAATCAGTGCGCGATGGTAATGATAATTAGCGCGGGCTAATGTTGCCCCGAGTCCGCGGAGTGCGAAAGGAGTTGTGCGCGTGGGCAGCCTGAATATCGTCTGATTGCTATGGGGTCTCGCGACCCCCCGAATATACGCAACGTATTACACGTATATATGCAACTGAGCGTATTGCCGACAGTTTCAGTAGACGGAAGTTTGTTCAAGCTTTTAATTAGGGAGATCCTTCACTGAAGGCGCACGTGGCAATTCGTAACAGACGTTCGACGACGAGTTAATGCGTCATGCTCAATTTAAGGGGCACATACACGTAGAGATGTTAAAAATCGGCATTCTTTAGGAATTTTTTTTAGGAAGTGTAATGCGTCCGACAATTTTTAACGAATCACTTTGAAACTTGTAGGAGCTATTCTCAAGACCATATATATTACCCTTAACACGTTCGTCGCCCAGCGCAGTTCGGTTGAGTTTCTCGCGAGGCCCAAATACTACTGTCGGAGCGCCGAAACAAAAACAGAGAGGTATGGGGCATATAGCAGGAATGCAAATTGTGTAGGCACTCAAGTAACGTTTTCGAAGTTAAAATTTTCGAAAATAAAGAAAGTGTCCCATAATTTAGAGATTCGGACTAATCAGCAGGGCAAGCCTATAAGAAGGATGTGCGCCCTATGTTACCAGAAGAGAAGGCAAACTGCTGAACGCCAAGAACTGAAGAAAAGTGTAAAGAAAAGTATGACCTATTGTTCCAATTGTCCTAAATCACCACACATCTGTTTACAATGTTTCAACGGACACCATTCGACATAACATTACATTATAAAAATTAATAAAAAGTGTAGTATAATATGTATATTTTTAGTATTTTTATGCTGTATATCCTGTATTTATATTTCAGTACTTATTCCAATTAAATTCCTTTTAAAATTCCAACTGAAACTCCTATTAACTTGAATAAAAATAGCGTCACCCATATTTGTGTTTGTGAAAGTGTTAATGTGGAACGTCGTAAGTTGCATCTTACACGATTATTCTGCGGTAAGGATCCCAAAGCCGATGCACGTTGCGGGATTGAAACAAAAAAATGTATTGGGTTGAAATTGACACTTATTGCATTCGGAGCTTAATGATAAGTTAACACATTAACGTGTCGTCTACAGTAACAGGGAAATATCGTAACCTGCACTTTAGAAGATTACTCGCCAATAAGGGTGCCGAAGTTGTATTTGCCGAGAATGAAACAACGAAATTATTCATTGGTTCGATTGCCGTACGTTGCCTTTACTTACATTAACTTCCAAGTTCGAATCTTTGAAAATCCTTACACAGTTTAGTTCCACTCCGAAATAACCGATAACGCAAGAACGTTCAGTTGAACCGAAACTCCATACGACAGCCATCGCCATTTTGTACACACCTCGAGCGAGCAGCTGGTATAAATTCATCGCGCGGAATGGTTCGAAAGCGAAGCACTCGCGGAACGGACGCATAAAGGGACAGCGCCGTGCAGAAAGCAAAGATAAAAGGGCCGCGAAGGATAGGAGTGCAGGGTC
Source organism: Cryptocheilus praepositus (assembly GCA_033815515.1). Lineage (NCBI taxonomy): Eukaryota > Metazoa > Arthropoda > Insecta > Hymenoptera > Pompilidae > Cryptocheilus > Cryptocheilus praepositus. The sequence goes on along the minus strand of JAWWQZ010000215.1, from coordinate 2,870,415 downwards.
GCTTGAAAGTTTCGAACTTCTGCCGGTCGTTCGGTCGGTGGTATTCTTTGCCCGAGTAGGAGCGAATCGTTCCGTCGAATAATGGACGTGTTTTCGGGTCGTTGTCTCGAGTAGGACGATCCATTTGGTGCGCCGTTCGGAGGGGGCAGAAGCGGAATCCGATGTACGTACATGCGAGATCTTAGCTGGGGAGGCCAACGTTTTGGCCCCGACAGAAGTCGGAATATCGAGCGGAATCGAAGAGGAGTCCGGAGGATATCGAAAGCCGCGCTCGTTCGCCTATCGCCATCGGGAACGATGCTTATTGTTGGCCATTTATCATCGAGAATTGCCTACGTATCGCGACCTGCCCGATGTCGATAAGGGCCACGACGTAATGCTCGATACTTCGGACCCCGCATCGATATTTCTGCGCCGCTTCCAACGACTGACGTAGATTTCCGTCTATCGGGACGTCCTTATCCGGCTGCGAGTGAGATTTCCGACGGGCGGGGCTGAAAAAATACGGACGCATGCGAAAGCATGAGGCCGAAAATAATGTGGAGACGTCGAGGTCTGGAATCGAATGGCCGGCGGGTGGAGAAATTAATTCCTGTGATGTCGGGTACTGTCTTGTTATTAAGAGAAGCGAGTTGCTTTGTGTAAACATGCGGATGCGCCGCAGTAATAGTAAATTTGACACCTGGTGATCAATGAAATTATGCTGCTTAACCGTTATTTTCGGTGTAATATTAAGATTTGCACTGTTTGTATGAGATTTGATGTCAAACGACGACAGGGTTGAAACACAACTTAATATCGAAGATATTTTCTTATAAAATGACAGGAACACAGCCGAAAATATTAATATTTATTGTACAATATCATTTCCGTCGTTACTTACGGTCACTGGTCAACGCGATTATAAAATGTAATGGCGAAGAAATTACATTATTAAACGGAACTTTCCGGTAGATCTAATATTAATTTTATATGAGCATTTATTTTCTGTATTCAGACAGAATGGATACCGTTATTTTCGGTGTAATATTAAGATTTGCACTCTTTCTATGACATTTGACGTCAAATGACGACAGGGCCGAAATTAACTCGGTTAAACAAGAATACGGCCGGTATAATATGTCGAAAATATTTTCTTATAAAATGTAAACATTCAATAATATTTATTGTACAATATCATTTCCGTCGTTACTTACGGTCACTGGTCAACGCGATGCTAGTTTGAAAATTCCATTTTTGAAAAATGCTTCGTCTTTAATGGCGAAGAAATTACATTATTAAACAGAACTTTCCGGTAGACCTAATATTTATTTTATATGAACATTTATTTTCTGTACTCAGACGGAATGGATACACTGTGCAAGGATAAACTACGTTGAAATTGTCGAAGAACTGAACGTCTCTTTGCCGAGGGTGTGCCTGTGTGCTCATGAAAGGATGGGTGGAAGGGAAAATGTCGATGTTTTAGGAATGGTCTATATACGATGGAAACAGGGACAACGTCTGGGCAGATAAAGGAGTAATGAACTGAAAATATGGCCGCGTTCGAGTGATAATATTTTACATTGTTTAAGAACACATGGTCGAAAATATCTATTACTTGTAAGAATTGAACGACGAGCCTCAGGCGTACATCGCAAAAATATGCATATCGTAAAAAATATTAATTGATGTAGGCTTGAATGTACACCCCAAGAAGAAAGCATGGAAACAGTCTCAATTAAATCGTACGTCAAGGGGTTAAGACGCTCGCAGTGGCTGACGTGTATTTGTGAAATTTATGGTCGTCTTTCTGCTTAGAGCTGACGTAAATTTATGTCAGTTGAAATACTGTTTCTCGTTGACGTGAATTTACGTCATTTTGTGAGTTTCTTTGGTTACCGCTGATTTATCATATTTGACAGGTTTGAAAATGTTTTATAATATTGAGGTGTAAAGTTTTCCTACAGCAGATACAGTATATACATGCTAATAATTTCCTGTTAAAAATATTCGTTACTTATTTCTCTATTCCAGGTTTATAGATCATTAAGCAATATGTGACAATGTAAACGATGTGTATATTTAAATAAAATTAAGAAGGACTGGATATAACGAAGCTAGTAAAATAGCACATAGTCTACAAGACTCAATTCCCATACAACCCTACTATACTACAATCCGCGCATTACAATAACAATACAATAGGTTCTCTTAGATCAAACCGTCAAGACTCACGTAATTACGTCTCTATTACCGCTGATTACAGCAAATTACAACCGCCGTCAAAAATTCATTCGCCGCACTCCGAGCGAACGCCAAATTGCTTTAATATTTTATTACCCACCAGCGGCACTGGTTAACACTTGAACTCGGAACCATCTATCTACTTCTCTTTCTCGTACTTTCTTCGCCCCCCCACTCGCCACCCCCGGCTTCCGCTTTCGCCCGGGCGGAACGGCTGAATTCGCGGTTCGAGAATCACGGAATAATGAGGCAGAAATTATTTAAACAAATGCCGGTTATTATCGGGAAAGTTTCGACTTCCAGACTCCTCGCCCGCCAGCCCCCCTCATCGTCCGAGGCTGACTGAACTTCCAACTTTCAGAAGCGCTGTGCAGATCCGCGAGGTGAACGAGGCCAAGAGTTTGGCGGCGCGAAGAAGAAGGGACGTCACGGAGGGAATGAGAGGGTGGACGGGGGTTAACCGCAACTTTGTTCGCTGCCGTGTACTCCGCGCGACGTGGCATCCATTATAATGCGACTCGTAACTTTCGCGCGGCGAATGAGTCCCGAGATGTTTCGCTTCGGAGCGCCGCTCGCTGGCGCGTTTTCGTCTGTTTTTTTCGCGGCGCGTCGGTGGATTTCGAGAAAACGCGTGGCAGATCGGTCGGCGAGGTCTCAATGTGGAAATACACCTTTGATGGTCATCTCCGTCGCATGCCCGGCGCGGCATGGCATTGCATTGCATGGCGTCGGGAGGCGTCACCAGTCGGGTGACATTGAAAGGCGTCAAGCGTCGGGTCGCGTCGGATGGCGTCGGAAGACGTCAGGTGGCGTCGGATGGCGTCGGAAGACGTCGGGTGGCGTCGGGAGACGTCCGGAAGCGTCGGGTCGCGTCGGGTGGCGTAGAAAGACGTCAAGCATCGGATCGCGTCGGGTCGCAGCGGAAGGCATCGGGAAGCGTCAATTGTCAGGTGGCATCGAGAGGTATCAAACGTCGGGACGCATCGAATGGCGTCAAGTGGCGTCGGGAGACGTAGGAAAGCGTCCGGTCGGATTGGGTGGCATCGAAAGGGGTTAAGCATCGGATCGCGTCGGGTGGCGTCAGAAGACGTCGGAAAGCGTCAACCGTCGGGTGGCATCGAGAGGCATCAAGCGTCGGGTCGCGTTGAAAGGCGTCAAGCATCGGATCGCGTCGGGTGGCATCGAGAGACGTCAAGAGTCGGGTCGCGTCGGATGGCGTTGAAAGGCGATAAGCGTCGGATCGCGTCGGGAGACGTCGGGAAACGTCGGGCAGCGTCGGGTGGCGTCGGGTAGCGTCGCGTCGCGTCGCGTGGCTACGCGGACAAATCAGTCGGCGATGAGAACGTATGGCGGCGACGCATTTTAGGTGTGCAAAGCGTAGAATGGGTAGCGTGAGGAGAAGGACCTCTTTGGACGGCGAGAGGTGCAGGCGGGGTGGAGCAAAGTTGAAACAATGCAGAAGATCAACTTACGAAATGAGCTGTTGTTGACGAGTGGATACATGTCATGAAAAAATAGTGATGTTTTGTGTTGTAACAAGTACACCTATTATAAAACATAAGCGTGTGAATGTATGATCTATGTGAAATGGCAATATTTTAAGTTATGGCGAGTGTACCCGTCATTAAGAAATGGATATACTTTCTGTTATAATGTATATACTCATCATTAAGAAATTACAATATCTTGTGTTGTGACGAGTATATCGGTCATCAAGAAATGGCACTATTTTATGTTCTGATGAGGGTGACTTTTTATCGATAAAAAGACGGAGACTGAAAAACGCTATGAGTCTTGAGAGGAAAGTGAAAGTGAAGACGTCTTTGACTTTTGATGTACTTAAGGATAATTTAAATGGAAAGTTTCATATACTGAGAAATATTAAATAAGACGATTGTATTACAAATAGTAAGTAGATTTTAAGCACAATTTTAAACGTAACATAAAAACACGAGGAGACCCATGGGCTACGAAACATGTAGAGCTCCTCCGGTATAAAATCAATCATTTAACAAAGCAGAAGAAAACCTAAGCACTTCTTAATTACAGCAGTAACAGTATCGAACGAGTATGTGTAGATATAAAAATTTCCGCAGGGCAGAGGGCAATAACTTTCTCAATTCTTAATGCCTATTCAGATCTACTAAATTTATCCTATCTTATATATATATATATATTCAGAACTAACTCATTTCCATATATATGCATTGAATGATACCTCCCTCTATGCTTACTACCTTTATCGTTCCATTGCTACCTGCCGCTTTGACCTCGTACTACTACTCCGCCAGCTCCCAATCTTCAGCCATTCGTTTCGCATAGCAACAGCTCCGACGCCCGTACATCTCACATTCCCGATTATCTTACACAGTATTCGAGAAAATCACATAGCACGCGTCGACTATCTTCCCATCGACTATGCGACGGCGAGTGACGAGAAGTTGTGCTTCGCTCGGAGAACGTTGCGTCAAAGATCACGGGCGGATATCAGTATTCTGTAACTGCATCCGATAAAGCCCGCGAAACTTTTTCTGTTCACGGTAAGCGCTGGAGAAAGTTTCGGCCGATCGACCGGTCGCAGCTGGCATTTCCGGTCCTTCTCGCTCCTGCCCGCGTCCAGCCGACGGACACTGTTTCCAATTTGGAAACGACGCCGTGCCGGGAGCCTTTTTTATTACGCCGCGATGCGAAAAGGGCCGCTGATAAAAAAAAAGGGAAAAATGGAAGGGGATGTAAAAAGCGATTCGGTAGTGGAGAGCGGGCGTTAAAAAAAATTCGCCGGAACTGAAACGAAGCGCGCGGCGCGACGGCGTATTTAATTGAGAGCCCCGTCGAATGTAATTGGCCGCCGCGAACTTTGTCTTCGTTGCGCAACGAGTTTCGCGAGGAAGTTGAGAGTCAGCGGGACACGCCCGATGACGGGACGGGCATTTTTGCCGGCGAATTTGCGCTGCCGCGTCTTTCCGGGCGCCGAATGAAATTTGCCGTGAAATCTCTCGTCGCGAATCAATGCGCACAGCTGCGATGCGCGTGTGTATCTTTGCGAGTGACTCTTTTGCGCGAGAATAATGTTACTGTAAGATATATTTGTCCAGGCCCTGTTGTATTTTACTACTTTTGCACTTGATCAGATATTTGCGCCTGAGCATAAGTGCACTAGTATGACCTGCTAAAAAGAAGTTTATGGAAATTGATAACAACTATCATATGTACTATATTAAGCGATTACGTGATACCAAAATATCCGGTGCTAACAGGTAAGAACGGAACGCACGGATATTGTGTAGGTGATGTTGCTGATTGCGTCGAAATTGAGGCGGTGGTTACTGTAGGCCGGTCAGGGATATGCTAACTGATGAACGTATATACGCCAGTGTACCTTGATAAATTAGGTGGTTATGTAAAAAAGTGGCCAAAAAGGGGTATAGCACAGAATTAAAGGAGATTCTTCTAAGAATTTACCATCTTAGTTGATTTAGAACGGCAAAAATTGGGTTGCGCACACGATTGGCAATATTAACGCGTCTACGAACAACTACCTTATTATTATGTTAGAAGAAGCATCGTAGAATGAGACATACTAGAACATTACACCGCTTTTTCCTATCATATAATGAGCCATTTCATTTAATTTGAGGCCACAACAAGTTCAGGACACACGACACGGACACAAAAACACCGGAAGTCTATCCATTACAAAAATGGCGTAGGTTGGTGACACCTTCCGACGCCTACCCACGACTTCCGACGCCTTCCCACGCCTGCTGACGCTTCCCGACGCCTTCCCACGCCTCCCGACGTTTACCGACACCTACCGACGCCTTTCTACGCCAACTCACGTCCGACGCCACCCGACGGTTGATATCTACCGACGTCTGACGCCTACCGACGCTTCCTGACTGATCCCGACGCTATCAGACGCTTGACGCCTACTGACGCCTCCCGACGCCACCTGACGCTGGACTCCTATCGACACCACCCGACTCTCGACATCTACCGACGCTTCCTCACGCTACCCGACGCTCGACACCTACCGACGTCTGACGCCTCCCGACACCACCCGACGCTCGATGCCTCCTAACTGCTCCCGACGTTACTACACGCTTGAGACCTCCCGACGCTTCCCGACGCCATGCCATGCCGCGCCGCACAGGCGACGGAGATGACCATCAATGGTGTATTTCAACTCTGAGACATGGATGCGTATGCGCATTTAACTTACTGATACCAAGATAGCCGGTGTCAAGGGATAAGAACGGAGCGAACAGATATATCCTAGGTAATGCTGCTGATTGCTTCGAAGTTGCGCCGGTGGTTACTGAAGGCCGGTCAGGGATATGCTAACTGATAAACGTGGATACGCCGGTGTACCTTGATAAATTAGGTGGTTATATAAAAATCTGGCTGAAACTGGTATAGCACAGAATTAAAGGAGATTCTTCACCTATGAATTTGCCATCTTAGTCGATTTAGAATCGCAAAAATTGACTTGCGGTTCATAACAAAACATGTCTTACTCCAACCAAAACGCACACGATCGGCAGTATTAACGCGTCTATGAACAATTACCTTATTATGTTAGAAGGAGCATTGTAGAATGAGACATACTACAACATTACACCGCTTTTCCCTATCATATAATGAGCCATTTCATTTAATTTGGGGCCACAACAAGTTCAGGACACACGACACGGACACAGGAACATCTGAAATCTGTCCATTACAAAAATGGCATAGCTTGGTGACACCTACCGACGCCTTCCCACGCCTACCGACGCTTACCGACGCGTCCCCACTTCCGACGCCCACCGACGCGTCCCCACGCCTTCCGACGCCCACCGACGCGTCCCCACGCCTTTCCACGCCTCCCGGCGCCTTCCCATGCCTTCCCACGCCAACGCACGTCCGACGCTTTCCCACGCCTCCGAGTCCACACGAAACTCGACGCCACGCGACGCTGGACGCCTCCCGATACCACCCGCCGCTCGACATCTACCGATGTCTCCTGACGCCACCCGACGCTCGACATCTACCGACGTCTGACGCCTACTGACGCCACCCAACACTCGATGCCTGCCGACGCTTCCTGACTGATCCCGACGCTATCAGACGCTTGACGCCTACTGACGCCTCCCGACGCCACCTGACGCTGGACTCCTATCGACACCACCCGACCCTCGACATCTACCGACGCTTCCTCACGCTACCCGACGCTCGACACCTACCGACGTCTGACGCCTCCCGACACCACCCGACGCTCGATGCCTCCTAACTGCTCCCGACGTTACTACACGCTTGAGACCTCCCGACGCTTCCCGACGCCATGCCATGCCGCGCCGCACAGGCGACGGAGATGACCATCAATGGTGTATTTCAACTTTGAGGCATGGATGCGTATGCGCATTTAACTTACTGATACCAAGATAGCCGGTGTTAAGGGATAAGAACGGAGCGAACAGATATTTCCTAGGTGATGCTGCTGATTGCTTCGAAGTTGCGCCGGTGGTTACTGAAGGCCGGTCAGGGATATGCTAACTGATAAACGTGGATACGCCGGTGTACCTTGATAAATTAGGTGGTTATATAAAAATCTGGCTGAAACTGGTATAGCACAGAATTAAAGGAGATTCTTCACCTATGAATTTGCCATCTTAGTCGATTTAGAATCGCAAAAATTGACTTGCGGTTCATAACAAAACATGTCTTACTCCAACCAAAACGCACACGATCGGCAGTATTAACGCGTCTATGAACAATTACCTTATTATGTTAGAAGGAGCATTGTAGAATGAGACATACTACAACATTACACCGCTTTTCCCTATCATATAATGAGCCATTTCATTTAATTTGGGGCCACAACAAGTTCAGGACACACGACACGGACACAGGAACATCTGAAATCTGTCCATTACAAAAATGGCATAGCTTGGTGACACCTACCGACGCCTTCCCACGCCTCCCGACGCCTTCCGACGCCCACCGACGCGACGCGTCCCCACGCCTTCCGACGCGTCCCGACGCGTCCCCACGCCTTCCGACGCCCACCGACGCGTCCCCACGCCTTCCGACGCCCACCGACGCGTCCCCCCGCCATCCGACGCCCACCGACGCGACCCCACCGCGCCTCCCCCACCTTCCGACGCCCAACGCGTCGTCCGACGCTTTCCCATCCCCACGCCTCCGACGTCCACACGACGACGCTCGCGACGCTGGACGCCTCCCGATACCCCCGCCCCCACGCTTCCGACACGCACGTCCGACGCTTTCCCATGCCTCCGAGTCCACACGAAACTCGACGCCACGCGACGCTGGACGCCTCCCGATACCACCCGCCGCTCGACATCTACCGATGTCTCCTGACGCCACCCGACGCTCGACATCTACCGACGTCTGACGCCTACTGACGCCACCCAACACTCGATGCCTGCCGACGCTTCCTGACTGATCCCGACGCTATCAGACGCTTGACGCCTACTGACGCCTCCCGACGCCACCTGACGCTGGACTCCTATCGACACCACCCGACCCTCGACATCTACCGACGCTTCCTCACGCTACCCGACGCTCGACACCTACCGACGTCTGACGCCTCCCGACACCACCCGACGCTCGATGCCTCCTAACTGCTCCCGACGTTACTACACGCTTGAGACCTCCCGACGCTTCCCGACGCCATGCCATGCCGCGCCGCACAGGCGACGGAGATGACCATCAATGGTGTATTTCAACTTTGAGGCATGGATGCGTATGCGCATTTAACTTACTGATACCAAGATAGCCGGTGTTAAGGGATAAGAACGGAGCGAACAGATATATCCTAGGTGATGCTGCTGATTGCTTCGAAGTTGCGCCGGTGGTTACTGAAGGCCGGTCAGGGATATGCTAACTGATAAACGTGGATACGCCGGTGTACCTTGATAAATTAGGTGGTTATATAAAAATCTGGCTGAAACTGGTATAGCACAGAATTAAAGGATATTCTTCACCTATGAATTTGCCATCTTAGTCGATTGAGAATCGCAAAAATTGACTTGCGGTTCATAACAAAACATGTCTTACTCCAACCAAAACGCACACGATCGGCAGTATTAACGCGTCTATGAACAATTACCTTATTATGTTAGAAGGAGCATTGTAGAATGAGACATACTACAACATTACACCGCTTTTCCCTATCATATAATGAGCCATTTCATTTAATTTGGGGCCACAACAAGTTCAGGACACACGACACGGACACAGGAACATCTGAAATCTGTCCATTACAAAAATGGCATAGCTTGGTGACACCTACCGACGCCTTCCCACGCCTACCGACGCTTACCGACGCGTCCCCACTTCCGACGCCCCCCGACGCGTCCCCACGCCTTCCGACGCCCACCGACGCGTCCCCACGCCTTCCCATGCCTTCCCGGCGCCTTCCCACGCCAACGCACGTCCGACGCTTTCCCATGCCTCCGAGTCCACACGAAACTCGACGCCACGCGACGCTGGACGCCTCCCGATACCACCCGCCGCTCGACATCTACCGATGTCTCCTGACGCCACCCGACGCTCGACATCTACCGACGTCTGACGCCTACTGACGCCACCCAACACTCGATGCCTGCCGACGCTTCCTGACTGATCCCGACGCTATCAGACGCTTGACGCCTACTGACGCCTCCCGACGCCACCTGACGCTGGACTCCTATCGACACCACCCGACCCTCGACATCTACCGACGCTTCCTCACGCTACCCGACGCTCGACACCTACCGACGTCTGACGCCTCCCGACACCACCCGACGCTCGATGCCTCCTAACTGCTCCCGACGTTACTACACGCTTGAGACCTCCCGACGCTTCCCGACGCCATGCCATGCCGCGCCGCACAGGCGACGGAGATGACCATCAATGGTGTATTTCAACTTTGAGGCATGGATGCGTATGCGCATTTAACTTACTGATACCAAGATAGCCGGTGTTAAGGGATAAGAACGGAGCGAACAGATATTTCCTAGGTGATGCTGCTGATTGCTTCGAAGTTGCGCCGGTGGTTACTGAAGGCCGGTCAGGGATATGCTAACTGATAAACGTGGATACGCCGGTGTACCTTGATAAATTAGGTGGTTATATAGAAATCTGGCTGAAACTGGTATAGCACAGAATTAAAGGAAATTCTTCACCTATGAATTTGCCATCTTAGTCGATTTAGATTCGCAAAAATTGACTTGCGGTTCATAACAAAACATGTCTTACTCCAACCAAAACGCACACGATCGGCAGTATTAACGCGTCTATGAACAATTACCTTATTATGTTAGAAGGAGCATTGTAGAATGAGACATACTACAACATTACACCGCTTTTCCCTATCATATAATGAGCCATTTCATTTAATTTGGGGCCACAACAAGTTCAGGACACACGACACGGACACAGGAACATCTGAAATCTGTCCATTACAAAAATGGCATAGCTTGGTGACACCTACCGACGCCTTCCCACGCCTACCGACGCCCACCGACGCGTCCCCACGCCTTTCCCCACGCCTTCCACGCCTCCCGGCGCCTTCCCATGCCTTCCCACGCCAACGCACGTCCGACGCTTTCCCATGCCTCCGAGTCCACACGAAACTCGACGCCACGCGACGCTGGACGCCTCCCGATACCACCCGCCGCTCGACATCTACCGATGTCTCCTGACGCCACCCGACGCTCGACATCTACCGACGTCTGACGCCTACTGACGCCACCCAACACTCGATGCCTGCCGACGCTTCCTGACTGATCCCGACGCTATCAGACGCTTGACGCCTACTGACGCCTCCCGACGCCACCTGACGCTGGACTCCTATCGACACCACCCGACCCTCGACATCTACCGACGCTTCCTCACGCTACCCGACGCTCGACACCTACCGACGTCTGACGCCTCCCGACACCACCCGACGCTCGATGCCTCCTAACTGCTCCCGACGTTACTACACGCTTGAGACCTCCCGACGCTTCCCGACGCCATGCCATGCCGCGCCGCACAGGCGACGGAGATGACCATCAATGGTGTATTTCAACTTTGAGGCATGGATGCGTATGCGCATTTAACTTACTGATACCAAGATAGCCGGTGTCAAGGGATAAGAACGGAGCGAACAGATATATCCTAGGTAATGCTGCTGATTGCTTCGAAGTTGCGCCGGTGGTTACTGAAAGCCGGTCAGGGATATGCTAACTGATAAACGTGGATACGCCGGTGTACCTTGATAAATTAGGTGGTTATATAAAAATCTGGCTGAAACTGGTATAGCACAGAATTAAAGGAGATTCTTCACCTATGAATTTGCCATCTTAGTCGATTTAGAATCGCAAAAATTGACTTGCGGTTCATAACAAAACATGTCTTACTCCAACCAAAACGCACACGATCGGCAGTATTAACGCGTCTATGAACAATTACCTTATTATGTTAGAAGGAGCATTGTAGAATGAGACATACTACAACATTACACCGCTTTTCCCTATCATATAATGAGCCATTTCATTTAATTTGGGGCCACAACAAGTTCAGGACACACAACACGGACACAGGAACATCTGAAATCTGTCCATTACAAAAATGGCATAGCTTGGTGACACCTACCGACGCCTTCCCACGCGTCCCCCGACGCTTACCGACGCGTCCCCGACGCTTACCGACGCCCACCGACGCGTCCCCACGCCTTCCGACGCCCACCGACGCGTCCCCACGCCTTTCCACGCCTCCCGGCGCCTTCCCATGCCTTCCCACGCCAACGCACGTCCGACGCTTTCCCACGCCTCCGAGTCCACACGAAACTCGACGCCACGCGACGCTGGACGCCTCCCGATACCACCCGCCGCTCGACATCTACCGATGTCTCCTGACGCCACCCGACGCTCGACATCTACCGACGTCTGACGCCTACTGACGCCACCCAACACTCGATGCCTGCCGACGCTTCCTGACTGATCCCGACGCTATCAGACGCTTGACGCCTACTGACGCCTCCCGACGCCACCTGACGCTGGACTCCTATCGACACCACCCGACCCTCGACATCTACCGACGCTTCCTCACGCTACCCGACGCTCGACACCTACCGACGTCTGACGCCTCCCGACACCACCCGACGCTCGATGCCTCATAACTGCTCCCGACGTTACTACACGCTTGAGACCTCCCGACGCTTCCCGACGCCATACCATGCCGCGCCGCACAGGCGACGGAGATGACCATCAATGGTGTATTTCAACTTTGAGGCATGGATGCGTATGCGCATTTAACTTACTGATACCAAGATAGCCGGTGTCAAGGGATAAGAACGGAGCGAACAGATATATCCTAGGTAATGCTGCTGATTGCTTCGAAGTTGCGCCGGTGGTTACTGAAAGCCGGTCAGGGATATGCTAACTGATAAACGTGGATACGCCGGTGTACCTTGATAAATTAGGTGGTTATATAAAAATCTGGCTGAAACTGGTATAGCACAGAATTAAAGGAGATTCTTCACCTATGAATTTGCCATCTTAGTCGATTTAGAATCGCAAAAATTGACTTGCGGTTCATAACAAAACATGTCTTACTCCAACCAAAACGCACACGATCGGCAGTATTAACGCGTCTATGAACAATTACCTTATTATGTTAGAAGGAGCATTGTAGAATGAGACATACTACAACATTACACCGCTTTTCCCTATCATATAATGAGCCATTTCATTTAATTTGGGGCCACAAGTTCAGGACACACGACACGGACACAGGAACATCTGAAATCTGTCCATTACAAAAATGGCATAGCTTGGTGACACCTACCGAACCGACGCTTACCGACGCCTTCCCACGCCTACCGACGCTTACCGACGCGTCCCCACGCCTTCCGACGCTTACCGACGCGTCCCCACGCCTTCCGACGCGTCCCCACGCCTCCCGACGCCCACCGACGCGTCCCCACGCCTTCCGACGCCCACCGACGCGTCCCCACGCCTTCCGACGCCCACCGACGCGTCCCCACGTCCGACGCCCACCGACGCGTCCCCACGCCTTCCGACGCCCACCGACGCATCCCCACGCCTTCCGACGCTTACCGACGCGTCCCCACGCCTCCCCACCGACGCGTCCCCACGCCTTCCGACGCTTACCGACGCGTCCCCACGTCCGACGCCCACCGACGCGTCCCCACGCCTTCCGACGCCCACCGACGCGTCCCCACGCCTTCCGACGCCTACCGACGCGTCCCCACTTCCGACGCCCACCGACGCGTCCCCACGCCTTTCCACGCGTCCCGGCGCCTTCCCATGCTTTCCCACGCCAACGCACGTCCGACGCTTTCCCACGCCTCCGAGTCCACACGAAACTCGACGCCACGCGACGCTGGACGCCTCCCGATACCACCCGCCGCTCGACATCTACCGATGTCTCCTGACGCCACCCGACGCTCGACATCTACCGACGTCTGACGCCTACTGACGCCACCCAACACTCGATGCCTGCCGACGCTTCCTGACTGATCCCGACGCTATCAGACGCTTGACGCCTACTGACGCCGCCCGACGCCACCTGACGCTGGACTCCTATCGACACCACCCGACCCTCGACATCTACCGACGCTTCCTCACGCTACCCGACGCTCGACACCTACCGACGTCTGACGCCTCCCGACACCACCCGACGCTCGATGCCTCCTAACTGCTCCCGACGTTACTACACGCTTGAGACCTCCCGACGCTTCCCGACGCCATACCATGCCGCGCCGCACAGGCGACGGAGATGACCATCAATGGTGTATTTCAACTTTGAGGCATGGATGCGTATGCGCATTTAACTTACTGATACCAAGATAGCCGGTGTCAAGGGATAAGAACGGAGCGAACAGATATATCCTAGGTAATGCTGCTGATTGCTTCGAAGTTGCGCCGGTGGTTACTGAAAGCCGGTCAGGGATATGCTAACTGATAAACGTGGATACGCCGGTGTACCTTGATAAATTAGGTGGTTATATAAAAATCTGGCTGAAACTGGTATAGCACAGAATTAAAGGAGATTCTTCACCTATGAATTTGCCATCTTAGTCGATTTAGAATCGCAAAAACTGACTTGCGGTTCATAACAAAACATGTCTTACTCCAACCAAAACGCACACGATCGGCAGTATTAACGCGTCTATGAACAATTACCTTATTATGTTAGAAGGAGCATTGTAGAATGAGACATACTACAACATTACACCGCTTTTCCCTATCATATAATGAGCCATTTAATTTAATTTGGGGCCACAACAAGTTCAGGACACACGACACGGACACAGGAACATCTGAAATCTGTCCATTACAAAAATGGCATAGCTTGGTGACACCTACCGACGCTTACCGACGCGTCCCCACGCCTTCCGACGCCCACCGACGCTTACCGACGCGTCCCCACGCCTTCCGACGCCTACGCCTTCCGACGCCCACCGACGCGTCCCCACGCCTTTCCACGCCTCCCGGCGCCTTCGCATGCTTTCCCACGCCAACGCACGTCCGACGCTGTCCCACGCCTCCGAGTCCACACGAAACTCGACGCCACGCGACGCTGGACGCCTCCCGATACCACCCGCCGCTCGACATCTACCGATGTCTCCTGACGCCACCCGACACTCGACATCTACCGACGTCTGACGCCTACTGACGCCACCCAACACTCGATGCCTGCCGACGCTTCCTGACTGATCCCGACGCTATCAGACGCTTGACGCCTACTGACGCCTCCCGACGCCACCTGACGCTGGACTCCTATCGACACCACCCGACCCTCGACATCTACCGACGCTTCCTCACGCTACCCGACGCTCGACACCTACCGACGTCTGACGCCTCCCGACACCACCCGACGCTCGATGCCTCATAACTGCTCCCGACGTTACTACACGCTTGAGACCTCCCGACGCTTCCCGACGCCATACCATGCCGCGCCGCACAGGCGACGGAGATGACCATCAATGGTGTATTTCAACTTTGAGGCATGGATGCGTATGCGCATTTAACTTACTGATACCAAGATAGCCGGTGTCAAGGGATAAGAACGGAGCGAACAGATATATCCTAGGTAATGCTGCTGATTGCTTCGAAGTTGCGCCGGTGGTTACTGAAAGCCGGTCAGGGATATGCTAACTGATAAACGTGGATACGCCGGTGTACCTTGATAAATTAGGTGGTTATATAAAAATCTGGCTGAAACTGGTATAGCACAGAATTAAAGGAGATTCTTCACCTATGAATTTGCCATCTTAGTCGATTTAGAATCGCAAAAATTGACTTGCGGTTCATAACAAAACATGTCTTACTCCAACCAAAACGCACACGATCGGCAGTATTAACGCGTCTATGAACAATTACCTTATTATGTTAGAAGGAGCATTGTAGAATGAGACATACTACAACATTACACCGCTTTTCCCTATCATATAATGAGCCATTTCATTTAATTTGGGGCCACAAGTTCAGGACACACGACACGGACACAGGAACATCTGAAATCTGTCCATTACAAAAATGGCATAGCTTGGTGACACCTACCGACGCCTTCCCACGCCTACCGACGCTTACCGACGCCTTCCCACGCCTACCGACGCTTACCGACGCGTCCCCACGCCTTCCGACGCTTACCGACGCGTCCCCACGCCTTCCGACGCGTCCCCACGCCTCCCGACGCCCACCGACGCGTCCCCACGCCTTCCGACGCCCACCGACGCGTCCCCACGCCTTCCGACGCTTACCGACGCGTCCCCACGTCCGACGCCCACCGACGCGTCCCCACGCCTTCCGACGCCCACCGACGCGTCCCCACGCCTTCCGACGCTTACCGACGCGTCCCCACGCCTCCCGACGCGTCCCCACGCCTTCCGACGCTTACCGACGCGTCCCCACGTCCGACGCCCACCGACGCGTCCCCACGCCTTCCGACGCCCACCGACGCGTCCCCACGCCTTCCGACGCCTACCGACGCGTCCCCACTTCCGACGCCCACCGACGCGTCCCCACGCCTTTCCACGCGTCCCGGCGCCTTCCCATGCTTTCCCACGCCAACGCACGTCCGACGCTTTCCCACGCCTCCGAGTCCACACGAAACTCGACGCCACGCGACGCTGGACGCCTCCCGATACCACCCGCCGCTCGACATCTACCGATGTCTCCTGACGCCACCCGACGCTCGACATCTACCGACGTCTGACGCCTACTGACGCCACCCAACACTCGATGCCTGCCGACGCTTCCTGACTGATCCCGACGCTATCAGACGCTTGACGCCTACTGACGCCGCCCGACGCCACCTGACGCTGGACTCCTATCGACACCACCCGACCCTCGACATCTACCGACGCTTCCTCACGCTACCCGACGCTCGACACCTACCGACGTCTGACGCCTCCCGACACCACCCGACGCTCGATGCCTCATAACTGCTCCCGACGTTACTACACGCTTGAGACCTCCCGACGCTTCCCGACGCCATACCATGCCGCGCCGCACAGGCGACGGAGATGACCATCAATGGTGTATTTCAACTTTGAGGCATGGATGCGTATGCGCATTTAACTTACTGATACCAAGATAGCCGGTGTCAAGGGATAAGAACGGAGCGAACAGATGTATCCTAGGTAATGCTGCTGATTGCTTCGAAGTTGCGCCGGTGGTTACTGAAAGCCGGTCAGGGATATGCTAACTGATAAACGTGGATACGCCGGTGTACCTTGATAAATTAGGTGGTTATATAAAAATCTGGCTGAAACTGGTATAGCACAGAATTAAAGGAGATTCTTCACCTATGAATTTGCCATCTTAGTCGATTTAGAATCGCAAAAATTGACTTGCGGTTCATAACAAAACATGTCTTACTCCAACCAAAACGCACACGATCGGCAGTATTAACGCGTCTATGACCAATTACCTTATTATGTTAGAAGGAGCATTGTAGAATGAGACATACTACAACATTACACCGCTTTTCCCTATCATATAATGAGCCATTTCATTTAATTTGGGGCCACAAGTTCAGGACACACGACACGGACACAGGAACATCTGAAATCTGTCCATTACAAAAATGGCATAGCTTGGTGACACCTACCGACGCCTTCCCACGCCTACCGACGCTTACCGACGCCTTCCCACGCCTACCGACGCGTCCCCACGCCTTCCGACGCTTACCGACGCGTCCCCACGCCTTCCGACGCGTCCCCACGCCACCCGACGCCTCCCCACGCCTTCCGACGCCCACCGACGCGTCCCCACGCCTTCCGACGCTTACCGACGCGTCCCCACGTCCGACGCCCACCGACGCGTCCCCACGCCTTCCGACGCCCACCGACGCGTCCCCACGCCTTCCGACGCCCACCGACGCGTCCCCACGCCTTCCGACGCTTACCGCGCGTCCCCACGACGCGTCCCCACGCCTTCCGACGCTTACCGACGCGTCCCCACGTCCGACGCCCACCGACGCGTCCCCACGCCTTCCGACGCCCACCGACGCGTCCCCACGCCTTCCGACGCCTTCCGACGCCCACCGACGCGTCCCCACGCCTTTCCACGCGTCCCGGCGCCTTCCCATGCTTTCCCACGCCAACGCACGTCCGACGCTTTCCCACGCCTCCGAGTCCACACGAAACTCGACGCCACGCGACGCTGGACGCCTCCCGATACCACCCGCCGCTCGACATCTACCGATGTCTCCTGACGCCACCCGACGCTCGACATCTACCGACGTCTGACGCCTACTGACGCCACCCAACACTCGATGCCTGCCGACGCTTCCTGACTGATCCCGACGCTATCAGACGCTTGACGCCTACTGACGCCGCCCGACGCCACCTGACGCTGGACTCCTATCGACACCACCCGACCCTCGACATCTACCGACGCTTCCTCACGCTACCCGACGCTCGACACCTACCGACGTCTGACGCCTCCCGACACCACCCGACGCTCGATGCCTCATAACTGCTCCCGACGTTACTACACGCTTGAGACCTCCCGACGCTTCCCGACGCCATACCATGCCGCGCCGCACAGGCGACGGAGATGACCATCAATGGTGTATTTCAACTTTGAGGCATGGATGCGTATGCGCATTTAACTTACTGATACCAAGATAGCCGGTGTCAAGGGATAAGAACGGAGCGAACAGATATATCCTAGGTAATGCTGCTGATTGCTTCGAAGTTGCGCCGGTGGTTACTGAAAGCCGGTCAGGGATATGCTAACTGATAAACGTGGATACGCCGGTGTACCTTGATAAATTAGGTGGTTATATAAAAATCTGGCTGAAACTGGTATAGCACAGAATTAAAGGAGATTCTTCACCTATGAATTTGCCATCTTAGTCGATTTAGAATCGCAAAAACTGACTTGCGGTTCATAACAAAACATGTCTTACTCCAACCAAAACGCACACGATCGGCAGTATTAACGCGTCTATGAACAATTACCTTATTATGTTAGAAGGAGCATTGTAGAATGAGACATACTACAACATTACACCGCTTTTCCCTATCATATAATGAGCCATTTAATTTAATTTGGGGCCACAACAAGTTCAGGACACACGACACGGACACAGGAACATCTGAAATCTGTCCATTACAAAAATGGCATAGCTTGGTGACACCTACCGACGCTTACCGACGCGTCCCCACGCCTTCCGACGCCCACCGACGCGTCCCCACGCCTTTCCACGCGTCCCGGCGCCTTCCCATGCTTTCCCACGCCAACGCACGTCCGACGCTTTCCCACGCCTCCGAGTCCACACGAAACTCGACGCCACGCGACGCTGGACGCCTCCCGATACCACCCGCCGCTCGACATCTACCGATGTCTCCTGACGCCACCCGACGCTCGACATCTACCGACGTCTGACGCCTACTGACGCCACCCAACACTCGATGCCTGCCGACGCTTCCTGACTGATCCCGACGCTATCAGACGCTTGACGCCTACTGACGCCGCCCGACGCCACCTGACGCTGGACTCCTATCGACACCACCCGACCCTCGACATCTACCGACGCTTCCTCACGCGACCCGACGCTCGACACCTACCGACGTCTGACGCCTCCCGACACCACCCGACGCTCGATGCCTCATAACTGCTCCCGACGTTACTACACGCTTGAGACCTCCCGACGCTTCCCGACGCCATACCATGCCGCGCCGCACAGGCGACGGAGATGACCATCAATGGTGTATTTCAACTTTGAGGCATGGATGCGTATGCGCATTTAACTTACTGATACCAAGATAGCCGGTGTCAAGGGATAAGAACGGAGCGAACAGATATATCCTAGGTAATGCTGCTGATTGCTTCGAAGTTGCGCCGGTGGTTACTGAAAGCCGGTCAGGGATATGCTAACTGATAAACGTGGATACGCCGGTGTACCTTGATAAATTAGGTGGTTATATAAAAATCTGGCTGAAACTGGTATAGCACAGAATTAAAGGAGATTCTTCACCTATGAATTTGCCATCTTAGTCGATTTAGAATCGCAAAAACTGACTTGCGGTTCATAACAAAACATGTCTTACTCCAACCAAAACGCACACGATCGGCAGTATTAACGCGTCTATGAACAATTACCTTATTATGTTAGAAGGAGCATTGTAGAATGAGACATACTACAACATTACACCGCTTTTCCCTATCATATAATGAGCCATTTAATTTAATTTGGGGCCACAACAAGTTCAGGACACACGACACGGACACAGGAACATCTGAAATCTGTCCATTACAAAAATGGCATAGCTTGGTGACACCTACCGACGCTTACCGACGCGTCCCCACGCCTTCCGACGCCCACCGACGCGTCCCCACGCCTTTCCACGCCTCCCGGCGCCTTCGCATGCCTTCCCACGCCAACGCACGTCCGACGCTTTCCCACGCCTCCGAGTCCACACGAAACTCGACGCCACGCGACGCTGGACGCCTCCCGATACCACCCGCCGCTCGACATCTACCGATGTCTCCTGACGCCCACCCGACGCTCGACATCTACCGACGTCTGACGCCTACTGACGCCACCCAACACTCGATGCCTGCCGACGCTTCCTGACTGATCCCGACGCTATCAGACGCTTGACGCCTACTGACGCCGCCCGACGCCACCTGACGCTGGACTCCTATCGACACCACCCGACCCTCGACATCTACCGACGCTTCCTCACGCTACCCGACGCTCGACACCTACCGACGTCTGACGCCTCCCGACACCACCCGACGCTCGATGCCTCATAACTGCTCCCGACGTTACTACACGCTTGAGACCTCCCGACGCTTCCCGACGCCATACCATGCCGCGCCGCACAGGCGACGGAGATGACCATCAATGGTGTATTTCAACTTTGAGGCATGGATGCGTATGCGCATTTAACTTACTGATACCAAGATAGCCGGTGTCAAGGGATAAGAACGGAGCGAACAGATGTATCCTAGGTAATGCTGCTGATTGCTTCGAAGTTGCGCCGGTGGTTACTGAAAGCCGGTCAGGGATATGCTAACTGATAAACGTGGATACGCCGGTGTACCTTGATAAATTAGGTGGTTATATAAAAATCTGGCTGAAACTGGTATAGCACAGAATTAAAGGAGATTCTTCACCTATGAATTTGCCATCTTAGTCGATTTAGAATCGCAAAAATTGACTTGCGGTTCATAACAAAACATGTCTTACTCCAACCAAAACGCACACGATCGGCAGTATTAACGCGTCTATGAACAATTACCTTATTATGTTAGAAGGAGCATTGTAGAATGAGACATACTACAACATTACACCGCTTTTCCCTATCATATAATGAGCCATTTCATTTAATTTGGGGCCACAACAAGTTCAGGACACACGACACGGACACAGGAACATCTGAAATCTGTCCATTACAAAAATGGCATAGCTTGGTGACACCTACCGACGCTTACCGACGCGTCCCCACGCCTTCCGACGCCCACGCCTTCCGACGCCCACCGACGCTTACCGACGCGTCCCCACGCCTTCCGACGCCTACGCCTTCCGACGCCCACCGACGCGTCCCCACGCCTTTCCACGCCTCCCGGCGCCTTCCCATGCCTTCCCACGCCAACGCACGTCCGACGCTTTCCCACGCCTCCGAGTCCACACGAAACTCGACGCCACGCGACGCTGGACGCCTCCCGATACCACCCGCCGCTCGACATCTACCGATTTCTCCTGACGCCACCCGACGCTCGACATCTACCGACGTCTGACGCCTACTGACGCCACCCAACACTCGATGCCTGCCGACGCTTCCTGACTGATCCCGACGCTATCAGACGCTTGACGCCTACTGACGCCTCCCGACGCCACCTGACGCTGGACTCCTATCGACACCACCCGACCCTCGACATCTACCGACGCTTCCTCACGCTACCCGACGCTCGACACCTACCGACGTCTGACGCCTCCCGACACCACCCGACGCTCGATGCCTCATAACTGCTCCCGACGTTACTACACGCTTGAGACCTCCCGACGCTTCCCGACGCCATACCATGCCGCGCCGCACAGGCGACGGAGATGACCATCAATGGTGTATTTCAACTTTGAGGCATGGATGCGTATGCGCATTTAACTTACTGATACCAAGATAGCCGGTGTCAAGGGATAAGAACGGAGCGAACAGATATATCCTAGGTAATGCTGCTGATTGCTTCGAAGTTGCGCCGGTGGTTACTGAAAGCCGGTCAGGGATATGCTAACTGATAAACGTGGATACGCCGGTGTACCTTGATAAATTAGGTGGTTATATAAAAATCTGGCTGAAACTGGTATAGCACAGAATTAAAGGAGATTCTTCACCTATGAATTTGCCATCTTAGTCGATTTAGAATCGCAAAAACTGACTTGCGGTTCATAACAAAACATGTCTTACTCCAACCAAAACGCACACGATCGGCAGTATTAACGCGTCTATGAACAATTACCTTATTATGTTAGAAGGAGCATTGTAGAATGAGACATACTACAACATTACACCGCTTTTCCCTATCATATAATGAGCCATTTAATTTAATTTGGGGCCACAACAAGTTCAGGACACACGACACGGACACAGGAACATCTGAAATCTGTCCATTACAAAAATGGCATAGCTTGGTGACACCTACCGACGCTTACCGACGCGTCCCCACGCCTTCCGACGCCCACCGACGCGTCCCCACGCCTTTCCACGCCTCCCGGCGCCTTCGCATGCCTTCCCACGCCAACGCACGTCCGACGCTTTCCCACGCCTCCGAGTCCACACGAAACTCGACGCCACGCGACGCTGGACGCCTCCCGATACCACCCGCCGCTCGACATCTACCGATGTCTCCTGACGCCACCCGACGCCACCCGACGCTCGACATCTACCGACGTCTGACGCCTACTGACGCCACCCAACACTCGATGCCTGCCGACGCTTCCTGACTGATCCCGACGCTATCAGACGCTTGACGCCTACTGACGCCTCCCGACGCCACCTGACGCTGGACTCCTATCGACACCACCCGACCCTCGACATCTACCGACGCTTCCTCACGCTACCCGACGCTCGACACCTACCGACGTCTGACGCCTCCCGACACCACCCGACGCTCGATGCCTCATAACTGCTCCCGACGTTACTACACGCTTGAGACCTCCCGACGCTTCCCGACGCCATACCATGCCGCGCCGCACAGGCGACGGAGATGACCATCAATGGTGTATTTCAACTTTGAGGCATGGATGCGTATGCGCATTTAACTTACTGAT
This sequence comes from Cryptocheilus praepositus, assembly GCA_033815515.1. Lineage (NCBI taxonomy): Eukaryota > Metazoa > Arthropoda > Insecta > Hymenoptera > Pompilidae > Cryptocheilus > Cryptocheilus praepositus. The sequence continues at coordinate 2,847,405 of JAWWQZ010000215.1, read as the reverse complement.
ACCGAGATAGCCGGTGTCAAGGGATAAGAACGGAGCGAACAGATATTTCCTAGGTAATGCTGCTGATTGCTTCGAAGTTGCGCCGGTGGTTACTGAAAGCCGGTCAGGGATATGCTAACTGATAAACGTGGATACGCCGGTGTACCTTGATAAATTAGGTGGTTATATAAAAATCTGGCTGAAACTGGTATAGCACAGAATTAAAGGAGATTCTTCACCTATGAATTTGCCATCTTAGTCGATTTAGAATCGCAAAAATTGACTTGCGGTTCATAACAAAACATGTCTTACTCCAACCAAAACGCACACGATCGGCAGTATTAACGCGTCTATGAACAATTACCTTATTATGTTAGAAGGAGCATTGTAGAATGAGACATACTACAACATTACACCGCTTTTCCCTATCATATAATGAGCCATTTCATTTAATTTGGGGCCACAACAAGTTCAGGACACACGACACGGACACAGGAACATCTGAAATCTGTCCATTACAAAAATGGCATAGCTTGGTGACACCTACCGACGCCTTCCCCCGCCTACCGACGCTTACCGACGCGTCCCCACGCCTTCCGACGCTTACCGACGCGTCCCCACGCCTTCCGACGCCCACCGACGCGTCCCCACGCCTTCCGACGCCCACCGCCGCCTCCCCACGCCGTCCGACGCTTACCGACGCGGCCCCACTTCCGACGCCCACCGACGCGTCCCCACGCCTTCCGACGCCCACCGACGCGTCCCCACGCCTTCCGACGCCCCCCGACGCCTCCCCACGCCTTCCGACGCTTACCGACGCGTCCCCACGTCCGACGCCCACCGACGCGTCCCCACGCCTTCCGACGCCCACCGACGCGTCCCCACGCCTTCCGACGCTTACCGACGCGTCCCCACTTCCGACGCCCACCGACGCGTCCCCACGCCTTTCCACGCGTCCCGGCGCCTTCCCATGCTTTCCCACGCCAACGCACGTCCGACGCTTTCCCACGCCTCCGAGTCCACACGAAACTCGACGCCACGCGACGCTGGACGCCTCCCGATACCACCCGCCGCTCGACATCTACCGATGTCTCCTGACGCCACCCGACGCTCGACATCTACCGACGTCTGACGCCTACTGACGCCACCCAACACTCGATGCCTGCCGACGCTTCCTGACTGATCCCGACGCTATCAGACGCTTGACGCCTACTGACGCCGCCCGACGCCACCTGACGCTGGACTCCTATCGACACCACCCGACCCTCGACATCTACCGACGCTTCCTCACGCTACCCGACGCTCGACACCTACCGACGTCTGACGCCTCCCGACACCACCCGACGCTCGATGCCTCATAACTGCTCCCGACGTTACTACACGCTTGAGACCTCCCGACGCTTCCCGACGCCATACCATGCCGCGCCGCACAGGCGACGGAGATGACCATCAATGGTGTATTTCAACTTTGAGGCATGGATGCGTATGCGCATTTAACTTACTGATACCAAGATAGCCGGTGTCAAGGGATAAGAACGGAGCGAACAGATATATCCTAGGTAATGCTGCTGATTGCTTCGAAGTTGCGCCGGTGGTTACTGAAAGCCGGTCAGGGATATGCTAACTGATAAACGTGGATACGCCGGTGTACCTTGATAAATTAGGTGGTTATATAAAAATCTGGCTGAAACTGGTATAGCACAGAATTAAAGGAGATTCTTCACCTATGAATTTGCCATCTTAGTCGATTTAGAATCGCAAAAACTGACTTGCGGTTCATAACAAAACATGTCTTACTCCAACCAAAACGCACACGATCGGCAGTATTAACGCGTCTATGAACAATTACCTTATTATGTTAGAAGGAGCATTGTAGAATGAGACATACTACAACATTACACCGCTTTTCCCTATCATATAATGAGCCATTTAATTTAATTTGGGGCCACAACAAGTTCAGGACACACGACACGGACACAGGAACATCTGAAATCTGTCCATTACAAAAATGGCATAGCTTGGTGACACCTACCGACGCTTACCGACGCGTCCCCACGCCTTCCGACGCCCACGCCTTCCGACGCCCACCGACGCTTACCGACGCGTCCCCACGCCTTCCGACGCCTACGCCTTCCGACGCCCACCGACGCGTCCCCACGCCTTTCCACGCCTCCCGGCGCCTTCGCATGCTTTCCCACGCCAACGCACGTCCGACGCTGTCCCACGCCTCCGAGTCCACACGAAACTCGACGCCACGCGACGCTGGACGCCTCCCGATACCACCCGCCGCTCGACATCTACCGATTTCTCCTGACGCCACCCGACACTCGACATCTACCGACGTCTGACGCCTACTGACGCCACCCAACACTCGATGCCTGCCGACGCTTCCTGACTGATCCCGACGCTATCAGACGCTTGACGCCTACTGACGCCTCCCGACGCCACCTGACGCTGGACTCCTATCGACACCACCCGACCCTCGACATCTACCGACGCTTCCTCACGCTACCCGACGCTCGACACCTACCGACGTCTGACGCCTCCCGACACCACCCGACGCTCGATGCCTCATAACTGCTCCCGACGTTACTACACGCTTGAGACCTCCCGACGCTTCCCGACGCCATACCATGCCGCGCCGCACAGGCGACGGAGATGACCATCAATGGTGTATTTCAACTTTGAGGCATGGATGCGTATGCGCATTTAACTTACTGATACCAAGATAGCCGGTGTCAAGGGATAAGAACGGAGCGAACAGATATATCCTAGGTAATGCTGCTGATTGCTTCGAAGTTGCGCCGGTGGTTACTGAAAGCCGGTCAGGGATATGCTAACTGATAAACGTGGATACGCCGGTGTACCTTGATAAATTAGGTGGTTATATAAAAATCTGGCTGAAACTGGTATAGCACAGAATTAAAGGAGATTCTTCACCTATGAATTTGCCATCTTAGTCGATTTAGAATCGCAAAAACTGACTTGCGGTTCATAACAAAACATGTCTTACTCCAACCAAAACGCACACGATCGGCAGTATTAACGCGTCTATGAACAATTACCTTATTATGTTAGAAGGAGCATTGTAGAATGAGACATACTACAACATTACACCGCTTTTCCCTATCATATAATGAGCCATTTAATTTAATTTGGGGCCACAACAAGTTCAGGACACACGACACGGACACAGGAACATCTGAAATCTGTCCATTACAAAAATGGCATAGCTTGGTGACACCTACCGACGCTTACCGACGCGTCCCCACGCCTTCCGACGCCCACCGACGCGTCCCCACGCCTTTCCACGCCTCCCGGCGCCTTCGCATGCCTTCCCACGCCAACGCACGTCCGACGCTTTCCCACGCCTCCGAGTCCACACGAAACTCGACGCCACGCGACGCTGGACGCCTCCCGATACCACCCGCCGCTCGACATCTACCGATGTCTCCTGACGCCACCCGACGCCACCCGACGCTCGACATCTACCGACGTCTGACGCCTACTGACGCCACCCAACACTCGATGCCTGCCGACGCTTCCTGACTGATCCCGACGCTATCAGACGCTTGACGCCTACTGATGCCTCCCGACGCCACCTGACGCTGGACTCCTATCGACACCACCCGACCCTCGACATCTACCGACGCTTCCTCACGCTACCCGACGCTCGACACCTACCGACGTCTGACGCCTCCTGACACCACCCGACGCGCGATGCCTCCTAACTGCTCCCGACGTTACTACACGCTTGAGACCTCCCGACGCTTCCCGACGCCATACCATGCCGCGCCGCACAGGCGACGGAGATGACCATCAATGGTGTATTTCAACTTTGAGGCATGGATGAGTATGCGCATTTAACTTACTGATACCGAGATAGCCGGTGTCAAGGGATAAGAACGGAGCGAACAGATATTTCCTAGGTAATGCTGCTGATTGCTTCGAAGTTGCGCCGGTGGTTACTGAAGGCCGGTCAGGGATATGCTAACTGATAAACGTGGATACGCCGGTGTACCTTGATAAATTAGGTGGTTATATAAAAATCTGGCTGAAACTGGTATAGCACAGAATTAAAGGAGATTCTTCACCTATGAATTTGCCATCTTAGTCGATTTAGAATCGCAAAAATTGACTTGCGGTTCATAACAAAACATGTCTTACTCCAACCAAAACGCACACGATCGGCAGTATTAACGCGTCTATGAACAATTACCTTATTATGTTAGAAGGAGCATTGTAGAATGAGACATACTACAACATTACACCGCTTTTCCCTATCATATAATGAGCCATTTCATTTAATTTGGGGCCACAACAAGTTCAGGACACACGACACGGACACAGGAACATCTGAAATCTGTCCATTACAAAAATGGCATAGCTTGGTGACACCTACCGACGCCTTCCCACGCCTACCGACGCTTACCGACGCGTCCCCACGCCGTCCGACGCCCACCGACGCGTCCCCACGCCTTTCCACGCCTCCCGGCGCCTTCCCATGCCTTCCCACGCCAACGCACGTCCGACGCTTTCCCACGCCTCCGAGTCCACACGAAACTCGACGCCACGCGACGCTGGACGCCTCCCGATACCACCCGCCGCTCGACATCTACCGATGTCTCCTGACGCCACCCGACGCTCGACATCTACCGACGTCTGACGCCTACTGACGCCACCCAACACTCGATGCCTGCCGACGCTTCCTGACTGATCCCGACGCTATCAGACGCTTGACGCCTACTGACGCCTCCCGACGCCACCTGACGCTGGACTCCTATCGACACCACCCGACCCTCGACATCTACCGACGCTTCCTCACGCTACCCGACGCTCGACACCTACCGACGTCTGACGCCTCCCGACACCACCCGACGCTCGATGCCTCATAACTGCTCCCGACGTTACTACACGCTTGAGACCTCCCGACGCTTCCCGACGCCATACCATGCCGCGCCGCACAGGCGACGGAGATGACCATCAATGGTGTATTTCAACTTTGAGGCATGGATGCGTATGCGCATTTAACTTACTGATACCAAGATAGCCGGTGTCAAGGGATAAGAACGGAGCGAACAGATATTTCCTAGGTAATGCTGCTGATTGCTTCGAAGTTGCGCCGGTGGTTACTGAAGGCCGGTCAGGGATATGCTAACTGATAAACGTGGATACGCCGGTGTACCTTGATAAATTAGGTGGTTATATAAAAATCTGGCTGAAACTGGTATAGCACAGAATTAAAGGAGATTCTTCACCTATGAATTTGCCATCTTAGTCGATTTAGAATCGCAAAAATTGACTTGCGGTTCATAACAAAACATGTCTTACTCCAACCAAAACGCACACGATCGGCAGTATTAACGCGTCTATGAACAATTACCTTATTATGTTAGAAGGAGCATTGTAGAATGAGACATACTACAACATTACACCGCTTTTCCCTATCATATAATGAGCCATTTCATTTAATTTGGGGCCACAACAAGTTCAGGACACACAACACGGACACAGGAACATCTGAAATCTGTCCATTACAAAAATGGCATAGCTTGGTGACACCTACCGACGCCTTCCCACGCCTACCGACGCTTACCGACGCGTCACCACTTCCGACGCCCACCGACGCGTCCCCACGCCTTCCGACGCCCACCGACGCGTCCCACGCCTTTCCACGCCTCCCGGCGCCTTCCCACGCCAACGCACGTCCGACGCTTTCCCATGCCTCCGAGTCCACACGAAACTCGACGCCACGCGACGCTGGACGCCTCCCGATACCACCCGCCGCTCGACATCTACCGATGTCTCCTGACGCCACCCGACGCTCGACATCTACCGACGTCTGACGCCTACTGACGCCACCCAACACTCGATGCCTGCCGACGCTTCCTGACTGATCTCGACGCTATCAGACGCTTGACGCCTACCGACGCTTTCCGACACCATGCCATGCCACGCCATGCCGCGCCGCGCAGGCGACGAGGATGACCGTCAAATGTGTATTTCCACTTTGAGGAATGGATGCGTATGCGATTACCGAATTGTTTCTGTCAAACTACTTAATGCACGTGAAACAACCAAGCCAATCGCTTGCGACAATCAACCCAATGCTGTTTGTGACGTAACATTAAGATTTCTTCTTTAACAAAAACTAAACATCCACTACCGCTCTCTGGCACGCTATCGCAATTTTTCAAAATACTGAAATACCCGCATTCAACGCCGCCACCGTGCTTTCCATTCACTTTAGTGAAATAAACCACAGGTGTGAAGCAACAAAAAGCCTTCCAGCCACTTCTCGTCTCCCATCAACCCATCCGTACCTTTTTGCGCGACCTAATCATTATAACTCATCGTCGATCGTCGCTTGATCGACAAAGAAGTTGAACGGGCGATCGAGGATAATCGAGATGACGTTTTCGAGTATTGCAACAAGGACGTTTGTCCACTCGAAATTATAGATAGGATAATGCACGGCTCGAACGGACATGAATCGGCCGTGAAGTGGATCTGAATGGTGATCCGTGTGCCATATCGACATCCCGTGCATCCTGCCCGTTCTCGACCATCGCCTGACCCTCGACCTTCTGGCTAATTCGAGAATGAGAACATTTAATACCAGTTTAACGCGCACATCCCGTGATATCACCGGCCGCCGTCCACCATTTTTTATTAGACGCTTACTATTTGAAAGGGGGTGTCAGTTATTGTCCAATCCTTTCGATACGGACATTTTATAATGGAACTACCCCCAAAGCTCTTAGTGGTGGATAATGTTTATGCAGCTTACTTCCTTCGTCACGTTTCATTCTTTTTTATGGGGTGGCACGATGCGTTCAGGATTACGGTCTTTTGCTTGCACCTTCTTAACTCATAATGCAACGGTGTATATAGAACTATGCGAATATTAGGTATGTATTTTGTTATCTGGTATCTTGTTTTGTACTGTACTGTGAACACGGGGCTTGAGCCAAGAAAACAAATAAATATTTGACACGTTTCAGGGTCGAAAACTTGAGAAAAATAATGTCTTATAATTTAATTGTATCCGTCATAATATAATATAATACTATACTGCTTTATACGAGTATACTTATACTAATATTTAGATACTTTATTTTAAATACCGGTAATCGTATAATTTTCTTTATTACTGTTTGAAAATCGATTGACAATAGCGATCTGTACATGACCCATACGCTAAGCCATCGGATAATCGATAGAGGTATTACATGACACATATGCTGTGTTCATGGTCTCAAAAGGGTTAAATTACGTACGCTGCTGCAACGCAAAACCATTTTCCGTCATACTTCTTATGCATACATCCAATCGATTATGCACTCTATGCATTAAGTTATTCATTCTGTTGGACTATATTCATTTCGAATAATCAACCTTTAGATTCTTAAGTTAAATTAAGAACATACCACAAACCATCGCGAAACACGATGTGACTGAATAGATTTGCATGACTGCGCACTAATAGCACCGTCTTGATTTTTTGCAGCGCTGGAAGTTCAACATTCACATTTCCCATAGTTCCGAAGTTCTTGAAATCACTCATACTTTTCGAACACGTACTGTTCGTACGAACGACAGAAACCAGAAAAGAATTTCCCGAGTACCTTCGCCATGAACAGTTCTCAGAAAAATGCACGTAACAACGCATTTAACATTAGAACTACCGCACCAGTCATTTTGACTGGTTCTACAATTTGATTTAAATATTTCTACTTTATGTTACATTTTTTTTCCGAAATGGTGTAATGACTTTTGCGCTGATAACTAAAGAAATAGTAAAATATATTTTTTAAATGTTTTATTTATTCTGAAGCAAAATAAATGGATACTATGGTTACTTATACCAACAGCAGTCATTTTGACTGGTATTTATTAAGGCGTTCATTTAGATCTGAAGTCGTAAAACATTTGAAGATTCTGTTAGGAATGTGTTATTGTTTTGTTTTGGAATTTGCTCTCTTGCCACATCACAGTATTATATCAGGCAACATTGTAAAAACAACCATCAAATAGAGAAGTTACTGCATTCAATCAGTGCGTTTATAATAGCCGCTGGAAGATCATCATGCTCTTGTTCATATAACAATATATTCAGTATACGACATATTATTTCAATTAGTGTAAGATGAGAAAATAAATACAAATATTATATACTCATTTTTATAATAAATAGTTTTGTTCTAGTCTTTTTAAGCCCTGAAAATGGCAAAGCGATTGAAAACTTGTGAAGTATTGCAAAAATTGAATGATATACCAATGGAATGCTCTGATATAGAAGATGATGAACTTTATGACTGTGAAGATGAACCAGAAGAAAATGAAATTGAATCGTGGGGTATTCACGATAATCTTGTTGATAGTGACAGAAGTGACAATGATGATTTAGACAAAGAATATGTTCAGAAATCTTCAGAAAGCGAATGTGAAAATAATTCGAATTTATGTAAAAGTAGATGTGTTCGAGTGTTTTCAAGTTCTGAAGATTCTAATGAAAGTATTTTACTAGAATCATAAAATGAAATTGCTGCAGACGAAACCATGCGCGAGGAGCATTGTGTTTACTAATGCGTAAAGGATAATCCTAACTCATTAAATAAGTTAATAATACCAAAAATGTATTACATAAAACATGGATTTCCTTTTGTAAGAAAGTAATGATGCAACAAATTTAAAAATATTCTATTATTAAGTATTTTTTTAAGACCTGTCATTTTGACTGATTTTGGTAGAAGTAGGTTTGCTGAATTGTCGGTAGTTCTAGTGTTAAAAAAATTAGCGAAGTTTGCACCTAGCATTTATGAACGCAGTTGATTCTTTGAAGGTCTCGGCAACAAAGGACGCAAGTCACTTAAGCCGCGTCTTTCGGCGTGTTCTAGTCAAGAGGGCGACGTAATATCACGTGATGTCAGGGTGTTAAGCAGAGAGAGCGGAATTTAGCGTGGCAATTACTCGCTGGCTTAGCAATTAAAACAATTCCCGCGCCCAGCCCTACCCAGCTGCTATTTCTTCATCCTACCAATTAATACCCATCGTCCTGGTCTGTCCCAGGTAAGCCGGATACGTCGTCGCGGCCATATTTCAGAACACCATAGAGAACGCATCTAATGGACTGATCAAAATTCTGGCCCGGATTGTATGTCTCAGGGGAAAGTATTTGGTACGTTGATTTTGCGTAGGAATGCGAAAGAGTCGACAGATTGTGTGATAGAATTTTGATACAAATATCGTATGTGTGATCCTGTGTTTTTCATATGAAAATATTCAGTAACTTGGCTTTGCATAGTAGGGGAAGGTAGCCTAATTTGGACCGTTGCCTTATTTGGACCGCTATGATGTACAAAGACTGATGATACCTGCGAGATATGAAATAGACATTTTGTTATACGTAGATGCAGAAGAGGTTAATGCAATTGTGTTTTTAAAGAAACGCCTCGTGGTTACATTGAGAGAAGTGTTATTAGTTTGGCTAAGAAGAAAATCTGTTATTTCGACGTAAGTGTAAAAGCAGTTAATTCGTCTAAACGTAAGTAATTACATGTCTTATTATACCATCACAAAACTTGCTTATTTATCTACAATTTGCAATTATAATTTTGCGAAGTTATGTTACTTTGACGTTTCTGTACAATATCAAGCATTAAATATTCAAGTTTCCTAAGTTGGACCGAAAACAGTTGCCGAAATTGAACCGGTCCAATTTCGGCAACGACATTTTTTTCATGGATAAATTATAATTATAAAAATATCTTCTAGTAGTGATGATGATGAAAATAGAAGTGATAACGAAAATAAACGATTTAGGACAGTTCTTGAAAAAATATCACCGCGAGCAAAGAAAAATCCAAATCCAACTGGCCCTTCGTCTTCTCGCAGTGCACCAATAGCCCAGAAAGCAGTGGAAATAACAAGCAGCCCTTACAAATCGCGGTTATACCAAAACTTAAAAAAAAATCAGTTCACCAAAGTTTAACAAAATGCAGAAACATAAAAAAGAAACTGGTGATTCATGGTTTTGTATATTATGTGAAGAAACCAAGGAAGAAGAAATGATACAATGCATGAAATGTCACGCTTGGATACATACTCGGTGTGCTGGAATTAGTGCTGCAATTAAAAGGTTCTTTTGTTGTAATTGCCGTTAAGAAAGCTCATGGTCCAATTTAGGAAACTAGCGGTCCAAATAAGGAAACCGGTTTCCTAAATTGAACCGATGACACGATTTTTTTTAATTCATTTTTCACTGTTATAAATAATTTTTAAAATTTAATAAATGGTTCTATTTTGAAGGTACACTTGGTGAGTTTATTTTCTGTTACTTAATTTTTATTGGCACTTCTTCCGTCTTTCTATATTTGAAAAAATACAAAATTGGTCCAAATTAGGCTACTCTCCCCTAATGACGTAGAATCTATGGATTGCGCAGCATATATTCGTAGAAAATATTCGGTAATTTAATTTTGCATAGGAATGGCGTACAATTTACGGTTTGTGAAACAGTGTTATGATATAAATATTTTTTTGTGCAATCTTATGTGTCTTGTGTAAAGATACAGAGATAATAAATAGAAACACTATTAACTAGTTAGGGTAATAGATAGAAATGACAGTAATTAGATTGTGCGTGGGGATAGGTTAGTCTCGACGTATTTGTCGTATAAATAGTGGTGTTTGTTATGATAGGTTAAAATGCATAATGATGAATAACTAATCGACAGCTGTTTGACTCCGTGGTGAGCATGAATTTTCATTTGGTCTCGCAGCTCGTCAGTGTCCGTGCCCTCGTAAACGCATACATACTGAGAAGTGTAAGGCGATTAGGATGCAAATATTGACACAAAGAACTAATATGCATTACGTAACAGACTAAACGAAATTCGTGCATAAGTATCACATATGAATTTATGATCAAAAGCGCTCCACCATCTCAATGTAATACGTGTTTTCAACATTTAATCATGGATCATTTCATACTGCATTTTAAGAAAAACTTATTTACCAGGAATCCGTTTTGATTTCCCAAATTATCTAACGAAGTATTCAAAAATTCAAAGAATATCAAACAACGTCTTTATGCAATTAAATGAAACCAAAAACGCATATATACGGCGATATTTTCTATTTTCGCGTCGTTAACGACTCTAAAGACGTTGTTAAACTTTTAAAAAAAATTTGACCATTGACAACGAATGAGAAGAAATATTCTACTTTTAAAGAATGGCTGTACTTTCAAGTTTCCTGGTATTCGCCTGATCAAACTCTGCGCTTCCGTGCTATCCATCAGAGATCGACAAATTATCTAACGAAGTATTCAAAAGTTCAAAGAATATCAAAGAACGTCTTTATGCAATTAAAAGGAACCAAAAACGCATATATACGGCGATATTTTATATTTCCGCGTCGTTAACGACTCTAAAGACGCTGTTAAACTTATCAAAAAAATTTGACCATTGACAACGAATGAGAAGAAATATTCTACTTTTAAAGAATGGTTCTACTTTCAAGTTTCCTTGTATTCGCCTGATCAAACTCTGCGCTTCCGTGCTATCCATCAGAGATCGACATACCATAAAACACGTAACACACTCGTCCACTTCCAACGACCACGCGCGCAACTTTCAAGCAGCCCCACGTCCGATTACTCGAAAACTTTGGGAAGAATAGCGTTGTCCTGAGTCGGAAGTTTTATCAATCTGTGCATTCGCCGGCATCCACTCTTTTTGGCGAATCTGGCACAAATGGAAAGACTGCCGACAAAAGGTAAGAGGTTGTCTCAATGCGATATTTAATAGAGCTTCTTCAGGGACGACAATGAAATTATAATTTACTGTGTCTTAGCCGTTTTATGGTAATTTCTACATGTTGCGCATTTATAAATTATTTATAAATAACATATTGAAATTTACTTGAGTCCATCAGATGCGCGCCTCTCAATGATACAGAATTAATCTATATAATTTTTTAAACGGTCAAAGGATAGCAAGGTATTTCAGATTTATATCTTATTAACTCTGGTACGTAAGACTTTCTGAATTAAAACTAAATCAATTTTATATCCTACCATAAAAACACATATATTATTTACTGTTATGATGCTGTATTCTGTAGTCTATCACAAAAGATGAACAACGTCTATAGCAAAATTATTAATCTCTGTTACCTTCTCTTCGTACGTCTAACTACTAAAAATGAAATACATACAAGATCCAACGATGTCTCATTTAAAATAAAGAAATGCTACATCAACAACTCAAATAATACAATAATATTCTCTACTACATACCATTTAATATGTACCATTAAACACAACTGCATATAACACTCTACTTTATCTCGTTCAAAATGAAATAAATCCTGCACCAAAACATCAATTATGCACGCCATCACAAAACATTAACAATGCCCCACGGCACAACTCTCAATTTCAATTTCAAGCTCTTTGAACTTCTAACTACATAACTTTCTCCACTACACCCCATTCATTCTGGACCACTATACATTAAATACATACAACACCCTATCCTATCTCATACAATATGAAATAAATCCTACACTAAAGCATCTACACCATACAATAAATTAACAATGCTCACTGCAAAATACTCAATTTCAATTTCTTCTTGTACGTACCTCTAATCACATAATTTCCTCTTATCTGCAATTATAAATGCGTTCAACATCCAACGACACTTGATTTTAATGGAGTAAATCTTACATTAACCACGCAAATAATTCAACAATATTCTCTAATGCATACCGTTTAGTGTGTACCATTAGACACACCTTATCTCAACGGATTGAATAAGAAATCAATTCTGCACCCAAACATCAGTTACGTACGGCATCACAAACGTTAGCAATGCCCACAACAAAATTCTCAAACTCAATTTCGAACCCTTCATACCTCTAAACAAATCATTATTCTGCATTTTACGCTATTCAATCTGTACTATCAGACGTTAACTACATACAACATCCAACGATACCCTATGTGAATTAAATAAATCCCATCTGAATAAGAGAAATAATACAATAATATTTTCCAGTCCACACCTTTCAATCTATGTCATTAGACATATATATATAACCGACTGCCCCATCTAATTGACAACGAAATAAATCCCTTACCGAAACATCAATTACGACCGCCATCACAAACGTTAACAATACCCACAGCAAAACTCTCAAACTCAATTTCGACCCCTTCATACCTCTAAATAAATCATTTTCTGCACTTCATGCTATTCAATCTGTACTATTAGACGTTAAATACATACAACATCCAACGATACCCTATGTGAATTAAATAAATCCCATCTGAACAAGAGAAATAATACAATAATATTTTCCAGTACACACCTTTTAATCTGTGTCATTAGACACATATACACACAACTCCATCTGATTGAAAACGAAATAAATGCCGCACCGAAACATCAATTACGTCCGCCATCACAAACGTTAACAATGCCCACAGCAAAACTCTCATACTCAATTTCGCCCTCTTCCTATCTCTAAACAAATCATTTTCTGCACTTCCACGCTATTCAATCTGTACTATTAGACGTTAAATACATACAACATCCAACGATACCCTATGTGAGTTAAATAAATCCCACCTGAACAACGGAAATAATACAATAATATTTTCCAGTGCACACCTTTTAATCTGTATCATTAGACATATATACACACAACCTCTGCCCCATTGGATTGAAAACGAAATAAATCCCTTACCGAAACATCAATTACGTCCGCCATCACAAACGTTAACAATACCCACAGCAAAACTCTCAAACTCAATTTCGACCCCTTCATACCTCTAAATAAATCATTTTCTGCACTTCACGCTATTCAATCTATTATACTATTAGACGTTAAATACATACAACATCCAACGATACCCTATGTGAATTAAATAAATCCCATCTGAACAAGAGAAATAATATTTTTCAGTACACACCTTTTAATCTGTGTCATTAGACACATATACACACAACCCCATCTGATTGAAAACGAAATAAATCCCGCACCGAAACATCAATTACGTCCGCCATCACAAACGTTAACAATGCCCACAGCAAAACTCTCAAATTCAATTTCGACCCCTTCATACCTGTAAACAAATCATTTTCTGGACTTACGCTATTCAATCTGTACTATTAGACATTAAATACATACAACATCCAACGATACCCTATGTGAATTAGATAAATCCCACCTGAACAACGGAAGTAATACAATAATATTTTCGAATGCATACGTCTTAATCTATGTCATTAGACACATATACACTCACCCCCCTGCCCCACCTGATTGAAAACGAAATAAAACCCGCACCGAAACATCAATTACGTCCGCCATCACAAACGTTAACAATGCCCACAAAAAAACTTTTCCTACTCTCAAATTCAATTAGACGTTAAATACGACCCCTTCATACCTGTAAACAAATCATTTTCTGGACTTACGCTATTAATCTGTACTATTAGACGTTACGTCCGCCATACATACAACATCCAACGAACTTTTCCTATCATGATTTAATCTGTTAAATTAAATCATACAACATCCAACGATACGGAAATAATACAATAATATTTTCCAGTGCACACCTTTTAATCTGTGTCATTAGACACATATACACACAACCCTCTGCCCCATTTGATTGAAAACGAAATAAATCCCGCACCGAACAATCCATTACGTCCGCCATCACAAACGTTAACAATGCCCACAGCAAAACTCTCAAACTCAATTTCCCCCTTTTCCTACCTCTATACAAATAATTTTCTGCATTCTACGCTATTCAATCTGTACTATTAGACATTAAATACATACAACATCCAACGATACCCTATGTGAATTAAATAAATCCTACCTGAACAACGGAAACACAATAATATTTTCCAGTGCATACCTTTTAATCTGTGTCATTAGACACATATACACACAAGCCCCATTTGATTGAAAACGAAATAAATCCCGCACCGAACAATCAATTACGTCCGCCATCACAAACGTTAACAATGCCCACAGCAAAACTCTCAAACTCAATTTCGCCCCTTCATACCTCCAACTACATAATTTCCTCCACCGCGCGCCATTCATTCTGTACCATTAGACGTTAAATACATACAACAGCCGCTCATCGATTGAAACTAAATAAATCCTGCAGGCGAAACGAAATAAATCCGACGCCGCACAAACACTGCATGAAGTTAGCGTGCCAGTGAACGTCGATACATCGAGAAATGATAAATTCGCAGGGCCGGCACCCCGCATACCAGAACGAAATTGGCAGAACGCGCGCGGGGGCGGGCTTGACAAAGAGCGGTCTTTCGGAACGAGGAAATAAGTGCGAGACAAACGAGGGAATAAGAGAAGAATGCGATGAGAACGATGAGGCCGCGCAACGCCTCTTTCTTGCCGTGTCTTCCCACCCACATCTCGTCTTACTCTTCCTTCTAATATATAAAGTCGCACGCGATCCACCCTCCGTCGATGTGAACGGTTATCGAATCCCTTGTCGGGATTGATAAATTTGCTAGAATGACGGGAAGCCCGCCGGAAGAGTACTAATGTTAAGAGTAAATTAAATTATCGGCGGCAGCTGCTCCGAAAGGGTCGTTCGACGTTTATGTGGTACAGTCGCGCGTAAAACGGCCGATTGTTTTAGGGAGAGAGGGTTTAAACGGTCATTTCGGCTTTTTTGCTGGTGGACGCGGAAATACTCGCCGATGACAGACATAATTTATTGATGAATTAGCGCGGTGTGAGATGGAGGGGATGAAAAGTTATTAAGGAATTTATTATTTTTGGTGTCGTTCGTAGAAATATTTGGCGATGGCAGAAATAATTTATTGGGGAATTAATGCAATATATTGTGGAGGGGATGAAGAGTTTTCGCGTGAACTTAGTATTTTTGGTGTCGTTCGTAGAAATATTTGCCGATGGCAAAAATAATTGATTGGGGAATTAATGCAATATATTGTGGAGGGGATGAAGAGTTTTGGCGGCAACTTAGTATTTTTATGTTTGTGGAATTTTAGTCGGTGGCAAAGATATATTATTGCCAAAATGACATCATATATATATCATAACAAAATGACATCTTATATTAATCAAAAAATTATATGATATATATATATATATCATATCAATATGACATATTATAATATATATAATAAATAATTACTAAAATAACAAAAACACAGAATTGCCGACGAAACCCTCCATTTTCATTACATTATATTATTGTCAAAATAACATTATGTCATTTTGTTTTGTCATTTTATGTCATATTGTCTTTTATTTGTCAAAATGATATATTGTCATGTCATTTGTCATTGTCATTTGTTATATGACATTATGTCATTTTGACAATAATATAATGTAATGAAAATGGAGGGTATAGCCGGCAATTCTGTGTTGTTGTCATTATAACAATTATTTAGATAGGTCAGTGGCAACGCGTATGAAAGGTATCGAAAATAGTATAGTTTCCCATTGTTTAGTCGCGCATAGAATTTATCTCTAAGTCGTTCAAAGCAAATTGGCCGTGCAAGAGAAAGCGCGATGCTGAGCATCGATAGTCAACAAATGTCTTTTGGTAAGAGGATTATGAAGAGCAGCACAGTATTCACCCCAGAACCAACGTTTCGCGCATTTATGTTACAACCTGCTATTTTAACTTCGCCTCGCATGTCGATTTCTGTGTCGAGAATTACGGTACTCGGTGTCCTCAGTTCTTTACCATCCTGGCACATAGCACGGAGTAATTTGTAGCAGCCCCAAACGGCTTATTACCTACCCGGATCATTGGGGTCACCGAACGTGAACAACGAAATTACAGGATTGTGCAAAAGTCGCGCAGGGATTGGAAACATTCATAATTTCGCACACCGGCATTTTCAGTAGGTTGTAAGATAATCACCATTAAATATATTTTATTCGTTTGATAAGAAATAGATTTTACATTAAATATTTTAGGAATGATTTTTACTGTGCATCTCTCTGCGACTTTTGCACCATCCAGTGTGCAAGTATATATAAGATAATGATTTTAGATTTTCCTCCCTTCTATGTCCAACGTAAATTTTTCTCGGCCAATGTTAACAGAAGATTGCAATATTATCACCATTAATATAATAATTGCTAGCAAAACATTCATAATTTTGCATACCGGCATTTTCAGTAGGTTGTAAGATAATCATCATTAAATATATTTCATTCGTTTCGTAAGAAATAGATTTTACATTAAATATTTTAGGAATTATTCTTACTGTGGATTTTTCTGCGACGTTTGCATCGTCCAGTGTGCAAGTATATATAAGATAATGATTTTAGATTTTCCTCCCTTCTATGTCCAGCGTAAATTTTTCTCGGCCAATGTTAACAGAAGATTGCAATATTATCACCATTAATATGATAATTGCTAGCAAAACATTCATAATTTCGCACACCGGCATTTTCTGCATGTTGTAAGATAATCACCATTAAATATATTTTATTCGTTTGGTAAGAAATAGATTTTACATTAAATATTTTAGGGATTGTTTTTACTGTGGATTTCTCTGCGACTTTTGCACTGTCCAGTGTGAAAGTATATATAAGATAATGATTTTAGGTTTTCCTTCCTTCTATGTCCAGCGTAAATTTTTCTCGGCCAATGTTAACAGAAGATTGCAATATTATCACCATTAATATGATAATTGCTAACAAAACATTCATAATTTTGCACACCGGCATTTTCTGTAAATTGTAAGATAATCACCATTAAATATATTTTATTCGTTTGGTAAGAAATAGAATTTACATTAAATATTTTAGAAATTGTTTTTACTGTGGATTTCTCTGCGACTTTTACACCGTCTAGTGTACAAATATATATAAGATAATGATTTTAGATTTTCCTCCTTCTATGTCCTAACGTAAATTTTATTCTCGGCCAATGTTATATATATATTGCTGTCATTGGTACTTTATATTTCTTAGTCACGACCGCAATAAATCGTCTACGCAGTCAAACGTCGCCAAATACTTTTGGGGACGGTAAAAATTCAACTGAAACTATTTTTACAAGTATATATAAGATAATGATTTTAATTTTAAAGATTTTTGAAGAATTAATTTTAAAGAACATTATTGGATTCACGAAAAAGTTAACATAAAACAAAAAACAACAACAATTTAACGACAAATTTAATATTTTTCCTTTGTGTGATAATTATTAAAGCAATTACCTACATGTAATGGTATTTTACATGTCTTACACATAAAATATGTAGATTTTCTAATTTCATTTGCATAGCAAACATGGCAATTCCTTCGTACACCCTTTTTTATTGCCGATGTTTGAACTAATCGATGTTTTATTCCTCCAGTTAATCTTTCCACTGGATTGGAACGAACGACGCGAGATGTAGTAGGATCACCATCATTAGTAGTTTTCATCCACGCAGTTCCTAATTTAATTAAAAAATCGTGGTAATTTAATTTCCGAAAGTGATCCTTACTCAAATGTCTATATGTACACAACGAGTTAAATATGGCACAATTTATGAAATACAAAGAAACTTTCTTGGTCTCCTTTTTTGCTTTTCTATAAATGGGGTAATAACTCAAGTATTGGTCCGCGCGGTAAAAATAGGCAATAATTACCTAAAATCAAAGACGTGGCGATGAAATACGAAGCCAATAGCAATATCCACACTTGTTTACATTCATAAATTATCACACAAAGAGTGTGGTACTGGCCAACAACCTTCGACGGTAGCATCACACCCAAGTTGTATGAGCGGTCGTTAAAGTGTTCACAGAAGATTGCAATATTATCACCATTAATATGATAATTGCTCGCGAGAAATGAGTCACCTTTCGCTTCAAATGTACCTGGTTTCTGCAACATCGTAAACGTGTGACACGCAACCATCACTTTCTCGTATTATACGTTTATGCACCCATGCACGACACCTATTAACACGCTCAGTACGACTTCAATATCTCCCCGCACCGCGTATAACATAGCAGGCTTCACTTATTCATTCACTTATCCAAACACTTCTTCGCCCAACACCGTAAAAAGAGTGTCACGCCGACGGAATTACGTAGCTGCCCGCAAGAAGGTAACGCAACAAAACATTAAATGCGTCAGTCGACAAAGGCATCGCCGTAAAGGAAAAGTGCGTCTTATATCGCGGCACGAAAGGCAAACAGTCCATCCGGCGTCCAATCTCGCGCCCGCATTTTCCGGCGGACCTTCTGTGCAAAGCAAATATGACGATGAAACGAGGAAATCACGCCGGGCACCGTTTGACAGTCCGCCAACGTGGGGGGCAATCGTCAAAACAGCGAACTCCGTTTCAATTACGTCGATGGATTTTTGGTCGGGCCCGAAATCGTCCGCGCACAAAGAACCCTCGCGACGCAGTTGAACCGAAAATTCGCTTGACTTTCGTCGGACGTCAAACGTTCAAGTGTCTCGCGCGCCATTGTGCGCCGCCGACTGTTTCGGCATTGTTATTAACTACGGCGGATAACTCCATTGGCGAGCGGGAAGTTCGGGGTTCGCATACAAAGTGGCCCGACGATAATTGTCGCTATTCATTCGACATGAGGCCAGTGTTACGTAAAGCACACGCTCTCGCAGTTGCCGGAGAGTATTGCCGGAGAATAGCGTTCGCCGACGTCGATCGCGGCAAACGCTCAACCCACTTTCCGCCGGACGTTTATTTAACCCTTGCGCTACTCACTACTTTTCACGCGGTCTCTGACGTCCGCGGCATATTATCTAAATACTCTCTTTAGTAGTTTCTTCTGACGCGGTGTGTTTTGATGAGATAGAACTGCAAATGATAGTGTATGTTAACTAAGACGGATGTGTACTGAAGTATTTAAGAAAGTATCACTTTCTTATATTCACGCGAATAATTAGTATATGAGCCGTTTATTTTGAAAGTGGCCTAACTCCATTTATCTTCAAATCGAAATAAATAACATTTACTGATAAATAACATGAATTTGTACATGTAACCATGGTAACCGGAAAATATTGAAAAACGGAGTTTTAAAATGTGTAAACGGCTCATATATTCCTCGGATAGAATATTCCACTGACAATACAGCTGTTATACATATATATACATTGCTGTCATTGGTAAAATAAAATATTCCTTAGTCACCAGTTTAATGGCCTGATAATAAATCCGTGCTATTGATCGCTGTCATGAAAGAAACCGATAAACTCTTAAATATTTTTGGCAGTGACAGAGGAAGGAACAAGTAAAAAGTTGACTTTTCACCGAACGTTTATTTAACCCTTGCGTTACTGACTACTTTTCACGCGGCATATTATCTAAATACTCTCATTGGCAGTTTCTTCTAACGTGGTATGTCTTGTTGAGATAGAATTGCAAATTATGTATGTGAACTAAGCCGTGTTTTTAGTTGGGTCCGTACTGAAGTATTTAAGAAAGCACCAGTTTCTTTTATTCACGCGAGTAATTAGTGCATATTCCTCGGCTAGTGGATTCCACGGATAATACAGCTATTATATATACATTACTGTCATTGGTAAAATATTCCTTAGTCTCGAGTTTAATGTTCTGTCAATAAATCCGTTCTATTGATCGCTGTCAATGAAGAAAATGATAAACTTTTAAATATTTTTGGCAGTGCCAGCGGTAGGAATAAGTGAAAAGTGCGTTGACTTTCCGCCGGACGTTTATTTAACCCTTGTGTTACTGACTACTTTTCATACAGTCTCTGACGTCCGCGGCATATTATCTAAATACTCCCATTAGTAGTTTCTTCTGACGCGGTGTGTCTTGTTGAGATATAATTGCAAATTATAGTGTATGTTAACTAAGTCGTGTTTTTAGTTGGGTGTGTACTGAAGTATTTAAGAAAGTACCAATTCCTTTTATTCACGCGAATAATTAGTGTATATTGCTGCCATTGGTAAAATAAAATATTCCTCGAATTTAATGTTAATAAATCCGTGCTATTGATCGCTGTCATGAAAGAAACCGATAAACTTTTCAATATTTTTGGCAGTGACAGAGGTAGGAACAAGTAAAGAGTGGGTTGAATTTCCGCCGGACGTTTATTTAACCCTTGCGCTACTGACTACTTTTAACGCGGTCTCTGAAGTCTGCGGCATATTATCTAAATACTCTCATTAGCAGTTTCTTCTGACGCGGTGTGTCTTGTTGAGATGGAATTGCAAATGATGTATGTTAACTAAGCCGTGTTTTTAGTTGGGTGTGCACTGAAGTATTTAAGAAAGTACCAGTTTCTTTTATTCACGCGAATAATTAGTGTATATTGCTGTCATTGGTAAAATAAAATATTCCTTAGCCTCGAATTTAATATTAATAAATCCGTGCTATTGATCGCTGTCATGAAAGAAACCGATAAACTCTTCAATATTTTTGGCAGTGACAGAGGTAGGAACAAGTAAAGAGTTGAAAATGAATTTCCGCCGGACGTTTATTTAACCCTTGCGCTACTGACTACTTTTAACGCGGTCTCTGAAGTCTGCGGCATATTATCTAAATACTCTCATTAGTAGTTTCTTCTGACACGGTGTGTTTTGATTAGATAGAACTGCAAATGATAGTGTATGTTAACTAAGCCAGATGTGTACTGAAGTATTTAAGAAAGTACCAGTTTCTTTTATTCACGCGAATAATTAGTGTATATTCCTTGGTTAGTGAATTCCACTGATAATACAGATATTATATATACATTGCTGTAATTGATAAAATAAAATATTCCTTAGTCTCGAGTTTAGTGGCCTGTTAAGAAATGCGTGTAATTGATTGCTGTCATGAAAGAAACCGATAAACTCTTACATATTTTTGGTAGTGACAGGGGGGTAGAAAAAAGTAAAAATTCAACCGAAAATGCGTACTCCTACGAAAAATATTGAATATTCGACTGCCACGCGCTTAATCGCCAATTAGTTAACATATGCCATTACTTGCTGCCAATCAAAAGAGGGATAAACCCATGTTTTTACTTGGGTGTGTACTAAGGTATTTATGAAACTACCAGTTTCTTTGATTCACGCGAAAAATTAGTGTATATTCTCAGCTAGTGGATTCCACTGATAATACAGCTATTATATATACATTGCTGTCATTGGTAAAATAAAATATTCCTTAGTCTCGAGTTTAATGGCCTGTTAATAAATCCGTGGTATTGATCGCTGTCATGAAAGAAACCGATAAACTCTTAAATACTTTTGACAGTGACAGGGGTAGGAACAAGTAAAAATTCAACTAAAAATACATTTTAATATGTACCTACTCCTACCAGAAAAATTCAATATTCGGCTGCCACGCGAATAATCGCCAATTACTTGACCTATGCCATTACTTGCTGCCAATCAAAAGAGTGGTAAACCCGTGTTTTTACTTGGGTGTGTACTAAAGTATTTACGAAAGTACCAATTTCTTTTATTCATGCGAATAATTAGTGTATATCCCTCGCCTAATGGATTCCACTGATAAAAGTGCTATTATACATACATTGCTGTCATTGGTAAAATAAAATATTGCTTAGTCTCGAGTTTAATGGCCTGTCAATATATCCGTGCTATTGATCCCTACCATGAAAGAAACCGATAAACTCTTACATACCCTTTGGCAGTGACAGTGTTAGAAAGAAGTAAAAATTCAACTGAAAATACGTACTCCTACGAGAAAAATTGAATATTCGGCTGCCACGCGCTTAATCGCCAATTACTTAACCTCTGCCATTACTCGCCAATCAAAAGAGTGGTAAACGCTTAAATACTTCTGGCACCACCAGAAGTCGCGACATTTTAAACGACCCTTTGTCGCCTAATGCACTCAACTGAAAAGACCGGTTCAGTCAACACCCGCCATTCTCCGTGGCGCTTTCCAAACAGCAACCCGCCCTCACAAAAAATCACCAGCGCGCCGAATTTCACTCGTAAGCGCCCAGTTGTCGCAGCATCAACGAGCACCTTAATCACGCCCTCTCGTCGCACACCGAGCCCTGATCCTTTGAGCCTCAAACGCCGTGTCATCCGTATCCGCGAACATTGTTCCGTCCTTTTCGCCCGGAATAAACAGTATCCGGTTGCTCGCGCGATTTTTCGCCACACCCCCGTAAGCGGTTCGGTTAAAGTGCGCTAATGAACGCGTCTACGCGTCGGGCCGACGTTTTATCTGGAAATTCAGAAACGATGGCGGGCAGAAATTTGATTCGCGGACGGGCGATACGTATCGCTGGCATTGGAAGCCATTTCGACGGCCCAGTTGTGAATTATCGAGTTCCGAAGTGCGCAAGAGTAAATCAAGCGAGGCCACCCCCTTTTCCCACGCCGAGCAGCCTTCTTCGTCGCTCTTCCAGCAGCCCCGTCGGAGTCATATCGATTTTAACGGATCGACCGATTTCCTTTCCTCAGCCTCGGAATATGGCACCTCGATAATGGCGTGTCGTAATAAGCGGAGAAAAAGGTGCAGGCGCGGGGCAGAAATGGAAGGCGGGGGGTTGTACTTTTATCGGGCAGACTCCGGTGTAACGACAGTGACGGCGTCGTTCTTGTTAGATGGAAATGTCCAGATGCATGACGAAGAGTGGCTCCGATCCTACGACTTTAAGGAGCCGGAGATGTGAGGCAGAAAAGATTGGCTGCTGCTCGCCAAAGCTTCGGAGACTCGGGACTTTTATGCGTATTGAAACATTTTTGTATTTGTGGAATTGGTGAGGCTGTTTTTCAAAAAAATACGTTTGAAGCATACTGGTAAAAATTTAATCACGCATCAGTGTATGCTATTCTAACATTTTTACTGCCGGGAATACAGACTTTCAAAGCTTTGCGAATTTTACGCAAATGGGGGATGCGAAATATATTATATATTAACATTTGCGAAAATGAGAGAAGCTCTTTATCAAAATTGCGCTATTGGATCCTGTTGGTAAAATTGTTCAGAAATAACTGGTCGGTGGGACTTGAAATTTTAATCATATTTCAGCACATAATATTGCATTACGCGTACCCACGGGCTATAGTGCCCACGTAACCATTTTTTCATGAAGTTAAGAAAGAGGTAGTTACAGACAAACATTTTCAGTAAAGCTTCGTTCAATTGTTCGCTATTTTCAAATTGTTTGATATTATTAGTAGCGCGGAACAAATATATTAACACATTAATATTGTTTTACAACATTGTAAATACCTAACTCCCATTATACGTATCCACGGGCCATAGTATTCATGTAACCATTTTTTCATGAAGTTAAAAAAGGGATAGTTACAGACGAACATTTTCAATAAAGCTTCGTTCAATTGTTCACCATTTTCAAATTGTTTGATATTATTAGTAATGCAGAACAGATATATCATATTAACATATTAATATTGTTTTACAACATTGTGAACACCTAACTCCCATTATACGTATCCACGGGCCATAGTATTCATGTAACCATTTTTTCATGAAGTTAAGAAAGGGGTAGTTACAGACGAACATTTTCAATAAAGCTTCGTTCAATTGTTCACCATTTTCAAATTGTTTGATATTATTAGTAGTGCAGAACAGATATATCATATTAACACATTAATATTGTTTTACAACATTGTGAACACCTAACTCCCATTATACGTATCCACGGGCCATAGTATTCATGTAACCATTTTTTCATGAAGTTAAGAAAGGGATAGTTAAAGACAAACATTTTCAATAAAGCTTCGTTCAATTGTTCACCATTTTCAAATTGTTTGATATTATTAGTAGTGCGGAACAGATATATCATATTAAAACATTAATATTGTTTTACAACATTGTGAACACCTAACTCCCATTACACGTATCCACGGGCCACAGTATTTATTTAGTAATTTTTTCATGAAGTTAAGGAAGGGGTAGTTACAGACGAGCATTTTCAATAAAGCTCCTTTCAGTTGTTCACCGTTTCCAAATTGTTTGATATTATTAGTAGTGCGGAACAGCTATATTAACGCATTAATATTGTTTTACAACATTGTGAACACCTAATTCCCGTTATTCGTATCCAAGGGCCATAGTATTCATGTAACCATTTTTTCATGAAGTTAATAAAGGGGTAATTACAGACGAACATTTTCAATAAAGCTTCGTTCAATTGTTCACAATTTTCAAATTGTTTGATATTATTAGTAGTGCGGAACAGATATATTAAGACATTAATATTGTTTTACAACATTGTGAACACCTAATTCCCGTTATTCGTATCCAAGGGCCATAGTATTTATATAACCATTTTTTCATGAAGGTAAGAAAGGGGTGGTTACAGACAAACATCTTCAATAAAGCTTCGTGCAATTGTTCACCATTTTCAAATTGTTTGATATTATTAGTAGTGCGGAACAGATATATCATATTAACCCATTAATATTGTTTTATAACATTGTGAACACCTAACTCCCATTATACGTATCCACGGGCCATAGTATTCATGTAACCATTTTTTCATGAAGTTAAGAAAGGGGCAGTTACAGACGAACATCTTCAATAAAGCTACGTTCAATTGTTCACAATTTTCAAATTGTTTGATATTATTAATAGCGCGGAACAAATATATTAGCACTTTAATATTGTTTTGCAACATTGTGAACACCTAACTCCCAATCACTAGTATTTGTTTCGTGCGTTACGTAATCTTTTATACAATTTCGCTTCCATTATTACGGCATGCAGGAAATTGAAAGGTATCGAATAGCGATAATTGAGGACATTCGTCCGGGCGCGCATTTTCAATTGACCGAATTAATATCGACGCAAAAATCTGTCCGCGCACGGCCCGCCCTGATTTTTCATTTAAATTCTAATTTAGCGTTGTAATTACATACGAATCTCCTTGCCCGTCTCCCGTATCCATTATGACAATTCGTGCGGCAGACATTCGTCGCGCATCAATTAATATTATATTAATAATACAACATATTCCGTCGGCCACAAAAATACACGAGTTTTAACGTCAACATTTGACATAATGAAATGCCATACGAAAATTCGAACCGGTACATTTACGGTGTTTGTTTTCATTCATTTTCATTAACATATTGGCCTCGGCTGATGCATATCTACGTTTTTTTTATTTTTTTGCATTCCTATATTAAGAGTCATGGAAAAGAATCCTACAAATGGTTAAATCTCTTCGGGTACTTCGTAGCACATGTTTCCAGGGATAGAGCAATTGAATATGTTTGGAACTTCCTATTTTTTCTCAGGATTATCGACATGGAACTGCATTTACCGAAACTTTTTACACGTGCAAAGACTTTGAAGTATAACTACATCTTGAGAAAACACGAACTTTGATAATATGATACCGTTACTGTTCTGTGTTCTCACTTTAAATTAATGAGAGAACTAATTAATTGTTAACTTGGTGTAGTCGACCGTTTTTGTGTTCCGACTTTGTCAACAAACTATTATATTTAAAACTAATAATAATAACACAGATGGTTTTACATCCGATTTTGTTAACAAACTATTGTGTTTAAAGTTAATAACAATAACACAGATGTTCGCAGATGGTTTTAGTTGCGAACGGTGCAGAAACTTTAGTAACGATAATCGACGTAAAGTTTTTGGAGGAATGCCATTTTACACAGTGCAGCGAGCCCTTAAAATCGCGTCGGAAGTGAGTATGAGTGGAAGTTGCCAGTGGAATCGGTGGTGGCGTCTGCAAGACCGACATATCTAACTATTCTAAAATGGATGTATTGCCATCCCTCTCTACAGTGCTGGGTAGATTGGCTCATCGAATCCTGGAATCTCGGACGGGTGCCACATGCCTTCTACTTTCGAATTTTAGCTGCCCTGTTATATATAAAAAAATTCAAGAACTGTTTGAGACTAGGAGCAAAATACTACAAAACATCACTCAAATGTAGAGGTATAAATGTAGTCGCATGTATTTTTATAGGTACATAAAACATGCACATGATCGATAGAGACAGTAGACACAGTTGCATTGTTCTTCACATATCTTTATGTACAGCTTGATTTACTTGCCAAAATTTAATAAACGGAAATTACCTTCCCACGCCAGTCTTTGGAGTGGGAAATTTTTGCTTTGATATACGAAAAATATGCATGTGTACATCGCTGTGTAAATGCTGTGAAGCACAACTATTCTTTGACCACGGTTTTAAGGGGCAACATCCACCTTAAATTTTCAAAAAATTGAAAAAAATTTTTTGTCTCATATGATACTTTAGAGCCTTAAAAATAAGGTGCAATTTGTCTTATAGACAAAAATATTTTTTAAAGTGGTTTCACAGCTTATTTTATAAATCAAGTCGTGATGCCTCGGAGCGGTTCAAAGTACATGATACCGATTCTAAAGGTTCTGAAGGGACATAATACCAACTGAAATCCAGATTCCATCGAAAAAATGCGAAACGAAATTTTGGAAACTCTTTACTATAAACTTTCGACGGATGAAGCGCCGCAACACGAGAATTGGCAGGCATCGGCATAAATATTGCGTCTTCTATTTTTAACGATCGATTTGGAAGCATAATGGCAATGATGCAGGCAATTGACTATGGGTCGTAATTGTTACAATTTCGGCCGCGAAAGATGCACGTACAGCCTCCACATTTTCCAGGAAAAAGAAAGAGGAAGAAAATATTAATGTAGAAGGACACCCTTATGGTTCAGGCATTGCAGAATAATGGTAAATATGGCAAAACTAGTAAAATAATATGAAATAATGTTACTCAAAACCTTAAATGCGTTTTTCTCGAAACTACATTTTCCAAATTGGCTTGCAGCATAACAAACAAATTTTCACCGATTCACTTGAATTTTTTACTGTAGTTGTTAAACTACATTCTCCAGAGAAGTACACATTATTTTTAAGATCGGTTAAAAACTTTCGTTATTATAAATATTTTTTCGGAGAATTAAAAAGAACTTTCGTACATATTACAAAAATCAATATTGTATTTGTGTACTTCTCTAGCAAATTTAATGTAGATTGCGAAAAAATGTTGCTTTTTATGTTTGATGGAAATTAGAACTTGCACTTCTACCAGATGCTCGAAGCAAAACATAAGCATTTTTTTTTATTTTTAAACAAAAAATCATGTTATATTTTAAAAAACATTTCTATTTTATACGTGTGTACTTTTCTTTTGAAGCA
This sequence comes from Cryptocheilus praepositus, assembly GCA_033815515.1. NCBI lineage: Eukaryota > Metazoa > Arthropoda > Insecta > Hymenoptera > Pompilidae > Cryptocheilus > Cryptocheilus praepositus. Next base: position 2,819,232 of record JAWWQZ010000215.1, on the reverse strand, counting down.
AATTTATACATTAAAGTACGCATATTAAACGCCTTTAAACCAAATTTCGATATGTTATATCAAATCAAAAAAAAATTTTTTATGCTTTTTCGAGAGCTCCAGTGCCGCCTTTTGAAGTGAAATTAAAACATGCACATTAAACAAACCAAATTTCGAAATATCATAAAAAAAACATTTCTAATTTTATGCAATTCTGCTTCGAGAGGTCCAGCGCCGCCATTTTGAAGCAAAAACATAAAATATTTTTTTTTTATACTTTAAAGTATACACATTAAAGGCCTTTAACCCAAATTTCGATACGTTATATCATGCCTACAAAACAAATTTAAACCAAATTTGGATATGTTATATCATGTAATTAAAAAAAAATGCCAAAATTTACCCTATGTTTTTAGGCGTCAATTTAGATGTTAACCCATAAGCATATCAAACGAAAAAAGAACATCAGCTTCAATAATACAGTACTACGACGCAAATGTCATATTCTAAACTACACGAAAGACGAAGTTGACTGCCTCTGATAACGTCGCCTTAAAAAATGCAAATTATTCAACCCGCACGTATAGTATAACTATGCAAGCCAGTAGTCCACCGCTTTTGATAATTCTGATTCGACGTTCGCGGAGAATTAGGCGGAAATCGGAATTTCGCGTGTGCGCCCAATTGCGGCGACACTTTGTGTTTTCTTGCGCACCCTTCTTGCACACAGGAGCTAAAACCCGAGTTGATCTGCTCCATATCCTCCGGGCCGTTCTTTACGTCGACCAGTGGATATGGAACGGCACGGTTGGCTTTTCTTCCGTGTTCTCATATTTAACCCTCCTCGAAATGGCGCGGATCCAGCGGATTTTAATGCCGCGCGTATGAGTCCGACGTCTGTACTTTAGCCCTTTCCACAGGCACCAACGCCAGACAAGTTGTACACACGCGGGTAGGTTAATATTCCGACCATTTTGTTGATGGATAGTACTGGAAAATTCTGCTGGCGCAATGGGTCAAATGGAAGGTATAAAATTGTATAATTTGCAGAGAAGTAAACTCCGTACTGGCTCTCAGTTAAAATCGTTATTCAGTGCAAGCGATTTTATGAAGTGAGTTTTTTTTATTTTCGCCTTGTGTGGCAGTATTCTGAAATGGTAAAAATGAACACATATGTTTTGGTGTTCATAAGCGGAAGTTTGAAATATTGTGCTTTGCTGGGCTTTGTCGCCAATTTGTGCTTTTGGCAGGTGTCAATAGGAAGAGTGCGAATTTTTAAGTGCCATTGACAGTGATAAAAATGGTGGCAGGATAACTGTTCATCAGCCAGTGAAGACTTACAAGATTGATTAAGATAAATTTTGCGAGTTTTATTCAATAATAATATAGTAACATTAAAGTGCACGTATGCATTTTACAACCGCCTAAATGCAAATCTCTTGTCACAAATGTAAAAAGACAAGAGACGGGTTTTCCATAGTAACCGAATGTCGTGCTTCACAATGCTACACATTCAATATCAAAATATTTTATGTTAGCGCATTAAAATAAAGGATCAATAATAAAATGTGTGTTTTCAGTTCTATGCGTTAGTATTAAGATATTTTCATTAATGCATACTGCAACCTTTCAAATTATATGAAATAACACGACTATTTGTGATTAAAACGTAGAAATTCAAACATTCTTGAACAGCGTCAATCTTTACCTAAAAACATAGGGTACCATTTAGATTCTCTCTTTTTTAATTACATGATATAACAACACAAATCGATTTAAAATCGTTTAATGTTCTATATTTAATGTATAAAAAAAAATTTTTTTTAACGTTTTTTTTACATTTTTACATTTTTGGAAATGGCCTCCGTGGCTTGCAGCAGAAGTGCCGTACACTTTTGCTAAGCACAAAAAGCAAAATTTTTTCTTAATCTACATTAAATTTGCTGGAGAAGTACACACGTATATGGTAAAATATTGATTTTTGTAGAAATGGCGAACGTGTGGAGAAAAGTGTCAGTTTTTATCAAAGAATGCATCGAAAAAATATTTATAATAACGACAGTTTTTTGCCGATCTTAAAAATCATGTGTACTTCTCTGAAGAATGTAGTTTAACGGCTACAGTAAAAATTTCAAGTCAATCGGAGAAAATTTGTTTGAGTTATGCTGTAAGCCAATTTGAGAAACGTAGTTTCGTAAAAAACCCATTTAAAGTATTGAATAACGTTATTTCATATTATTTTACTAGTTTTGCCATATTTACGATTAATCTGCAATGCCTGCACCATGTTGGCGTCCTTCTACATTAAGGGCCGTTTGGGATTTTTCGAGTCAGTTAAATTGAATAAAAACTGCAGTCAGTTCGTATTTTCAGTTTTTGTACAGTTAATAAACAGTACTTTCAAGCCTACTTTAAAAATATGTTCACCTATAAGACAAATCGCACCTTATTTTTAAGACTCTAAAGTATCATTGAACACAAAAAAATTTTTTCGATCTTTTGAAAATTTAAGGCCGATGTTACCCCTTAACCCTTTTTTAGTGCCAGAGGCCGATATAAATAAATTTAAAATACGTTATAAATGGTTTGGGATTTTTCGAGTCAGTTAAATTGAATAAAAACTACAGTCAGTTCGTATTTTCAGTTTTTGTACTTAATAAACAGTATTTCAAGCCTACTAAAATATGTTCGAGAGACAAATTGCTCTCTATCATCAAAAAAAATGTTTTTTTTGGATCTTTTGAAAATACGTTATAAGTGGTCTAGTTTCATTAGAAGAAAACTAAAAAAAAATAGTTTTTCGGTTTAACTTTATATTACCTATAACAATTACTTGTTTCGGAAGAGATAATCCATTCGGCGCTTATCATGTACCTTAGAGTTATTCTATATTATTGTTGTGCAATATTATTTATTATGTTACAAAATATTGTGGAAATGCAAAGTATATACTTTGTAGTAAGTGGTCTATTATATATAAAGTTATGATGAAAAGATGACTCTACGTATGCGCAAATACGTTTGGTAAGAGAGAACTCAACTTTTATTTTCTTTACGGTCACTTATACCTTTGTTATTCACATAATTTTCAATAAATATAGAAAAATTAGTGTCATTGTTTTATTCTCTATTTCGTCGTTAACATACTGCTTTCTGAATTATGTAAATATTGTTTTTCGTTTGGTTTTTATGAACCTTTTTCCAAGCCCTAGTAAAATCGTGAAATTCGGCCGGTTATCTTCGCATAGGCACTAAAAGGGTTAACATAGAACATATGATAATTATTATAAATTCCCAAAACTACTTTTTTACAGATCATACCGGTGCACTTATCTTCACGTGCAAACACGCGAGCAGTCCCCAAAGTAATAAAACACATGCCCTAAACAAATATATCGTACACTAACATTATCTTTGCGCGAAGGAGTGACTCACAAAAACGCACACGCACGTCGATTCGCCACGAGCGATTTCACGGCAAATTTCATTCGGCTCCCAGGAAGACGTGGGAGTGCAAATTCGCCGGCAAAAATGCCCGTCAAAAGCACCAAATTCCATCGCAGCCGCGCGTAACAGCGTATTTTCCGCCGCGCGATTCATTTCACCGCGAACGACTACGCTTTTTCCAATTATATCGCGTACGACGCACGACTCCCACGTATGCCCACGCGTGTTGAACCTACGTCGGCACAATTACGGCGCATACCTGCAGTGTGAATAATGTTCGCGTGTGCGCGCGGAGGCACGTGAAATATCAGTTTCCGTAGGGCATAGTCGTCGACGTTTACTTCGAGTGCGGAGTATGTTCAACTAAATAGAAACGGATAGCTGGAATTCCCATGGCAAGGCGGAGCTGCAGGTTGAAACCCCTTATCGAATGCCGCCAGGGTGGCTCGGCGAAGAATTCAGCGACTTTCTGAGGAGCTGAAGGTGCATAAATCAAGTGACGCGTCTTTCGGGCGACAGACGTAAGATGAAAATCTCATTAGCGGATCGCGGCCGACGTTACATCAGCGTTACTGTAACGCGAACGAGATTTTTATGTCGATGTCGCTTTTTTTACGGTGGACCGGTGGAAATGCAGTGACGAGTGCAGCGGTGATAATTGGGGAAATTGAGATTGGCGGAGCGAGAAAGGGTGAAGGAGTGGGCAGAGAAATATGATGTAGAGGCCCGAAGGAGTGCGATTTAGTTTGGAATCATGGAAGTTGGTGTAATAATATGTAAGCCCAAAATACTATTTCGCAATTTTTACCGGGTAGCCTACGTTGGTATCGTATATACAAGATTCGTCAATAGGTTCAAAAATTCATCTTACCACGTCATAGAAAAATAGAATTCCCTGGCGCTAGAAAAAATGTCCATATCAAATACGTAGAAAAGCAGGTATTATAATATGTAAGTCAAAAATAGTATTTAGCCATTTTTACCGAGTAGCCTACATTGATATCGTATACACAAGATGCGTCAAGAGGTTGCAAATTCATCTTACTACGTCATAGAAAAATCGAATTGCCATTTGGCGCCAGAAAAAAATTTCTATACCAAAAACGTAGAAAAGCAGGTATTATAATATGTAAGCGCAAAATACTATTTCGCCATTTTTACCGAGCAGCCTAAGTTGGTATCGTGTACACAAGATGCATCAAGAGGTTGCAAATTCATCTTACCACGTCTTAGAAAAATCGAATTCTCGTTTGTCGCTAGGAAATGTTCATACCAAATATCTAGAAAAGCAGGTATTATAATATGTAAGCCCAAAATAGTATTTAACCATTTTTTACAGAGTAGCCTACGTTGATATCTTGTACACAAAATATGTTAAGAAGTTGCACATTCATCTTGTCACGTCATAGAAAAATCGAATTCTTCTTCGGCGGTAGAAAAAATGTCCATATCAAATATGTAGAAAAACAGGTATTATAATATGTAAGCCCAAAATACTATTTCGCCATTTTTACCGAGTAGCCTACATTGGTATCGTATATACAAGATTCGTCAAGAAGTTGAAAATTCATCTTACTACGTCATGGAAAAATCGAATTCTCGTTTGGCGCTAGAAAATGTTCATATCAAATATGTAGAAAAGTAGATATTACAATATGTAAGCGCAAAATACTATTCCGCCATTTTTACCGAGTAGCCTACATTGGTATCGTATACACAAGATGCGTCAAGAGGTTGTAAATTCATCTTGCCACGTCATAGAAAAATCGAATTGTCGTTTGCCGCTAGAAAATATCCACACCAAATATCTAGAAAAGCAGGTATTATAATATGTAAGCCCAAAATAGTATTTAACCATTTTTACCGAGTAGTCTACATTGGTATTGTATACACAAGATGCGTTAAGAGGTTGTAAATTCATCTTGCTGAGTCATAGAAAAATCGAATTCTTGTTTGGCGCTAAAAATGTCCATATCATATACGTAGAAAAGCAGGTATTATGATATGTAAGACCAAAATACTCTTTCGCCATTTTTACCGAGTACCTACGTTGGTATCGTATACACAAGATGCGTCAAAAGATTGCAAATCCATATTGCAACGTCATAGAAAAATCGAATTCTCCTTTGTCTCTAGAAAATGTCCACACCAAATACGTAGAAAAGCAGGTATTATAATATATAAGCCCAAAATAGTATTTAACCATTTTTACCGAGTAGTCTACGTTGGTATCGTATACACAAGATGCGTCAAGAGGTTGCAAATTCATCTTGCTGAGTCATAGAAAAATCGAATTCTTGTTTGGCGCTAATAATGTCCATATCAAATACGTAGAAAAGCAGGTATTATAATATGTAAGCCCAAAATACTATTTAGCCATTTTTACCGAGTAGCCTACATTGGTATCGTATACAGAAGATGCGTCAAGAGGTTGTAAATTCATCTTGCCACGTCATAGAAAAATCGAATTGTCGTTTGCCGCTAGAAAATATCCACACCAAATATCTAGAAAAGCAGGTATTATAATATGTAAGTCAAAAATAGTATTTAGCCATTTTTACCGAGTAGCCTACATTGATATCGTATATACAAAAATGTCCATACCAAAATCGAATTCCCATTTGGCGCTAGAAAATGTCCATATCAAGTACGTAGAAAAGCAGGTATTTTAATATGTAAGTCAAAAATAGTATTTCGCCATTTTTACCGAGTACCTAAGTTGGTATCGTATACACAAGATGCGTCAAGAGGTTGCAAATTCATCTTGGGGCGTCATGGAAAAATCGAATTCGCGCTCGACGCTAGAAAATGTCGAAGAATGTCGACGAATCGAGGTCGTGCACTCATGCCCGTGGGAAAGCGCATTTAAATTCACCCTGGGATTTAATACCGCCCGCGAGAGTGGTACTCCTGAGGTGGCGAGGATTTCGGTATTCCGCGGGATTAGGGAAGAAGGTGCCGAAGTTTTTCCGAAGGCTAAGTTCTACTTTCTTACATTCCTCTAGACTATACACACTTGCGTTTACAGTTTTTGAGACACTCTCATTTTGCCCCGCATTTTACACCCGCGGTGCTATTTACGTTGATTTCCTTATATGATGGTCTTTTGCTCGTTGATTGGTTTTTAATTGCGTTCGTCATGCATAAAAAATAAATGGTCTGTTTAATTTTCTGAAGGTGCGGCGCAACGAGTTTTTGCTTGAGTGGGAAATTTATTGATTTTCACGAAAAACATTTTAAACATTTGCCAGCGATTTTTTTAAAGTGCCTTTTGGCAATGATAAGAGTATACATAGTGTACCATTATTTTAACGATAATACAAAGAAAATCACAGTTGTGAATTATTTAGATGAATCACCAAATACATATATAAGCATTACATCGCCATACGTTAATACTAGTTGGACTTTTAAGATTAAATTCTTCAACTTGCATACACTGCCACGTCCCGAGCAAACACGGAGTGTGCTCAAGTACGTTTGCAGCCTTCAAGATTGTCTCATTTCGCGCCGAATTGATATTTACGTCGACGTTCCTTATTCTTGCGACTTCGTGCAGTATTTGTCGCCAAAGACATCTCTGCAAACCCTTTGCGTGTGGCTTGGTTCCTACCTACGTTTGTTGTGCACAGAAAAACTAGAAAACAGCACTTAATTTCCCAAAAGTACCACCCATATTTTTGCTTACGAAAAAAGTTAATTGGCTTTAATCCAAATTTAATTTTAAATTCAAAAAATTCGCCCAATTGCGTACGCTGAAACTCGCAACATTCTACCCACAACACAAACATTAGGCCTCGACCACTTATACGATGTTCATATCCCAATTTGAACTTCAAATTGTTGTAACGCAGAATATCATCGTGGAACTAACTACGTCTGCTTTTAATAAAACATAATTCCGCTCCGAAATGAACGAAACAAAAAAAGTGCATACGGAAAGTGTACACTGAGGAAAATCTACGTATGTAAAAATTGTGACCGATGAACTAAAAACAATTAAGCGTTTGATTAATCGATAATGTCCATAAATCGATTTTTGTATTACAATTAATATCTTTCAACCTTTTTCGTCATTTTTTAAAAGTAAATAAAGACTGGAAATACCACTAAGCATTTTTTTCTAAAGACAAGTCATTCTGACTGGGTTTGGTAGAATTAGGTATACTTAAATACCCGGTAAATCTAGTCTTAATTTCCCAAAAGTACCACCCATATTTTTGCTTACGAAAAAAGTTAATTGACTTTAACCCTTCTTTGCATGATTTTTTCTTCATTGGTGAAATAAATCAAGGTGATATAATTCATGTTCAAAATTAAAGGAAAAATGGTTAAAAAAATCTTAGCATATATTTATAGTATAAATTTAGCAAAAAACCATTTGATGGAAATTTCCATCATCCTGCAAAGTTAGATCAAACTTGTTCTTTTATATAATTTTTGGGCATTCAATGTTATGATGGAAATTTCCACCATCATGCAAAGAAGGGTTAACCCAAATTTAATTTTAAATTTTAAAAATTCGCCCAATTGCGTACGCTGAAACTCGCAACATTCTACCCTCACACAACAATAACATTAGGCCTCGGCCACTTATACGATGTTCACATCCCAATTTGAACTTCAAATTGTTGTAACGCAGAATATCATGGTGGAACTAACTACGTCTCCTTTTAATAAAACATAATTCCGCTCGGAAACGGACGGCATTCGAAAACTGGCTTTCTTCCGTGCTCTCCCCTATTCAAACTGCCGCCGACATTGATAAAGCCACGCAGTACATCTGGGAAAGAACGAGAAGAGGAGTTAGCGTTGGCCATTCAGCGAGGTTTACCAGCGTCTAAAGCACTGACGCACAAGCTTTTTCACTTGGCGAGGGTCCGTCGCTCGCTTTTCCGCCGAGTATTGTTCCGCATTGTCCCTTAACCGTGCGCACGTCCGAATTCGTAGGGCGGAAAGATGATTAAAATTGCTTATTCATGCCTCCGTCGACTCTTCACGACGGAACGCGCGTGATTGCACTTTGCGCTCGGCCGCGCGCCTCTTCGCTTAATCCACGCTTTCATTGCAATTCCCAATTAATAAACAATCTGCCCGCGATATCGCTACCCGGGAAATTACGGTGCGCGCCGTGGGACTTGTCGCGATATGAAATTTGCAAGTGGCAAAAACCGGTTTGCCGCGGGAATGCCTTATATGCTGCGTAGACGGTGACTCTGAGGGGATTTATTTTATTTTTTAACGTTCAAATTAGATGTTGACGGTGAATATTATCGGACGGGGTTGTTATTAGTCGGTTAGATGTTTTTTACGCGTATATTGCATATGTATTGGCAACACTGCCATTGCTGTTTACGTTGTAATTTTAGGGAAGAGTGAAATGTACTCATAAATTTGTTGAGTTTTTGAATATTTGGAGGTCACAACGAAATAAAAAAATAAATTAAGAGGTATATAAATAATTATTATGAAAATACTGGGTATAGTGTAGGGATTGGATTCGCTTTATCGGGTAGAGTATATATTCTATGTACTTGTGCGGTGCAATAATTTATTATGACAAAACCCTTTAAGAACTCCAAAATATTCCAGTCACCTTGTTTAATTTGAAAAAACCCATGTTATTTTAAAGAGTATCCGAACATTAATGCGTGTAACTACTTAAACTGTAACTACAACTCACAATTCTTAGCTACGACTGTTCTACGATTTAACACGTTGACTGCCACGGTGGTCACCGGTGCAAAAGATTTTACTTCGGCTTCTAACAACACTGCATTACCTTCATTTTGCACGACTTCTTAATCATATTCTTCAGTATTTCATCGCATCGGGGTTCTAACCTAGCAAAATACGCGGTGACGGGTGCAAAAGATTTCACTAAAAATGCAAAAAAATCGCAATGAAGTCTATTTGCAATCTTGTAAAAGCAATTGATATTGGAAAGGTGCTTCAATACCTTAGCTTCTAACAACTCTACGTTACCTTAATCTCTTAGAAACGATGCGCCACTATAGTGGCTTTTGCGAATGCCATGTTTTTGAACGACGCAACACTATAGTGGCTTTCGTGGATTTTATCTTATTTTACGACGTGTCAGTATAATGGCTCACTCTAATGACTCACTCGCTCATGTTTGAATTAACTGATCGTTTTCAAAAGTCTTGTTTCACAACGTTTTATAACAGTATTAACAATATACGGACAGAATAACATGTTTCTTTTCAAACTTTGTTTTTGTATGAATTGTTGCTTTCCGTTTAAATAAATACACTAGTTGCTCTTAATATACCAGGTACTCTTTTTAATATGCCGATTCGTATTATTCTGTATCTATGTGTCGTACTGTGCTTTAAATATGTCATACTCAACTGTACTATTAAAGTTAAAGCATATGTACCATATTTTTAAGTATTAAAGTAAATATTTAGTAAATTATTAAAATTAAAGCATATGCATCATATTTTTAAGAAAAATTAACATTTTATCACCAAAAACTTCATTCCATCTAGGGTAACATCTGGCTTAACACCTAAAAACATAGGGTAAATTTAGGATTTTTTTTAATTACATGATACAACATATCGCAATTTGGTTGGAAGGCGTTTATTGGAAAACGTAGTTTCGAGAAAAACGCATTTAAAGTTTTGAGTAACATTATTTCATATTATTTTTCTAGTTTTGCCATATTTACGATTATTCTGCAATGCCAGGACCATATAGGTGTCTTTCTACATTAATTTTTCTTCCTCTTTCTCTTTCCTGGAAAATGTGGAGGCTCTACGTGCATCATCCGTCAGCTTCGACGCAGAAATTGTAACAATTACGATCCATACTCAATTGTAACACCTGCATCATTGCCATTATGCTTTCAAATCGATCGTTAAAAATAGAATATGCAATATTTATGCCGATGCCGGGGAATTCTCGTGTTGCGGCACTTCATCCGTCGAAAGTTTATGGTAAAAAGTTGCCAAAATTTCGTTTCGCATTTTTTCGATGGAATCTGGATTTCGGTTATTATTATGTCCCTTAAAAACCTTTAGAATCGGTACCATGTACTTTGAACCGCTCCGAGGCATCACGACTTACTTTATAAAATAAGCTGTAAACCCATTTTAAAAAATATTTTTGCCTATAAGACGAAATTGCACCTTATTTTTAAGGCTCCAAAGTACCATATAAGACAAAAAATTGTTTTTCGATTTTTTGAAAATTTAAGGTAGATGTTACCCCTTAATCATATTCTACAGTATTTCATCGCATCGCGGTTCTAACGTAGCAAAATACGCTTCCAGTCAACGTGTTAATAAACATCACGTTAAAGTACCCCCGTATGCTACAAACTCCTGAGACACCCCTAGTCTGACGCGGCTCTGAAACCGGCGAGTGAATTTCAATTGAAATCTCGGCTGTACGAACTGCACAGTCCGCGTGGCCGCAAGAACGTAAGGTTTCTTCTTCTATCTCCCTTCGACCCTTTGAACATATCCATGTCTCGATCTCTCTCGTTCCCGTTCCCTTCGACGTCGACATGCCGGATGATCGGCTACGGATTACGCCTGCTTACCCCACACAATGCAGTCATGCGATGCTTGTCGATGCAGGACATACGCGAGTTGAAATTCAAGGGGAAAAGCGTTCGTGGAGAAGCACCGGGAATAGTAGAATCGTTGCAAGTGTTCTGGCCGCTCACTGTCTAATCAGATGGTCTGACGTTTTGTGCCGGAGAAGTTGAGAATGCGGAAGCGGTTGTTAAGTTGGCTGTTGCGTCCCAAAGTAGTCTGGGTACTTTGACTTCGTCATTTCTTTAAGTTTAAGCACGAACTTAGGTGGACAGGGCAGGGCTTAGGTAAATTTGTAAATTGGTGATCGATGAGAAAGTTCCGACTTTCGGGTTTGAATTGGATAGGGGGCGATTTGTACTGAGAATATATCAGTAATTGATAATGTTTTAATCATATGGTGAACGATTGTTAACAAAATTACAATTTCTTATTTCAGATTTATTCTAAGTAAGTCAGTAACTGAAAGTATTTTGGTCACACGATTTATAGTAAAGTTGTGATTTTTTGTTTCCATTTTATTGGAATTAGATAGAAAGAGATTTGTACTGGAAGTAAATCAGCAGCTGACAATATTTCGGTCATACGGTGAAAGATTTGTAATAAAGTTGCGATTTTTTGTTTCCGATTTATTCGGATTAGATAGAGAGTGATTTGTACTGGAAGTAAATCAGCAACTGACAATATTCCGGCCATACGGTAAATGATAGGTAACTAAATTGCGACTTTTTGATTCAGATTTATTCGGATTGGATAGAGAGTAATTTGCACCGAAAGTAAATCAGTAACTGACAATATTGTGGACATACGGTGAAAGATGGGTAACACAATCGCGATATTTTGTTTCGGATTTGAACGAGAGAGGGAAACTTGTTTTAAAACGTATCGGCGCTGTTATTATTAAGTGAGAGCAAGTTTGAAGAAACAGAAGTTTCTGTGACTTAGATATTTTATGGTAGGAGTAGTTGTTTGCGATTAGCCTCGTGTAAAAAAATATGAAAAAATTGTTGACAGTCTTACACAACTTATAGTCTACGTCCAATAGTTTAAGTATGAGAAGCTAGAGAAAAAAATAGGATTTCTTAAAGGATAAAGGATACAAATTGTCATTCTTCCGAAGAAAGAAAAGTTCATTCAATTACGTATCCTTTTATTATATCAAGGGGTCATAAAATAACTAAAAGTGCTGCAAGTCAGAAAATTTAGTCAAAAATGTGTAGACAAAATATGAAAAATGCTTCCGAAATAAGATTAAAAAGGAAAAGTCTTCTGATTCTCTTACTGTTTTGATAACTGAAAAAGGGTTCGGAGGCAGTCAGAAAATCTCAAATGCATTGATAAATTAATGAAAGGAGATTTGATATATAATCAAAAAATACGTAGGCATATATCAGAAAGTATATATATTGCTCCAGACTACTGAAAAGTGTCGCTACCAATTACCCACGGCAATAAAAATTATATTATAATCATTTCGTAGAATGCATACGCATTCTTCATAATTTAATGTGAAATCATTTATGACCGAAGTCTAATATGCATTAGCTTTTGCAATATTATTGCATAATCGCACGCTTTCCGTAATACTGCGCTGCAAATGAATGATGAGCAGCTAATTATTAAACTTCAATGCGCGAACCGCGTTGGATGGATAACCGGCGGAAGCTGTTTTATTGTTTTTGTAAACTGTGAAAGCAATATCGACATAATTATTATAATACAGTTCCTGTATGCATTATACTTTTTTCGGTTCACAATTAGCGCCGAACTGAATTAGTAATGACCTGAAGGGAATGGCGAAGAAAGTAAAAAGTTTATTGTACAGAGAATGGTCCCGACAAGTGTTAACAAATCGACAACCCTCCAATACACTCACTACCAAAAGCGATATGATGAAAAACACTCAAATGAAACCCTTATGATTGATTACTGAAATTTTAACCGTCAAAAGAACGTATAGAAAGTAAAACAATGTAATATAACATAAAAAACTCCATAGAAACGTTATACAAAAAGATACAGCTGCCATATCAGGAAGCAATATATATATTATAATACAGTGTTGCGTTATATTTTTTTTCGGTTCATAATTAGCGCCGAACTGAATTAGTAATGAGCTGAAGGGAATCGCGAAGAAAGTAAAAAGTTTATTGTACAGAGAATGGTCTCGACAAGTGTTAACAAATCGACAATCCTCCAATACACTCACTACCAAAATCCACACAATCAAAAACACTCAAATTAAACCCTTATGATCGATTACTGCAATTTTAATCGTCAAAAGCACGTATAGAAAGTAAAACAATATAATATAACATAAAAAACGCCATGGAAACATCATACAGAAACATACAGCTGCCATGCCACTGTGGAAACAATATGGACATAATTATTATAATACAGTGTTGCGTTATACTTTTATTCTGTTCACAATTAGCGCGGAACTGAATTAGTAATAAGCTGAAGGGAATTGCGAAGAAAGTAAAAAGTGTATTGTACAGAGAATGGTCTCGACAAGTGTTAACAAGTTGACAATCCTCGAATACACTCACTACCAAAATCGACACAATCAAAAACACTAAAATTAAACCCTTATGATCAATTACTGCAATTTTAACCGTCAAAAGCACGTGTAGAAAGTAAAACAATATAATATAACATAAAAAATGCCATAGAAACTTCATACAAAAAGATACAGCTGTTATGCGACTGTGAAAGTAGTATCGACATAATTATTATAATACAGTGTTGTGTTATACTTTTTTTTCGATTCACAATTAGCGCCAAACTGAATTAGTAATGATCTGATGGGAATCGCGAAGAAAGTAAAAAGTTTATTGTACAGAGAACGGTCTCGACAAGTTTCAACAAATCGACAATCCTCTAGTACACTCTCTACCAAAAGCCACATGATCAAAAACACTCAAATTAAATCCTTATAATCGATTACTGCAATTTTAACCGTCAAAAGCACGTATAGAAAGTAAAACAATATAATATAACATAAAAATCGCCATACAAATATCATACAGAAACATACAGCTGCCATGCCACTGTGGAAGCAATATGGACATAATTATTATAATACAGTGCTGCGTTATACTTTTTTTCGGTTCACAATTAGCGCCGAACTGAATAAAGTAAATTGCTGAAGGGAATTGCGAAGAAAGTAAAAAGTTTATTGTACAGAGGATGGTCTCGACAAGTGTTAACAATTCGACAATCCTCCAACACACTCACTACCAAAATTCACACCATCAAAAACACTCAAATGAAACCCTTATGATTGATTACTGAAATTTTAACCGTCAAAGGCACGTATAGAAAGTAAAACAATATAATATAACATAAAAAACGACATAGAAACGTCATACAAAAAGATACAGCTGTCATGCCACTGTGAAAGCAATATCGACATAATTATTATAATACAGTGTTGCGTTATACTTTTTTTCGGTTCACAATTAGCGCCGAACTGAATTAGTAATGAGCTGAAGAGAATCGGGAAGAAATTAAAAAGTTTATTCTACAGAAAATGGTCTCGACAAGTGTTAACAAATCGACAATCCTCCAATACACTCACTACCAAAAGCGATATGATCAAAAACACTCAAATGAAACCCTTATGATTGATTACTGAAATTTTAACCGTCAAAAGAACGTATAGAGAGTAAAACAATATAATATAACATGAAAAACGCCATGGAAACGTCATACAAAAACATATAGCTATCATGACACTAATTGCATCTGCAAATGCAAACAAAACATGTGCATAACAATACATAACTACATTACGTCACAGAATATTTTTCCGATTACAGTAGTTTTTAGTCTAGTCCCAAACAAAAGTGGCTAACAAATTACAAGCAAATCTTTATAAATAAATATTATCCAAGCGATTTGGTTTGGAAACGTTTACTTTGCGTCGCCCAGTCGGTCACGCGTCAAATCTGCGCCGGCAAACATACGTCCCGGTTGCAACAATAGGTAATTCCAACAGCCATGATAGCGAGAAAGACGGCGCAAGACATGGTGGCCGGTCGGACACGGTCTCCACGAAACAACGACGCGGCATTTGTAATTCAGATAAACCTTAAGTTCAACTAACGGATGCAGAAGCCCGCGCGGTCTCGGGGAGTTATGGTGCCGCTTTGTTCCGCATAAATGCTTCATGGGGAGGACGAAGGAGGGTCAAAGGTCGACGGCGGAAGGGAAAACGGAATGCGCAGGCCTGGAATAAAAAAGGAAAGGCACGTTGTGGAAAGTGAGAATTTGAAGTAACGCGATTGGGGAAGGAAATGTATGAAACGGATAGAATGGAATTATTTACGTCATATCGGACTCTGTCTGTACAATTGTTTTTTTTAGAATAAAGATACGGCGTTAGATGTATTTGCATACTGTATTTTAAAACTGTAGACTTTGACCCCTTGGTTTACGCGTAATTGAAATTGTGGTTTATTAAATAGTGGAATGATATGAAAAAGTAGTACCAAGAAAGTAACAATATATTGTGAAGAATGTGATAACAAAAAATTTGTTTAACAAGTGACTACAATTAATTGCAACGTTTCTATTAGCTATTTAATTAAAAAGAACAGTGATGATTTAGCTTTATCTTTAATGCTAAAACCAAGTTGACCTTTTCTCAGTTGATTGGATACAAAATTCGGTTATAAAGTTTCTTAGCCACGAAAAAATTTTGAATGCTGGCCCTTCCATTTATATCTTTTAATAATTGGCTACAATTAATTGCGATGTTCGTATTAGAAACTGTATTCAAAAGAGTCTAGCCTTTTCTCTATGTGTCGTCAAGTATTCCTCGCTGCACTTACAGAATAACAAAATGCTTCGTTCCTGTACATAATGCTACGTGCAAGCTCTTACCTTCTATATAAAACAAACTGTATCTTGAATCAATCCGCTGCTAAACAAAAAAGCAATATGCTTCTCACCACCCATATAGAAATAAACCCTATAATCCACTTATATTGGCTATAATTATATATATTAGAGCCAAATATATATTATTTAAAGTTAAGTTCCTTTGCTAATATATCGGTCAGATGTTTTGTTTCCATTTACAGATGCATTTACAAAAAAAGTCATGATGGCTATATCTTTTTGTATGACGTTTCTACGGCGTTTTTTATGTTATATTATATTGTTTTGCTTTCTATACGTGCTTTCGACGGTTAAAATTTCAGTATTCGATCATAAGGATTTAATTTGAGTGTTTTTGATCGTGTGGCTTTTGTAGTTTGTTAACTTAACATAAATAAACCTTTCTTTGCGATTCCCTTCAACTCATTACTAATTCAATTCGGCGCTAATTGTGAACCGAAAAAAAGTATAACGCAACACTGTATTATAATAATTATGTCGATATACAGTTATATATATATTATATATATATATAATACGTGCTTTTGACGGTTAAAATTTCAGTACTCGATCATATATTGGTTATAAACAAAGAATTGTCAGTTTGTTAACGAACAACGCAGTTTTTACTTTCTTCGCGATTCCCTTCAGCTCATTACTAATTCACTTCGGCGCTAATTGTGAACCGAAAAAAAGTATAACGCAACACTGTATTATAATAATTATGTCGATATTGCTTCCACAGTGGCATGACAACTGTATCTTTTTGTATGACATTTCTATGGCGTTGTTTATGTTATATATATATATTATAGCCTTGTATAGGTTATAAACAAAGGCAGTTAACAAGAACGCAGTTGATTTGATTGATAATTGAGTACATATCGTTTACTATCTACATTATTCTACTATGTGATAAATACGTATGACCGCCCTTTGAATTAAAAATGCCAAAATCTATACTCTACAACTATATACCCGCAACATTTCTTCATATACCCACAAAGCATATACTCTGTCACATACCGACGCAGCTTATTTCCGATTAGACCCACCCCGAAAATGTGTAAAGCAATAAACCGCCGTCTCCGGTTCTATCGAGGCGAGGAAATACATAAAAGGTCTGATCCCACAACCGCTGTAACGTATAAAAGCATTGAATAAGCATTGAATCGAAAATACACAGGCATCCTACGGGTCGCTTGGCCCGTAAAAAATACTTTGGCAAACACACGTGTTCCCGAAAGGAGAGAAAAGGTTGAATAAACAATACAGCGGGGTTTGGCACGCAGCAGAGATAAACAGCGGGCACAGAAGAGGAGACGTTCGTTAACCTTTCCTATACGATGGCCGCATATAAATGACCGGCAATTAGGCTGCCGACGAGGAGCAGGACGTTGCTCTGTCATTCTGGGCATTAAAGGCGGATTAACGTCGGGACGAGCGCGGATATGAAATAAGAGCAGTCAGGAATTGTTGGGCGCGTTAGCGGGCGCAGTTGATGGCAAGGATGATGGATACTGAATGAGCGTCGAAGCAATCGTGTGTACGTATGCTAATGGCTTCGATTATTATCGCCGCCCGCAATTACGCGCTTTTACGGTCCCGGGTGTATTGGGTTAAAACTTGACGCGCGTAAGTGGCGGATTGTGTTCCCGAGGGTTCATAGAGGACGCGGATTGAAAGGCGGATAAAAACGAAAGGGATTTTTAACACATTCACGCTGACTTTGCCTGCAGCGTGCGGACGGAATTGTCGATGTTAGAAGTATGTCGCGATAAAATATTGCGCGGTGATCGAACAAAATGTATATTTATGTATTTGGTATATTGTAGAGTCAATGGTAATGTATTATGAAAGATATGTGCATAATATTTTGGGTGCAACTTCATTAGTATGTTATTGTAATATATTTTGTGATTATTATGACGATATACCATACTTTTGCTCACAGTATTTTAATACAGTACACTGTCAATAGTAATGTACTATGCAAGTTATGTGCATAATATTTTGGGTGTAACTTTATTAGTATATTATTGTGATATATTTTGTGATTATTATGACGATATACCATACTTTTGCTTACAGTATTTTAAAACAGTACAGTATTTGGTACACTGTCAATAGTAATGTATTAGAAAAGTTATATGCACAATATTTTGGGTGTAACTTCATTAGTATGTTATTGTGATATATTTTGTGATTATTATGATGATATACCATATTTTTGCTCACAGTATTTTAATACAGTACTACACTGTTTAATACAGTACAGTATTTGGTATATTGTTAATAGTAATGTATTATGAAAGTTATGTGCATAATATTTTGGGTGTAACTTCATTAGTATGTTATTGTGATATATTTTGTGATTATTATGACGATATACCGTACTTTTGCTCACAGTATCTTAATACAGTACACGGTTTAATACAGTACAGTGTTTGGTACACTGTCAACAGTAATGTATTATGAAAGTTATATGCACAATATTTTGGATGTAACTTCATTAGTATGTTGCTGTAATATATTTTGTGATTATTATGACGATATACCATACTTTTGCTGACAGTATTTTAATACAGTACACTGTTTAATACAGTACAGTATTTGGTACACTGTCAATAGTAATGTATTATGAAAGTTATGTGCACAATATTTTGGGTGTAACTTTATTAGTATGTTATTGTGATATATTTTGTGATTAATATGATGATATATCATACCTTTGCTCACAGTATTTTAATACAGTACAGTATTTGGTATACTGTCAATAGTAATGTATTATGAAAGTCATGTGCACAACATTTTGGGTGTAACTTTATTAGTATGTTATTTGATATATTTTGTGATTAATAGGATGATATACCATACTTTTGCTCACAGTGTTTTAATACAGTATACTGTTTAATACAGTACAGTATCTGGTACACTGTCAATAATAATGTATTATGAAAGTTATGTGCGCAATATTTTGGGTGTAACTTTAATAATATATTATTGTGATATATTTTGTGATTATTATGACGATATACCATACTTTTGCTCATAGTATTTTAATACAGTACACTGTTCAATAGAGTACAGTATTTGGTACACTGTCAGTAGTAATGTATTATGAATATTATGTGCACAATATTTTGGGTGTAACTTTATTAGTATGTTATTGTGATATATTTTGTGATTAATATGATGATATACCATACTTTTGCTGACAGTATTTTAATGCAGTACACCTTGCTGTATTATACTATTTGAGATGATTTGAATCAATTATTTACTTTAAATGACTCTTACCCCAAATGCTAATATGTCAGCAAAAAAAGTTAAAATAAACGAGCACAAATATAGTACTAAGAAAGTGACAAAATTTACATTATACATTCTTTCAGCATATTATATCGCCACATGCCTACCTACATTTATAAAAATAAAAATGTCAATCCCTTCATACGTGTACCTATTATTTTTAACCGTTATTCCAATATTAACCGTACCTACAAAATTCTAAACTTTTCCGCACTTTTAACGTGACTGCTTACGCCCATCATTTATGGTTTGAACGGCGTTATTGAAAAGTTTAATGTTAATAGTCAGCGGAAACAATCACAGGGGAAGAACTGCGTTTTTTATTGCAAACATTTACATTAATCGTGATTAGTGTCGAGCGATACGGGACTAGATAGTTTTTTTTTCGATGCCGAAGAAAAATATTGAGTTATAAAGCGCTGCGTTAAGCTGTATCGGTTAAAAGGATCGCACGCGCTGCCATGTGGGACAGCTGCAGCTGCAGTTTGGACCAGTTTGAACCACTCTGCAAGTACACTGCACGGCTCGCTGTATAGATATACTTATATTCTCGGATAGGTGCTGACCTAGCATTTGTACATATAAAGCATTATACACAGTCCGGCTTACGAATGTGAAAGTATTGAGTCAATATCGGGATGTTTCCGCGAGCGATAAAAAAGACGAATTGATCTGGACAGTAGTACAATAATTTTGTGCATAATATGAAACGTGAATAATGTGAATAAATCGGTAAATAATATAAGGTGGACGTGTACATAGTATTTCTGTGTTATGACGTGTGTCAAGCATGAATTGTAACAATTTGTATATAAATCCTCATATTTTTATAAATATAAACAAATATATTTGGGTTTGGTTATTGAATGGTAAATGATCAGTCAATATTAATTCTGCAAGCAACATGAATTATAATAATATAAGTAATTTTGTAAATAATATGAGGTAAAAATTTGAATGATACTTCTGTATTATTGCATGTTTCAAACATGAGATGTTTCACTTTATACGTACACCGCTACTTGTTTGCACATATTCCTCATATATTACGGAGATACCTATAAACGTCTACATACACCCCAATTTTTTAATATTAAAACACTCAGTCAATACCATACATCCATAAGCGTCAGCAAGGAAGTATTAACCCAGGCATTTCAATCATTTATGAACACAACGTACAAGTGTCCAGGGTACTTTCGTAACTTTATACGTGTGAAACATCCAACCCATGAAAATCTTACGCGTTTCACTTTGTACGTATTCATCATATATTAGGGAGATTCTACCTATAAACGTCTACATACACTCCAATTTTTTAATATTAAAATGCTCAGTCAATACCATACATCCATAAGCGTCAGGAAGGAAGTATGGTATTGACTAAGCATTTTAATAATTTATTGACACAACGTACAAGTGTCCAGGGTACTTTCGTATCGTTACACGTGTGAAACATTCACCCCATGAACGTCTTACGCGTTTCACTTTTTGCATACACCGCCTACATAATATAAACGTCTACATACAGTCCAATTTTTTAATATTAAACCGCTGAGTCAATACCAGTATACATCCATAAGCGTCAGCAAGAAAGTATTAACCGAAGCATTTCAATAATTTATGGACACAACATACAAGTGTCCAGGGTACTTTCGCATTGTTACACGTGTGAAACATCCACCCCATGAACGTCTTACGCGTTTCACTTTGTATATATGTTACCGTAAATTACCGAAATTGGAGAATGTCGACTTTCACCGGTAAATGCCACCAGATACCAAATACGTCGGTGAAAGATCGAATATATAATTACATTGTTGTACATTCGGACCCTCTCCGGTGTTTATCGACAATTAGTGCATGGTGAATGTCAACATTTACCGGTATAAGTGAAAAATAAGTGAATAAGTGAAAGTCGACATTCTCTAGATTTCGGTGTATCACCGTAACATATACACCGCCACTTGTTTGCACGTATTCATCGTATATTATGGAGATTCTACGTATAAACGTGTACATTCAGTCCAATTTTTTTATATATCCATAAGCGTCAGCAAAGAAGTATTACCTCAAGCATTTCAATAATTTATTGACACAACGTACAAGTGTCCAGGGTACTTTCATATGGTTACACGTGTGAAACATCCAGCCCATGAACGTCTTACGCGTTTCACTTTGTATGTACATCGCCACTTGTTTGCACATATTCCTCATATATTAGGGAGATCCTACATATAAACGTCTATGTACAATCAGTCAATTTTTTTCATACATCCATAAGCGTCAGCAAGGAAGTATTACCCCAAGCATTTCAATAATTTATTGACACAAAGTACAAGTGTCTACGGCAGTTTCGTATCGTTACACGTGTGAAACATCCACCCCATGAACGTCTTACGCGTTTCACTTTGTACGTATTCATCATATGACCCGTTTATTTTGAAAGTGGCCTAACTGCATTTATCTTAAACTCGAGACAAATAACATTTACTCATAAATAACATGAATTTGTACATGTAACCATGCTAACCGGAAAATATTGAAAAACGGAGTTAGGACACTTTCAAAATAAACGGCTCATATACTAGGGAGATTCTACCTATAAACGTCTTACGCGTTTCACTTTGTATGTACACCGCCACTTGTTTGCACATATTCCTCATATATTATGAAGATCCTACCTGTAAACGTCTACATAGAACCCCATTTTTCAATATTAAAACACTCAGTCAATACGAGTATACATCCATAAGCGTCAGCAAGGAAGTATTACCCCAAGCATTCCCATAATTTATTGACACAACGTACAAGTGTCCAGGGTACTTTCGTATCGTTACACGTGTGAAACATCCACCCCATGAACATCTTACGCGTTTCACTTTGTATATATGTTACCGTAAATTACCGAAATTGGAGATGTCGACTTTCACCGGTGAATGCCACCAGATACCAAATACGTCGGTGAAAGATCGAATATTTCATTACATTGTTGTACATTTGGACCCTCTCCGGTGTGTGTCGACAATTCTGTAAACGTCTATATAGAACCCCATTTTTCAATATTAAAACACTCAGTCAATACAAGTATACATCCATAAGCGTCAGCAAGGAAGTATCACCCCAAGCATTCCCATAATTTATTGACACAACGTACAAGTGTCCAGGGTACTTTCGTATCGTTACACGTGTGAAACATCCAGCCCATGAACGTCTTACGCGTTTCACTTTGTATGTACACCGCCACTTGTTTGCACGTATTCCCCGCACACGAGCTTGCCGCATATATTCACGTCCCCCGAGTGCATTAGAGAATACGTGAGGCGTGCGAGATCGACAGTCAGATACGTGCAGGACGAGCAAGATCGTCCTCCGGCTCAGGGAGGACCAAATGGACCAGAACCACAGCACAGCCGGAGCCAATTTCTAGATCCCGTAATGCCGGCAGAAATGATACGAGCTCTGTGGACAGTAAGAAAGAGCGAGCGAGTTAAATAAAGTACAATAATGGGCAGCCGCGAAGAGACCCAAGTACCTTCTGACAGAATGGATTCCTCGCCTTCTCACGAATTCCGGGGAGCTGCACGCGCGCGAAGAATAAGAATAAGCCGACGCGCTGCTAACGAAAGAAGAGGGCGCCGCGTGACGTGCTCGCAGACGCCAGAAACGTATTAACGAAGTGCTCGTGGGATATTCGAGTGTCGAACACCTGCTGCGCCCGAGTGCAACGACCGGTAATTTCGTTAGGAAGACCCTGCTGTGCGTTTTTCGCCGATCCGCGTGTTTTAGTTTGAAACGCGGCTGAGCGACGTGAATTTTCGCGACGGAACTTGTAATGCACGACGTCGGAGCCGCACTTTACCTTGAGGCAGAGTGCTTAAAGGCGTGGGCGACTTTTTTCGTCGCCTGTTAGGGTCCGCAATTTTTGTTAAGGGTTGTCTTAAAATTGAACGTTTCTTATGGTTTTGCTTTGGGTAGTTAGCTGTTTTTGATACTGCAAACGGCATGAGGAAATTGCGATATTTCGTGTTATGACGAGTATATACGTCATGAGGAAATGGCAATGTTTCGTGTTATGACGAATATCTCGTCATATAGGAATAGCAATGTTTTGTGTTATGACGAGTATACTCGTGATGGAAAATACCACTTTGATCAAAAAGATTTAGGACCGGCCGCCGTATGGCGCTCTCAGTCATAATAGCGTTAATATAATAGCGTTAATATCTATACTCTTATAAATGCGTTACAGTCGAGGGTGAGTACTTTGAAGGGGACGATATCAATTCTGATGGATAAACTTGTGTTTTCGATTTTATTAATAAAGTCCTAAAACTTTTTGATCAAGGTGGTATGTGTTATGGCAAGTATATCCATCATGAAGGAATGGCAATATTTTGTGTTATGACGAGTATGATCAAACCACGTCTCAAAAGAGGTAACACTGACTGAATTATTATAGCTGTTTAGGTCGAAATTGCATGATATTCACACGCAATTAAATTGTGACACGTCAAGAAGGGCAACGCATAAGAATGGTAACAAAATAACTTATCTTTGAAATGTCCAAAAACATGCACATGAACGTTATGTGTCGCTGCTAAAAGTGCAGACCCAACTAATCTTTTCTTTGCACATAAGCTTACAGGTCGTTTAAACGATCTCACTTCCAAGGATTTCCCGATATTTTAATAGTCCAATTTATTGTTCGTTTCATAGATAGTGGGACAGCTGAGACCTTACATAATTAACGAATTTTTGAAAGGGGCATGGTTTGTAAGCATGATATTCGGGGGCAATATATCCCTTTGCGTTGGACAACTTTTTCGGTCGGGCGTAGCAGCAACTCGAGGCGACTTTGCGCATATATTACGAGTGTCTTACAGGTAGTATAAAATGAATTTGTACACAGATTAACATACGAACTTTTTTATATTATAATATAGAGTGTTTATTTATATTTTGAAAAATATAATTTTCTAAGTCGAAGTTCTATAATTGCGTTTTGTATGATATTTCGTAAAACATTCTCCTAGGTGCATCCTTGGTTTATCCGGACAAGTATTGCAATAGTACGTTGCTTCATGCCTTCCGCCTTGTTTATTTCGATATGAACAAACTTGACAATCTTTGTTTGTTCCTGTGAGAACCACATGGAGCTTTCCATTTAGCCGAATTGCGTCGTAATTTGAGGTCGACGTCGAAACTGCTAGCGGTTGTGGAAAGTCTCCCCTCAATTGGTCTACTAAGGTTTTTACAAATTGTAAGTGTGTCGGTGGTTCTCCGTTCTTCTACTTTTTTACTTGTCTATAGAGAATGTAGGAGTTAATTAAACAGATCTCCATTTCCCAAAAAAATAACTTGCTGCACCACCAATTTCATCATGAACAGATAAGTTTGTGAGCAGTTCAAAATCAAACTCATCTTCACTTGAGCTAATCTCATTGATATTTTCCATTTTTGTAGGGCCTCAAAACTTTAAAATGACTGATTAAAATGCGGGAAAAATGATGTGATGCACTTGCTGCAATGGTTGAAACTAAAGTAATGCCGGATACATTGTATCCAAAGTGAGGGGCACAGTCGAAGAAGAATTTTATTTTAATCCCCATTTTAAGATATATATTATACATTACACATCCTATAAAAGAACATGAACAGCTAAAGAACCTATTCACAAACCAATAATGGGCTTCTATCAACTGGAGATAACGAAATCTAGCCTAAACAGACATTGTCGCCTCTCACTCGCCCTTCGAGTTGCTGCGCGAAACATCGTAGCGAGTGAGAGTCGCCGCTCGAGCGCAAAGGGTTAAGTTAGTGTTAATAAGGGTTGGGTCACCCACATTATCTCAACACAAACGATCTCGATATCTTCAATTCCCTGTATCCCAACGCATCTTTAATTTTTCTAATATCTCTACCAGGCGTTTTGTCACCCAGAATAAACTCGCCCCTCACGACCCGAAATTACCCGCCACCCTGAAATCTGCCGCAAAAACCACAGACGCCGGGCCGGCAGACCTAGTTCGGCGTCGAAGCGAAAAATTGCACGGCGAAAAATTGAACTCCGGAGCGCGACGATCGACGATCCTTTCTCTCCGCGGACGTTTCCTGAAACTGTTTCATCGGGAAGCGCGCAGGTACGTGTCGCCGTCGAGAGAATTGTTCCGCACCCCGCGGGACTCGTCATGCAACGATCACGCAAAAACGGATTTTCCCCGACTCGTCCCTTCCGTCCGTCGTGCAGACTGCGCCGGTGGGTTGGCAGCACTGCATCTGGCCCGCGCCAATGGCCTTTTATATTGGAATTCCTCGGATTTTTCTCGCCGAGATTCCACGGAGTGCGTTACCCGTCTTCGCCTCGTCCATCTCACTTCATCGTTTCCCGGCGCGAGCTTTTACCATCCGTTCCGATCCTCCGTTGGCTCATTCGATCCTTTCACGTCCGCCGCCAGTCTCCGCCGAGCGGTGTCTTATTCTCGACTTTCCCCTATATCGTCTTTATCGCGAGAACGATCGCCTCGATGGACTCGGTGCATGCGATATTGGCGGCGATTGAGTTGTGTGCGACTGCATCAACGCGGCGAATGCTAAAACGGTGCTGACCGGTTGGCTGAAGGAAAAAGTGTTAGGTGCAAATGGTTGTTGTGCCGCAATTACGTTTGAAATGAAGAGAAATAAAGAATTTCAGGCTGTTTTGTTTACGCATGGTGCGTCGAGATATAAGTTATATCTCGATATAAGTCGAGACATATGTTTAATCATTTTTGGGAATGTGGTACATGTTTTTTGGGATGCGGAATGGTAACATATCGAATGTTAACGCATTGCTGATTAAGTATTAGAAATTGTTCAGTGCAGCCGTAGTATTGTAGAATATGAAATCAAAACTGCTTAAAAATGTATTCTATCTATACCCTTAGTACATACTTATAAATATATGCGTGTTAGTACATATAAAATACATACCAAACAAATTAAATGAGTACACTCGCATGCACACTACACAATGCATGTGATTATTTGGTTTTGCAAGTGAGACCGAAGTTTACATTAGTTAGAAATAATTCACCCTTTTAAAGTGGTTACGTAGATGCATTACGTTTTCCTCTACCTCCAACCTTGAAACAATTTAATTTCGTTTCGATTTATGAAATGATTAGAGATAAAGAATTTCGAGGTGTTTTGTTTACGCATCGTGCGTCAAGATATATGTTATTACGTATGTTTAATCATTTTTGGAAATGTGGTATATATTTTTTGGAATGCGGAATGGTGATATATCAAATGTTATCGCATTGCTGATTAAGTATTAGAAGTCAAAATTATTCAGTGTAGCCGTATTAGCATATGAGTAGAAACTGCTTAAAAATGTATTCTATCTATCTGGCTGGCTAAAGTAAAAACTGTCACGTGCAAATTGCTGTTGTGTCGTAGTTACATATGAAATTAATAGACATAAAGAATTCGGGGTTTGTTTACGCATCGTGTGTCGAGATATAAGTTATTACGTATGTTTAATCATTTTTGCGAATGTGGTATACATTTTTTGGGATGCGGAATAGTGACATATCGAATGTTAACGCATTGCTAATTAAGTATTAGATGTCAAGATTGTTCAGTGCAGCCGTAGTAGAATATGAAATGGAAACTACTTAAAAATGTATTCTATCTATCTGGCTGGCTGAAGGAAAAACTGTTACGTGCAAATGGCTGTTGTGCCGCGGTTACAAATGAAATTAAGAGAGATGAAGAATTTCGGGATTTGTTTACGCATCGTGTGTCGAGATATAAGTTATTACATATGTTTAATCATTTTTGGGAATGTGGTACACATTTTTTGGTATACGGAATGGTGACTTATCGAATGTTAACGCATTGCTGATTAAGTATTAGATGTCAACATTGTTCAGTGCAGCCGTAGTAGAATATGAAATGGAAACTGCTTAAAAATGTATTCTATCTATCTAGCTGGCTGAAGGAAAAATTGTTACGTGCAAATGGCTGTTGTGTCGTGGTTACATGTGAAATGAAGGGAGGTAAACAACTTCGGGGTGTTTTGTTTACACATCGTGTGACGAGATATAAGTTATTATGTATGTTTAATCATTTTTGGGGATGTGGTATGTATTTTTTGGAATGCGGAATTGTGATATAGCGAATGTTAACGCATTGCTGATTAAATATTAGAAGTCAAAATTGTTCAGTGTGGCCGTAGTAGAATATGAAATGGAAACTGCTTAAAAATGTATTCTATCTATCAAGATGGCTGGAGGGAAAGCTGTTACGTGCGAATGACTGTTGTGCTGCGGTTACATATGAAATTAAGAGAGATAAAGAATTTCGGGGTTTGTTTACGCATTGTATGTCGAGATATAAGTTATTACATATGTTCAATTACTTTTGGGAATGTGGTGTATATTATTTGGAATGCGGAATGGTGACATATTGAATATTAACGAATTGCTGATTAAGTATTAGAAGTCAAATTGTTCAGTGCAGTCGTATGAAATGAAAACTGCTTAAAAATGTACTCTATCTACCTATAGACTAAGTAAATACTTACAAATATATGCGTGTGAACTCATACAGAATATACCTATACCACACAAGTTAAATAAATACATTCCCATAGAGACTACACAATGTATGTGACTATTTGGTTTTGCAAGTTAGACTTAAATTTACATCAATCAAAAATAATTCACCCCTTGAAAGTGGTTACGCACATACATTATTTTTTCCTCTACCTCCAACCTTTGAAACAATTTAATTTCCTTTCGATTTACACCGCCCACTATTCGCCAACAACAAACTCCTGTCTTTATTATTCTTCCATTCTACGCAAACATTCATTGTTACCTCCGAACCAGAGGGTTGCCGTACCTTCGTCTGACGTAGGCGTCGGTTTTTACACAAAATCAGTCCCAAGGCAGTAAAACAATAACCTTGACTCCGCCGCTCGCCGGAAGGAAATAATCGGTTTTGTTATTACACAGCGTCGTAAACAAAGTTTAATGAGATTACGCGATCGATGACGTCCTCTCCGGCGATGAGACTAAGTTCCCCGGACATTGTACGACCCTCGCTACTTCCGTCGAAGCTTTCGTTCGGGAGAGGAAACGTTGCGAGCAGACGACGGAAAGTTGACGGAGCCTTTATCGCGCGACCCAAGGCTCATTTTAATCGCATTAAGTTCAACCGCCGACGCTAATGAAACGTGGATCGCATAAGACGCACTTGCCTTAAGTGGTAAGTACGGGGGAAGCTTCGTTTTAACGTGGAAACTCTTCTTTGAGAGCGGGGCTTGACAAAATGACATTTAAGCAAAATTATATTGCGGCGCGGTTTGAGTATTAAAGAACGACGCGTGGTGAGATACTTTGTGTCAGACGGAGGGCAGGTCATTTGCTCGCGAGTTTCGCGTGCAATTTTACATCGGTGCGTTCGGCGGAGGAGTAATTCGATTGCGGCGTTTGTGAAATTGACGTACGATGAGATGGAATAGAACGAAGTCGTGTGATTTTTGTTGCGAGTTTTATCTGCGATTTTCTGTCAGGCGGATTAATGGGAAGGTCATTTTTTTGCAAGCTTCGTGAGTGATTTTCTGTTCAGCGGATTGGTGGGAGGTTATGTTTTGTTCCGCTTTTGCAAAAGTGACGGCTTCTACAAAGTTTGTAAGAACTCATTTACGCAAGTTTAGATGTAATGTAGGAAAATAGCATTGGCATTACTATATGATTACAGAAGAGTTGTGTGAGAAAAGCGCATCCCTTGCGATAATATACGCAAAAACATCGATGAGGTCTCTGATACGGATATGGTAACTGAAGCACATATTTACCAGGTGTACAAGTATGAAATTCGGATTGTTTTTATCAAAAAAACGTGTTAAATTCGGAAGAATAATAAAAAGTGGTTTATTCAAAGTATGCCTCATCGCTTCCTATACATTTTTCCCATCTTTCGAGCAATTTGTGAATACCACGCCAATAAAAATCTTCCCCTTTTGCTGCGAACCATTCATCGAGCCATTTCTTCACATCTTCGTACGAACCAAAGCGCTGTTCACTAAGTGCGTGACCCATCGATGCAAACAAGTGGTAGTCGGAAGGAGCTAAGTCTGATGAGTAAGCCGCATGGGGTAGAACTTCCCAGCTGAGTGCTTCCAACGTGTCGCATACCGGTTTTGCCGTATATGATGGAGCATTGTCATGAAGAAAAATGACTTTGTGTTGCCTCTTTCGGTATTGTGGCCTTTTTTCAAGCAGCGAACGGTTCAAATCGGTCAATTGTTGCTAGTAGCGTTTAGCATTAACCGTTTCCCCAGGTTTTAGCAACTCATAATGTACGATGCCCGTCTGGTCCCACCAAACACAGAGCATCGTTTTTCTGCCAAAGCGATTTGGTCTTGCGGTCGTTGTGGATGGTGCACCTGGATCTACCCATAATTTTTTGCGTTTCGGATTCTCAAAATAAATCAACTTTTCATCACCTGTAACAATACGATGCAAAAACGACTTCCTTTTGTTCCGAGTGAGCAAAATGTGACAGGTGTTTTTCCGCTTTTCCATTTGCTTGTCGTTCAACTCATGTGGTACCCATCTACCGATTTTCTGAATCTTTCCCATCTCTCCTAATCGATTGGAAACAGCTTGTTGACTAACGCCCAATTGCTCGGCGAGTTGTTTTTGTGTTTGCGAATTATCTTCGTCCAACAACGTTTGCAATTCCACATCTTCGTATTTTTTTGGCGGTTTTCCCCGTTCCTTGTCTGTAACGTCGAAGTCACCACTTTTGAAACGCCGAAACCATCGTTCACACGTATTTTGCGATGGAGCATGTTCGCTATAAGCTTCGCGAAGTAATCGGAAAGATTCAGCAGCAGTTTTCTTCAAATGCAAACAAAAAATTAATGCCGTCCGCGAATGCTCTTCGTTCGGTATAAATTTCGACATATTGAACACAACAATTCAACACTATGCTCACACTTTTCCAATTTATCACACGTGCGCGTCTGACACTTGTTGATAAGACAACAAAACGGCGCAGAGTAAAATCTTTATAACATAAACACTATTGGAGGGCCATCTGTTATTTAAAATCCGCATTTCATACTTGTACACCTGGTATTTGGCGCATGCTCGGCGCTCTATTTGTATCGCTTAATGTATACATACTGACGTAGCAAATTAACGAAAACAAAGTTGATTCACATTAGTCTTAAGTGTGAAGAAAACATCGTGAGGAAAAAGGCATATTGTGAACCCGGAAAACCTAACCCTTCCACCGGTAAAGAAAATTTGGCTCTGAATAAGAGAATGTTGTGTATATGGTGGGATATTCGAGGACCAATACATTATGAGCTTTTGAAACCGAACGAAAAGCTCAATTCGGAGAAGTATTGTCAGCAACTGGATAATTTAAAGACAGCAGTCCAAGAAAAGAGGCCGGCAATGTTCAATAGGAAGGACATCGTACTGCATCATGATAATGCCAGGCCACATGCTGCTTTGGGGACTCGTCAAAAAATTGCAGAACTAGGCTGGGAAATTCTGTCGCATTCATCATACTCCCCGGACTTAGCACCCTCCGACTATCACTTGTTTTTGTTGTTACAACATTTTTTGAAGGGCAAAAAATTCGAAAACGTAAAAGATATCAAACAAGCACTGGTTCAACTTTTCGCATCAAAAGATGAAACATTTTTCAAAAATGGGATATACAAATTGCCCTCACGCTAGCAAGAAGTCATTAATAATAATGGCAATTATATTATTTAATAAAGTTTATCGACGGTAATAAAAATTTGTATTTTATTTTATTCCAAGAACGGACAAAACTTTCCGGTAGACCTGATACATTATAAATGGTAGTGCTTTTTTAGTGGCTGTTCAATTCATTTATTAAAAATATTCTCCTCCCATCCTCGCGCTCTTGGCACTAAAAATAATTAACCGAACGTAAAAACATTCCTTGCTTTTAACACGTTGACTGCCACGGTGGTCACCGGTGACAGGCGCAAAAGATTTTACTAAAAATGCAAAAAATTCGTAATGAAACCTATTTGCAATCCTGTAAAAGCAATTGATATTGGAACGGTGCTTCAATACTTTGGCTGCTAATAACCCTGCGCTACCTTAATTTTGCACGATTTAATCGTACTCTGCTGTATTTCATCGCATCGCGGTTCTAATATAGCAAAATACGCATGGCAGTCAACGTGTTAAACATCAAAAAAGCAATAAAGCGTTTTCGCGAAAGTGTTAACAGTAAACTGATAAACAGACGGTAGAGCGTCATGCGTAACAATAGCACAATATTACTTAAACGAACCACCGCTAAAAAATGCACGCCTTTCTTTCGTCGTCGAAGCGCGTTAAACTCTTTTACTGACCGCCTACTATAGGTATCAGTACAGTAACAGTTCCGAAGCACCTGCCTCCCCCGCCCAGTCTCTCCCCATATTCAATACGCCTCTCGACATTACATCCAAACGCTTGTAATTAGTCCGATCAACGTTCTTTCTCTTCCGCAATCAACGACTTCAAAGCGTCCCGGAGAACGATTTTTCCCCTCTTTTCCGCGGCGGAAGTTTTATCGGGGCGATTTTTATCGCGGAGCCGCTCGTAATGAAATGCAAGTTAGGTCCGTAGAATGGAACGCACCCTCGTCTGTTCCTGCAGCCCTTGCCCCGTCCCGACCCCCGTGCAGGCCGATATGCACGCAAGTCGGGCACACGCACCGCGCGGAAGAAACGAGAAAGCTTCGGCTTGATTGAAATGGTAACGAAAGACGCGCGTCATTTACATTTCACCGTTCCGCCTTCGCCGTTGAATTAATATCCGCGAGATGTGGCCGGGTACTTTTTGCGCGCCGTCGCTGCGAGAATGTTTAACATACAAATAGAGTGCGATTTGAATATCGAAGGGACAGGGCGAGTGTGCTTCGGATAGCGCGGAATGCGGGAATGAACGAGTAAGTTCGTAATAAGCATAGAGATGATGCGATTACGTTTATGCCGTGGGAATATGAATATTTGGCGTTTCGAAGAGTGCGAGCGCGCGAAAATACGCGGAAAGGATGAAGGAGGCGGTAATTATTAACGCGCGTCTGAGGTGTAACGCGTTGTTGGGTGTAATAATGGTGGGATTTATAATTTGGAATATTTTGGTTGTTACCTCTCATTTCGCGGCAAACGGCGTTTGCTGTAATCCTTATCCTTCGAATTTCAGTGTTCGGTGAAAGTTTTAACGTGCGAAAATGCACTAATAAATTTTTAATGGGACGAATATGTTTGAATGTGGTTTGTAATAAGCACGGAAATTATGCGATTGGGTTTGTCGCGTGGGAATATGAATTTTTGATATTTCGAGGACTGCGAGCATGTGAGAATACGTGAAAGAATAACTAACGAAGAAATTGACACCGCACGTTTGAAGTGTAACATGTTGGTAGGTATAATAATGGCTTGAATTATACTCTAAAATATTTCCTCATTACGTGCAGTGTACCTTCTATTATGGAGCGAACAATTTTGATTGCTTTAATCGTTCTCCAATAAAATTCAATCTTCAGTATAGGTATCGGTTATAATAAAATAAGTCATTATTTAATATTTATTATTATATATATAATAATTATATAATAATTATTTATTATTATTAAAATAAGTTATTATCAAGTTATTATAAAATTCAATCTTCAGTAATAGTTCGTAAGAACAAATGAATAATTTCGTACATAGTTTGTAATGAGGGTAGAAAATCTGCGATGGCGTTTGTTCCGTGAAGATATGAATTTTTGATATTCGGAGGACTGTAAGCACGCGAAAGTCTACGTAAAGAATGACTGACGAAGTAACTAATAAATCACGTGTGCGATACAACACAGGTGGGTGCTATAATCTGGTGTATTCTACTTACTACGGGCAATTCGTATTATAACTTCCATTTCACAGTAATGTTAACTGCTGTAATAATTTTCCTTCGAATTTCAAGGTTTCATTGCAATTTCCATTCGTAGCAATAAACAAATAGTTCGGAATGAGCGTAGAAATAATGCGATTACATTCATTTCGACCGAAACTGAATTTTTGACACGTGCAGGACTGTAAATACGTGAAAATGCTCGGAAAGATTGACTAACGAAGCAACTGATAATACAAAATTGAGGTACAACTCATGCGTCAATTATAATCCGGCACATTTTACTTATTACAGCCAATACGTACAAATCCTTCCATTTCGCCGCAAACAATTTTACCTCAACAATCCTTCTCCTTCGAATGTCCACACTCAATGCATCTATCCACGCCAAAAAATTAACGAATACCACATTCTAATAATCTCGAAAACACTTGCAGCTAGCCATGTTCCGAAAATAATAGTTTTTCATTCCTTCGAATTTCAAGGTTCCATTACAATTTCCACGCGCAACAATAAACGAATAGTTCGCAATGAGCGTAGAAATAATGCGATTGCATTCATTTCGAGCGAAACTGAATTTTTGACACGCGCAGGACTGTAAATACGTGGAAATGTTCGGAAAAGTTGAGTAACGAAGCAACTGACAATACACAACTGAAGTATAACATATGTGTTAATTATAATCCGGCACATTTTACTTATTACAGCCAATTCGTACTATACTTTCATTTCGCCGTAAATGTCCAAATTCAATGCATAATATAGAATACCACATTCTAATATTCTCGAAAATACTTGCAACTAGCCATGTTCCAAAAATAATAATTTCCCATCTTTAAGGAAGTCTTAGCGTCCGAAAATATTCACAAACCTTGGCCATCCGAGAAATTAAAAATGCACGACTCAGGTGCAACACGTTGGACAGGTGTAACAACCGCGTGCGCCGTAATCAGACATATTTTACTTATTACTGCCAATACGTACTACTCCTTCCATTTCGCAGCAAACAATTTTAAAAAATGAACGAAAACCACAATTTAATATTCTCGAAAACACTTGCAACTAGCCATGTTCCAAAAATAATAATTTCCCATCTTTAAGGAAGTCTTAGCGTCCGAAAATATTTGCAAACCTTGGCCATCCGAGAAATTAAGAATGCACGACTCAGGTGCAACACGTTCTACAGGTGTAACAACCGCGTGCGCCGTAATCAAGCATATTTTGCATATTACAGCCAATATGTACCAATCCTTCCATTTTGCCGCAAACAATTTTGCCTCAACAATCCTTCTCCTTCAAATGAATTGAATGCATCTGTCCACGTCGAAAAAATGAACGAATATCACATTCTAATATTCGCGAAAACACTTGCAGCTGTCCATGTTCCGAAAATAATAATTTTTCCTCTTCGAGGAAGCTTTAACGTCCGAAAATGTTCACAAACCTTAGCTATCCGAGAAATTAAAAATGCACGACTCAGGTGCAACACGTTCTACAGGTGTAACAACCGCGTGCACCGTAATCAAGCATATTTTGCATATTACAGCCAATATGTACCAATCCTTCCATTTTGCCGCAAACAATTTTGCCTCAATAATCCTTCTCCTTCAAATGAATTGAATGCATCTATCCGCGCCAAAAAATGAACGAATACCACATTCTAATATTCTCGAAAACACTTGTACCTAGTCATATTCCGAAAATAATAATTTTTCCTCTTTGAGGAAGCGTCAGCGTCCAAAAATGTTGCAAACCTTAGCTATCCGAGAAATTAAAAATGCACGACTCAGGTGCAACACGTTCTACAGGTGTAACAACCGCGTGCGCCGTAATCAGGCATATTTTGCTTATTACCGGCGCTGTTCTTGTTACACCTTCAATTCCGCAGTAAACAGCTCTGCTCGCTGAAACCGTTTCCCTTCGAATTCCAGCGCTCAGCGAAACTGTTTACAGTCGATCGCGAACGTGGTCCCCAACAGGGTGAAACAGTAAGCGAAGCACCTGCCACGCTATTTCACGGTTAACGACGATCACCGAAATAGCCCCCGCGGGGGTGAATTCGGTATTTGTCGGGAGCAAATGCACTGATGATTTAGAAACTATAATCCGTAAAAGAGTAACTGTTCCAACGTTTCACGGCGAGTGCAGTCATGGTAACGACGAAGTGTTTTTCAACGTTTTATGGGAATCAAATGGCGGGGGCAGAGGTTTTAAAGCATTCTCGTGTGAATACTTTAAGTTTGCGTTTAGTAGTGATATGTGTCGATGTGCTTGTTGGAAGAGAATGCAGAGATTATTTAGAAATTACTGTCCGTTAATAGGTTTCGTAATGAAGATGACATAAAGGGGCAATGAAGTGATTATTTTCAATTTTTACGAAATACAAACGAGAATACGTATTCGGTTTAAAGCATTGTTGTTTGTATTTAAGTTTAGTTGTATATATTTAAGTATATGTTGTTTAAGTTGTTGTACGTATTTAAGCATATGTATTTAAGTTTGTATATGTTCTGTTGCAAATAAATGTGACAACGATTTAAAAACTACGATTTGCAAAAAGATCACTATTCCAGGTTTTGTAATATGGAAGCAATAAATTCAACGATGATTTGGAAAGTATTATCTGTGAAAGAGTAAATGTTTCAATGTTCCATAACATGCGCAGTAACAGCAACGATGAAGTATTTTTGAATGTTTTGTGGGAATCAAATGACAAGGGCACTAGATTTCAAGCATCGACGCATAAATATTGTGCGTTTGCGCCTAGTAATGCATGTCTGTGCGTTTGTTGGAAACAAATGCAATGATGATTTAGAAACTATATTCCGTAAAAGAGTAACTGTTCCACCGCTTTATGGCGAATGCAATCATGGTAACGACGAAGTGTTTTTCAACGTTTTATGGGAATCAAATGGCGAGGGCACGGGATTTAAAGCATTCTCGTGTGAATACTTTAAGTTTGCGTTTAGTAGTGGTATGTGTCGGTATGCTTATTGGAATGCGGTCATGATTTAGAAAGTATAATCCGTAAAAATGCTATTACAGTGTTTTATGGGAATCAAATGGCGAGGGCAATGGATTTAAAGGATTGTTGTGTAAACACTTTACATTTGCGGTAGGTAGTGATATGCGACGATGTGCTTGTTGGAAGAGAATGCAGCGATTATTTAGAAATTAGCGTCCATATAGAAAGTCCGTTAAAAGGTGTCGTAATGAAGAGAGAGATAGGGGCAATGAAGTGGTTATTTTCAATTTTTACGAAATACAAACAAGAATGCGTATTCGGTTTACAGCATTGTTGTTTGTATTTAAGTTTAGTTGTTGTATATATTAAGTATATGAATTTAAGTTTTCATATAGTATTAACGTGTTTTAGCCATTTGTTGGAAATAAATGTTTCGATGGTTTAAGCACTACAATTCGCAACAAGATCACTATTCCATGTTTTGTAATATGGAAACAATAAATTCAACGATGATTCGGAAAGTATTATCCGTAAAAGAGTAAATGTTTCAACGTTCCATAACATGTGCAATAACAGTAGCAATGAAGTGTTTTTCAACGATTTATGGGAATCAAATGGGTGGGGGCACCGGATTTAAAGCATTCTCGTGTGAATACTTTAAGTTTGAGTTTGGTAGTGATATGTATCGTTGTACTTATTGGAATGCAGTCACGATTTAGAAAGTATAATCTGTAAAATAGCTATTACAGTGATTTATGGGAATAAAATGGTGAGAACAATGGATTTAAAGCATTGTGTAAACACTTTACGTTTGCGGTTAGTAGTGATATCCGACGATGTGCTTGATGGAAGAGAATGCAGCGATTATTTACAAATTAAGGTCCGTATAGAAAGTCCGTTAAAAGATTTCGTAATGAAGACAGAGATAAGGGCAATGAAGTGGTTATTTTCAATTTTCACGAAATACAAACGAGAGTACGTATTCGGTTTAAAGCATTATTGTTTGTATTTATGTTTAGTTGTTGTATATATTTAAGTATATGTTCTTTAAGTTGTTGTATGTATTTAAACATATGTATTTAAGTTTGAATATAGTAGTGACGTAGTAATGAAGACAGAGATAGGGGCGATGAAGTGGTTATTTTTAATTTTTACGAAATAAAAACGAGAATGCGTATTCGGTTTAAAGCATTGTTGTTTGTATTTAGGTTTAGTTGTTGTATATTTAAGTATATGTTGTTTAAATTGTTGCATGTATTTAAGCATATTTATTTAAGTTTGCATATAGTAGTAACGTGTTTTAGCCCTTTGTTCGAAATAAATGTCATGCTGATTTAAATACTACAATTTGCAAAAAGATCACTATTCCATGTTTCGAAATATGGGAGAAATAAATTCAACGATGATTTGGAAAGTATTTTGTCCGTAAAAGAGTAAATGTTTCAATGTTCCATAACATGCGCAGTAACAGCAACGATGAAGTGTTTTTGAACGTTTTATGGGAATCAAATGACGAGGGCACTAGATTTCAAGCATCGACGTATAAATACTGTGCGTTTGCGCCTAGTGGTACGTGTCTATGTGTTTGTTGCAAACAAATGCAATGATGATTTAGAAACTATATTCCGTAAAAGAGTAACTGTTCCGTCGTTTCATAACATGCGCAGTGATGGTAACAACGATCTTTTTGCACGCTTTATGGGAGTCAAACGGCGAATGTACTAGATTGAAAGCATTGTCGTAAACGTATTTTACATTTGCGTTTAATAGTGATCTATTTCAGTTTGTTTGTTGTAGTTAAATGTAATGATGCTTGAAAAATTTGTTGAAGGGTAGATACTTCAAATTTTATAACTGATGCAATGATCGTAACGATGAAATGTTTTTGTGAGTTTTATGGGATTCAAATCGAAAGCATATACTACGTTTGAAACATTGTCACATGTATATTTGGTTTCCCCGCCTATGTGGGTAGTGGTATATTTCCGTGTACTTGTATAAAATAAATTATCGGTTTAGAAGCTATACTCTGTAAAATTCTAAACTTTATAACGTGCTCAGTAATGATAACAAATACATTTCTATAAGTTTTATGTCGAGTCTAGGTGCTAGATTTAAATCACTGTCATACAAACATTTACATCCGGCTTCCACTTCGCTGGTGATGTATTTTGATATATATTTATGGGACAAATTCGTGATTGAGAAGCGATAATCCGTAAAAAGGGCAGCCATTCGAACATTTCACGCCGTGCGCAATAATTGTAACAACGGACCGATTATCATAACCGTTATGAGACTTAAACAGAGTGCCGGCACACGTTGTAAACTTTCATCGCGTACATATTTTACGTCTCTCTCTATCTGGACAGTGATGTATTTCAATGTAAAATTCATCGAATCGATCGGACGGGCCTGTAGACGAAATGACGCGTGCGGTTTGATTGATGTTTCGCGTTTTTGCGCCCGGAAAATTTCAATTACGACGGACGCCCTTAATCGGTTTGCGATTTATGCGCAAATTAAATCGTCAGGCGGAGTCAGCGTTCGATGGCCGGTCGTTCGGCGATCGATGGATTGCCGATTAAAATTTTAAACGTTGTTTAAGTTCGGCTCTGTTGCTGACGCGGCTATCGCCGAAGCGTTACCATCGATTTTTCCGGATTCAAAACTTTCGAGCTATTGTTAGTGAAACGGGTTGAATCGTTCATTATTCGAAATATAGACCGTCCAAAATACAACCGCCTTAGACTATTTATTAACCGCATAAATATGGAATTTTTCCTTTAATAACCGGTTATATCGGTAACTAGAACTTTGGAAAAAACTCGGTTCAGTTACTGTAATAATAACACGAAAGCTAATTTTATCAAGTATCGACGAGCTGCTCAAGTTGGTTCAAAAATAAAATTATTTTTACTCGATATTAGGTTCATCGTTACTGACGTAATAACTAGATAAATATTGACATGTTTTTGGTTTAATTTGAAAGCAATAATATGACATGCTTACATCGTCATCTCTACAAAACAAGAACTGCACAAATACGCATTGCTTTTGTACACATTTCTCTTGATGGCTCGTATTTTCATCTTAAGTCCATAAATTATTTGTAAACCACCTTTATCCGCATTTATATATTACGAAGAGTTCCAAATATACCTACAAATTTCCCGAAATAACTCGGTGTTCGAATTCTTTCTACACTAACCACAGCATAAGAACACATAAATCAGTTTAGTAGCAAAAACATGCCTTGTATTTTCATTTTAACTCTATAAATTATTTTCACAACCACCTTTATCCGCATTTATATATTACGAAGAGTTCCAAATATACCTACAAATTTCCTGAAATAACTCGGTGTTCGAATTCTTTCTACACTAACCACAGCATAAGAACCCATAAATCAGTTTAGTAGCAAAAACCTGCCAAAAACATGCCTTGTATTTTCATTTTAACTCCATAAATTATTTGCACAACCACCTTTATCAGCATTTATATATTACGAACATTTCCAAATATACCTACAAATTTCCTGAAATAACTTGGTACTCGAATTCTTTCTACACTAACCACAGCATAAGAACCCATAAATCAGTTTAGTAGCAAAAACCAAAGGTGCAACCGAAAATAACCTTCCCTCCGACATAGCGTTGGGTCATTTCAATACGAAAATTGGCTTCGTCCGACGTTTCACTAATCCGCCATTATTCGACGAGCTCTCAAGCGTCCCAACAGGTAAACTCATGGTCCCCCTGCCCTAGTGACGCGACCAGTGCGATCTTGAAGTTACGTCCGGCATCGGGTCTCGATTCCTCGCAAAGTCCTTCCGTCGGTGGCGCGGTATTAACTGCTTAGAATTCCTCACTTACCCGGCGCACCGGTTCAGTATACTTAAGTAAGTATTTCGGTATGGGTGAGGACGGGGGGCACGGTGGAAGTAAGCCACAGGGGCTTAGGGCAGCTCGAGACTTCCTTCTCAGCCACCCGCGCAACCCCTCAACTCACCCCTTCTGCCTTCGCTGCTTCTTACTCTCCGTCATACCCCTTCAGCCCCTTCTGCAAACCCCAGCGTGTCTTGCCTCGGAACCCTCGGACTTCCTCCGCTGACACCCCACTTTCGTCATCCTCGTTTCGACATACTCCTTCAGCTGGGTGCCTTAGTGTTCTACGCTTCCGTTCTTCTGGGATTCATAGACTCTCGTCGATGATGTATGGAGAAGAAAGTATTCGTCGCGTGTCGAAGTCTGCGCTTTGCAGATGTTGAAGCTCATTTGGAAACTGGTAGATGGTGTGTTTCATTTTTAATCTTGTTATAATGTGCTTCCTCTGCTGTTTTGACATACCGCTTCAAAAGTGCGTCTTCGTGTTCTATTCCTGACGTATGGAAAAGAAAGTATTTTTCGCGTGTCAAAGTATGCGCTTTGCAAACGCTTTCCGCTCATTTGAGAACTGGTAGATGATGTGCTTCATTTTTAATCTTATTATAATTTACTTGATTGCCTCGTGCTTCCACTGCTGTTTTGACATATTGCTTGAAAAGTGCGTCTTCATATTTCACGCTTCCGATCTAGGATCCGGGAGCTTTCATCATTGACGTATGAAGAAGATGGTATTTTTCATGTGTCGAAGTCTGCACTTTGTAGATGCTTTCAGCTCCTTTGAGCAATGGTAGATGATGTGTTTAATTTTTAACACGTTGACTGCCAAACGTATTTTGTTGCATCGCAATGCGATGAAATACTGCAGAGTATTTAATTAAATGCACTACATTTGCACTAAATCGTGCAAAATGAAAGTAACGCAGAGTTGTTGGAAGCCAAAGTATTGAAACACCGTCTTGATATTAATTGCTTTTACAAGATTGTAAATAGCCTTTATTGCAAATTTTTTGCATTTTTAGTAAAATATTTTGTACCGGTGATCACCGTGGCAGTCAACGTGTTAATATTGTTATAATGTGCTTCCACTCCTGTTTAGACATACTGTTTTAAAAGTGAGTCTTCGTGTTTTACGCTTCCGATCTTCTAGGATCCGTGGACTTTCATAATTGACGTATGAAGAAGAAAGTATTTTTCGAGTGTCGAAGTCTGCGCTTTGCAGACGCTTGCAGCTTATTTGGGAACTGGTAGATGATGTATTCAATTTTTAATCTTGTTATAATGTGCTTCCTCTGTTGTTTTGACATAGTGCTTCAAAAATGCGTCTTCGTGTTCTATTCCTGACGCATGGAGAAGAAAGTCTTGGTTACATGTCGAAATTTGCGCTTTGCAGACGCTTTCCGCTCATTTGGGAACTGGTGGATGAAGTGTTTAATTTTTAATTCTATTATAATTTACTGGATTCCCACGTGCTTCCTCTTCTGTTTTGACATACTGCTTCAAAAGTGAGTCTTCGTATTTTATGTTTCCGATCTTCTAGGACCCGTAGACTTTCATCGCTGACGTATGGAGAAGAAAATATTCGTTGCGTGTCGAAGTCTGCGCTTTGCAGACGCTTTCAGCTCATTTGGGCAATGGTAGATGATGTGTTTAATGTTGAACACGTTGACTGCCAAGCGTATTTTGTTAGGTTACAACTGCGATGCGATGAAATACTGCAGAGTATTTAAGTAAATGCACTAAATTTTGCACTAAATCGTGCAAAATGAAAGTAACGCAGAGTTGTTGGAAGCAAAAGTATTGAAGCACCGTTTCGATATCAATTGCTTCTACGAGATTGTAAATAACCTTCATTGCGAATTTTTTACATTTTTAGCAAAATATTTTGTGCCAGTCACCGGTGAGCACCGTGGCAGTCAACGTATTAATCTTGTTATAATATGATTCCTCTCCTGTTTTGATATACTGCTTCAAAACTGTGTCTTAGAGTTTTACGCTTACGATCTTCTAGGATTCGTGGACTTTCAGAATTGACGTATGAAGAAGAAAATATTTATTTTATGTCGAAGGCTGCGCTTTGCAAACGCTTTCTGTTCATTTGGGCACTGGTAGATGATGCGTTTAATTTTTAATCTTGTTATAATGTGCTTGTTTTTTCCTCTGCTGTTTTGATATACTGCTTGAAAAGTGCGTCTTCGTGTTCTATTCCTGACATATGGAGAAAAAAAGTATTTGTCGCGTGTCGAAGTCTGCGCTTTACAGACACTTTTTGTTCATTTGGGAACTGCTGGATGAAGTGTTCAATTTTTAATCTTATTATAATTTGCTTGATTGCCTCGTGCTTCTACTGCTGTTTTGACATACTGCTTCAAAAGTGCATCCTTCGTGTTCTATTCCTGATGTATGGAGAACAAAGTTTTTGTCGCGTGTCAAAGTTTGCGCTTCGCAGACGTTTGCAGTTCATTTGGAAACTGGTATATGATGTGTTTGATTTTCAATCTTGTTATAATTTGCTTGATTGCCTCGT
Organism: Cryptocheilus praepositus; assembly: GCA_033815515.1. Lineage (NCBI taxonomy): Eukaryota > Metazoa > Arthropoda > Insecta > Hymenoptera > Pompilidae > Cryptocheilus > Cryptocheilus praepositus. Next base: position 2,776,735 of record JAWWQZ010000215.1, on the reverse strand, counting down.
GTTTCCACTGCTGTTTTGACATACTGCTTCAAAAGTGCGTCTTCGTGTCCTACGCTTCCGTTATTTTTGGACCCCTGGACTCTCATTGCTGACGTATGGAGAAGAAAATATTTTTTGCGTGTCGAAGTCTGTACTTTAACCGACGGTTTCCGCTCATTTGGGAACTGGTATATGATATGTTTAATTTTTAATCTTATTATAATGTGCTTCCTCTGCTGTTTTGACATACCACTTCAAAAGTGCGTCTTCGTGTCCTACGTTTCCGTTTTTCTAGGACCCATGGAGATGAAAGTATTTGTTACATGTCGAAGTCTGAGCTTTGCAAACGCTCTCCGCTCTTTTGAGAACTGCTAGATAATATGTTTGATTTTCAATGTTGTCATAATTTGCTTAATGGCCTCTGGCTTTCTCTGCTGATACCACCACTTTCGCAAACTCTGCTTCAACATAATTATTCAGTCGTGCGTCTTCGTATTTTCCGCTTCCGTCCTTCTTGGACTGGTAACCTTTTGACGCTGATGTACGAGCCGGTCTTTTGCCAAATCGATTAAGTGCCGAAAACAAAAACTATTTGTTGCGTGCCAAAGTCTGCTCTTTAGCCGAAGCTTTCCGCTCATTTCGAAGCTCGTAGGTGGTGTGATTATTTTAAACCATATTGTAATTTACTGGGATAATGAGGGAATATATAAAACCCTGTTATTACTGAGAATGCTTCACTTGGGAATTTTATTATTAAAACGCTCAACATGTTTCGGACGACGTCATTTTCATAATTGGAGAAAGTGATGTACAAAATGCTGGGATGAAAGAGAGATTAGCACAATTACTATCCACTCCTGAAACGAAAATACCGGTGGCTTTCAACATGTCGAGAGTTTTAATAACAAATTCCTAAAGTCGAGCATTTTCAACCATAAGAGGACTTTAAATATTCCTCTATTATCCGAGTACATTTTTGTGCAACACAACAACGTGCATTTTTTCCAAGCATGCTGTGAGTGCAGGGACTCGTTGAGTTATTGCATGGTTTCTGCCATACCAAGGACAGTCCATGTTCGGAACCTACGAATGGTTTCAAGAATTTCAGGCATTTAACGTTGGGGTGAAATTTGCAAGAGGCATGCTGCCCCGGAAAGGGCATGTCTCTTTGTGGAATTTTACAATCAGTACGGTTTCATCATCCGCATTCAATATTTCGTTCCATCCAGTGGATACCAATTCTGCTTTTTGTTTCGGTAAAACGGATGAATTTCCTGTTCGGAGAAAATTTCCATTTTGATCGTATACCTTTCGATATTCTTGTTTAACGCTTGCGATTTCCCGTTTTTTTCTACCACTATATTCCATTTGTTTGCACAGATTCCAGCATTTTTTATTGTCTCAGAAAGCATGGGACTTCTTTTTCTGATACCCCTATTTTTTTAATGCACCTTGCAACTTCGTTTTACTTCTGCAACAGATTTTAATGCCTCGTTTTCATTCGGTAAACCACGTGGACATTTTCTTTGAACGTCCCAATATTTTCGTGCCCGTTTCGACATTCCGATTTCACGACTTTAACTTCACTTCTGGCGAAGTCTCCGTTGTTTGACTCTTTCATCCCCTGCCACAGATCGGAACGTCATGTTTTGTTTCGGAAAGCCCCATGGATTTTCTTCTCTACGTTTTCGCGCGCCTTTCGGCATTTTCGTTTCACTTCTCTAACTTCTTTTCCGTCTACACCCTCGCCGCTTCAGTATTTTGTCCTCTTTCCTTAATCCGGACGTCATGTTTTGACTGAGAAAGCTTCATCGTCTTTTATCTGTAACACCCGTACCTTCCATATACGTTTTTTAAGGTACTTGTTTGGCCGATATTGTTCATTTTTTTTCTTTATACGTTATAATTTTAATCTTCTGTTTTCTTCCGCGTATTTCGACGACGTATCTTTATGCGTTTATAGATATGCATTGTTTTGCGCTCGTGAGTAATCAGTATACAAAGAATTATATGAGCCGTTTATTTTGAAAGTGGCCTAACTCAATTTATCTTCAAATCGAGATAAATAATATGAATTTGTACATGTAACCATGGTAACCGGAAAATATTGAAAAACGGAGTAAGGCCACTTTCAGAATCAACGGCTCATATACAGACGATAGTTGAACAACATATAGTTAGGCACACGTTGATGAAAACATCCTTTTGCTAAGACACCCAAACCCATGCTTATCACCATAAACTCATATTTTTACCAGAAAACCACTTTTTTCAATACCTTTACTATTGTTATCTCATATACCTCAATTCTTACCCAAATAGGGGAAAGTAGCCTTATTTGGACCGCTATTATATACAAAGACTGATGATATCTGCGAGATTTGAGATAGGCATTTTGTTATACGTAGATGTAGAAGACGTTAATGCAATTGTGTTTTTAAAGAAACGCCTCGTGGTTACATTGAGAGAAGTGTTATTTGTTTGGCTAAGAAGAAAATCTGTTATTTCGACATAAGTGTGAAAGCAGTTAATGCGTCTAAACGTAAGTAATTACATGTCTTATTATACCATCACAAAACTTGCTTATTTATCTACAATTTGCAATCATAATTTTGCGAAATTATGTTAGTTTGACGTTTCTGTACAATATCAAGCATTAAATATTCAAGTTTCCCAAGTTGGACCGAAAGCAGTTGCCGAAATTGCACCGGTCCAATTTCGGCAACGACATTTTTTTCATGGATAAATTATAATTAAAAAAATATCTTCTAGTAGTGATGGTGATGAAGATAGAAGTGATAACGAAAATAAACGATTTAGGACAGTTTTTGAAAAAATATCACCGCAAGCAAAGAAAAATCCAAATCCAACTGGTCCTTCGTCTTCTCGCAGTACACCAATAACCCAGAAAGCAGTGCAAATAACAAGCAGCCCTTACAAATCGTGGTTATACCAAAACTTAAAAAAAAATCAGTTCACCAAAGTTTAACAAAATGCAGAAACATAAAAAAGAAACTATTGATTCATGGTTTTGTATATTATGTGAAGAAACCAAGGAAGAAGAAATGATACAATGCATGAAATGTCACGCTTGGATACATACTCAGTGTAATGCAATTAAAAGGTTCTTTTGTTGTAATTGCCGTTAAGAAAGCTCATGGTCCAATTTAGGAAACTAGCGGTCCAAATAAGGAAACCGGTTTCCTAAATTGAACCGATGACACGATTTTTTTTGAATTCACTTTTCACTGTTATAAATAATTTTTAAAATGTAATAAATGGTTCTATTTTGAAGGTACACTTAGGGAGTTTATTTTTTACTACTCAATTTTTATTGGCACTTCTTCCGTCCTTCTATATTTGAAAAAATACAAAATTGGTCCAAATTAGGCTACTCTCCCCTAAGGCACACGTTGATGAAAACATTCAAACCCATGCTTATCAGAATAAATTCACACTTTCATAAAAAAACCACTCTTTTCAACACCTTCTTTACGTCAATTTTCCAACACTATTTTTACCAATACGCTAAAACTTACTCAAATACACCGTGCGATCAATATAATTAACCAAAATATCCCTTTGCTAATACGTCCAACCACACGCTTATCGACACAAACTCGTACCACCACCAGGAAAACAAAATTTCACGTACCCACATGCACCATCACACGGCTGAAAAACTCTCGTGTACTTTCTCCTGAACCACCGCTACTTTCCTCATCCCCCCACAACTTCCCCTCGCCGTTTTATGTCTCTGTCCTTTTCCGCAGATCCCGACGCCGTGTCTTGGCTCGAAAAGCCTTCCCGGGGCGTCGATACCAACGCTAAGTGATTTCTCCGGGCGAGTGAAGTTTCCTGCCGGGCGAAAATATCGTCCACGTAAGGAGGATTCGGGCGGGAATTTATTAAGGGAAAGTTCGAGGCCGTTTAGCACGCGATACGGCTTGAGTGCGCTCGCTTCCTTCTTTCCGCTACCTACGCTACGCGTCCGCAGGCACGGGTCTATCTGTGTTTTCGTGCTGTACGTCAAAGTACGATGTAGGACTTGGATGATTCTGGGAGTTTATGAAAGCGTGGCAACAGAAGTACTGAGTCGGACACACTTTATGAGTGTAGAGTGGATACCTTATAATTGGAAACGTAGATACTTTGTACGCGCAATACATTTGTTGAAGTTGGAAACAGACATTTTTCGGGTGGACAATAGATATATTCTACTTGAAGGCATACTTATTTTACATGTGCAATACATGTTTATGTAAGCGTGGCAACAGAAGTACTGAGTCGGACACATATGCATGTGTAGTAGATATGTTGTAATTGGAAACGTAAATATTTTGTACGTGCTATACATGTGTTGAACTTGGAACCAGACATTTTTCGTGTGGACAATAGATATATTGTACTTGGGGGCATACTTATTTTGTATGTGCAATACGTGTTTATGAAAGTGTGGCAACAGAAGTACTGAGTCGGATACATATTATGTATGTGTAGTAGATATGTTATAATTGGAAACGTAAATATTTTGCACGTGCATTACTTATGTTGAACTTGGAAACAGACATTTTTCGTGTGGACAATTGATATGTTCTACTTGGGGGCATACTTATTTTCCATGTGCAATACGTGTTTATGAAAGCGTGGCAACAGAAGTACTGAGTCGGACACACGTTATGTGTGGGGAGTAGATACGTTATAATTAAAAACGTAAATATTTTGTATGCACAATACATGTGTTGAACGTGGAAACAAACATTTTTCGTGTGGGGATGATAGATATATTCCACTTGGAGGTATACTTATTTTACATGTGCAATACGTGTTTATGAAAGCGTGGCAACAGAAGTACTGAGTCGGACACACGTTATGTATAGAGAGTAGATACGTTATAATTGGAAACGTAAATATTTTGTACACGCAATACATGTGTTGAACTTGGAAACAGACATTCTTCGTGTGGACAATAGATATATTCTACTTCGAGGCATACTTATTTTACATGTGCAATATGTGTTTTCGTGCTGTACATCAAAGCACGGTGTAGAAACTGGATGATTCTAGGACTTTATGAAAGCGTGACAACAGAAGCACTGAGTGGGAAACATATTATGTATGTGTAGTAGATATGCTGTAATTGGAACAGTACATATTTTGCAATACATGTGTTGAACTTGGAAATAGACATTTTTTGTGTAGACAGTAGATATACTCTACTTGGAGACATGAGTATGTGTACTAGATATGCTGTAATTGAAACCGTACATATTTTGTAATACATGTGTTGAACTTGGAAATAGACATTTTTCGTGTGGACAATAAATATATTCTACTTGGAGGCATACTTATTTTACATGTGCAATACGTATTTTCGTGCTGTACGTCAAAACACGGTGTAGAACTCGGATGATTTTGGGAGCTTATGAAATCGTGGCAACAGAAGTACTGAGTCGGACACACACTATGTCTATAGAATAGATACGTTATAATTGGAAACGTAAATATTTTGTACGCGCAATACATGTGTTGGACTTGGAAACAGACATTTTTCGTGTGGACTATACATAGATATATTCTACTTGGAGGCATACTTATTTTACATGTGCAATACGTGTTTATGAAAGTGTGGCAACAGGAGTACTGAGTCGGACACACGTTATGTATAGAGAGTAGATACGTTATAATTGGAAACGTAAATATTTTGTACACGCAATACATGTGTTGAACTTGGAAACAGACATTCTTCGTGTGGACAATAGATATATTCTACTTCGAGGCATACTTATTTTACATGTGCAATATGTGTTTTCGTGCTGTACATCAAAGCACGGTGTAGAAACTGGATAATTCTAGGACTTTATGAAAGCGTGACAACAGAAGCACTGAGTGGGAAACATATTATGTATGTGTAGTAGATATGCTGTAATTGAAACCGTACATATTTTGTAATACATGTGTTGAACTTGGAAATAGACATTTTTCGTGTGGACAATAAATATATTCTACTTGGAGGCATACTTATTTTACATGTGCAATACGTATTTTCGTGCTGTACGTCAAAACACGGTGTAGAACTCGGATGATTTTGGGAGCTTATGAAATCGTGGCAACAGAAGTACTGAGTCGGACACACACTATGTCTATAGAATAGATACGTTATAATTGGAAACGTAAATATTTTGTACGCGCAATACATGTGTTGGACTTGGAAACAGACATTTTTCGTGTGGACTATACATAGATATATTCTACTTGGAGGCATACTTATTTTACATGTGCAATACGTGTTTATGAAAGTGTGGCAACAGGAGTACTGAGTCGGACACATATTATGTATGTGTAGTAGATATGTTGTAATTGGAAACCTAAATATTTTGTACGCGTAATACATGTGTTGAACGTGGAAACAGACATTTTTCATGTGGACAATAGATATATTGTACTTGGAGGCATACTTATTTTACATGTGCAATACCTGTTTATGAAAGCGTGGCAACAGAAGTACTGAGTCGGATACACATTATGTATGTGTAGTAGATATGTTATAATTGGAAACGTAAATATTTTGTACGCGCAACACATTTGAAACAGACATTTTTCGTGTGGACAATAGATATATTCCACTTGAAGGCATACTTATTTTACATGCGCAATACGTGTTTATGAAAGCGTGGCAACAAAAATACTGAGTCGAATACATATTATGTACGTGTAGTAGATATGCTGTAATTGGAAACGTGCATATTTTGTACGCGCAAAACATGTGTTGAACTTAGAAATAGACATTTTTCGTGTGGACAATAGATATATTATACTTGAAGGCATACTTATTTTACATGTGCAATACATGTTTATGAAAGCGTCGCAGCAGAAGTACTGAGTCGGACCCACATTATGTTTGTAGAATAGATACGTCATAATTGGAAACAAAAATATCTTGTACAAAAATATCTTCTTACTTGAACTGTCGAAAGTTATCGTGTTGCACATTTTCATACAACTTCCACATATACCCGCGTGAACTCTCCAGCAACTGATGCAACTACATAAAGTAGCACGTAACGCAAAATTGGACATATTGTAGACTTAATGCTTTTACTCCGAATTAATGAAGTGATAATGTATTTAAATTGTTCCACTAGCACAATATCGCGCCGAGCTTTATGACAATTACCTCTTCCAGCAGAACTTCTTAAAGAAACGTCTTACAGAATACCTCTCCCGTGCGACCGTCTCAAAGACAGCGATTTCAATTCCACCCCTTCTCAGCGAAACGTATTTCAAATTCCACTATTCCAATACACCAACCCACATTCACACGTCTCTTCCACCCACCCCTACAACCCTGTCTCCAACCCTTACGCATCGTCAAAACGATTCCTCCTCTTCCATCGACTCTCGGCCTTTAATTATTTAGTTATCGTCCAATTCCTCTCCGTAGATTTTATTTGCCGTGCTCGCATTCCTTTCTCAACCCTCCTCGCAGACATTGAACCGTCTCCGTCCCCGGCTCGACTCTCTGACTCGTCGCCAGCGGAGTCTTTTAACGGGAAAATCGATTATTAATCGACCGTGAGATTCGCGGGGGCCGACTCAGACGGCGGGGGTGAAAAAGCGTAAGGACCTCGGATATTCCCTCTCATTCGCCCGCGCCATTTCGCCGACGAATGGAGCACTTATCCCGCCTGTATTTAATGCAAAATGGCTCCGCCGCCGGATTAGGACGCGACTCGCCGGGAAGAACGTGTTAACCTCTCGGGGGTGTCATTTTTCACTCCCTTAATAGCCGAACGGGACTTCGAAGAATTGCCGCTTCCTTGATTGGGAAGGCGTTCTTTGCAGTTCCCTGTGCTTTATGTCGCCGGATAAGCACTTGTTTTATGAGCGCGAGCTCTTATATCCGTCGGTTCGACGGAGAAATGAAATATTAATGCGGGAGCCGTGCCGCCGGCGGAAGTGCAGCAGAAAATGCAGTAATTGTGAGTCATTTGTTCGGCCGGGTGAGGATGGCCTGGTTAATACTCTTAGTGGAGGCAGAGTCCTGAGTCGGGGGGTTTGAAATATTGATATGTGACCTTCTGTGCAGTTGACGGATGCGGCGGAATATCATAGAATATTGTGGTGATCGTCGAGATATTTTCGTATTAAATCGTATGAAACTACTTTTTATAAAATTACGGATACGGATGTCTCTTATAAATATTCGTAAAACATACATACTTTGGAAAAAAACAATGTACATACCCAATTTCATTCTACGCAAATATTTTTAAAAAGGCCATATTAAAAATTGTTATATCAGACAGTACGAAAATAACTTCCAATTTATAAAAAAGCTATTTTGCTCGACTGGAGAGAATAGCCTAGTATTAAGAGACCGGATCCTGAGTCAGAGAGTTTGAAATATTGATACGTGACCTTCTGTGCAGTTGATGGATGCGACGGAATATTGTAGTAAATTGTAGTGACTGTGGAAATAGTTTGGTATTAAAGTGCATTTTATAAAATGACGGATACTGGTATCGTCTATGAATATTCGTAAAACTGCTTCGTGCAAACTAATTTCATTCTGCGTAAATATTCCTATTAAAGACCGAATTAAAAATTGTTATACCAGACAAAACGAAGATACTTTTTAACTGAAAAAGCTATTTTGTTCGACTAGGCGAGCATAGCCTGGTATTAAGAGACAGGGTCCTGAGTCAGAGAGTATGAAATATTGATATGTGACCTTCTGTAGAGTGGACGGCTGCAACAGAATATTGTAGTAGCCTGCAGTGATCGTGGAAATAGTTTGACATTAAACTGTATTTTATACAACAAATTATTCGTTATTTAAAAAACATATTTTTGGAAACATACAAGCAGTAAGACTTCGACATCTATAGAAAACGGTTTGTTTCCGACCATCACACAATACACTACGGTCTCACACTTCATAGCACTAGTTCACTGAAATCTCTCAAGCAAACAGTTCGGTGTGCGTAGTTATCCAAACAAAACTGTGCCACCAGTCGTAAACTTCGATTTGTTTACAATAAAAAAGTGATTTCATTCTGCGTGGACAAAAACCAATACGAGCACATGGTCGGTGTTACACACCACACTTGCCCTTCTTTTCCAGATTTTCGATTCTTAAACGTGACATATTCCAAGAATATCGTTTTCTTATCGGTATCAGTTTCTATGAAGGCATTAATCAATTTAATACTGCAATTGAACCATTTCAGAAGAAAATTTCAAGACATCACGTATCATCTCTTGACTATAGCTGACTGTTTAATAGTATATAATGTATTTATACAAAAATATTTTTTTTTATGTTTTTTTCAGCTGGAGCACCTAAAAAATTCATACTCAATGCAGAAATAAGAACTGGATTATGTGCAACTATCGTATACATTTCAGCTCCTTTACTCCTTGTCACATTCAATCACCTATACCCGCAATGAAATATTACCCATAACAAAACATTTGCGGCAGACAAAGCTGCATGTTATTCGTAAATCTGCATATAACTAATCGGTAGTATACAATTATTTTGACACTGCAGAAATAAATGCATTATATGTTTCATACCTGCACTTTCGAGATTCTCCAAAAATAGCTTTCAATACATTCATTATGCTTCCACGATTCCGTTCCCATATTCTTCATGACCAATTTCGAGCACGTTCCTAACATCTTTATTACTTCAGCGTTGCTCTTAGTCTTAAATCTTCAATCAAGTACCAGTATCAGATTTCTCTTTTACTAAGACATGCTGCAACCACATGTCGCCCCACTCAACAGCGAAAAAATGGAAACACTGTATTTTCCGCAATGAGTGGGGTAAACTTTCATCGAATCATCATTTAACAACGACACTAGAAAAAACCACCACGATTGGTGAAACCCTCTCTTTTCCCACGAACTTTCCACGAACTTCCAAAACGACGGAAATTTGAACTAATTTGAACTCTCGCACCGAAAACATGTGTCATAAAACAGCACATTGCAACCTAACACAAGACTTATACTCAAGATTCAACACGCAAACACTACATTGACACGACATAGTATAATAACTTATTGGGTTGGCAACTAAGTGATTCCGGATTTTGTCGATAGATGGACTTTACATTTTCTTTTGTTTTATTAACGTGGTCATTGCATCTAACCCATATTTTTTATTATTATTTAGACTTTTACCTTTAGTTTAACAAAAAAATTATATCGATTAGTGCTTTAGTTTTGTTTTTATCCCAATTTAAAAATGGAAGAACACGATGTGCACTTCAGACATATTTTATTGTATTACTTCCGAAAAGACAAGAACGCATCGCAAGCACAAAAGAAGATATGTGCCGTATATTGAAATGAAGCCTTGAAAGAAAGGCAGTATCAAAATTGGTTTGCCAGATTTCGTTCTGGTGATTTTTCACTGAAAAATGCTCAACGATCTGGCTGTCCAGTTGAAGTCGATGAGATCCATATCAAGGCCATTATCGATTCAGATCGGCATAGTATAACACCTGATATTGTGGAGAAGCTTAATATATCGCATACATGCATTGAAAAAAAATTAAAAATGCTTGGTTATGTCAAGGAACTCGATTTATGAATCCCTCACCAGTTTAAAGAAATTCATTTGACGCAACACATTAGCATCTGCGATTTGCTTCTGAAACGCAACGAAACTGATCCATTTTTGAAAATCCTAATTACTGGCGACGAAAAGTGGATACTTTATAACAACGTAAATCGGAAGAGATGGTGGGTGATGAAAGATGAACCAGCCCAAACGACACCAAAAGCAGAGATTCGCTAAAAAAAGATTATACTGTCAGTCTGGTGGGATTATAAAGGAATTTTGTACTTTGAACTTATGCCACAAGACCAAACGATCAATTCAAACGTGTACGTTCAACAATTCGCCAAACTGAGCGATGCAATTCAAGAAAAGCGGCCGGTATTGTTAAATCGTAAGGGTGTCGTTTTCCACCATGATAATGCAAAGCCCCACACGTCTTTGATCACTCGCCAAAAATGATTGGAACTGGGTTGGGATGTTTTATCACATCCACCATATAGCCCTGATTTTGCGCCTCCAGTCTACCATTTGTTTCGTTCCATGCAGAACTCCTTAAATGGTAAAATTTTTAATAACGCTGATGATGTCAGATCACATTAATTCAGTTTTTTGATAGCAAAGATCAGAAATTTTACGAACGTGGAATTTTGACATTGCCAGAACGATGGCAAAAGGTCATCAACAAAAACGGACAGTATCTAATTGAATAAAGTTACATTTTTAAACAAAAATTAAGAATTTTCCTTCTTATTTGAAATCCGCAATCACTTAGTTGCCAACCCAATAGTTTCATTTAATTTCAATCAGTAGGTTTCGTTGCCAGAACACGACAAGCCGTGCCTTATAGTCTGAATCGACTTTTAGACGTAAACCCAACGTTACCGTAACTCGCCGAAAACCGCCATACGGAAAATACGCGCACTGCGTTGTTTCGCTTTCCGTCTTGGAAAAAAAACGTCTCTTAGCGGGACGAAAGATCAGGAAAAAGAGCAGCGGCGCGGAAAGTCCGCCGCAAGAGACAGAAACGATCGTCCGCGCGCGAGGCCATTTGAAATTCTGGGGATAACGTATGAGGGGTTGCATTCGAGCGTAGCATTTATTCGGCGTCCACGATTTATCACGCGGGAACTGCATCATGCCGCGTATAAACCCACACGCGGCCCTCCCATTTTCTGCCCGCCGACGATATTTTTGCCGGAGACGCGGCCCGCGGAGTTTTTCGGCCGAATTTGGACGTTCAGCCGGTGAGGCCCGCGAAAATTGTTGCGCGGACGGGAGTGGTTTTACGGATTGCGGGCAATTTAAGGATCGCGCTGTGCGGTTTTCGTGATTGCGACCATTTTTGCGCCGCGTATTGTTGCTATGTGGGCGTTAGGCGAAGCGTGTGTGAGTCTTTAGATTTTTTGCACGCGCGGCTTAAAGTAATGCGGCGCTGTGGATGGTGCAAGTTCTCTTAACCAGTTAGCTGTTTTCGAGTGTACTCGTCGTGAAGAGGTGGCAACAGTTTGTGTTATGGCGAATATAGTGGGCTTGCGCAGGCAGTAGTCGGCTGGTGCGGTTTTGGTGGGAACTAAAGTATATTCGTGAATTTTAAGATATTTTGGGTATTTGGAGGCGAAGACGAAGTAAAACGAGTAACAGTAAATAAGAGAATATGAATAATTATGAAAAAACTGGGCATAGTGTGGGGATTGGGCTAAATTTATCGGTATTTAAGTAGTTTATCTTGCACTGTATCTGTTGCAGAGATTTCCGGTAAATACGTGAACTCGTTGGTTATGAAAAACAATATGCACGCGTATATCATGAAATATAAATAGTAACAATAAACTACAACGAATGCACTAAATTTGTCGGTATTTAACCAAGTTTTCTTGAACTGCATCTATTTCAGAGATTTCCGGTAGTATATGGGAATTCGTTGATTATGAAAAATATTATGCACGGGTATATCATGAAATATAAATAGTAATAATAACTTACGATGAATGCACTAAATTTATCGATATTTAATTAAGTTTTCTTGCACTGCATCTATTGCAGAGATTTTCGGTAACATATGTGAACTCGTTGATTATGAAGAATAATATATACGGGTATATCAGGTAATTATAAATAGTAATAATAAACTACGACGAATGCACTAAATTTATCCGTATTTAACTAAGTTTTCTTGCACTGCATCTATTGCAGAGATTTCCGGTAATATACGTGAACTCTTCGATTATGAAAAATAATATGCACGGGTATATCATGAAATATAAATAGTAATAATAAACTACGACGAATGCACTAAATTTATCGGTATTTAACTAAGTTTTCTTGCACTGCATCTATTGCAGAGATTTCCGGTAATATACGTGAACTCGTTGATTATGAAAAATAATATGCACGGGTATATCATGAAATATAAATAATAATAATAAACTACGACGAATGCACTAAATTTATCGGTATTTAACTAAGTTTTCTTGCACTGCATCTATTGCAGAGATTTCCGGTAATATATGTGAACTCGTTGATTATGAAAAATAATATACGCGGGTATATCATGAAATATAAATTATAATAATAAACTACGACAAATGCACTAAATTTATCGGTATTTAACCGAGTTTTCTTGCACTGTATCTATTGCAGAGATTTCCGATAATATACGTGAACTCGTTGATTATGAAAAATAATATACGCGGGTATATCATGAAATATAAATAATAAAAATAAACTACGACAAATGCACTGAATTTATCGGTATTTAACTAATTTATTTTGCACTGCATTTATTGCAGAGATTTCCGCTAATATACGTGAAGTCGTTGATTATGAAAAATAATATACACGGGTATATCATGAAATATAAATAGTAATAATAACCTACGATGAATGCATAGTACAAAATGACAAATTAATAAAATAATACATACAAACAATATCTTGAAAAGAAATACGTAATAACATACACGAACCCGTTGATTATGAAAAAGTAACTAAAAAAATTCGTTAAACAACCGCCATTTTTTATGAAAATCGAAATACGAATGTTTTCATCACTAACTATTGCATCGAAACAGCGTTGCGTGTCAGTACTCAACGAATCTAACGGTCCTACTCCCTCCCGGCATTCTCTGAAGAACTCGTAATTCCGCCAAATTACTCCCCCGCACGGCCATAAACCGTCGCGTTTTCAGCCACACGTCTCCGTAAACATGACCCCTCCGTAAAATAACGCAATCCGCGTCACAAATGGGACGCGCCGTCTGCATCTCTAAATACGTCATCACGCGCGCAGGGCCCCGCGTGCGAATAAAAGGAACGGCACAAGACAAAGGCAGGAGCAAAGTGGTGCGAAACAACGGGCACAAACGGGCTAAGACATAAAAAGCCTGCGAACGGAAAAACGGAAAGGGACTGCGAGGCTAAACAATGGAAGGACCGCGTAAAGGGTGCGAAAATGGAAAGAGTGGCGTGGCAGGCCTGTGAGGAATGGACGAGACAGTGTGTCGGCGAAGTATTCGGAAAAGTGGAGAGGCAGAAAGGTGCGGCACAGAAGCACGCAGACCGGGTTCCTGTCTGTTGCGTGTCAAACCCCGCTCTTTAGACGACGCCTTCTCTCATTTCGGAACTACGTGCATTTTTGCCAAGCACCCTGTCGGCGTGGCCACTCCTAGACACAGCATGGGTTCTGTCGTGCCGCAGTCAGGCTGTGTTCAGAACCTACGAGTGGTTTCAAGGATTCCGGGGGCATCAATTTTACACTTAGTTCGGTGTAGCAAAAATCCCACCCAAGCACCGGCTAATATAATATACATGTATATACTAGGTTGGAGGGAAAGTTCTGTCGTATTTTTAATAGGCAGGTAATTTTTCTTGTAAATAAAAAAAACATCTGGCTAGTGAGTCATTCGGATTTTTTTTTGTTTTTTTTTTTATAGCTGATGTATAATATAAAAGGAGTCCACGGTTCATCATTTACTTGTGATATTTAAACATTGAAAAAATGCAAAATAAAGTACATTTATGACACTGCATTTTGTAAAAGAATTGATAAAAGGAACGGCGCATCAATACTGCTTCTAAAAATTTATGTGCGGTATTTGGGAAAGATATTGTAAATGTTCGTACTTGTCAAAGACGATTTAGCAAATTTCGTTCCGGGGATCTGAGCCTCCAAGAAAGTGATCGATCTGGACGACCATCTCAGATCGATAATGATGTTTTACGATCCATGTTGGAAAATAATCCACATTTAACAACACAAATTGCGAAAAGTTTGGCATTCATCATACAACACATTAAATGTATTATGATTAATATTAAACACATATTTTTATAATATAATTCAAATGTTATTCTTTAAAATACAGAATGACGAAATACGCAAGACGATATATCTGTCAGATGGCCCCGAACGACATCTAACACATTGACGAGCCGGCCCGGCGAAAACCGTCCTGAATGTGTTAACACATTGACAGCCAGCCCCGCGAAAACGCGGGTTTCTGAATCTGATCTGGATTTTTTTTTGCTGGTACGAGTGTCTTACACATCGATTTCTATTTACTTGCTATATTTCGAGAAATACTATATTGCCTTAAATATTAAAACTTTTGTTTTCTGTTTACGTTATATATATGCAATAATCCACCATGAAATGGGGAACAATGTTTCGAAAAATACCACAATTGCCTGAAATATTAAAACATTTGTTTTCTGTTTACGTTATATATATGCAATAATCCACCATGAAATAAGGAACTGTATTTTTTGTATAATTATAAATTAAAAATGTCGATTTTGTTTCTGTTTTTAATAACCGTTAAATTATGTATGACGAATATGCAAATAAAATGTACTATTTTACGAAAATATATAATGTTTTGAATATTTTTTGGGCTATTCATTGATCGGAAACAAGCGAATAAGGCCGGCGTTTGAAATTTAAGTGGCCGATAGTTTGCCGGCGCTCAGGCTTTAAATGTCTCTTAGATCGCCGGTTGTCAATGTGTTAAGTCTCAGCACGTATGCAAGAGTTCGTTTGAAACATATTATGGCTGCCACTGTTTATGACTGTATGCCTACATATGTGCTTCTTTAAATATACTGAAATCAGGGTTTTAACATTTCGGTATTATGCAGTGAGGATTTATTACTTTGTTTACTGGAAAGTTGTGTCCGTCCTTGAATTAAAATAAAATAATCAATTCTCAATGCATAATGCTGAAATGATGGAGCGATTGTTTCGGTACATCTATTATATATATATGCATATATATATATATATATATATATATATATATATATATTCGGTACATCAATTATATATACATATATGTACACAGGGTATGTCTTTTTGGGAACATAAAATCAGCCAGGTTTCATCATCCGTAACAAATACTTCGGTTCAGCCCTTCTCACATTCTACTTCGGCCCTACGATCAATAGTTCAATCATGCGTAGGGACCCAAACAAAACTCTATTATTAATTGTAAGCTTGGATACATTTACAATAAAATAGTGATATTAATTCTGAGTGTGCACCAAATAACAACTAGTCATACAACGACAGTGTCAGCATTCGACTTTTTGAGATCTTTCGGATATTAAAATAATCGTTCATAATAAATGCTTTCTTACGGTTGACGGTAATTAAATAAAAATTTAAAAACAGCACCAAAGTCTAAAGCATCTATAGCAAAACTGTCCACGTAAACCCTACTAATGAGTTTGCGAACAAACCTAATGCGTAACGCCAATACGCTTCATTAATTTCCTCAGATGCCATCAACAACGCATGCTTTAATAAATTACTACTAACACTTTGTCGTCCGGTGACACCACATTGGTGCCATTCGTAAAATATCACTTGACGGCCCCTGACACCACATTGGTGTCATTTTGTTACAATTGAAAAGTAACAGACGAACCAAATCTGTGCTGTCTTTAAGGCCAAAACCCATAAAAAACACCTTTTGTGCCTTTCGTTTCTGTAATAATATAAAACTTGGGTGTTTAAATGTTTTTTTTTTATTATACTTACAACCTATATTGCATCCAATTTCTAAAAAACGTCTATGAAAATTAAAAATTTCATGGCAATTTCGCCGGCGCCAAACATAAAAATTTAGCTAAAATATGCGGACGTCAGTGTTAAGATACTAATAATACAAATACTATACATACATATACTAATATATACAATACTATACAAATACTATACATATACTATATATATACTAATACAAAATACTAATAATACAAAAATAAAACAAAATAACGCGTCGACACCTCAAGTACGCGCCAAACTAGTATTGTCGTGTTGTTTTGAATTTAAATTCGATTCTTGTCGACCATAAAATAATTTTCTTCGTGAACGCTTATGCATCAACGCCGACATTACACATCAGCCCATTCTTAGACTCAAGCCCAACCACTGTCCACGCTGGAACGCACCAGCCGAGAATCTCGCCGAGCCTAATCGCCGCAGGAGTGCCAACCGACGCTAATTAGTTCCGGCCAACGACGGAAAAATGTCGCAATTAGGCCGGCCGTGCGCCGCAATGGCGAAGACAATTTTCATGACGTACGACGACGGCGTGCGTGTCGGTGGAGGTGAAGAGGTCTGCGTGGGAGGGCAGGCGGGCCTGACAAATTCCGGAGCGATATAATCACACCGCGGTATGCAACGTCGCTGGTAAACCAGAGTCAAACCGCCTGAAGGAGTGACTCAATTATAAGGCGGCGTGAATGCCTCGTTTGGAAGAGGATGAGTGGATGAACGTGATAGGCAGTGGCAGAGTGGAAAATTTGGGAAACGTTAAGTTGTGGTATTGTGTATCTTTAAACTTCTGTGTATCGTTAAAGATTGAGACTCTGAAATCGGTTGACTCGTACTACTGAAAATTTCTTTAAATCTGCAATTCGGATGATTTATATGAGACCGGATTTATGTGAATACAATTTATTTAATTTATTACTTGAGTGATGATAGCCAGTGGCAAAGTGGAAAATTTGGGAAAGCGTTCAGTCGTGGTACTGTGTTTTTTAAATGTACGTTTCGGGCAATTTATGCGAGAACCAATATGAGAGTACGATAACAATAATACGAGCACCAGATATGAGCTTATTTTATTTATTGGCGGGGCCCTTGAAAATTAATGATAGTGTTGCCATGTTAAAGATTGGCGGTGCCTGAAATCAATTGACTCGTACTACTGACAATTTCTTTAAATCTGTAATTCGGACGAATTATATGAGATCCGATCTATGTGGATACAAATTTATTTTATTTATTACTTGAGTGGTGATAGCCAGTGGCAGAGTTGATATTTTGGGAAAGCGTTCAGTCATGGTACTGTGTATCTTTATATTTCTATGTATCGTTAAAGATTGAGACTCTGAAAACGGTTGACTCGTACTACTGAAAATTTCTTTAATTCTGCAATTCGGATGATTTATATGCGACCGGATCTAAGTGGATATAAATTTATTTCATTTATTACTTGAGTGATGATAGCCAGTGGTAGACCGGATATTTTGGTAAAGCGTTCAATCGTTGTTCTGTGTTTTTTAAATATACGTTTTGGGCAATTTATGCGAGGACGAACCTATGTGGATATGAGATTATTTGATTTATTGATGAAGTCCTTGGAAATGAATGATACACAGTGTTGCGATGTTAAAGATTGAGATTGTGTGAAATCGGTTGATTCGTACTACTGAGAACTTCTTTAAGTCTGCGATTCGGACGAATTATATGAGGCTGGATCTTTCATTTATTACTTGAGTGATGATAAATTGATTTTTGGGATTTATTACTTGTTTTTTAAATGTGATGATAGCCAGTGGCAGAGTTGATATTTTGGGAAAGTGTTCAGTTATGGTACTGTGTATCGTTAAAGATTGAGACTGTCTTAAATCGGTTGACTCGTACTACTGCGAATTTCTTTAAATTTGCAATTCGAACGAATTATATGAGACCGGATCTATCTAAATACAAATTTATTTCATTTATTATTTGAATGATGATAGCCAGTGGCAAAGTAGATATTTTGGGAAAGCGTTCAGTCGTGGTACTGTGTTTTTTAAATGTACGTTTCGGGCAATTTACGCGACGGCGAACCTATGTGGATATGAGCTAATTAAATTTATTGACGGAGTCCTTGAAAATTAATGATGGTGTTGCGATGTTAAAGATTGAGGCTGTCTGAAATCGGTTGACTCGTACTACTGAGAATTTCTTTAAATGTGCCATTCGGACGATTTATATGAGAGCGGATCTATGTGAACAAAAATTTATTTCATTTATTACTTGAGTGATGATAGCAAGTGACAGATTGGACATTTTGGGAAAGCGTTCAGTCGTGCTATTCTGTATTTTTAAATTTCTGTGTATCTTTAAATATTGAAACTCTCTGAAAACGGTTGACTCGTACTACTGAGAATTTCTTCAAATCTGCAATTCGGACGAATTATATGCCACCGGATATATGTGAGTATAAATATATTTAATTTATTGAGGGAGTTCTGGGATCTCGATGATACAGGATGTTGTAATGTTACAGTTCGAGTACTTCTCAGAAAGCGTTGAGTTTTACTACTCTGTTTCTGTAATTGCGGATGTAGAGGTTGAAGGATTTTACGCAGTAATGCCAGGCTTCTCGAATTTTCATGGTGCGTAATTATGTAACATTAAAGTTTAACAGTGTCGCAGAAACGTGCCTCAGAAATTTGACACTGACTCGTACTACTGCGGATTTCTTGAACCTTACATTTTTGACGAGTTATACATCGGACCTACGTGTACATACACGTATTTCACTTATTCGCACCAGTATTAAATTTCGATGAGGCACAATGATGCCATTGAATATTTTACGCATGTTCGACAAACGGTAGATTCGTACTACTGACAATTTCTTAAAATCTCTATTTCAGGCGATTTATACAAGATCGGACTTGCGTGTATATGAACTTGTTCCCGGCGGCATTAAATTTCGATGATGCACAATCATACCATTAAAAATGTTACGCATGTTCGACAAACGGTAGATTCGTACTACTGACATTTTCTTCTTAAACCATAGGTATTTGAGAGCATTCGATGAGCCTCAGCCGCAGATTTCTTCATATTAAAGCAGAAAATGATTTGGCTCGTAAGCTGACATGTTTAATTGACTTTATGATGCAGACACAAATCGACTAATATTTCGATGGCGTTATGTTTACAAATGCCTAAGCTTATTGTATGACATCTACGATCTATTTATTTCGACTACCACTTACCGCTACAGCCATCTATTGCAAAACGGCGGAAGCAAAGTTGTACACCTAATACAAGATCGGTCCTACGTGTATATGAACTTATTTCATTATTTTTAACTTCTGAACCCTGCTCTGAAGTGGAAGTCACGTGTTACGAGGCATCCTATATATACACATATATATCTGAGTATATAGGTGCGCGTATATTACAGAGGGAGGGATGTACGTCCAACAATAAAGTGCTATTATTCGGCTACCCGGCTGGCTATTCGCCGTGCGTGTGTTCCGTGGTTTGTGTTCGGCCTCCGCTGGCCGCGGGCCAAAAGATTTTTGATATTTTTTGGCAACCGCTCAAATTGCATATAACCGGCTAAAATGTTTCGCCGCGTCCTTGTCCGCGTTTCTCGCCTCTGTGTTTTCTCCCGGTTCTCTTCCTCTGTTTCTTCGCCCGCCTATTTGTACTAAGTAAGCCGTGTACATTTAATTTCTCTAATGACCCTACGTTGATTCTGTATAAAAGGAAAAACTTTTGGGTATTAGAACAGATGCCGGGGTAGGTAATATGTGGTATATGTATTGGCGTAGTTTGTTGTTGGTTAACAAGAGAGTATGTGAAGAACTAGTTAACGATTATGTAAACGTTATTTTGTATCAAACGTATATGCGCAGGTATTTAATGGTGTAGGTATTTGAATAATTATTGCTACGTCATTATTACTGATGATGTGATCGATTGTCTCGGATATTATAACACTCAAATTTTGAAATCAATGCTTTTATAATAATTCGTTCTCGTACGCTTCATATTATTACTACTGCTTACAACTTACTTCATATTATAATTACTGCTACGTCATTATTACTGATAATGTGATCGATTGTCTCTAATATTATAACACTAAAATTTTTAAATTAATGCTTTTATAGTAATTCGTTCTCGTTCACTTCATATATCCGTTATTAGAATCTTTGATTAGATTCAACACATATATCAATTCAACTTCAAGAAAATACTACCAAATGTTCGTAAAATTCAAATTTCTTGTAATTCCAATTTTCTTGCATTCGCAATTCCAAAAACGTATATGCGCAGATATTTAATGGTGTAGGTATTTGAATAATTATTGCTAGATCATTATTACTGATGATGTGATCGATTGCCTGTAATATTATACCACTCAAATTTTGAAATCAATGCTTTTATAATAATTCGTTCTCGTACACTTCGTATTATTACTACTGCTTACTACTTACTTCATATTACAATTACTGCTACGTCATTATTACTGATGATGTGATCGATTGTCTCTAATATTATAACACTACAATTTTTAAATCAATGCTTTTATAATAATTCATTCTCGTTCACTTCATATATACGTTATTAGAATTTTTGCTTAAATTAAACACATCTATCATTTCAATTCCATGAAAATACCACTAAGTATTTGTGAAATTCAAATTTCTTGGAATTCCAATTTTGTCGTATTCGCAATTCCAAAAATGTACAACCGAATTTTCTGCAAGTTCCAATTTTCTTCAATTTTCAATTCCAAAACAGCACAATTAAACGTTCCTGAAATTCTAATTCCTTGAAATCGGAATTTTGTTGGAACCCTAATTTCTTGGTCATGCAATTTTCTTGAAGTTGTAGTTTCTTACTACTTTCTTGCATTTCAAATTTCGAAACGGCGCTACCGAGTGTTCCCGAATTTCCAATCGGAAGGACGTTTCCTTACGCTTCTGTATCTACCGCCGCTTATAGTTTCACTCGAATTCTGCCGGGATCTTAAGCTACCCACGAAGATCGCGCAACTTCTCCGTAGAATCCGCGTTCCCAACTCAGCAATCCGGCGCGTCAATCGCGTCGGGACGGTAATCGCCGATTAGCGCCGACTCGTTTCGCGTAGCGATATATCTAATTTTAAAAATTAAAATTTCTTGTAATTCCAATTTTCCTGTAATCGCAGTTCCAAAAATGTACTACTAAATTTTCTTCAAATTCCAATTCCAAAACAGCACTATCAAATGTTCCTGAAAATCGAATTCTTTGAAATCGGAATTTTGTTGGAATCCTAATGTCTCGAGCTTGCAATTTTCTTGACATTGTAATTTCTTAATTTCTTACATTTCAAATTTTGAAACAGTGCTACCGAGTGTTCCCGAAATTGCAATTGGAAGGACATTTCCTTATCGCCACTTATAGTTTCACTCGAATTCTGCCGGGATCTTAAGCTACCCTCAAAGATCGCGCAATTCAGTGCATCACAGCTCCTTCACCCTAGAATCCGCGTTCTCAACTCAGCAATCCGGCGCGTCAATCGCGTCGCGACGGTAATTGCCGATTAGCGCCGACTCGTTTCGCGCAGCGATATTTCTAACAGCCCACCCGGCCGCGCGAGGCATCATCATTCGCGCTAATTTCGATTGGCGTCCACTTTCGCGAAATTACGCCGCGTATCCGCAAACACGACGCCCGATCGGCTGATGCCTTCCGGCATCGATGGGATGAGTATTAGCACGAATCACCTAATCGCGCTTGTCAATGCGCCCGTACGCTACCATACACGCCTCTCTACACGCCGTTCTGCGGAGTAGTCCATGCGTTACTGTACTATTATACGCGGCAGCGTGTAGTTTGCCGGGCTTTGCGACGGAGAGCGAATCCACGCGGCGCCTGTTGTCCGCTAACGATCGCACGTGGGTACCGGAGTGTAGTATCAGGAAAACGGCTGTAGACGCGTCGGATAAAACAGCCGCGGGGCCATCGGGCCCTACTGGCTTAACCCTTTGCGCTCGACAACTTTTTCGGTCGGGCAGAGCAGCAACTCGAGGCGATTTTGCGCATATATGGTATTACGAGTGTCTTACAGTAGTATAAAATGAATTTATAGACAGATTAACATATGATAATGCTTATATTATAATATAGAGTGTTTATTTACATTTTAAAAAATGTAATTTTCTAAGTCGAAGTCCTATAATTGCATTTTGTATGATATTTCGTAAAACATTGTCCTAGGTGCATCCTTGGTTTATCCGGACAAGTATTGCGATAGTACGTTGTTTCATGCCTTCCGCCTTGTTTATTTCGATATGAACAAACTTTACAATCTTTTTTTGTTCCGGTGAGAATCACATGGAGCTTTCCATTTAGCCGAATCGCGTCGTAATTTAAGGTCGACGTCGAAGCTTCTAGCGGTTGTGGAAAGTCTCCCCTCAATTGGTCTACTAAGGTTTTTACAAATTGTAAGTGTGTTAGGGGTTCTTCGTTCTTCTGCTTTTTTACTTGTCTATAGAGAATGTAGGAGTTAATTAAACAGATCTCCATTTCCTAAAAAAATAACTTGCTGCACCACCAATTTCATCATGAACAGATAAGTTTGTGAGCAGTTCAAAATCAAACTCATCTTCACTTGAGCTAATCTCATTGATATTTTCCATTTTTATAGGGCCTCAAAACTTTAAAATGACTGATTAAAATGCGGGAAAAATTATGTGATGCAATCGCTGCAATGGTCGAAACTAAAGTAATGCTGGATACATTGTATCCAAAGTGAGAGACACAGTCGAAGAAGAATTTTATCTTAATCCCCATTTTAAGATATATATTATACATTACATATCCTATAAAAGAACATGGAGAGCTTAAGAACCTATACACAAACCAATAATGGGCTTCTATCAACTGGAGATAACGAAATCTAGCCTAAACAAACATTGTCGCCTCTCACTCGCCGTTCGAGTTGCTGCGCGAAACGTCATGGCGAGTGAGAGTCGCCGCTCGAGCGCAAAGGGTTAACCCTTTTTGCACATCGATGGCAGGTGTCATTCTTCGGTTCGTCTTTGATTTGTTTTGCTCCAGAAATAAAACATACACTGGTTTGAAAGCAATCGGGACAAACAATCACGCTTCAATCTTCTTCAAGCTCTCAGTGGTTAATATTCACATAATGACATTTTCCTTCGGTTTGTAAATCGGTAGGAAAAAACCAAAGTAGAAGGTACGCCGTTTTCAGTGCAAACGACTAAAAGCGCGGATCTAATTATGAATGTAAAAGATGAAATGTGGGTTTGCTATCGACCTTGTTTTAAAATTTATCATTCTGAATGAAATTACTCAGAATTTTAATTTGACATATTAATTATCCTGTATTGTATTTTTATTCATAACAATTGCAAAATCTCCAAATTTGTAGTTGTGTGACACTTCAAAAAGAGTACGATTTGGAGAATGACAAGGTAGTGATGAAAGACGTGTGACTGAACACCAGTTTACCAACGTGCAATATGCATACCCCCGCGGATCGCACTGCCGTAACGAAAGGGTTAAGATAAGGCGGTAGAGGTCCGTATAAAAGCCGGCGCGGTTTGCGACGCGAGTTCAGTATAGATGCGTTTTTTTGCTGTTTACCGAATCGAACAGTTCAGATCAGTTTGTCCGTTAGAACGAAATATATTTACTTAGCGTCCGTTGTATTCCGAATTGCTAGTCTTACTTTTTTTTCATTTTATATTTATATTTCTATATTAATGCTTTAATTTATCTTCAAATAAATTTGTTCAACTTAATATAATTCCGCATCCCGCTTCGACGACACTTAACATCCTATCTCACATGAGTGTACGTGGAAATGTGCGCAATGTGCGGGGAAAGTTGCCGTAATAAAAGACGACCGTTGCTGGATTGCGTGGCGCATCTGGCGAAGGAGACCAGGTCCAAGGAACGCGGAGTTACGTACGTGAGATGCGTGGGTCTGGATGAACGTGGCGAAGGGTTGTATTAATGAGGATGTCAAGCGATCTGGCATCTGCTGAACTGTGGGGCTTGAACTCCAGAAGGGGGTGGTGAAATAAAATGGAAGCGGGAAGGGGTGATGATAAAACGGGGAGTGATATCAACCCCTTGCCGTACTTTGACGAGTCTGACTCGGGATGAGAATTTCGGACCAAACGTGAATATCACGAGTTTGACTCGTGATCAAAATTTATATATTGTCTCAGAAATACCTCCTTGATCAAAACGTTTTAGGAGTTTATTCATAAAATCGAAAATACAAGTTTATTCATTAACCCTTTAACTGCTGAATACTCCGGGTTGAAGCGCTCGCTGAGGACTAGATACTTTTTGATAGTTTGAACTCTATTTGAACCGTTTATTTTGAAAGTGGCCTAACTCCATTTATCTTCAAATCGAGATAAATGACATTTACTAATAAATAACATGAATTTGTACATGTAACCATGGTAACCGGAAAATATTGAAGAACGGAGTTAGGCCACTTTCAAAATAAACGGCTCATTTATTGATTATGTAAGGCGAAACTCAGTTATAATGGTAATTCTTTATTTACGCCAAATTAAATAACGCAAGAAGATTATTTGATACAGAACGCATCTGTATTCATCTCGTATAATATATTGATAATTGTGGCTGCCGTAGGTAAGAAATTGAAACGATTGGGAAACGCATATATGCACATATAGTCAACACCGATAGATTTCGGCGGACGCATATATGCGTCTATAGCAGTCAAAGGGTTAAAATTGACCCCAAAATTGAAAATAACGCCCAAATAATACATTTTGTTGACTGTCTGTTGCTCTGGCAAAAATTCATGATGTACAACACCGTTGTAATGCATGAAAACCGTAAGCATCACTTTCTTTTTCGACTGAAAACAACGTGGTTTCTTCGAAAGCGTTCGTGCCACCGAAAAACGTTTGATCTCGAAAAAGCATCGTTGCCGAAACACTTCTCCATCATTTCCAAGGTCTGCGGACCGTTAAAAGCGTTTTTCCCGCAAAATTGTATGCAAATTTGTTGATCCAAAGTTGATGCCATTTTCAAATATGCAAAAAATCGAAAATACGCACAAATGTAGATGTACTCAACACGTATACGGTATAACTTTTACAAATGTCAAGCTATGACGCTGAAATTTGGTGGGAGCGTTAATGACAGATGTGGCAACCTAACATAAAAAAATTTCAATCGGGTGACTGAAAGCGCCATACGGTGGCCGGTCCTAAAATTTTTGATCAAGGTGGTATAGAAAAATTAAAGTACTTTTCAAAATTGTTGGTCTTAAATTGATTTAAATTCCACAAGAACACGATCGCATGAAATTAGTAAGCAGACGACTACTTCAGAAGCAATCGTAAGATATCATTTCTTTCAAAATCCAACAATACGTCTCAGCCGCTTTGGCTCCTTGCGTGAACATTTCTGCGCATTACTTGGACCCAAATTCTTCCGAGTTAAATGGTACGGCAAGGGGTTAAGATACATGTATTGTGACTTTATGTATATAGAAAAGCAATAGTATGCACAGATGTCAGGAAAAGCGGGTCATAAAGAGAATCTCTTCACGTTACAAAACTGTTCACGTTATCTCTCCAAAATTGAATGCCAATTGAATGACAATGTCTCCAAACAAATTGATTTCCTTTTTTTCACCCAATGACCCCTGCCTCCCACACATATATTCCTCTACATTATCTTATTACGCCCTACACAGCATCTTACCTCCGTCCGTTCGAACAATGTCCACACCCCCCCTTCAACCCCGCCCTCCAGCATTCGCTTTTTTCCACTCACCCTTTTCTTATCTCACCCCCTTACGTGATTCACGTGCTCGGCGCAGGCGTCTTATCTCGTATCGCGCAATAAAAAGAGGAGCAGGAAATTAACTCCACCCCCTCCTCTCCTCCCCCTCCGATAATCCGATTTAACGTTCCGCCATCCACAAGCGTGCGTCATCTCGTGACGGTATCTTCGACGTAATAATTGCCTTTCCGTCTGTCCCTCCCCTCCGAAGTCGAGGCTCGAGTCGCGAGGACGATTTCGCGCGTGGTCCATTGATTTCGTCTAAGTTTCGTCGAAAGGGCGATTAATCAGGGCGCGAGCGGGAGAAGGCGTCGACGGCGGAGGGCGGTCGAAAGAGACGAAACGATATTTTAGGCGATCAGCCGACGGCCTTTATTCTTCGACGGCCATTAAGCCGAATTACGGACGCTTCGGCGGGCACGATGAAAAGATGAACTTTCGAGGCCGACGACGTCGGCGGCGTCGCGACGTTATTGTAGTTGCAGGCTTTTTCGCTGATGCGGGACCCCGGGATTATTGCTGATGTTTCGGGCAATTTTCGACGCACGTTTGCGGCCAGAAAAACGATCAGGCGGTGCGTGGATTCCGGAGGTGAGAGGCCAGCGGGGACTTGTGACAGAATGGGTGATTAAGGGGTAACATCTAGCTTAACGCCTAAAAACGTAGGGTAAATTTAGGAATTCTTTTTAATTACATGGTATAACACATCGAAATTTGGGTTAAAGGCGTTTAATGTGCATGCTTTAATGTATAAAAAAAATTTGTTATGTTTTTGCTTCAAAATGGCGGCGCTGGAGCTCTCGAAGCAGAACTGCATAAATTTAGGATTTTTTTTTAATTACATGATATAACATACCGAAATTTGGGTTGAAGGCGTTTAATGTGCATACTTTAATGTATAAAAGAAAATTTCCTATGTTTTTGCTTCAAAATGGCGGCGCTGGAGCTCTCGAAGCAGAAGTGCATAAATTTAGGAATTTTTTTTTAATTACATGATATAACATATCGAAATTTGGGTTAAAGGCGTTTAATGTGCATACTTTAATGTATAAAAGAAAATTTCCTATGTTTTTGCTTCAAAATGGCAGCGCTGGAGCTCTCAAAGCAGAAGTGCATAAATTTAGGAATTTTTTTTAGTTACATGATATAACATATCGAAATTTGGTTTAAAGGCCTTTAATGTGCATACTTTAATGTACAAAAAAAAAATGTCTTATGTTTTTCCTTCAAAATGGCGACGCTGGAGCTCTTGAAGTAGAAGTGCATAAATTTAGGAATTTTTTTTTTTAATTACATGATATGACATATCGAAATTTGCATTAAAGGCGTTTAATGTGCATACTTTAATGTATAAAAAAAAATTCTTATGTTTTTGCTTCAAAATGGCGGCGCTGGAGCTCTCGAAGCAGAAGTGCATAAATTTAGGAATTTTTTTTTAGTTACATGATATAACATATCGACATTTGGTTTAAAGGCGTTTAATGTGCATACTTTAATGTATAAAAAAAATATTTCTTATGTTTTTGCTTCAAAATCGCGGCGCCGGAGCTCTCGAAGCAGAAGTATATAAATTTATACTTCCGCGGCTACCAATCCGCGGCTTGGAGCAGAACTGCCGTACACTTTCACTAAGCACAAGAAATAAAATTTGTTCGTAATCTACATTCAATTTGCTACAGAAGTACACACGTATATGGTAAAATATTGATTTTTGTAGAAATGGCAAGCATGTGGAGAAAAGTTCTAATTTCCATCAAAGAATTCATCGAAAAAATATTTATAATAACGAAAGTTTTTAACCGATCTTAAAAATCATGTGTACTTCTCTGGAGAACGTAGTTTAACAGCTGCAGTAAAAATTTCAAGTGAATCGGAGAAAATTTGTTTAAGTTATGCTGCAACCCAATTTGAAAAACGTAGTTTCGAGAAAAACGTATTTAAAGTTTTGGGTAACATTATTTCATATTATTTTACTATTTTTGCAATATTTACCATTACTCCGCAATGCCTGCACCATATGGGTGTCCTTCTACATTAATATTTCCTTCCTCTTTCTTTTTCCTGGAAGATGTGTGATTCGCTCGGAAAACTTAATACGGCGTGCGTCAACTTCGACGAAAAAATTGTAACAATTACGACTCATAGTCAATTGTAACATCTACATCATTGCCATTACGCTTTCAAATCGATCGTTAAAAATAGAAGACGCAATATTTATACCGATACTGAGCAATTCTCGTGTTCGGCGCTTTATCCGTCGAAAGTTTGTGGTAAAGAGTTGCCAAAATTTAGTTTTGCATTTTTTCGATGGAATCTGGATTTCGGTTGGTATTATGTCTCTTCAGAACCTTTAGAATCCGAGGCATCACGATTTGCTTTATAAAATAAGCTGTAAAACCACTTCAAAAAATATTTATGCCTATAAGACAAATTGCACCTTATTTTGAAGGCTCGAAAGTATCATATAAGACAAAAAATTTTTTTTTATTTTTGAAAATTTAAGGTAGATATTACTCCTTAATACAATTGAATGTGCGATTTCGCGAATGTGCAAACTAAGAGTTTGGGGTAACGCGGGGGTGTTATTCAGGTCTGAGCGCGAAAAGGCATTTGTGATCAACTTGAGAAATCGGGATTTCGCGTCAAATCGATGTTTTGACGCTGCAAACGTGCGAACCGGGGGTTCGACGCGGCTGGAGAGTGATATCGTTGATTCATGCGAATTTCACGTTACGCACGGGCGAAAAACGCATTTTCGGTCAACTTGAGAAATCGGCATTTCACGCGAGTTTTGCGCGGAATCGATGTTTTGACGTTTCAAATGTGCGAACTAAACATTTTACGCGGTGGGAAAGTGAAATCGTCGATTCAGCGGAATTAACTCCAGATACATACTTTTTGGTGCTGCGAACGGGCGGAAAACGTGTTTTCGGCCAGTTTGGAAAATCGTCATTTCATGCGAGTTTTGCCTGAAATTGATATATCGATGCTGCAAGCGCGATGACTAAACATTTTGCATCGTCGGCTGGTGAAAAGTCATATGTGGCAGACTGTCTTTTATTAATGGATATTAAAATAGATAAAGACAGACAGTACAAATCAGTGGATGCCAATAAAATCTTTGAAATACCAAAATATGCATTTGGGTACTGTATGGTTTATCGAAATACAGTCACGTCTCACCATCTAAAACCGTGAAAATGCACAGTTACCTGTTTCGCACTCCATCATTTTATTAAAATCGTGAAATGTAGGACTACGCCAAATCATAAAAATTCCAAAACATACCCGGCGACTTATTGATATTATTCATCAAATACTCTCCACACAAATTGGCACTACCGAACTAATTACACCCCAAATTTTCATTCCTACGCCGCTACTGTTTCTGATATTGTATCAACAACTACTCTATGACAATTGTAAAGGATGCGATGCAGTAAATAAAATTATACAAAACGGCGTTGTTGACGCCTGAAGAAAATACAGAGCTAACTGTTTTGCAATCCATAATTTTATTAAAATCGTGAAATGTAGGACTACACCGAATCATAAAAATGCCGAAACATACCCGGTGACTTATTGAGCTTTGCATAATCCGATTAATAAGGAAATAGCCATATGAGCTCTGTAACCCCTTGAACACCACATATTTCATCAAATATATTTCACACAAATTGACACTACCGAACTAATTCCACCCCAATTTTATATTCCTACGCCGCTGCTGTTTCTGATATTCTAGCAAAAACTACGTTATGTCAGTTCTAAGAATGCGATGTATTATAGAAAATAAAATTACACAAAACGGTGTTGTTGACGCCTGAAGAAAATACAGAGCTAACTGTTTTGCAATCCATCATTTTATTAAAATCGTGGAATGTAGGACTACACCAAATGATAAAAATGCCAAAACATACCCGGTGACTTATTGAGCTTTGTACGCTCTGATTAATATAACCATATATATAATCATATGTGCTCTGTAGCCCATTGAACACCACTTGATTCATCAAATACTCTCCACATAAATTGGCACTACCGAACTAATTACACCCCGATTTCATATTCCTACGCCGCTGCTGTTTCTGATATTCTAGCAAAAACTACGTTATGTCAATTGTAAAGAATGCGATGCAGTAAATAAAATTACACAAAACGGCGTTGTTGACGCCTGAAAAAAATACATAGTTACCTGTTTCGCACTCCATCACTTTATTAAAATCGTGAAAAGTAGGACTACGCCAAATTATAAAAATGTCAAAACATACCCGCTGACTTATTGAGCATTGTACAATCTAATTAATATGGAAATAGTCATATGTTCCCCGTAGCCCATTGAACACCACATGATTCATCAAATACTCCCCACGCAAATTGGCACTATCAAACTAATTACACCCCAAATTTGTATTCCTACGTCGCTGCTGCTTCTGATATTCTAGCAACAACCACGTTATGTCAATTGTAAAGAATGCGATACAGTAAATAAAATTACACAAAACGGTGTTGTTGACGCCTGAAGAAAATGCAGAGCTAACTGTTTCGCACTCCATAATTTTATTAAAATCGTGAAATGTAGGACTACGCCAAATCATAAAAATGTCAAAACATACCATTATTGAGCATTGTACAATCTGATTAATATGGAAATAACCATATGTGCTTTCTGGCCCATTGAACACCACATAATTCATCAAATACTTTCCACACAAATTGGCACTACCGAACTAATTACACCCCAAGTTTCTATTAATACGCCGCTGCTACTACAACTACGTTATGTCAATTGTAAAAAATGCGATGCAGTAAATAAAATTACACAAAACGGTGTTGTTGACGCCTGAAGAAAATGCACAGTTACCTGCTTCGCATTCCATCATTTTATTAAAATCGTGAAATGTAGGACTACACCAAATCATAAAAATGCCAAAACATACCCGGTGACTTATTGAGCATTGTAGAATATCATTAATATAGAAATAACCATATGTGTTCTATAGCCCATTGAACACCACATAATTCATCAAATACTCTCCACACAAATTGGCACTACCGAACTAATTACACCTCAGATTTGTATTCCTACGATGCTGCTTCTGATATTCTAGCAACAACTACGTTATGTCATTTGTAAAGGATGCGATACCGTAAATAAAATTACACAAAACGGCGTTGTTGACACCTGAAGAAAATGCACAGCTAACTGCAGCCTCGGAAATAAGGGCCACCATGGGCAACATCACGGTCGGTCGTTCAGCAAACACGTATCAGCGAAGGGTTGCTCCTTAATTTAGATCCCCAAGACAACAGGATGCGGACAAAAGACTTTCGGCCCGCTCTCTTAACCTCTCGTTTAACGTGACTCACCCATTTTCCGTTTCTCTCTAACTTTACCTCCGTCACATTCTTCGCATTTCTCCTTTAGTCACCGTACCTCTACACTAATTATTCCCCATCTCTCACCATACTAAAAAACGGAATTACGCTGTCGGTCGAAAAATGAAAATTGCCGAACTGATCCTCTCCAATCCAAACCCGTCCATATATCTGCCGCTTTCGACTGGCGCGCCGTTTTCTTTCGTCCGAAATTTTTGCAAAATTGAAATCTCGACGTAAATCAGCCCCCGATGCGGACGACTTAATATCGAAACGCGTTCCATTCGGCGACGGCGCTTTTTCGCCGTTTCGATTTTTCAGCGCCGATCCCGAAGGTCCATTTTCTGCGAAGATGGAGTCTAGATCCATCGTCCGGCGATTGCAGACTTGCCCGTCGCCCGGTTCGCTCGACGGTTCTGTGTCTTTCGCCGGAATTCAATTCGATCCCTGCCGGCCCCGTCCTCGGGACTCGTCGAATCGAAATCAAATCGGAACGGGGTATATCATCGCGTGAATAAACCGTCGATTTCTGATATGATGAATATTATGCCTCTCCCAAGGCGCATCGATAAAGGAATAAAATGCGAGGGTCAAAGAGATGGCTCCGCGAATAGGGCTTTTTAACTCGTTCGCTACCAGGCCTTGAGAAGAAATTCTGACTTCAGAGACCATGGTGTTTTTCGGTTTTATGATTTCAGTTGGCATTGATTTTGAGTATATATATTTATAACATTCCAATTATACCCATACATACCCATATAGGCATTTACACGTGTGTAATTAGATGCAGCCGTATACAGGGTGCCACGAAAATAACGTAACTAAATCGTTAAAATGAGAAATAATCGCGACGTTCCAATGAATTGTATAATTTTTGCTATTATATACTATTTAACTCTTGCTTAATTAATTTATAATGATATAATTATAATATAATATAATAATATTTTGTATTAATTATTTATATATTAACTCGTTCGCTACCAGGTCTTGAGAAGAAATTCTGGCTTCAGCGGCCATTGTGTTTTTTCGCTAATATGATTTCAGTTGGCATTTATTTTGGATATATATATATTCATAACATTCCAATTATATAAAAAATAACAAAGGTTTTTTCATACGACAAAATATGAACGTTGAACCAGTAAGAGAAACTTATTTTATTCCCACCGCGAGCAGTTCACCGGATAATTTATAAAAAGAAATTACACTAGAAGCGAATGGTCGATATTCATTAAAATAAAAACATTTTTTAATTTTGTGTAATATAATTATTTAATTATTTTTTCATGACTAAAAATCCCACAACATACATATCTATACAGCCATTTACACGTCTGTATTACCCAGCCATATTACCCCACAAAATAACATAACTAAATCGTTAAAATTAGAAATAATCGCGATGTTCCAATGTATTGTATAATTTTTGCTATTATATACTATTTAACTCTTGCTTAATTAATTTATAATGAGATAATTATAATATAATATAATCAGATTGTATATTAATTATTTATATATTAACTCGTTCGCTGTAGGCCTTCGAAGAAATTCTGTTATCATGAGAACATGGTGTCTTTTTGCTTGAATATGAAATTATTAATTTTGAGTATATATATTTGGAACATTCCAATTATATAAAAAATAAGCATTTTTTTTAACTTGAATCATGCCGCGTAAATTGAGGGACGAGTGTATTAAAGAATTTTTTAATTTTGGAATCGTCCAGTAAATGACACTTGAAAAAAACCGTGCATCCCCCATTTTTGGGAGAGTTATTAGTAATTTTACTTCTTCTATCGAATTTTATTTTTACTTATATAAAAAATAAGCATTTTTTTCATACGACACATATATGCAACGCTGGGCCAGGGATGAGAAACTTATTTTATAGACCTCACGCCGCACATATGTGATGTATTTTATAAAAAGGAAATTAACTAGATAGAGAAGTAACATAAAAATAAAAACCTTTTTTAAAGCAAAATATACGTTATTTATTAATTTTTTTCATAAAAAACTTTGAAACATTCATTTACGCATAGCCCAATAGGTAATCCCTTATTCGTCTGACAAATTCCGCAGTTATAGAAAGTTTCTCTGCGCAGATTCTTCATACTACATACACGACATCTTATTCCTTTATTCATTTTTTTAAGGAAATGTTTTGTATTCGAGATATTGTTATATGGAAACAGAGTTATTTTGCTTATACAAATTAATTTTTTAGCAAGATCATTTCTAAAATGTAAGTAATTCATTTTAATTGAATGAACTTTGTTGTATACCCAACATGCATTCCAAATCGTAATGTCCATTATATGAAAAAAAAGTTTTATATACCAACGTAACGACTTCCTAGGGGAAGAATATTAAGCGATCATTTGATCTGTTCTGTCGATGCCCGACATATTGTTATTATAATCTGCAACTATAAAAGGTTTATTTACTAAATTTCCATTTTTAGACTTTACTTATTTGAATAATGCATTATGTTTCGTAGATATTGTCAAGTATTGTCAAGATATTGTCCATACCTAGGCATGGATCTAAAATGCTACTATTTTCACTGAGAATTCACTGCTTCTCTAGCTTAAAAATGTAACAATCTCCAGACCAACAACAACCTAAACCTATTTTATTGTTCTATAGCCCAATAAATCTATTTCTGCAAAAAATGTATGCAGCATGTTATCATAAACTGATAAAATAGACATCGGGCTCAGAAACAAGGAGTGAAACGTCGCATATATGCGACGCTGGTAGCGAACGAGTTAAAAGAGCGTAAGTGCGATAAATATGGGCCAACTGATTTGCGTGCTGAGGAAGCGGTGATGTGATTCTTTGTTACGCGAGGGACGATGATGGCTTAAAGATCGTTGAGTGTAGGTGAGCGAATTGAGATAGATGGGTCTGGTGGGGAAGAAGAGCGTTTGAAGAGATGAATAGAGAGAAGTGGGAGGTGAAATGTGAGCGATGAGAGAGATGGTAAGGAACCCTGTAAAATAGGGAATATTGCTGTCAAAACGCGATCATAGACATAGGCGTCATTCCTGTTAAAAAAAATAGTCAATAATTCGATTCTTTGTTACTGTAGTAATTGTGAAAATATAAATGAAGAAACTAAGTACATCCGATGTGAAGAATAAAGCAGATAAGAAAGAAGATTGAAAAGTAAGGGATATTTTTGTAAAATAGCGATCATAGACATAGGCGTCATTTCTGTTAAAAAAATAGTCAATAATTCGATTCTTTGTTACTGTAGTAATTGTGAAAAGATAAATGAAGAAACTAAGTAGATCAGATGTGAAGAATGAAGCAGATAAGAAAGAAGATTGAAAAATAAGGGATATTTTTGTAAAATAGCGATCATAGACATAGGCGTCATTTCTGTTAAAAAAATAGGCAATAATTCGATTCTTTGTTACTGTAGCAATTGTGAAAAGATAAATGAAGAAACTAACTACATCAGATGTGAAGAATGAAGCAGATAAGAAAGAAGATTGAAAAGTAGGTGAAGTTTTTGTAAAATAGCGATCGTAAATATAGGCAACCGTATTTGTGTCTAGATAACAGGCAGTAATTTGTTTCATTCCTACTGTAGTTGATGCCTTAAAAATCGTTGAATAACATAGTTAACAGTGCGGAGATGAAAACGTAAACAAGCGTACGAAAGAACATTGTTGAAAGGAACGAGAGACCGAACGGGAAGAATAAAAACTACAGAAAAGAAGATTGAAAAGAAGGCAATCAGGCCGTCGAATAACATAGGTATCTGAACAGAAATAAAAATGCAGGCACGGAAGAACGGTGTTCGAAGAGATAAACAAAAAGGAACGCGAAGCGGGACGAGCAAAATGAAAAAGACACAAGGGAAAATTGAAACGCAGACAATCTTATTGCGAGTGCAGTGATCGCGAACGAAGTTACCGTGAATGTAGGCAATCTTATTAATGTTCAAAGAAGTACATGATGATTTAATTCAGCGTTACTGCAGAAATGATAACGCCTCAAAGATCGTCCGACATAGATAGCTCAACACAGATAGAAATGTAAAGGGCCGAAAGTTCACCGGCTAAAGAAATAAAGAAGAATAAAAAATAAAGTTCAAAAATAGGCATTGCTATTTTATATTATATATAATAATAACATATAACCGTACTTTACACACACGATTTATATTATTATTTCATTTGTGGTCGAGCGAATAAGAGATCTTTCGATCAGCTCTTTCTACACTATATCTCAACACAGATAGAAATGTAAAGGGCCGAAAGTTCACC
This sequence comes from Cryptocheilus praepositus, assembly GCA_033815515.1. Taxonomy (NCBI): domain Eukaryota; kingdom Metazoa; phylum Arthropoda; class Insecta; order Hymenoptera; family Pompilidae; genus Cryptocheilus; species Cryptocheilus praepositus. Next base: position 2,740,644 of record JAWWQZ010000215.1, on the reverse strand, counting down.
GGCTAAAGAAATAAAGAAGAATAAAAAATAAAGTTAAAAAATAGGCATTGCCATTTTATATTATATATAATAATAACATATAACCGTACTTTACACACACGATTTATATTATTATTTCATTTGTGGTCCAGCGAATAAGAGATCTTTCGATCAGCTCTTTCTACACTATATCTCAACACAGATAGAAATGTAAAGGGCCGAAAGTTCACCGGCTAAAGAAATAAAGAAGGATAAAAAATAAAGTTCAAAAATGGCATTGCTATTTTATATTATATATAAGAATAACATATAACCATACTGTACACATACGATTTATATTATTATTTCATTTGTGGTCGAGCGAATAAGAGATCTTTCGATCAGCTCTTTCTACACTATATCTCAACACAGATAGAAATGTAAAGGGCCGAAAGTTCACCGGCTAAAGAAATAAAGAAGAATAAAAAATAAAGTTCATAAATAGGCATTGCTATTTTATATTATATATAATAATAACATATAACCGTACTTTACACACACGATTTATATTATTATTTCATTTGTGGTCGAGCGAATAAGAGATCTTTCGATCAGCTCTTTCTACACTATATCTCAACACAGATAGAAATGTAAAGGGCCGAAAGTTCACCGGCTAAAGAAATAAAGAAGAATAAAAAATAAAGTTCAAAAATAGGCATTGCTATTTTACATTATATGTAATAATACCATATAACCGTACTTTACACACACGATTTATATTATTATTTCATTTGTGGTCGAGCGAATAAGAGATATATTTCTTTCTACACTATATCTCAACACAGATAGAAATGTAAAGGGCCGAAAGTTCACCGGCTAAAGAAATAAAGAAGAATAAAAAATAAAGTTCAAAAATAGACATTGCCATTTTATATTATATATAATAATAACATATAACCTTACTTTACACACTATTAATATTATCATTTCATCTGTGGTCGAGCGAATAAGAGATCTTTCGATCAGCTCTTTCTACAGAATGTTGATGACTTAAACATCGTCGAACAATATACGTAGCAGAATTGGGACAGAAACGTGGGGAACCGAGAAGACGCTGTACAAAGAGATGAATAAAGAGAAAGGAGCGGCGGCATGGGAGGATAAAAAAGACGGAAAAGAAGATTGAAAAGTAGAAAGAGTTGGAACCTGAGTAAGAGCGGAAGCCGCGGTGCTTCGTTCGAGTGGTCTTCTTAATTGCGGCACCTTTTGAATTTAAATTACCCTCGAGAGGGGTGGCGTCCGCTGGCCAACGAAGAATGTCTTCCTTTGTGGAGAAAAGACTTGTGTTCCTCCTCTTCTTTCTCAATTCTGTCGCGTGTACACGGCGAAATTCTATACAGCGGCTCGAGCTACACTATCAAAGCCCCGATCAATTTCCTATGCCATTTCGTTGCGTAAACCAAAACGTCAGTGAAAAAGTTCAGTGATTCTCGATAGATCTTTGTGTCGGACGACTGGACAAAGGGCTAGTTGAAATGAAAAATGCCGCGCTTGGTTACTTTAATAGCTTCATTATCAACACACAGCTGTGAAAGTAGTTAATCTCGTGAAATTTGAAGGTGAACTTTTGCAGCGTGATTGAGTGAAAACGATATTAAATCGTCAGATAAAAGATCGGGCGTGTTTAAGATTGAAATGTGTTGCGGTATTGATTGCGATAGAAGCGTGATACGATAAAATCGCGTAAGAAGATAATTCGGAGAACATTAGTCTTCGGTATTCAATGAAAAATCAAGAGGGCATTGTGGGACTCGCTTAAATTGCCGGAAGAAAAAAATACTGACATTTACGCTTATGTTTTGCTTAAGGGGCCACATACACTTAGAGATGTTAAAAATCGGCATTCTTTAGGCATTTTTTTTGGGGAGTGTAATGCGTGCAATTAATCCGACTTGTCTTTACATTAACACTAAGTTTACGGAACCCGTCAATTTGACGGATTTCAAATTTTGAAATGAAACACGCAAAAAACCATAGCAATAATCTTAACTGCTTTGCATCGTAAATTCATAATTTTATTAAAAGTGTTTATAAACACAATTCTTATTTCCTTAAGCTTTCTAAATTTTGAAATTTGTATGTGGTATACCTATCTCTACGAAACAAATTGACGGGTAGGTAAAAATACGCATTTGCATTAAAAAATCAATCTATTCAAACTAAGTCTGAGTTGAACAATATAAGGCTTCACGTAAAAATAAAGTATTAATAAGTCAAGATTTTTTTTCCGAATATCTTTTCGATACGACATTTAGTCTGCTGCAGGCTTTGAGTTTCGAATGACGCGAGGATCACTCTGGTAAGCGAGTTCGTTCAATACGAAGTAACATGACACCCGAGCCACACAATTCACTTTGTCAAATTATCGAGGCGCTATTGAAATAATGAGTTGGGGGCATCTTAGACTTTTCTTTCGCTCTCATATTTACTATTGGAGGAATAATTTTACAAACGAAGCAAGTACATAAGGATTGTTTACGTAATAAGCTAACCCGTCCATTTGACGGGTTTCGTAAAGATAGGTATACCACATACAAATTTCAAAATTTAGAAAGCTTAAGGAAATAATAATTGTGCGTATAAACACTTTTAATGAAATTATGAATTTTCGATGCAAAGTAGTTAAGATTATTGCTATGGTTTTTTGCGTGTTTCATCTCAAAATTTGAAATCCGTCAAATTGACGGGTCTCGTATATCTAGTGTTAAGAGACAGTATATTGATGGTTCAGAAGAGAACATTATGAAATTATTAATTATTGTTTTTGTGTGGCATTACATTTTAAATGTTTGTCACGGTGTCAAACGACTATATCACTAATTTTAGGTTAATATTGCACAGGTATATATATATATATATATATATATATATATATATTGACATAGGCATGCAGTAATAATAATAATAATAATAATGAAGAACATCGTATGTATATATACCATACCATGTGTATACCACGTTCTGCGTTGTTGTTATTGTATTGTCAACATGCACATGTGTGTGCAATAATAATGTCGATCTAAAGGTAAAATAGACTGACATCACAAATTCGATAATACCTTTCGTTGCGTTCGCATCATAGCACACCATACTATGCACACATCATGTTCTCCATTATCATTACTCTATTCAACCCTGTATCAATACGCACGTGCGCGTGCAATAATAATGAAAAACCAATAACACAATCGTACGTAACCGCAACAATTTCACTAATACCTTTTATCGCAATCACCGTTCGTCACTTTCCATCACCCCATATCACACTATACGCATACCGCGTTCTGTTATTATTATCGTATTCAATCCTGTACCAACACACATATGCGTCTGCAATAACAATGAATAATAATGCTCTCGTCCGAAACGACAAACTCAATAATGTAGGGATATAAGATGTTAGGTGTCGTCGAAGCGGGATGCGGAATTATATTAAGTTGAATAAGTTTATTGAAAGATAAATAGAAGCACTGATATATTCATATAAATACAAAATAAAGGTAAAGCTATGGCAATTCGATTACAATTCGGTAAACGGCAAGAAAACGTATCTATACTGGACTGAACTACTCTCTGAACTTGACTGACCTAAACTTTGAACTATATCTGACTGACAACTCAACTTAACCCTCTATGGACCTAATTTTTTTTGGTGGCTATACAAAATCTATATAACACGAAATCAACAAATATCAACCTCAAAATACATATTAACAATGAATTCGGCAGTTTCAACAATTTTATTATAACGAATGCATTTTGTAACTTTGAAGTAACAACGGCTTACAACGTTTGCACTTGTGTGTAGAAGAGCTTAAGTGTGCAATTCCATAAAACAGTTGGCGTTTGGCATTAAACATAGATATACGTTGCATTTCCTTATCTGACGATTTTTTACTACTAAATTCATCGTCGCTATCAATAATATTTATTCATCGTCGGGCCATTACTATTGGATGCTCTTCGTTAGAATCAGAATCTAATAAAGAATCTTCGGATTTATTCCTGGTAATGCTTCTTATTTCTATTGACCTTTTATTTTTATATGATTTTGTATCCATATTTTGGGCCTCTGATATATAAAAGTAAAAAGCAAAGAAAACACAAATGTTATCGCAAATATACTGTACCCTACCATTATAGCCCATTGTGTCTTGAAAGTCACAAAGCTATATCACATGAAAATAGTAATAAAATGATTGTTTAAATGCAAACAAATAAGACATTATTGATATACAAAGTAAAAGCTATTACGTACGCTTTTTTTGTTTAACAAACACCGATAGAAGAAGAAATAATGACAATTGCACAAGACGGTTCCTTTGGCTTCTATTTGCAGACAACTTGCGAAATATATATATATATATATATATATATATATATATATATATATATATATATATATAATAATATTGATTTATCGATATGTGACTTCAAAGTCACACGAGCCCATTGAGGGTTAAATTGAACGACAACTTAAAACTGAACTCGCGTCGCAAAGAGGTCCAGCTTTTATACGGACCTCTACCGCCTTATCTTAATCTGGTAGGGCCCGATGGCCCAACGACAACGTTTTATGCGACGCATATACGGCCGTTTTCCTGATGCTACAATAATACCTTTAATTGCATTGACCTTCTCCTGTTTCACTACCCCAAGTAACAGATTAAAAATCGCACCCCAGTGTCAGAGCAAACGTTTACAAAGTCTCACTTCGTTTCGTGTCCGCAAAGGCAGTTATTTTGCATTTTCTACTGCTTTTCGTCACACCGCAAATTAGCCTTCTGACAACAGAGTACAACAGAGTGCATTTATACGGACCTCTACCGGCTTATCTTAATCCGGTAGGGCCCGATGGCCCGACAACGTTTTAAACGACGCATCTACGGCCGTTTTCCTGACGCTACAATAATACCTTTAATTGCATTGACCTTCTCCTGTTTGACTACCCCAAGTAACAGGTTAAAAATCGCACCCCAGTCTCAGAGCAAACGTTTACAAAGTCTCACTTCGACTCGTGTCCGCAAAGGCACTTATTTTGCATTTTCCACTGCTTTTCGTCAAACCGCAAATTAGCCTTCTGACAACAGAGTACAACAGAGTGCATTTATACGGATCTCTACCGCCTTATCTTAATCCGGTAGGGCCCAATGGCCCAACGACAACGTTTTATGCGACGCATATACGGCCGTTTTCCTGATGCTACAATAATACCTTTAATTGCATTGACCTTCTCCTGTTTGACTACCCCAAGTAACAGGTTAAAAATCGTACCCCAGTCTCAGGGCAAACGTTTACAAAGTCTCACTTCGACTCGTGTCCGCAAAGGCAGTTATTTTGCATTTTCCACTGCTTTTCGTCAAACCGCAAATTAGCCTTCTGACAACAGAGTACAACAGAGTGCATTTATACGGACCTCTACCGCCTTATCTTAATCCGGTAGGGCCCGATGGCCCAACGACAACGTTTTATGCGACGCATCTACGGCCGTTTTCCTGATGCTACAATAATACCTTTAATTGCATTGACCTTTTCCTGTTTGACTACCCCAAGTAACAGATTAAAAATCGTACCCCAGTCTCAGAGCAAACGTTTACAAAGTCTCACTTCGACTGGTGTCCATAAAGGCAGTTATTTTGCATTTTCCACTGCTTTTCGTCACACCGCAAATTAGCCTTCTGACAACAGATTACAACAGAGTGCATTTATACGGACCTCTACCGCCTTATCTTAATCCGGTAGGGCCCGATGGCCCAACGACAACGTTTTATGCGACGCATATACGGCCGTTTTCCTGATGCTACAATAATACCTTTAATTGCATTGACCTTCTCCTGTTTGACTACCCCAAGTAACAGGTTAAAAATCGCACCCCAGTCTCAGGACAAACGTTTACAAAGTCTGACTTCGACTCGTGTCCGCAAAGGCAGTTATTTTGCATTTCCACTGCTTTTCGTCAAACCGCAAATTAGCCTTCTGACAACAGAGTACAACAGAGTGCATTTATACGGACCTCTACCGCTTTATCTTAATCCGGTAGGGCCCGATGGCCCAACGACAACGTTTTATGCGACGCATATACGGCCGTTTTACTGATGCTACAATAATACCTTTAATTGCATTGACCTTCTCCTGTTTGACTACCCCAAGTAACAGGTTAAAAATCGCACCCCAGTCTCAGAGCAAACGTTTACAAAGTCTCACTTCGTTTCGTGTCCGCAAAGGCAGTTATTTTGCATTTTCCACTGCTTTTCGTCAAACCGCAAATTAGCCTTCTGACAACAGAGTACAACAGAGTGCAGGCTACCGGGCATCTTCAAAGGACACGTCCGTCGGTCGTTACGGTTTTGCACATTTGGAAGGAATGCCCTATCGGTCTAAGAAGGTTCGCCGTTGACGTCAGGCCATAGAAGCGTACACGCCCTTAGTACTCGGACTTTTACCTACTCGTAAAACCTGCCCACGGAGCCCCGAGGGTTACGTGACTTTGATTTTACACTCCCAAACGAGCGAGTGAGGGTGTTCGCCTGGAGGGTGGAAGGTGGAGGCCGAGTGGGTGACGAGAAAAAGGACAAGGCATGAAAGGAAACGGTGCGATGTCGTGGTTGGCTGTGGATGATTTAAAGGGAAATGACTTGAAAGATTGAGAGGGTGTGAGAGGAATGGGAATTATGGCCGATGTTGCCGGCGCGATAGAAGTGCTTGAGGGAAAAATAGGCGATTATGAGGGGAAACGAAGTTGTGTTATGGTGTGTGTATGGTAGGATAATGATTTCCTGTGCAGTTTATGAATATCGTCGTATTAAGGGCAGAATGATTGGGTGGATGTAAGTAGATAGAAAATTGTTATCTATGCGTGATACGAGGGGCTAGATTCGTAATGTGATGTAAGAAGTTTGAAGAAATCGTTAGAAGCGACAGGTTATGATGTTCGATTTGTTTAAGTTACAGTTTTGTAGAGACATGGTATTTTTAGGTCCATTCCAATTTTCTGTGAATTATCATTATACCCACATTTTTTTTAGTCTGTTATTTGAAACAGGCATTAAAACAGTCATTTTGTATTAATAATTCAAACCTGATATTCATTATTATACAATTTCTCTCTCTTGAAATCATCTTTATTAACAACGCTACAATTTGTAATATTTCATGACCAACTATGAGCTGAAATAAAATTTGCGCTTTAATTTTATGTTTAACTAATTTCGTCATACCATGGGTTAGTACTCTAATTTGATATATTACCTGGGACATATACCAAGGTTTAATTATTGATTATTATTCATTCAAACCTGTATTAACACTGATATTCATACTGCTCAACTTATCCGTATTATTAGTACTTTAATTTAATATATTACGTGGGACATATACTACAGGTAAATTATTTACTATTATTCATTCAAATCTGTATTAACACAGATATTCATACTGCTCAACTTATCCTTATTAACAACGCTACAATTTGCAATATCACACAGCAAACTACGTATCGACATATAAACGCCCGTTTAACTTTACGTTCAACTACTTTTATATATTAAATCCCCTGGAAAATGCTGTCAGATAATATAATTTTAACTTTCAGCACATACGAACGTGTCCATTTCAAATATATATAATTTCCTCTATTTACGATCGTGTTCCTATGTATGCGCTCTTCTAAAAATGCTGAAACAATAATTTGGCTATCTCAGTATTATCTATTAAAAATATGTAAGTTTTCTTTAACATGTTGAGCGCCACACGTATTTTTAACGAAATTCCCGTACTGTGGTATAGCGATGCGAAGCGCACTACTAACAGACTGAAACTTACTCAATACAGGTATATAAATATATCACGGCCATTATTTCTTGTCGTAATACACGTAGAAGATATTTACATTTAGAATGATATGCTTATAGGCATTCATTCAACACGTTATGCGCCAAGTCTGATTTATCTTGTTTATCTTGTTTATCGTTTGGCCCCTTAGACAAGATTTCATCGAAATCGGCTCGCGGCCGGGGTTCTGTTTGTTATGACAAAGTAATACATACATTTGCGAAATGCGACACAATCTGGTAGAGCAATGGTCAGAAAAATTATTAAACAAGTTGTCACATTTTGTGATACATGCGAACGACAACCGTTTTTATGTTTACCGTGTTTCAATGAAATCCATTAAAATTTTTGACAAAAAATATATAAACGCATTAATGATACAATCCTATGATAAATAAAAATTAAGTCAATTTCAAATGAAATTTCAGTAGTTACTTAACACGTTGACTGCCAAGCGTATTTTACTATATTAGAACGACGATGCTATCAAATACAGCGTTCCACTGAATTATGCAAAATGTAAATAATGTGCAGGTATTGGACTCCAAACGATCGCATCACTATTCTAATAATAACTGCATTCATAAAATAATAATTGCTACCCATTGCGAATATTTTGGATCTTCGGTAAAAACTCTTGCGTCGGTTACCAGTGACCACCATGGCAGTCAAAGTGTTAAATCAATGTAAATTTTTTAGTTTTATATCATATATTACACTGTCAGTCACCGCTGACTGACGCGGCACTCAACGTGTTAATCCACGAACTGACTGAATATTACCTGGAACAAACATTAACTTTCTATCACTCACCATTGACCATTTAACCCTTTCGCTTCGGCAGTCCAGTCCGCCGAAATACCGTCACTGAACGGAAGCGTGTGCAAGAAATATGCACAGTTTGCGTAGTTTCTGTTATACGTTTTCCTACGTCTTATATAACAAATGTGCTGAATAAAATAAACGTTGCTCCAATATGTCAAGTATAATTTGCATTTTTAATATGGAATGACTTACAAAATTATAGGTAATGTAGGTGTTTACATATTTCCTTAGCTTCATCTTCAATTGACACTGTTTCCGATTCTGCTGTGCTGTATATATTTCTTTGCCGTCTTTCAAACAGGTGGAAATTATTTTCATTTTCTTCGGAAACGGTTAGTCCATTTTCAAACATAATATTTTTTTATGTCCTGTATACATTTTGAAAACGCCTAAACTGTTCCAGTAAAAACATTTTAAAACAAAAAAACCAATCGTTAGGATGTTTGAAATATATTGCGTAAAACGTTTTGATACTATTTGAACCAAGAGTAGTTTTAAGAAGTGATTAATCCAACTTGTCAATGAAATCAACAGAAAATGTTTTGGCGATAACGAAAAATTTATCATTGACTACAGATAGCACTTGGTCCGACCTAACGGACCCAGGAAGAGGCCCGCCACAGTAATCAAGTTTTATTGCCGTACCGAAGACCTAATCCACAGTACTAGGCCGAAGCCCTAATCCCTACCATTAACCAGCACTGATTAAAAACCGTTTCGCATTCCTAATTAATATTCCAGGTCAATTCCCTCCTCTTCCACATACCACCAATTCTCCGAATTTCAACCCCAGTGTCACCTCCTGCCAAACCCACTTTCCACCAATCACCTTCACTGCATTTCCACCACCCTTATTACAGTTTTCATTTATAAGGCCCACACCCATACACGAAGAACCAGAAAAAACAAGAACATCAGTAAAATAAGAACACCACCACGAGAATTGCTTATAAAACCTTATTTTGTATCACGCGGATTTCTTTTAATAAAATATTATAATAATACCAATCTATCATCTTTATTAACGCGGTGCTTACGATCAACGTCGTTTGCGACCTATTACCGGAATAGTATAGGCATATCCGTCTATCCTGTTTTGGTAGTTCCAGCACTTGTATACGCATTATTTGGACGCCGCTTATATGCAGCGCTAGTACCCACGAAGCGAAAGGGTTAAACTGACCATAACACCAACATTCGCACACACAATTCCTTCCTTCCTGAACCATCCTTATTACGAACCCTCCAATTCGTAACGCGGCGACATAAAAATGTCCGTTTAATTATAATTTTAACAAATTCCGCGGTGCCGCGGGTTAGCGCGCTAGTTACGTATATTATCCGGGATAGGCGAATTTAAAGAGAGAAGCGGAGCGGCGAACGCAAGAGACACGGAAGATACGCGGGAACCGCAAATTTATAGAAATAAGCGGACGAAGCGGCGAGATATAAAGGTTTTTCACTCTCGCCCCTATCTCTCGCCTCTTTTTCGCCCCTCGGGCAGCCCCTGTTCGCCGACGCCGGCGGTGAGAATCGTGTATTATGCTCACGTAGCCCGGTAACGAAGGTAACGCAGCGACTATTTTACGCGCTGGATCATTGGCTCCCGCGCATTTCGGCTCTGGCCAATCGCGGCTGTCTTTTTCGCCGTCGCTTTTTCCTTCGTCCTTCGTCCTTCGCGCGGAAGCGTCTTGCGCGGAAATTTCCGACGCAAAAAGCACGGCGGCACGTAAGGTACATATTGTGAGAGGGGCTTTCAAACTGAATTCGCGGCGGATGATGAACAGATGTTCGTGGCTGATGATTTTGCGACCTGCGGGAGGTTGGGGAATTTTTGAACGGAGTTGGGCGCGTGCTGCGTCGAAATTGGAAGGGTTTTGTTGAAATGTTAATAGCTGAACTTAAACTATTTTTGAAATAAATGTTCAAAAATTTTTTAATAATGTATTTTCATTTTACCTTACATTGCACACATGGTGTTCAATCCGTTCCTCGGAATAAAAATTTTCCGAGGAGCGAGTTGCACACCCGGTGTGCAAAGATCATGTTTATGTGAATTAACTTACGAATTGGGTGATTTCCATAGTAAACATGTTTTTTTTTTAATTGAAAATGAATAATATAAAGAAAAAAAATTTCGCTCTTCGGGACCGTGTTCGAAAAAAATCGTCTTCTCGAAATTTCTCGAATCTTCTCGAAGACTTTTAGTGTTTATTCTCATTAGAAATAGTGTTATAGGGTTACTTAAATTATTGTATATTCTTCATATTTTCCACAACTATTTTTTGGACTAGTTCCACGTTGAAAAATAATTTGAAAACGTCGCGCCTAGACATTCCATTGACGTTGATAGTTAAAATGAAGTGTGTTTTATCAACTAATTTTTCACAAACAACAAGTTTGTAAGTATATACGAACATTTATATATTAGATAAATGAGAGGAAAATAGCAACAAATTCACAATAATTTTTCTTTCCTCTTTCGTAGTATCCTCAGGTTTTTGTCCCATTTTTCGTCCCAATAGTCGTTTGTAATAGCATAACTTTCCGAATTCTATAAAATAAGAACTGTACAGATCCTCATTGTCCTTACATTTCTCCCCACTTTTTTCTTGCCAACTCCGGAAATTGTTTGAAAAACACATTCCTTTACCCTGTATCCATTATTGAAAATTCTCAAAATACGTATATATTGGTTTAGCAACAATTAATTAAGAAACAACAATTTCACGAAGTATCGCTCCAAATTGATCGATGTAAATTAGTTAACCCATTTGCATCATCGCTCTAAATCCGCAATCTTACTAAAAAATCCGACATGCGCAGCGAAACGTTGCCGATACGCAAGGACGACTTTTAGTGTTTATTCTCATTAGAAATAGTGTTATAGGGTTACTGAAATTATTGTATATTCCTCATATTTTCCAGAACTATTTTTCGGACTAGTTCCACGTTGAAAAATAATTCGAAAACATCGTGCCTGAACATTCCATTGACATTGATGGTTACACCACTTACGGCAGTAAAATCATGTAATGTTGACATACAATTTCGTTTTTCCCATAAGAAATCTCCAGTTTCAATATTATCGGGCTGGTCATCTTTACTACTATCTATTAGAGCTATGGCACGTTTACGCTTATGGGATATTTGCATTTCTATGCTTGAATCCGAATTCGTACTGTAATTCACTATGGTAACCTAATTTTGTTAAATTTTATTATCTATTATTTTTAATTTACAACCAGAAAAGTAAGAAAAATAATATTTTACAGAAAATTCGTTATTGTTTGTTTATCGTACAGACTCTTTAACGATTGCTGGTAAGCTGAAAACAAAAATTATTGTGTGCGGATTTATCCGCTCCCGGTGATAATGGTCAGTTTTTGTTTGCGGATTATTCCGTCAAATGATGCAAATGGGTTAATAGCTGAACTTAAATCTGCGGGTATTTATTTAGTCGTTACAACCTCTGTTTGAGGGTGAGAGAGTTTTTAAACAGAGTTCATAGAGTGCAGCGCTAATGTCTTGTTTAAAATTTTATGAACTTTTTGAATGAAAATTTAATAAATAATGAATCAAATGAGTGGTAACCAGAAATCTTAACACGTTGACGCCGGCGCGGATATTCGGGCCCGTTCCGTGTGGCGGCGCTTCAAGTAGCAATTCTATTCGTAGGCTACGATCTAAACACATGTGTGTTTCTATATTTTCTATATTTATTTCAATCTGTGTTTTAAGAGGAGGGTATTTTTTAACGGAATACAGCGCGTGCAGCCATAATGACTCGTTTAAAATTTAATAAATAAATATGAATCAGTGTAACTTTGTAACTAGTAATTCCAGTCACAGACTACGATCTAAACACATTCATGTTTCTAATTTCCTTCATTTATTTCCACCTGTACTTTAAGAGGAGGGAACTTTATGAACGGAATTTAGCGCATACAGCGGTAATGACTTGTTTAAAATCTTTGCGCCATTATAAAAGATGATAAGTATGTGTTCGTATTATAAATACTTACGGAAAATGGTAAAATAAGTATGAATCGGTGTTACTCTGTAACCAGAAATTCCATTCATAGACTACGATTTAAACAGATGTACGTTTCTATATTTCCTTTATTTATTCCAAACATAGTAGCACAACTTAAGTGATGTACTACTAGTTTTCAAGTAAAAAATGAGGAAGTTAGTTCCGCAAAATTCATACAGCTGCCAGTGACATCACATTGACGCGCTTTCACCACAAAACTATTTTTCCGAAAACGTGTCAAAGAGACACTACATTAAAAGTGCTTTTAGCTATGACATTAGTTCATTTAATCCACCCCAGCAGATTTTTATTAGCATACGTCCGTCGAGTACATTCGCTGCCTATGTATTCCATTCCGCAGCTATATTCTCTTCAAACACAGTCCTGCAGCCACACACACTGTATCTGTAATCCGCGCAGTTGCCGTGTTACGTAAATCCACCGTCGCCGCCACTTCATTTAATTTCCGGCAACCGATAAAACACGCGTACCCTTATAATTTCCCCGCCCCACTCGGCCTCGTCGACTTTCGAAATTCGGGCAAACAAAGCGACGGCGTCGTTTGCTCGTGGCGCGTCCCGCCGTAAATTCGTGATTCCCCGCCGATCGTTCGGCAAAGTATCCAGTCAAATACTCGACGTGCATTATGGTAATGCCGACCAGATTTTCTTCTCCCAACATCCGTGCCGCTTCTGCCGGGGTTCTTTCCGTCTGCTTGCAGCCGACGAGAGCTTCCGTATCGAAAATTGACGTCAAGCGATATACGACCGTTCGCCCAGCCACTACTCGACGGAACAATAACGATGAAAAGCAACAGCGTCGGCGGAATATTATGTAAAGTCGCACTTTACGTTTATCGCCCCGTTGAATGCGTTCCCGCGCCCAATGTCGCGTTTTCTTTCATTGACACACATGTCACTTGAATTTTTCGATGCGGCGATGTGTCGCAAGTGAACGGAAGTGGTCACAATCGTCGTTTTTTGCATTTTTTCACACGGTATATTGCGTACTGACCTTACCTACCTCCACATTCAGTGTCGCATATTGTCGAGCGCTCCAAGACAACTTTGTGCAATGCATACATGCATTTTTTTAATTCGCATTTATAATAAATATTCCAAACAATTTCTTTAGTTCTGAACATGAGACATTCCTCTATTTTTCTTGTTTCAAGTCAGACTTATACTTATGTGAATTTTGTGAATAATACCGATTTATTTCCTCACTAATAATTTCGAAAAATTCATTGCCAAATATACAGTTGACTGCATCTTTCACATTGCAGTTTCTTTGTAATGGTGTAAGCATACCAGACATTTTTTCAAATGTGTCCAAATTTGGAGAAGTATCCTCTTCTGTCCATTGTTCAATTATAGGCTCATCAACCTCAAGCTCCGAATCTTCACTTTCGCTTGAAATATTATAATTTTTATTCATCCTCTTTCTTCGTTTAATACCGTCACTTATTGCAACAATGTCGCTATCGTCACTAAGTTCACTTTTGCTTGAAATGTTATTTGGTACATCAGATAAAGCATCAAACAATAATTCATTTCGGCTTTCATTTTCTTAAATTCCATGAGACATGTTTGACTTTTTTATAATTAGGGTTTATTTTGTGAACTAATTCAAAAACTGTTTCCTCACAAATTAAAATGCTATCGTTCAAATAATAAAATGCACAATAATAAAATCTTTTATAAGATACGATAGACAAATGGACCGGATTCACTGATGTAATTGTGATACTGGCCGATTGTTTTCTACTGTTTCGACATTTCGACATTCATTTATTTCGCGAATCTTCTGTTATAAGCTCACGCAAGGCTTCGTTACCTTGGTATCGTAATAATGACAATATTATCATGGCGCGGGTCGAATTTTTCGATGCGTCGATGTCTCGCAAGTGAACGAAAGTGGTCACAATCGTCGGATAATTTTTTGCATTTTTTTTATAGTATATTGCGTACTAAACGTACGTCGAAAGCGCGTGAAATTTTAAGAGACTGTGTTTTTTGGCACTTTTAAGCGAACAATTGACTATGTACATCGAGTGGACAAGTCGAAATTTCAGAATTTTACCTCAAGGATAGGAAGAAAATTGGGCGTTGGCGCACATGACATGCATGGCGTGTGAATCAGAGTGGTGAGGATTGAAGCAAAGTTGTGTTTTCAAATTTAGTGCCAGGGTAGAAGTGGGAGAATTGTATAAATTCGTGTGCTCTTCGGTTGAAGTTAGTTGAGCAAGTGTCAATAGTATCACAATCAAAATTTTCGTGAAATTACCACTGACGATTTATTTTGTAGTGAAAATAATGTATTTTAGTTGTGGTTTCAGCTGTTTAGGAAAATGTTAAATTTGTAATTTAAAATTGTTAAAGAAGGCTGTTAAGGAAAAAATAAAAGAAGGTAGATTTCTTCTTGAAATGTTGCGAAACTTATGTAGGAATTTAATACATGAAACTAAATAATATAATATTTATAAACAATAACAACACAATCAAAACACTTTCATCTTATTTTCTATATCGTTTCGTCGTTTCGCCTTTATTTCGTCTTTACGTCTTATCGTCCACTCACTGCAACCAAAATAACACAATTCCGCTCTCACCTATGATACATCAATATAATAATTGAAGATCATTTTTCCTGGAACTACTGTATTAGATCCCAAATGTTTTGTTGCAGCTTTTTATCATATATTATATTGTAATTTATATGCCAGGACTCGTGCAAACATTTCCGCTCTCTGCAAATATCATTCTTCCTGGGACACTTTTATAAATGTTAGGATCTAATGTATCATATACTAACTATTAAACGTAAAATGCGCGAGAAATCTTAAGAATTCATTAGAGAGATTTCGACCGTGAACCGGTAAGCAATTATAAGGTTACACAATAGCAGATGAGAAGCATAGAAGGGTATGTAAGAGGAAAGTGAGAGATTTTGGGGCAAAAGCGTAGTCAGAAAATTGCACGTCTAGGGTCCATGTTTGTTTAGACAAGCAATAGTTAAATCTTCCATATTGATCGCGTAAAAAATTGCTGCATTACAACTTTGCACTGCAAAATTTCTTGCTGGAGCATCCATGTTTCTTATTCGTTCTCTTTACTTTCATTCCAGATGCATTAAAATACAAATGCAATATACTGCTATTATTCTAAGCAACTGAATATAAGCGTCAGTGAAACCTGTACTAATTCAATAAAATATGATATTATTACTTGATTATTGCAACGGCACCACGATGCTGCGCCTCTGATGTAATTAAACGTTCGAGCCTGTTGTACAAAAAATTCCTTCTAGTTTCTTATACTTCCTCTTTACTTTCGCTCCACGTCCATTAAAACACAAAAAAGTAGCGTAACGTTATTGTCCCAAACAAATACATCAGACTAATATACGCGTCACAAAAAGCTGCACCGATTTAATCAAATTCGATATCGTTACTTAATTATTGCAACAGCATCACGATGCTGCGCGTCTGACGTAATTAAACTTTCGAGCCTGGCCAGAGCTTCCATGTTTCTCAGTCTTCCTCTTTATTTTCATTCCATGTACAATAAAGTACAGAAGTAGCGCAACGTTATTATTTCGAACAAATACATTAAACCAATATACGCGTCACTAGAATCCGTACTGATTTAATTCACTTTGATGTCGTTAGTTAATTATTGCAACAGCGTCGCAACGCTGCGCGTTTGACGTAATTAAAGTTTCGCGACTAGTCGGCTCTTCCATGTTTCTTAATGTTCCTCTTAATCTTTATCCCACGCGCATTAAAATGCACAGGTAGTGTAATGTTATTATTTCAAAGAAATACATCGAATGAATATATGTGTTGTTAACACCCAAGTCGATTCCAGCAAATTTTATATTGGCGCTTAATTATTACAACGACATCGTTTGACGTAAATACCACCTTGATCAAACGTTTTAAATTGTTGACTTGAAATTGAAATTGTTTTTTTTTGTTAGGGTGCCACATCTGTCATTTAATTTTTATATTTAATATTAAAATTTAAAAATTTTAGATATGTAAAATTTCAAAACTTAAAAATTTCAAAATAAACATATCTAAATTTTTACATATTTGAAAATGGCATTAACTTTGGATCAACGAATTTATATACGATTTTGCGTAAAAAACGGATTTAACGGTCCGCAGACTTTGGAAATGTTGGAGAAGTGTTTCGGCAACGATGCTTTTTCGAGATCAAACGTTTTTCGGTGGGACGAACGCTTTCGAAGAAACCACGTTGTTTTCAGTCGAAAAAGAAGGTGATGCTCACGGTTTTCATGCATTACAACGGTGTTGTGCATCATGAATTCTTGCCAGAGCAACCGACAGTCAACAAATTGTATTATTTGGGCGTTATGAGACGTTTGCGTGAAGCAATTCGCCAAAAGGCCGAATTTGTGGGCAAACAACTCGCGGATTTTGCACCACGATAACGCGCCGTCACACAATGCGATCCTTATTCGCGGGTTTTTGACCAAAAATAATGCGAATACTATTCACCAGCCTCCGAATTCACCTGATTTAGCCCCCTGCAACTTTTTTCTGTTTAACCGACTTGAAAAACCGCTTCGCGGAACGCGTTACAATACTCGGCAGGATCTTATGGAAAAATCGAAGACGGCTGTGATGGACATACGAAAAATTGAATACCAGCGATGTTTCGATGATTGGATCAAGCGCTGGTATAAGTGCGTTACAGTCGATGGAGAGTACTTTGAAGGGGACGATATCAATTTTAATGGGTAAACTTGTAACTTCGATTTTATGAATGAAGTCCTAAA
Organism: Cryptocheilus praepositus; assembly: GCA_033815515.1. Taxonomy (NCBI): domain Eukaryota; kingdom Metazoa; phylum Arthropoda; class Insecta; order Hymenoptera; family Pompilidae; genus Cryptocheilus; species Cryptocheilus praepositus. Next base: position 2,723,129 of record JAWWQZ010000215.1, on the reverse strand, counting down.
ACTTTTTGATCAAGGTGGTATATAGGTCCAGTGTAATATATATGTTGCTGCATTATTATAATATTATAATTGCGTATGTCAGACAAATTGGAAGCTAAATTTTCATTACTGTTACACATATTACTCTGTGTTTATACATCTAGTGTATCAACCTCTTGCCGTACATATACTAGGTTGTTCAATAAGTTTTGTCGTTCGATAAGAAAAACACAATGTTATGGTTCAAAATACACTTTATTATTCAGTATAATCTCCCTGAACATTAATGCACTTGCTCCAACGATCCTCCAATCTGTGGATCCGATCCCTGAAGTGAGATTCCGGAAGGTCTGCAAAATACGCTTCAACAGCCGTTATGACCTCTTGATTTGACGAAAAACGCTTGCCACGCATCAATTTTTTGAGTTCTGGAAACAAATGGAAGTCGCTGGGGGCGAAATCTGGTGAATACGGCGGATGCTCCAACAATTCGAACTTTAATTCATGGATTTGAGCCATTGTCAAAATGCTCTTGTGACACGGTGCGTTGTCCTGATGAAAAAGGATTTTTTTCTTCTGCAAACCGGGCCTTTTTCACGAATTTTTTCCTTCAACTGGTCCAAAAGGTTGCAATAATATTCAGAATTAATTGTTTTACCAGTTTGCAAGTAATCCACAAATAAAATTCCTTTCGCATCCGAAAAAACTGATGCCAGAACCTTCTTGGCCGATTTCTGGACACGAACTCGTTTCGAAGCCGAACAACCAGGTTCACACCACTCTTTAGCCTCTTGTTTTGATTTAGGATCACGGTGATAGACCCAAGTCTCATCCATAGTGATGAATCGACGCACAAAATCCACTTTATCCTTTTTAAAACGCTCCAAATGTTGTTGAGAAAGTCGCATTCGAATGTGTTTTTGTTCAATTGTTAGCGAATGCGGCACCCATTGTGCACACAGCTTTTTAAAACTCAATATTTCATTTAAAATATGACTCACACTGCCTAATGAGATGTGTAGAGCCTCTACTAAATCCCTCTCAGTCAATCGACGATCTTCCAAAACCATATCCTGTACTTTAGCTACGATTTCTGGTGTTGATGCGGTTTTTCGACGTCCTTCACGTGGATCGTCTTCAAGGCTTGTACGACCACGTTTAAATTCAGCAACCCATCTTTCTACTGTTCTAATTGAAGGTGAACGTTCATTATACACTCTTAACATTCGTTCGTGAATTTCTTTTGGTGCTAAACCTTCCAAAAATAAGAATTTTATCACTGCACGATATTCAATTTTTTCCATTGTCAAAAATACTGTGACACGGCGACACTAAATGGCTTGTAAACAAAGAATGAATTGACTGATTGAAATGAACCTTCACATACGTTGATAAGAAGAGTGAACCTACAAAACAAAAACAAATTTGGACTAGTAGCAACGCCCTCAACAAAACAAAACAAAACTTATTGAACAACCTGGTAGATGCAGTGCAATACAAATGTTGCTAAATTATTGTAATATTAAGATGGGTATGCCGCCAAAATATACAAAAACAAAACTAAGTTTTCATTATCATTGCAAATGTAATTTCGTGTACATACGCTTGTATTTTCGATTTTATGAATAAAGTCCTAAAACTTTTTGATCAAGGTGGTATATGTGTCGTTATCATCTGCGCCGATTCCAGCAAATTTGATATTGTCGCTTAATTATTACAACGACATCGTTTGACATAAATATGTGTGTGACGTACTTTCAAATTCGGCCACGTAAAAAATTGCCCGGCGCATCCATTTCTCCTAGTCTTCCCCTTACTTCCACCCGTAATGCATTAACCCTTTGCACTCCTATGTCGAGTGTGACTCGACATCAGTTTTTAAATCCTTTGTCGAGCTCCATCGACATTTTTTCATGTCTAAATAAATAGATATCGTGCAAATCGATTCGCAATGTCACTAGAAGGGTTAGACATTCAGGTAATCGAAGAGAAATAAAAGAACTGGATGTGATCACAGATTATAATAAAAATATAGATGGTGTCGATGTGGCGAACCAATACGCGACATCTTACTGTTTTTTACGTCGAGCACTCAAGTGGTGGAGGGAATATTTCTTTCGGGGATTAGAAATCTCCATGGTAAATGCGTATATTTTATACAAAGAAAAAAACAAAAAACCAAGGAACAGAACCTATAGCCCACAAAAAATTTCGCGAAAAGATTTTGTTAATGCTAATTCGTGATTGTCGTCATCCAAATATGAAATTGGGGAGGCCTGGAACACATGATAAACACGATCGCTTAGATGGAAAGCCTCATTTAATCTTCCTACATCCCGAAGGAAAACACAAAGACTGTGCAGTTTACTCAAATAGAAAAACATCTGGAGGAAAAAGAGAAACCACCTATTTTTGTGAAACGTGTGAAAGAAAATCAGGGTTACATCTTGCAAGTTCTTTCAAAAGATATCATACCCTTGAAAATTTCAATATACGACAATACTGTAAATAAAATTGGTATTTAAGTGAATTTGTTTCCTCCTTTCTTTATTTAAATTGCTTTATATTTTTTGTTAAAGTAAATTTCAAATAAAACACTTAAAAGCGTTGGGAGCTGCTGGTAACGAAATTGAAATAAAATTCGAAGTGCAAAGGGTTAAAATACAAAAACATTGCAACGTCATTGTTCCAAGCGAGCACACCAAACGAATACACACCTAATCAAAATCTACGCCGCTTTAATGAAATCTGTCATTGTCACTTAATCATTGCAGCGGCATGACGACGGTGCGCGTCTGGCGTAATTAAACTTTCGATCCTGACCGCGCAAAAAATTGGCCGGCACCCTCGTCGAAACGAAAAATATGAGAGCGGCGCGAGGGTGGACGGCATCCATTTCAGGGGATGAAAGAAATTGGCATCCCGCTGTTTACCCCCGCCCACCGTGCCGGCTGGCTCGTCGAGAAAGAAAAATCAGGGGGGCTCCAGTTTAAGCTCCGTTATCTTCCAATCCCGCCACGAATTCCACGACAAAACTCCCGGGCTCAATTTCGGGAAAGGGAGCGGATCAGATAGCCGGTGGACGTTTATTCGATACACATTCGAGAGCCACCCCCACGTACGCCGGCGGTTGGTTTATTTTACGATCGTAAAATACATGGCCAGAGGGTGGCACAAGTATTCCCTGTATTTAAGGCAGTCATAAAACGTTTCTCGCCCTCCGTTTCTACTCGGCTCTCTCTACGTATAGGGTGATTCACCTAGCTTCCGCACCTATATTGCCGTTTTTCGCTTCGCGCACTCGGGGACAGCGTTAAACAGGATCTTCTTCCGTGGGGAGGGGAAGGTGAGATTTTTTTTGTGGCGATTGCGAATGTAGGCTCGAAAGGAAATGTGGATAAGAAGTAAGAAGAGTAGGAAAGTAGGGGATATGTGGTGGGTTGAACACATTTTATCGCGGAACAGTACTTTTTTATGGTGCTGGTAATTTTATGAAATTTGGTGTTTCAGGTGTATATCGAGAATACGATGTTATTGGATATATTAATTAGATATACGCAGCAAATGTTTTGTTTAGAAGACTACGTGATGAAGATTATGATGTGTAGAAGAAGAAGATGAAGATTATGTGTGGAAGACTACTTTATTTTTTTGTTGAAATAAAATTTGCTGAAATATGATATTTTCATCAGATATTGAACATTTCTCGTGACGTTTCGCTTTTTTGCTTAACACCGATGATGTTACTTACAACATACTAATCATTTACCAAGGTTCAAAGTGAATGTGTTATGTATATTTTTGTTATATACCCAAACTTAGTATATTTGATGATACCAAGAAATTTAGTACATCAGAATTAATAAATGAATACTCAAGTATATAAATAAGTAAGTAAATAAAAAATATTCAAGTATTTTGAGGATACCAAAAAATCCAGTACATCGGAATTGCTCTGCAGCAATAAAAAATTCTCAAGTATTTTGATGATACCAAATAATTCAGTATATCACAATTGCTCTGCAGCAATAAAAAATTCTCAAGTATTTTGATGATACCAAATAATTCAGTATATCACAATTGCTCTGCAGCAATAAAAAATTGTCAAGTATTTTGATGATATCAAGAAATTCAGTACATCAGAATTAATAAATAAATACTCAAGTATACAAACAAGTAAGTAAATAAAAAATACTCAAGTATTTTGATGATAGCAAAAAATCCAATACATCGGAATTGCTCTGCAGCAATAAAAAATTCTCAAGTATTTTTATGATACCAGTATATCACAATTACTCTGCAGCAATAAAAAATTCTCAAGTATTTTGATGATACCAAATAATCCAGTATATCAGAATTGCTCTGCAGCAATAAAAAATTCTCAAGTATTTTGATGATACCAAATAATTCATTATATTACAATTGCTCTGCAGCAATAAAAAATTCTCAAGTATTTTGATGATACCAAATAATTCAGTATATCACAATTGCTCTGCAGCAATAAAAATTCTCAAGTATTTTGATGATACCAAAAAATCCAGTACATCAGAATTGCTCTGCAGCAATAAAAAATTCTCAAGTATCGTGATGATACCAAATAATTCAGTATATCACAACCGCTCTGCAGCAATAAAAAATTCTCAAATATTTTGATGATAATAATTCAGTATATCACAATTGCTCTGCAGCAATAAAAAATTCTCAAATATTTTGATGATACCAAATAATTCAGTATATCACAATTGCTCCGCAGCAATAAAAAATTCCCAAGTATTTTGATGATGCCAAATAATGCAGTATATCACAATTGCTCTGCAGCAATAAAAATTCTCAAGTATTTTGATGATACCAAATAATTCAGTATATCGCAATTGCTCTGCGGCAATAAAAAATTCTCAAGTATTTTCATGATACCAAATAATTCAGTATATCTCAATTGCTCTGCGGCAATAAAAAATTCTCAAGTATTTTGATGATACCAAATAATTCAGTATATCACAATTGCTCTGCAGCAATAAAAAATTCCCAAATATTTTGATTATACCAAAAAATCCAGTACATCAGAATTGCTCTGCAGCAATCAAAAATACTGTAACTCTGATGCAGCCGATTACAACGAAATTGCATCACAACGTCATAGATGTCAATTCTACCGCTGAACTTCGCAAATTGTTTATTTAACTCTATTCCCTATTCCCTATTATATAACCCTGTTTACTTGTATCCCCAAAACTATTTTTCGGACATTTACGTAAAGTACGTCTGGTATTTGAAACGTGTTAATGAAAAACGAATACGGAAAGCCGCACAATACTATTAAAAAGCCTCCAACGTCAGCCTCTCACTAAAACATCTTCCAGCACACGCAAGAGGCACCTGTAAAATATGTTCCCCGCATTTTCGTCACAAATACCAGTTCGTCCAATGATAAAAACACGAACACGCTTACGTCGTTCTGTTATTTTAGCGGGTAGCGACAGTTAAGAGTATCACAGAACTCGGCGCTTCACAGGATTAGCCCAGTTTCCTCTATTTTTTCGTTGTCCCCTCGACTGACACAGAATCGTCACTTTAACCCCTTCGCGTACAATGACATCTGAGAGACGTCACTTACTTTATATCTCATTTTGTAGCGTGCCAACCCCCACACGTCTGCCACTGACAACATAAGTAACACTGCGACATGGCAATCTGAGAGATGTCTAATCCACTTACACTTGCCATTTGATAAATTTGATATTTTGGAAAATTTCTTATTTATAATTTAACGTTTACATTTTTCGTTTCGATTGTGTGTCACCGGATTTGCCTAGATTCCCATATTTTTTTTTGTACGTCACTATCACTTTAACTCCTTGGCATATGATGACATCTGAGTTACTTATATTATACACCATGTTTTTGTATGGCATTTCACTGTTTTTTGCTGATAGTATAAGAAGCATAACAACGTGGCGAACTAAAAAAAATGCATCACTTACTTTACGATGGCATGATTCTATAAAGTACCGAAACGTTCTATGTGGTACAAAAGTATAGCATTATAATAGTTTTATATTTCATGTTAGCAAACATGTCACTCCTTTGTTTCTCATTATATTTTTTAATGTTCATCCCATGTGCATTAAAATAGAAAAATAGTAGAATACTACTGTTCCAAATAACCCCATTAAATCGATATACGTACCGACAAACCCTGTTTTTTATATATATTTATATTTATATATTTTATATTCCATGTTAGCAAATACCTATGTTACCGAATATGCATACATATTTTCTTTTCTAATATTCATCCCATATGCATTAAAATAGAAAAATAGTAGAATACTACTGTTCCAAATAAACCCATTAAATCGATATACGTACCGGCAAACCCTGCTTTATATATATATATATATTTATATTTATATATTTTATATTCCATGTTGGCAAATACGTATATTACAGAATATGCATACATATTTTCTTTTCTAATATTCATCCAATATGCATTAAAATAGAAAAATAGTAGAATATTACCGTTCCAAATAAACTCATTAAATCGATATATGTACCGGCAAACCCTGTTTTTTATATATATTTATATTTATATATTTTATATTCCATGTTAGCAAATATGTTACCGAATATGCATACATATTTTCTTTTCTAATATTTATCCCATATGCATTAAAATAGAAAAATAGTAAAATATTACTGTTCCAAATAAACCCATTAAATCGATATACGTACCGGCAAACCCTGTTTTACATATATATTTATATTTATATATTTTATATTCCATGTTAGCAAATACCTATGTTACCGAATATGCATACATATTTTCTTTTCTAATATTCATCCTATATGCATTAAAATACAAAATAGTAGAATACTACTGTTTCAAATAAATCCATTAATTCGATATACGTACCGGTAAACCCTGTTTTTTATATGTATATTTATATTTATATATTTTATATTCCATATTAGCAAATACCTATGTTACCGAATATGCATACATATTTTCTTTTCTAATATTCATCCCATATGCATTAAAATAGAAAAATAGTAGAATATTACTGTTCCAAATAAACCCATTAAATCGATATACCTACTGGCAAACCCTGCACCAATTCATTAAAATTCCAATTTTAGTATTGCTACATAATTATTGCCATATCGTAAAATATTCTTTTCTAATATTCATCCCATATGCATTAAAATAGAAAAATAGTAGAATACTACTGTTCCAAATAAACCCATTAAATCGATATACCTATTGGCAAACCCTGCACCAATTCATTAAAATTCTAATTTTAATATTGCCACATAATTATTGCAATATCGTAAACCGATGATATCAAATGTTATTTACCCACGTAAACATTTAATTCTGTCCTGAACCTTCATACCTCTTCCCTTCAATCAAATCAGATGACCTTTGAGACGCATCGGCGTGTGTCTTATTTGTACGTCAAGGGACTAAACCTCAGCCGTCTTCATTTCTCAACCGGTTACCCGCCCAGAGCCCGCCCAACTTCTATTCTGCCTCGCCGAGGAAAAAGTTCGGCCGTTCCATCGTGCGGAGATATATTAAGCCGCGGGACATGGAGCTCAAACGCGAGACAGCGCCATATTTCGCTGCGCAAATTGCACGGACAATCTAGTTTCCGATGCCATTCTGTCGCTGGACCATTTCGCGATCTCGCGATTCGGTTTATGTGCAGGGCGAACTGAGGGATCAGCTATGGAGATAAGGCATTATGGTGTCTGCGCAGTAACCGAACTGTATCGGTTCCAACGACGAAAAACCTAGACTCACCCGACCTCTTACTTCGGTAAGCGCCGTACGAGATACTCCAGTACATACCTGAAACAGACAAGAAAGCGTATATGTGAGAATGGAAACGTATACGTTCGGTATTAAGTAAGTATACATATGTAATATGTTTGGCGTAATACGCTGTGTCTGTTTGTTTATGACGAAAGCGGATGTAGGTGTGCAAAACGAAATCGAACGATTTAATGCGTGGGAATTACGCGCGGCGTGTCTGTAGTTGAGGGGGTGAGAGCAAAATTGAGCTTTATGAATCTTTGCTTAACGGCAGTTGGCTGTGCAGGTTAAGCTCCTAAGACCATTATGTTCCTTGCCGCATTGGAACTTATAATTTCCAGCGGTGTATGTACCCGAAATATTTGTTACGCGGATCTTGGTCGCATACGTTTGTGTCAAGAAGCTTATGTTCTTTGCCGTATTTGAACATGTAACTTCTACTTCTGCTTTCGCGGTCGTCTACTTTCGAATACTTATGAAACCGACATAAAGCAAGAGAAAACGTCATCTCGAGCAGTTAAAAATATTTTGTTGTCAGACGTATATGGTACCAAATTATGCACAAATATACATATACATAATAAAAATAGTTTCTGACTTGTGTCAAATTAAAGACTTTTCATCGATTTTCATTATTCTACTCAACAGTAGCAGGGTTAAGTTTGTTATGCAAATCTTATTCCCGAAATATTTGTTATGCGGATCTTGGTCGCCTACTTTTGAATACTTATAAAACCGACATAAAGCAAAACGAAAACGTCATCTCGAGCAGTTAAAAATATTTTATTGTCAAACGTATAAGATACCTAATTACGCACAAATAAATGCATAATAAAAGTAGTTTTTGACTTGCGTCAAGTTAAACATCTTTCATCGATTTTCGTTATTCTACTTAACAGTAAAAGGGTTAAATTTGTTATGCAAATCTTATTCCCGAAATATTTGTTATGCGGATCTTGGCCGCATACTTTCGGATACTTATAAAACTGACGTACAGTAAGCGAAAACGTCATGTCGAACAGTTAAAAATATTTTATTGTCGGACGTATAAGATACGTAATTATGCACAAATATATACATAATAAAAGCAGTTTCCGACTTGTGTCAAATTAAAGACCTTTCATCGATTTTCGTTATTCTACTTAACAGTAGCATACATTTGTTATGCAAATCTTATTCCTAAAATATTTGTTATGCGGATCTTGGTCACATACGTTTGTGTCAAGAGGCTTATGTTCTTTGCCGTATTTGAACATGTAACTTCTACTTCGGCTTTCGCGGTCGTCTACTTTCGAATACTTATAAAACCGACATAAAGCAAAGCGAAAACGTAATTTCGAGCAGTTAAAAATATTTTATTGTCATACGTATAAAATACATAATTACGCACAAATAAATACATAATAAAAGTAGTTTTTGGCTTATGTCAAGTTAAAGACCTTTCATCGATTTTCGTTATTCTGCTTAACAGTAAAAGGGTTAAATTTGTTACGCAAATCTTGTTCCCGAAATATTTGTTATGCGGATCTTGGTCGCCTACTTTTGAATACTTATAAAACCGACATAAAGCAAAGCGAAAACGTAATTTCGAGCAGTTAAAAATATTTTGTTATCGGACGTATAAGATACCTAATTACGCATAAATAAATACATAATAAAAGTAGTTTTTGACTTGTGTCAAATTAAATATCTTTCATCGATTTTCGTTATTCTACTTAACAGTAAAAGGGTTAAATTTGTTATGCAAATCTTATTCCCGAAATATTTGTTATGCGGATCTTGGTCGTCTACTTTCGAATACTTATAAAACCGACATAAAGCAAAGCGAAAACGTAATTTCGAGCAGTTAAAAATATTTTGTTATCGGACGTATAAGATACCTAATTACACACAAATAAATACATAATAAAAGTAGTTTTTGACTTGTGTCAAGTTAAAGACCTTTCATCGATTTTCATTATTCTATTTAACAGTAGCAGGGTTAAATTTGTTATGTAAATCTTATTCCCCAAATATTTGTTATGCGGATTTTCGTCGCATACGTTCGTCTCAACACTACTGTCTTGCTTTCCATATTTGAACATGTAACTGTTATTTCGACATTCTGGATCGTCTATTTTCGAAAAAAATATTATAAAATAATAAACATAAAGCAACAGAAAGAATAACAATTCTTTGATTTGTTAAAAATATTTTATTTTTGTCATAGTATAAAATACCTAACCACTATCTATATAGATAATTTTAACATGTAAAAGTAGTTTTTAACGTCGTGTCAAATTAAAAATATTATCTCGATTTTACGTTATTCTACTTAACAGTAATGTAAGGGAAACTTTGGGTTAAATAAAAATGTTTTCCCTGTTATAATAGAAAAAGAACCAAAATCTTTATTATAAGAAATATAAAGATGTTACAAATTTTGTCCACACGTTTGTGAAATTAAGAAAACATTAAAATACGTCTTTTGAATTTTCGCGTCTTTTACGTCTTTAAGTGCGTCTTTGCTCGACGGACTTCGTCTTTATACGTGTTTCGTCTTTGATCATCTACTTTCGAATACTTATAAAACCGACGTACGGCAAGCGAAAACATCATCTCGGGCAGTTAAAAATATTTTATTGTGAGACGTATAAGATACCTAATTATGCACAAGTATATACATAATAAAAGTAGTTTTTCACTTGTGTCAAGTTAAAGATCTTTCATCGATTTTCTTTAGTTTACTTAACAGTAAAAGGGTTACATTTGTTATGCAAATCTTATTCCCGAAATATTTGTTATGCGGATTTTCGTCCCATACGTTTGTGTCAAGAAGCTTATGTTCTTTGCTGTATTTGAACATGTAACTTCTACTTTGGCTTTCGCGGTCGTCTGTTTTCGGATACTTATAAAACCGACGTACAGTAAGCGAAAACGTCATCTCGAGTAGTTAAAAATATTTTATTGTCAGACGTATAAGATATCTAATTATGCACAAATATATACATAATAAAAAGTTTCCGACTTGTTCATATCGAAAGACAAGTTTCATCGATTTTCGTTGGTCTACTTAACACTAGTAGGGTTAAATCATGTTACGCAAACGTCTCATGTCCCGAAATATTTTGTATGCCTGTCTTCGTTCCATACGTTCATCTCAACACCGTTGTAATGCATGGACCGTCTTTCTTTCCATATTTGAACATGTAACTGCTATTCCGACATTCTGGGTCGTCTATTTTCGCGGAAATTAAAAATATTAAGTTAGCAGGTGTATAAGAAACCTAATTCTACACAAATAGATACGTAATAAACACATTCTTTGATTTGTTTTAAGTCAAACGTTCCCAACTGCTTCTCGTTATTTTTCTGGATAGTAACTGGGTTAAAGTTGTTGCCTCCAGACTTATTACCCACATTTGAACATGTAATTCAACCTCCACATTCAGCGTGTTAAATCCGTTTTTCACGCAACATTTTATGCAAATTCGTTGATCCAAAGTTGATGCCATTTTCAAATATGTAAAAATGTAGATATTTTTGTTCTAAAATTTAAACTATCTACAGTTTTTGAATTTTAGATATTTTTCAAATATCGAAAACATGCACAGAGGTGGATTTACTCAATACGGGATAAATTTTACAAATGTCAAGCTATGACGCTGACATTTGGTGGGAACATTAACCACTTGACATACAATGGCGTCTCGGAAACGTCATTTATTTCATGTGCCATTATAGATTTTGACGTCTCCGAGACGTCAAGAACTATCTTCGGCGAACACTGGGAAGTATACTATTAGATTATCTGTTTCGGTCGTTCATCAATGCTGTTTCTGTTTAGAGAGTTCAAATGCTAATCCCCATTTCAACAGTACCTTATTGAATGTTATCGAATTTAACCCTTTAGTTACTACGGGCGACCATAATCGCCCTCCACAATACGCTACTTATATATATCTTAAAAATATATACCATGGAAAAATTTTGTCCCGTATGTCTCTCTTTTTTTTTGAAGAATTTGTATAGCATCAAAATCCACGTGAACATCTATTCTCAATCAATCGTCTTCCGTCAGAAATGTTCTTTTCCTCAACAATTTGTTACCGAAACATTTTTAACGTAAGCACAAGTCCAAAATTGTGACAGGACATTTGCCGTAGTGAAAGGGTACAAATACAACATAAATGGTACTCTCACGACGCGTTAATCGCGCATTTTAATTTATGTAATATATACATTTAATGACAGATGTGGCACCGATCAAAAAAAAAAAATTTCAATCGAGTGACTTCATTATCTTTTTTTGCCCTGTATCGATCCAAAGATTCGGCGACCGTTTCTAAAACATTTTGATCAAGGTGGTATTTTCGATTTTTGCTATCAAACATTTTTAGCGAGTATCTTTTCCACGTTTACTTCAAGCCCACTCTCTTGCTCGCCACATTTAACCGTGTCACTTCTACCTCCGCATTCAGCGTCGTCTACTTTCAGATACCTATAAAACCGAGCGTACAGCAAGCGAAAACGCCATCCCGAACAATTAAAAACATTACGTTATCAGACGTATAACAGGATCAACGTGCAGCGAGCGGGTTCTGGCTCCATTCTCTCATCTTTCCGTCATCCCAACAAAGGTACTCCCACTCCCAGCCTCCTGCAACTCTCTCCAACACCCTTCAACCCCGTTCAACCTCGTTTCATCATCCTCGAGGCTTTAGCCTGTCCCCGGATTACCACGTACACGCTCGAAAGGGACAGAAACGCTCGTCGAAAGACAGAAAAGAAGAGCGAGACAGAAGGAGGGAGAGAAAATGAGAGTGGGACTAAATTTTTATCTCCCGTGTTACACATACGACCCAAGAACTCCGCGGGCGTAATTCTATTATTACAGAGAGGTCGAGTGTTAATCCTTCCATTTCGCACTCCTCGTACGCATTTAGTTTCGTCTTCCCCAACGCTGATGTACTTTGCGAACGGCGGCGTTTAATTTTTCCGTGCGGCGGATTTGTAGGTCGGTGCGCTAATCGTGTTTCATAATGGTTGCTGTAATTTGCGAAGTTTCGCAGATTTCTGAACGGTGGAAGTGATGAGGGTGCGTGCGTGTTTCGTTGTATTGATGGGTTGGATCGAATAAAAATATTGCATTAAAATTCTTGGGTTGATTCTATCATTTTTGTTCTTTGAAAGCTTTAATTTGTGACCACGCAAGGTTGAAAATCGTAAAATATACGTTGAACATTCTTTGTTGTTTGGTATATGTAATCGATCGAATCGAATGGACAAATTTCTGATCACTGTCATTCAGTATCATTTTTTGCACTGTATCGATCATAAATATTTCCCGAAACGTTTGCAAACTCAGCAAAATAAAGACGTTATCATTTGCCCAGTGTATTATTACAAATACAACATCACAACCCACTCTCATGATGTCTTTAATCACTGTTTATAATTTATCTAATATATACATTCTTTATTGCTTGGTATGTGTAACTGATCGAATCGAATAAACAAATTTCTGATCACGGTCATTCAGTATAATTTTTTACACTGTATCGATCATAAAGATTTCCGGAAACGTTTGCAAACTCAGCAAAATAAACAGGTCATGTTTTATTGTCCAGTGTATTATTATATGTACAACATCACACCCCACTCTCATGAAGTCTTTAATCACTGTTTATAATTTATCTAATATATACATTCTTTATTGCTTGGTATGTGTAACCGATCGAATCGAATGAACAAATTTCTGATCACTGTCATTCAGTATCATTTTTTGCACTGTATCGATCATAAAGATTTCCGGAAACGTTTGCAAACTCAACAAAATAAAGACGTTATGTTTTATTGCCCAATATATTATTACATGTACAACATCACAACCCACTCTCATAATGTCTTTAATGACTGTATATAATTTACCTAATATATACATTGTTGCTTGGTATGTGTAACCGATGTAATCGAATGAATAAATTTCTGATAACTGTCACTCAGTACCGTTTTTTGCACTCTATCGATTATAAAGATTTCCGGAAATGTTTGCAAATTCAATAAAATAAAGATGTTATGTTTTATTGCCCAGTGTATTATTACGTGGACAATGATGTGTTTAATCATATAATTGAAATTTTGAAAGTGGCCCACTCTCGATAAATAACATTTGATATTTTTAATCATAAATAATAAATTTGTACCCATGGTAATTTTATTAATAAACATTTTACCTAATACATATTTATTAATATATTTTTAAGTATTTCAAGAATATCCATAAACTCGTCGTTCAGCAAAAATGCGGTAATAAATTGCATTTTCACGAAGTACCCTTCGAATTTGTTCGCTGCGCGAGAAGTTTTCGCGCTACCTGTATATTGTCCACAATTCCGTAATGCGCAAATATTTGTCGTGCCGACCGCATCTACGGCCGCGCTCGTTTTTATTCCGCGTTACATCGCTCGCGCGCAGAAAACCTCGACGTTCATTTGTCTTCGCCACTAACGATCGAATTATGCCGCCGAAGCCTCGAGGCGGGGACACTTTTAATTTGCTGAATTCTTAACGAGGCCGCGTGGGCGTGCGTCCTCTATCACCGGAACCGGCGGGACATTAATTATACAAATATTTCCGAGACTAATCTTCGCCACGTCGATCGATAATAACTTTCGGCAAGCGTGCGCCCGACATTCGGAGATCGATGTCCGCTATTAATTCACCGATGTTTGCGCACGGCTATTCACATTTTCCGCCGCTGTTTTCAACGCAGTTTGGGAAACACGTCGATGCGCAATGTGATTCGGACGCTGATTCGTTTTCGGTCTAATCATACGTGTCCGGACTGTTACAGAGTGACAATTAATGCCGCATATTTTTCGACTGACCAAAGCGAAAGTCTACTTCAAGGACATGTCTCTTTGCAGAAAATTAATTAAGCTACACAAAATCATGTAAGGGGCAAGGTGACTGTGTCTGATTTTCTCTGATTTCTCAATCACTTACGCGTTTTGTGTCCCTATAAAAATATATGCAGTAAAACCTGTTTTTGTGCGGTCCTTTTTTATGCGATTTTATTTTTGTGTAATTATTTTTGTGCGATTTATTTTTATGCGGTATATGAATCTTAGCGGCGTTAGCACCAGTTTAATGTTTCCTATCAATGTACATATACATGTTGTGGATGAAATATATGAATGTGTAATTAATCGAAACGTTACCGAAAACGCGTCAACGTTATTATCTGAAATTAGTGCGCTCGCATATAAAATCGGCGGAGAAGGCTTTGATTCTTTCGGCGATAATGACCTGGATGAGATGATTGAGGACCAAACTGTCGATGATAGTGACATTGTCAATAGTTTGATAGATTATGAAAATGGACAAGAAGAACCGGAATCTATTACAGTAAATAAAATATATCTAGGGATCCATATTTCGAAAACATTGGAAACGCATTTTCTTAAAATAGATACCAATGCGGAAAGACGCTTAAAATTCCAAAAAGACCTGAGATCATGCATGCCTCACTATCGTGACGTTTAGAAGCAATTGACCAGTCGACCGTCGTCACAAAAACTGATCACTGAGTTTATGGTATCAAAAAACAAATCAATTGAAATCCTATTTTCAAGCGACGAAAGCGATTTTCAACCAATTCATCACAAGAAGATGCGCGTTTTGGATTACGACGAGTAGCAGCAAACTATTTAATGTACAATTTGAAAACTTCTCCGTGTATATGTACAATGAAGAATTAAATATTTTTACAATTTCTTTAGGTCTAATTTAATTATTTAATTTAATTGAAAGCATTCTCTCATCTATTTCATAAATCATTGATGTAATTTCTAAGTTCGACATTTTTTATGCGGTCCCTATCCACCGCATAAAAAAAATTTTAGGTAGTATGTCGTACAAAATTGTTTATTATAGGTAAGAATTTATAAAATTTTCGAATATTTTTTTGTACGATTTCTTTTATGCGGTCCCCATCCACCGCACAAAAACAGGTTTACTGTATACTGACAATTGTGCCCCTATATTCGAGTGTAATCTAGTAGTCTTACGCATTTTTTTAAGTCTTTTATATAATAGGGACCAGCCAAATTAAAAAATAATGGAAACATTTTTCAATCATTCGCGGTTTTTTTGGTCCTATAAAAATATATGTGCTGACAGTTCTGCCCCTATATTCAAGTGCAATCTAGTAGTCTTAAGCAAGTTTTTAAGTCTTTTATATAATAGGGATCAGCCAAATCAAAAAATAATAGACACGTGGCACTTATCGAAGCTCCCAAAATTTTATGAGCCCGTCAATTTAGCAATCTAGAGATCGATGGCAATATCACTCTTTTAGAAGAGTTCGATATATCCGCCTTGAGGACATCTTCACCACCACCTCCATCGATTCAATTGGCAAGATAAACTTATATTTACTTTTGATGAGCTTCAAAGAATGTTAACCCATTTGCATCATTTCACGGAATAATCCGCAAACAAAAACTGACCATTATCACCGGGAGCGGATAAATCCACACACAATAATTTTTGTTTTCAGCTTATCAGCAATCGTTAAAGAGTCTGTACGATAAACAAACAATAAAGAATTTTGTGTCAAATATTATTTTTCATACTTTTCCGCTTGCAAGTCCAAAATAATAAAATAATAAAAAAAAAAATAGATAATAAAATTTAACAAAATTAGGTTACCATAATGAATTACAGTGCAGATTCGGATTCAAGCATAGAAATGCAAATATCCCATACGCGTAAACGTGCCATAGCTCTAATAGATACTAGTGAAGGTGACCAGCCCGATAATATTAAAACTGGAGATTTCTTATGGGAAAAACGAAATTGTATACCAACATTACATGATTTTACTGCCGTAAGTGGTGTAACCATCAACGTCAATGGAATTTCCAGACGCGATATTTTCGAATTATTTTTTAATGTGGAACTAGTCCAACAAATAGTTCTGGAAACGAACAAATTTGGATCTAAGGACAGAAATTTGCGCATGCTGGTATCGGCAACGTTTAGCTGCGCATGTTGAATTTTTGCGGATTTAGAGCGATGATGCAAATGGGTTAATAGCAAAAACTATATTTCAATTATCATTATAAAAAACTCTGTACCACATGCAACTATAGGAAACTGCGATCGTCTCTATTCTTATTATTAATTTAACACTTTGACTGCCATGATGGTCACCGGTGACCGACGCAAGGAATTTTACTGAAGATCCAAAACATTCGCAGTGGGTAGCGATTATTATTTTATATATGCAATTGTTATTAGAATAGTGATGCGATCCTTTGGTCTCCAATACCTGCAAATTATTTGCATTTTGCAATTTTTCAAAAGTACAAAATACGGACACTTATTAAAATACAACGGCTTGTTAACAAAATCAGAACTCAAGCTCAATCGACTACATGGGTCGAATGAGAAATTAGCTTTCGCTTCAGTAATTCAAGTGAGAAGACAGTGTACGGACTGTTCTGCAATTGTTATGTGGAGCGTACCTTGACGTGTCACACATTTCTGAAGCTTATGGGCCACGTCAAAACAATGAAGCGTGCCTGTGAGCATATGTCATATTTTACGTTGTGCCCGGGTGTAACACTTTTTGTACTGCAACTGTATATGCTTACTTTTGCAGGACGTGCCCGAAATGGTTACATTCGGCTTGGATGCAAGCGTGCAGAGGTTGCATCACAGTTTTTCTTCACCGTTGTGAAATACTGGAGTTTTATTTGATTCGCTCATGCTACGATTATTCAAAAAGTGTCGCGAGTTTATTGAATATGCCTGTCAAAAGTCGAGCGAAACTCCATTTTTGGAGAAAGTTAATTTGAAAGTGACTAATTCGATCACTGTAGGGGTGAGTACGTTAAATGCAAGTCATTAGCAAATGAGCATTCTTCAATTATTAGCAAGGGGTTTATTGTTCTTTTGCGTTATTCACTTCGATAGTGGATTGCACACGTCAGGACAGACGGAATATGTCACTTTTACGTTAATTCAATAATGACGGCACATCATTTCAAGGACAGATGTACTCTAATGCATCGATAATCTCCATTTCCTCCATTCCCGAGGAAAATGGTGCGGTTTTTTGTACGGCTTGACATTTCGGTAATTGGACGTCGTGATTGAAACGGCCGTGACGACGATTTTTGCACGGGAGAAATCGTTCCGAATTAAAAGTCCGATTAATGGACCGGACGTAATAAAACAGCGTATTTCCTGATTTCGAAAATTCCAACAGATGAATTCATTACGCTAACACCCGAATGTAATGAATGAAAAAGGCATATTAATAATGAACGGCGCAAGTAAAGCGAAAGTCGCAATTATAAAAAATGTAAAGGAGCACTTTTCCAGATATTCCGCCATATGTCGAATTTTTGAGTGGCTGATGTACATACCATAACCCATAGACGTTTGGAACCCCTCATGCTTAGATATACGTTAGGGAAATATAGTAATCACTCATGTCGTAAATCAAATCACGTGAAGTTCCTGTAATATTTACGAATAAACACGTTGCTTTCCAAACTCCATAGACATTTCATTCAAGATATTATCAGGGTCACAGTATTTTCAGTTTAGACGATTACTAATTATTCAGCATACATCGTGAGTTTAGATTCTTACTATTTATTATTATTTATTGTTAAATATAATTGAATAATACATAATAATAAATAGTAATAAAAACTGAATAATTCAACACAATTAAATGAATATGTATACAAACTGGCGTCCACAACTACGCTTTACTGTTTTAACGAATAATAATTCTTAATAAATATTTCATTTAATGATTATTGACGCGATTGATTAATTGTGGTTTGTTTTATATTCGTTTATTTGAACTATTCCACCAATAAAATACCAGATAGAGAATTAAGCAAGATAAGATGATCGCCTTAGATATTTTTAAAATAGGCGTTTCAAAATAAGCAACAAACAAAGTATAGATAAGTACAAATTGGTCTAATTGGAAAAATTTAGCGATGCCATGAGATTATATCGAAAGAAAAAGTTTGAATCCGCGTGGAATTTTTTTCCGTGTATGATTAGATAATGTGGCAATTTAAGCAGAACAACATATAACGAAACAGTTTGAAACTGTGTGGAATTTTTGTTCCTGTACGATTAGATAATATGGCAATTTAAGCAGAACAATATACAGCGATGCAGGGATCGAAACTGGTATTTTGATTAATATTAGATAATGTGATTATGAAACTTTTATACAAGAAACAGTTTGAAACTGTGTGGAATATTTGTTCCTATATAAACATAATATGGCAATTTTTGTCCATGTATGATTAGATAATGTGGAATTTTTGTCCGTGTATGATTAGATAATGTCGCAATTTAAGCAGAACAATATACAACGAAAAAGTTTGAAATCGTGTAGAATTTTTGTTCGTGTACGATTAGATAATCTGACAATTTAAGCAGAACAACATACAACGAAAAAGTTTGAAACCGCGTGGAATTTTTGTTCGTGTATGATTAGATAATGTGGCAATTTAAGCAGAACAATATACAGCGATGCAGAGATCAAAAATGGTATTTTGATTAAAGTGCAATAATAGATTATGAATACTTTCATGCAAGAAAACACTGAAATCTGATTGATATTCCTATATAAACATAATCAGCATATTTTTGTCCGTGTATGATTAGATAATGTGACAATTTAAACAGAACAATATACAGCGAAAAAGTTTGAAACCGCGTGGAATTTTTGTTCGTGTACGATTAGATAATGTGGCAATTTAAGCAGAACAATATACAGCGAAAAAGTTTGAAACCGCGTGGAATTTTTGTTCGTGTATGATTAGATAATGTAGCAATTTAAGCAGAACAATATACATTATGCAATAACAAAACTGGTATTTTGGTTAAAGTGCAATAATAGATTATGAGTACTTTCATGCAAGAAATCACTGAAATCTGATTGATATTCCTATATAAACATAATCAGCATATTTTTGTCCGTGTACGATTAGATAATGTGGCAATTTAAGCAGAATAATATACAGCAATGCAGAGATCAAGACTGGTATTTTGATTAAAGTGTAATAATAGATTATGAATACTTTCATGCAAGAAAACACTGAAATCTGATTGATATTCCCATACAAATATAATCAGCACATAATATTATTTAAACCCATCAACATTACAACCGTCTGCGCAATGTATAACGCGACTATTGCAATTACGCAAAACATCGATCTCTGAACCGAATCGATCTATTCCTATATAAATATAATCAGCACATAATATTATTTAAACCCATCAATATTACAACCGTCTGCGCAATATATAACCCGACTATTGCAATTACGCAAAACATCGATCTCTGAACCGAATCGATCTATTCCTATATAAATATAATCAGCACATAATATTATTTAAACCCATCAACATTACAACCGTCTGCGCAATGTATAACGCGACTATTGCAATTACACAAAACATCAATCTCTGAACAAAACAATTTTCTCCCTTTCTCCATCGCCATCAAGTGATTCCGCAGATACAAAGCAACAATATGCAATAATAGATTATGAATTACACTTACGCAAGAAAACACTGAAATCTGATTGATATTCCTATATAAATATAATCAGCATATAATATTATTTAAACGCATCAATATTACAACCCCCGGCGCAATTTTTTTAAAGCGACTATTGCAATTACGCAACACATTGCTCTTTGAACACAACGATTTTCTCGCGTTTTCCATCGCCATCAAGTGATTCCGCAGACACAAAGCAACTTCAGGTCTGTTTGCGTAGAAGTGCGACGAAAACTAATCCTAAAACGGCGACGCCATGTACCAAGAATCCCATAGATCTTGCGATCAACAACGCTCGAGCACATTCAAGTCCGAAATCACGCTCGCAAAACCACAACATCCGCGAAACGTCAAATTGTCAATTCGGCAAACGTCGCCCGCTTCGATCGTAATGGCGGAGCGTCACGATCGTTACAGATAGTCGTACACGAGCAGCGTGCTGTAAATCTCAAATTACGAGCCGTAAATCGTACCATTGTTAGCGCTCACGTGCACGTTACAGGTTACAGTCGATTGTTTTGCCCCCACTCCGGTTTCGTAATTCTCATTTCGCCCTCCGCCCGCCATTCGCCGCGATGTAACGCGAACATCACCGGAGGAGCACGGAATATGAAATTACACTCGATCGCCGACTTACAATCTTTCGTGTTTACGAGAGCGCGCGAGCAAAAGGTTTCCTACGAGTTGACGGGACTTTATGAATTTACGGGGGAAACCTATTTGCTGTCGATCATGAGCAGACTCGTCGTAGTATATATATGCTTCGATGTGGAAGTATAAGCGAAATTGTATATGTTCGTAGAGAAATGACGAAGTAAACACGTAAGACAGAAATGGCAAGAACAAATGAGTTTATATCATTAAAGTCTGGCAGCCGAAAAAGTGGGGTAGGTTGTAAATATTTTTGCACGTAGCAAAACGTTAAGTATTGTGACTGTGCTTTGAGTGTATTTGTTTGATTTAGTAGGCAGGTAATATCGTTGACGATTGGCAAATTTTGACTATTTTGAACATCTTCAGGCAGATTTATGTCTGTAGGCAAATTTTCAATGTTTATATTTTTTGGGCTGACGATATGAGATGCATCCTCTCAGCAGTTTATTAGAAAATAGTTCAGATGTTCGGTGGTTTTATGTAATCGTTGGATAATATTTGTATATAAAGCAGTACGTTTACCGCTACCAATTCAATAACGGTACATATAATTTGTTATAAATATGTACGATTGCTCGTTTGTTGAGAAACTATACTGCGTTTTTCTTTATTGAGCAGTAACTGTTGCAAACAAGATTTATGATAAACTGAACTAAGCAACAATGTTCGGTATATTAGATGCATAAATCAACTTCTTTCGTTTTCTTCTGATCCTTTTTAAGTAAAATGAACAGACCACCTTCCATTTTCGGATTCCAGTAACGTTTTCAAAAACTTTAATTATGAAAGTCTAAAGTCTAAGACATAGCAAATGCAATCTACGTACGATTTTGTTAAACCACACCTCTCAACTATCTGCTCCTTGGATTGATTTACAAAATACTTTCGACCCAATTCCCCTACCAGCCAAACAACTTGCATCCATTCAACCATCACACGCTGACGTTTGTTATGTTTAACGCATAGCGTATGTATAATTAGTTATCGGTCCTAACATATTCGCTACCGACACGCAGAGGGAATAATCTCCCACAAACCAAAAGGGAATAATATATTGAATATGCCTCTACCAGCATTCCACATGTGAGTCACTGATCTGTCAGAACAACCATCTGACATGTATATAAAACGACCGATACCGAACATATTAACTTTTTGCAGTCGGTATCCCCGTCGCGGGGACATGTTTAAGTCGTGGTAAAAGTCGATATTTCCATAACAGGAACCTTAAAAAATGCAATTATATTTTTGGGGCTTGGAGATGTGCGTCATCAACGCATCCATACTGTAGCAAATAACAAAACAACAGAACAACAAAAAGCCACTGACACACTTAAATTTTGTGAAATCTTTGGTCGATCAGTTAGTAGGAAATTTTCGGTAGCAAACACTATCTACATCGCGACCTTTAACATCATTCGTAGACAATAGATTAAATAATCAATTTCATGTAATTCGTTCAGGGGGCAAGAAAGCCAGGACAACATATGGGTGATTGTTTCACGAAATGTCATACTTTAGAACATTACAGAGATTAAAAGTTTGTATTCTTACGTATCATAAGCAGTAATAAACACAAGAAATCAGTTTCAACAAATTCTGTGTGATTTAATATCCATATATTGACTTTGAATTCTGTACGAAAAAGGAACTGCGAAATGCGAGAATTTATCCGACCTTCTGCTACTCTCAAGAGCGAAATCTGCCGACCGCAAAGGGTTAAACACCTCAAGCGCCGTACGTTGACACCATCTTTGTACAATTACTTCCAGTCTACGACCGATATTATTTTTGTTTATATTTTTTTATATATTTTTGATATTATTTTGACATTTTTTTTTATATATACACGGGACAGACTATTGGCTTAAAAAAAATTGATACATCATTGCTATGGAAGGACAAAACGATTGATATGATGTGAAACTTGGAACCGAACTGTTTCCTATTGAATATCAAACCGTACTAATTGTACGATCCCAAATTAATCTAAATTCCATCTAAATTCTCGACGTTTCCCTCGCATTTTTCCCATGGCCGAGGAAGCATAAAGTTGACGTCTCCGAAATTCTCAAAACCACATGCATTCGAAATATGGACTATCTTTGGTATGACAGAAAGCATGCCGCAACTCTGTGAGTACATACCTATTTCCAGTTTTGTACTCCGAACATAACCGATTATTTTATTGTAAATAAATCTAAGTCTACAACTGATATTACCATTTTTTGGATATCTACACGCGATAGACTATTGGCTAAAAAAATTTGATAAATCATTGCTATGGAAGGGCAAAACGATTGATATAATGTGAAACTTGGAACCGAACTGTTTCCTATTAAATATCAAACCGTACTAATTGTACGATCCCATATTAATCTAAATTCCATCTAAATTCTCGACGTTTCCCTCGCATTTTTCCCATGGCCAAGGAAGCGTAAAGTTGACGTCTCCGAAATTCTCAAAACCACACACTCGAAATATGGACTATCTTTGGTATGACAGAAAGCATGCCGCAGCTCTAGCAGTACATATGCTGACAGGGTCCATGGGAAAAATGCACGTACACCGCACATGAGCGAAAACGCCAGCTAAGAAGTGAGACTCGCCGCGCAAAACACGTCGCAGCAGAATATTTTCGACTTACGATCCGTCTTTCGCGACGTAACACCATCGTAAGTCAAGCGGCGCCGCTGTGGGCTCGTTTTTCCATGGGAAAGCCGGAGCATCTAACTTGACCGAACGTCGAATATCAACTGCAGGCCGTTGCCGATCAATGTCGGATTATTCGAACACACGATACGCTCCGCTCGCATTCGGACGCATTTACGTTGATCGTAACGCATGGCTGCCGCTGTGTGGTTTTTAACCGATAGATATATGAGCGCAGCTGTAAATTTCGAATTATTGCCTGCGGAGCTAAACCGTTGTTAAGCGTTATACGATCGCGCCGTTTCGCTGCGCCGAATGGAATTTATCCGACGCCGCGATTGCTCGCCGAAATACGAGCTCCGCAGTCGAATTATCGGCGCGATTAAAAAGTGACTGTCCGCGCGACAACCCGCACTCCATGGTTTCCTGTCTTTTCGATAACGCGAGCGGGGTGTAAGTTTTTGCGGAGTTGAGTTCACAAATGCAGGAACGTATGGGGTGCGAATTTCGACAACGGCGTGGGGGTTTGAATCGTAAGCACGGTTCAATACACGGACGTGCAGAAATGTAGGTGCATGCGATTTGAAGGATATCGGAGATTGGGTTTTGGTATAAATATTTGCAATTTTGATATGACGCAATTTCTTCAGTCGACAAACAGTGGACGTTCCTCAGATTGTGAATGCGGACATGGTATGTGGATATTTGTATTTCTGATAGTCAGCGCGTTCGAAAATTCGGAGGTACAGAAAGTGATATCTGAATTTTGTAATAAAAACATGTAGATCACCCGTCTATTTCTTTCGCTGACAAACGATGGACATTCGTCGAATTACGAGTACAGATGGACTACAGGAATATCTGCAATTTTGATAGCGCCTTTGGAAATTCAGGGGTGTAGAAATGTTGGGGCATGCGGTTTGGAGGATTCAGAAATGCGGGTTTCGGTATAAATATCTACAAATTTGTAGTCTATCGACTTCTAACGTGAATAGGGTACATGAATATTTGCGATTTAGATAGCCAACTTGTTTGTACGCCTGTGGGTTAGAAATGTATTTATATTTATATATATTTAGGAATCACTTTTATGAGCCAACGATAGTTATTCCCAGAATTATTATCATACAAACAAACCATCAGTATCTCAAATTTCCATAATCACCGAATTTCGAAAAGCATAGATTTCGGAGATATACGTGCATTAACGTAACGTAAGAAAATCTTCGTAAGACCACGCGCACTGCTATACCATGCGCGAATTGTTTTTTATCGTTGTAGAAGGTTATTACATTTTGAATAAAATGCCTACGGCTTCCCATCGAGTTGAAAATCCGTATTTTAAAAATCGTACTGGATCTATTGTTTCTTGTAGCAGAAGATAATCACTTCTCATCATTATAATCTTTCCTCAAGAACGAGGTATCTAAGAAAGCGTGTCTGCGCCGAAAATTACGTCTGCTTTTTCAAATGTTTTCTGTAGTGACGCATGGTTAAAGTTGCTTTTATAACAATTTAATCTAATATATTTTCAAATACCTACTAACTGACCTCGTAAGTACTGAAACACGAGTCGCCCGAATGCGGGTGACACAGTCCGTTCAGGATTTTTGTCGCCACCCGAATATGGGTGACGCGGCAGTCAACGTGTTAAAATGCAAAGGCACGAAAATTTGAATTTATACAAAAAGAAATTAGAATTTCATAATTCGCCGATGTTGGTATCCAGGTATTTCTTTTGCGAACGAACAGTAGATATTTTTCAAATCGTCAATATACGTCAATTAAAATCGTCAATTAAAATTTCATAATTCACCGATGTTGGTATCCAGGTATTTCTTTTACGAACGAACAGTAGATATTTCTAAAATTGTCAATATGCAACTAACCCATCGAAATCTCAAATTCTTGCGGCCATCGCATTTGAAAAACCGTAGGTATAGAAATTCGCATACATAGAAACGCATATGAAGATCTGCGTTTCCATAGAAATCATAAAAATTCATAATCCGCCGATGTTAAAATTCACGTATCCCCTCCATGCATGAACTACGACCGTTTCTGAAATAGTGAGCATCAACCCAGCATGTGGATCACATAGCCAGGCCAGGATTTTTGTCGTCACCCGAATATGGGTGACACGGCAGCCAACGAGTTAAAATGCAAAAGCATGAAAATTTGAATTTATACAAAAAAATGTACAATTTCATAATTTGCCGATGTTGGTATCCAGGTATTTCTTTTGCGAACGAATAGCAGACATTTCTAAAATTGTCAATATACAACTAACCCATCGAAATCTCAAATTCTCACAGCCATCACATTTCAAAAACTGTAGGTACAGAAATTCGCATATGAAGATCCGCGTTTCCATAGAAAACATACAGATTCATAATCCGCCCATGTTAAAATTCACGTATCCCTCCGTGCATGAACAACGACCGTTTCTGAAATAGTGAGCATGCACCCAGCATGTGGATGACACAGCGAGGCCAGGATTTTTGCCGTCAACCGAATATGGGTGATGCGGCAGTCAACGCGTTATAATACAAAGGCATAAAAATTTGAATTTATACAAAAAAATGTGGAATTTCATAATTCGCCGATGTTGGTATCCAGGTATTTCTTTTACGAACAAACAGTAGATATTTCTAAAATTGTCAATATACAACTAAGCTATCAATATCTCAAATTCTCACAGCCATCGCATTTCAAAAACTGTAGGTACAGAAATTCGCATACGAAGATCCGCGTTTCCATAAAAAACATACAAATTCATAATCCGCCGATGTTAAAATTCACGTATCCCCTCCGTGCATGAACAACGGCCGTTTTTGAAATAGTGAACATCTACCCAGCATATGGATGACACAGCCAGGCCAGGATTTTTGTCGTCATCCGAATACGGGTGACGCGGCAGTCAACGTGTTAAAATGCAACGGCATGAAAATTTGAATTTACAAAAAAAAAATTTAGAATTTCATAATTCGTCGATGTTGGTATCCAGGTATTTCTTTTGCGAACGAACAGTAGATATTTCTAAAACTGTCAATATACATCTAACCCATCGAAATCTCTAATTCTCACAGCCATCGCATTCGAAAAACCGTAGGTACAGAAATTCGCATACATGGAAACGCATATGAAGATCCGCGTTTCCATAGAAAACATACAAATTCATAATCCGCCGATGTTAAAATTCACGTATCCCCCCCCGTGCATGAACAACGGCCGTTTTTGAAATAGTGAGCATCCACCCAGCATGTGGATGATACAGCCAGGCCAGAATTTTTGTCGTCACCCGAATATGGGTGACGCGGCAGTCAACGTGTTAAAATGCAAAAGCATGAAAATTTGAATTTATACAAAAAAAAATTAGAATTTCATAATTCGCCAGGTATTTCTTTTGCGAACGAACAGTAGATATTTCTAAAACTGTCAATATATACAACTAACCCATCAAAATCTCAAATTCTCGCAGCAATCGCATTTGAAAAACCGTAGGTACAGAAATTCGCATACATGGAAATGCATATGAAGATCTGTGTTTCCATAGAAAACATACAAATTCATAATCCGCCGATGTTAAAATTCACGTATCCCCTCCGTGCATGAACAACGGCCGTTTCTGAAATAGTGAGCATCCACCCAGCATCGGCCCTTCCGGCGGCGACTATTTTTAGTACCGACGCAGAAAAGGAGGAAGAGGATACGATCGTCGGTTAACAAGCGGAGTGGCTGCCGCTGAAAATTTCACGTAAACCGCCGTAGAACGTCGTCTCCTTATTTCCCTCGCGTCCGCATCGCGAGAGACCGAGGAATATTTCATTTATAAAATCCGCACTCTTTATACCACTCCTTCAACCCCCTGCCAACGAACCCACCGCATTCCATACCCCATAAATGCGTAAAGCCTTACTCCCTCGCCGCGAAATTTATGCTCGGCTCGTTTTCCTGTGTCACCTGGCTTATTTCGTGTCATATTCCAAATTTACGCGCGCGCCTATAAACATATTCATTCGCATTTTTCGGCTCGCGGCTTCGCGCACGCTGTCGCGGAACGTTCGTCAGCGATTTCCTACAGATTTGGTATGGGGCTTCTATGGCGAAATGTATTAGGCACGTATTTTGTCAGAAGCAGCAATATTCCGCTATTATTCTTTTAAATTGCGCTTGACGTTTGTTATACATGTTTAAATACTCTGTAAAATTCTTGCTTTTTCCTATTAAATATTTTGCATGAAAATATACGTTTTTTTGCGTTTTATGGCGTGTGTCACCCACTGGAATACATACTGTGTCCTATATCTTTACATTTACATCTTTGCATCCAATACATCATTTTATGAATATGTACCATAAATACCCTGATACCTTTGAATCACAATATATATAGAAAATTATTAGAAACGCATGAAGTACGAAATGTTTAATCGTAAAGAAAGCTCGATTTCACACTAGCAATCGATTATTGTTAAAAATCGTGCAAATTATAAAATACTTAAAAATACATTAGAAACTCTGACCTCTATTTTTGAAAAAACGGCAGCGTATTGCCACATTCGACAAAATACGTGTCTAACATTTTTTGTCACAGAAGTTTTGCTCGAAACCTGAATAAAATCGGTGACCCTAATACATTTGAATCACATTATATATAAAAAGTTATTACAAACTTATATCTTTACATCTGCATCTTTGCATCCAATACATCATTATAAACATGTATCATAAATACCCTAATACATTTGAATCACATTATATATAAAAAGTTATTAGAAACTTATATCTTTACATCTAATACATGATCATAAACATGTATCATAAATATCCTAATACCTTTGAATCACATTATATATATATAAAAAGTTATTACAAACTTTTATCTTTACATCTACATCTTTGCATCCAATACATCATTATAAATATGTATCATAAATACCCTAATACATTTAAATCACAATATATATAAAAATTTATTAGAAACGCATCCACTACAAAATGTATCATTGCAAAAAACCCTCGATTTAACACTAGCAATCAATTATTCCCAAAAATCGTACAAATAATTGAATACTTAAAAATACATTAGAAACTCTGGCCTCTATATTTGAAAAAAAGGCGGAATATTGCCACATTCGACAAAATACGTGTCTAACATTTTTTGTCACAGGAGTTTTGCTCGAAACCTGAATAAAATCGGTGACCCTAATACATTTGAATCACATTATATATAAAAAGTTATTACAAACATATATCTTTACATGTACATCTTTGCATGCAATACATCATTATAAACATATATCATAAATACCCCAATACATTTGAATGACATTATATACAAAAAGTTATTACAAACTTATATCTTTACACCTACATCTTTGCATCCAATACATCATTATAAACATGTACCATAAATACCCTTATACATTTGAATCACAATATATATAAAAAATTATTAGAAACGCATCCACTACAAAATGTTTCATTGCAAAAAACCCTCGATTTAACACTAGCAATCGATTATTCCTAAAAATCGTGCAAATGATAGAATACTTAAAAATACATTACAAATTCTGGTCTCTATTTTTGAAAAAAAAAGGCGGAGTATTGCCACATTCGACAAAATACGTGTCTAACATTTTTTATCACAGGAGTTTTGCTCGAAACCTGAATAAAATCGGTGACCCTAATACATTTGAATCACATTATATATAAAAAGTTATTACAAACTTATATCTTTACATCTACATCTTTGCATTCATTACATAATTACAAACATGTATAATAAATGCCCTAATACATTTGAATCACATTATATATAAAAAGTTATTACAAACATATATCTTTACACCTACATCTTTGCATCCAATACATCATTATAAACATGTACCATAAATACCCTTATACATTTGAATCACAATATATATAAAAAATTATTAGAAACGCATGAACTACAAAATGTTTCATTGCAAAAAAACCCTCGGTTTAACACTAGCAATCGATTATTATTGAAAATCGTGCAAATTATAAAATACTTAAAAATACATTAGAAACTCTGACCTCTATATTTGAAAAAAAAGCAGAGTATTGCCACATTCGACAAAATACGTGTCTAACATTTTTTGTCACAGGAGTTTTGCTCGAAACCTGAATAAAATCGGTGACCCTAATACATTTGAATCACATTATATATAAAAAGTTATTACAAACTTATATCTTTACATCTACATCTTTGGATCCAATACATCATTAAAAACATGTATCATAAATACCCTAATACCTTTGAATCAGATTATATATAAAAAGTTATTACAAACTTATATCTTTACACCTACATCTTTGCATCCGATACATCATTATAAACATGTATCATAAATACCCTAATACATTTGAATCACATTATATATAAAAAGTTATTACAAACTTATATCTTTGCATCCAATACATCATTAAAAACATGTACCATAAATACCCTAATACCTTTGAATCACAATATATATAGAAAATGATTAGAAACGCATGAAGTACAAAATGTTTCATTGTAAAGAAAGCTCGATTTAACACTAGCAATCGATTATTGTTAAAAATCGTGCAAATTATAAAATACTTAAAAATACATTAGAAACTCTGACCTCTATATTCGAAAAAAAGGCGGAATATTGCCACATTCGACAAAATACGTGTCTAACATTTTTTGTCACAGGAGTTTTGCGCGAAACCTGAATAAAATCGGTGACCCACAGATCCGCCTCGATGGCCGTGTGACTATTTCGCGAGGACCGGTTGGATGTGCGTTTGAGCGAGCGCGGAAAATAAACCGAGACGTCGCCGTAAAAATTTGAAAATTCGCCGGTCGCAGCGAAATGTACGGCAAGCGCTGCGAGGGAGTAGAAAGAAGTAAATTGAAACGGGGCCTGGACCGCGCAACGTAAATACGGCGTTTTGAAGAGGCAAGACACCGGAGAGATAAGTAGGTTGGAGCAGAAAATTCGAAAGGGCGGAGAGAAGGCGAGGAGGGAATTGAATGCGCAAGGGGAAGCGGATGAAAAAACGACACATGCCTGAATTTCCGAGATTTCGCAGTCGTCAAAACGTAATGCACAATTGTTGAACGCTCTTACATGTCTCCTGGAGATGGCCATTTCGCCAGATATTTTTGAAGCAGGCATAAACGTTGGTTGGGGGAAATTCGATTTCGTCCGTTCACAGTATCGGCAGATCGTAGACTCAGGGTTGCTTTAAGTTGTCGACGAAACTAGGAGGGATTGTGCAGTGTCAGTCGGTCGCAGGATGAATGTGCAATCTGTTGTACACGTGAGAACATGGGGTTTCCGTAAGTATTATAGCATTAGTGGTAAGGTGACGCAGCTACGTAGAAAAACGAACAGAGAATGAAAAACTATTTTCTTTTTGTATGCGTTGGGTACAGTGAAATGTAGAACGAATTGTTTTCAATAACCGTGTGACCTTTTCCAAATTTTCGTTCTCTGGGGTCATTGACAAAAGAACGAGTTTAATTGATCATTTATATTCTGCTAATGCTGTACGTGTTTTTCACGATTTATTGGACTATTTTTGGTTATATTGAAAGAACTGCTCCAAATGTAGTGGTGTTTTTTCTAAGTATTAGGTGTACAACTTTGCTCCCGCCGTTTTTTGCATTGGACGATTTTTTAAGGGAAAAAAAGTATTCGGAATTCCACAGTACGATAGCGGGAGATTAATTTTTTTGTGGTTGTAAAATGTTGTGTACCTAAAACTAATTTTAAACCTACTTCGGATTTCCGTAGGAACAAGTCAATTGAACAATTTTAAGCTTTCTACTACAATTTAGGAGGTACTATTACGATTTTTAATAAATTTTCAACATATCATCTAAAGTATTCGAAATTCCACAGTACAAATAGCAGGATCCTGATTAATTTTTTTGTGGTTGTAAAAATGTTTCGGAGATTTTTTTATAAGCTACCTAAAACTAGAATTTTTAAAACGCTGAGTTGCCACGAATCGAAATAAAGCAAAGTCATTTTATATCTGAAAACTCAAACCAACAAGATGGCAATTTTCACATCGCATATTACACAAGGCTGAGCACAAATATCTATAAAATAAATTTTCGATACATAATAATAAGGCATATTGTAACCTATGTTGAATGAGGTAGACATAACCAGAAAAAACAATATTCCCACATTTATCCAATTCATAACTAACCTACCATCATGCCTAAGCCTTCACACTTTTCGCACAAGATTTTTTTCATAAGCTCCCCAGAACTGAACTTTCCCAAATTCCATACAAAACGGAAAGTAGCACGTGCCACCGTAAATCCCAATGCAGCGCACCCACTCCATACTTGAAAACTGAGTCCGACAAGAGGGCAAATTTGTTTTCCTACCCCACAACAGGGGATAAACATAAATAAACAACAAGAGTAATATTCCCTCGAAAATTCAAACCAACAAGACGGCAATTTTCACATCGCATATTACACAAGGCTGAGCACAAATATCTATAAATAAATTTTCGATACACAATAATAAGGCAAGTTGTAACATATTTCGAATGCATGTAATCATCTACCAATGAGATAGACATAACCAGAAAAGAAAAACAAAAATATTTTTTCAATTCATAACTAAACTAGCACCACACTTTTCGCACAAGATTTCTTTCATAAGCTCCCTAGAGTTGAACTTTCCCAAATTCCATACAAAACAGAAAGTAGCACGTGCCACCATAAATCCCAATGCAGCACCCCCACTCCATACTTGAAAACTAAGTTCGACAGGAGGGCAAATTTGTTTTCTTACCCCACAACAGGGGATAAACATAAATAAACAACAGGAGTAACATTCCCTCGAAAATTCAAATCCCAACAAGACTGAGCACAAATATTTATAAAATAAATTTTTGATACACAATAATAAGGCAAATTGTAACCTATATTGAATGAGATAGACATAACCAGAAAAAATAATATTCCCACATTTTTCCAATTCATAACTACCACCATCCCTAAGCCTCAACACTTCACACTTTCCGCAGAAGATTTTTTTCATAAGCTTGCCTGAACTGAACTTTCCTAAATTCCATACAAAACAGAAAGTAGCACGTGCCACCGTAAATCCCAATGCAGCACCGCCACTCCATACTTGAAAACCGAGTCCGACAAGAGGGCAAATTTGTTTTCCTACCCCAAAACAGGAGATAAACATAAATAAACAAAAAGAGTAACATTCCCCTACGCCTAACCCCCATAACACTGAGCACCCTCACATATTATTCCACACCCAGTCCCCTTTGACGTCGATCCCGCACCTAAACACGCTCCTGTCCCACACAAAACTGCTGTCCCTCCCTGATCTCCACTCGCTCGCACCCCCTGCACCCCCGACCCAAATATCAAAGCCCCGACACACAGGCAAGCGCTGCAATCCGCGTCATCTTGCCCTTTATTCTTTCCCGCCCGCCTGCCGGGCGCTACCTGGAAATCTGTTTCAGTCCAGAAGATCAAAATCTCCCGAACTGAAATTACCTCCCAGCCATCGCAGTCGCGCGCATTAGCCGGCTGCGAGGCGCCAAAGTAATTTTGCCGAGATTGAGAGAGGGGGAAACTACCCCACGGACCCCGTTTCCATCAGGGCGCTCCTTTTATTTCGCCGGGTAGGCCGGGGGTGGCCGGCGGGACCTCTTTCATTCGCGGAATACGAAGAGAGGGGCATCGATAATAGAGTTAGACGAAAGAATCGTCCTCCGGATGACAATAAAACGTCGATCAACGCGGCGCGATGAAACTGCATTCGCGCCCCGCGCAGGAATAACGTATTTGTAGCGGATCGGGACGCAAACGAGATCGGCGGGCCTTGATGGAGAAAGTTTATCGTGCGACGGAATGCCGATTATACGGGTAAATGGAGAGAGTCCGAGGATTTTGCCGTTGCGTAAGTGACGTCGGCGAATCGAGTTTCGATGGTGGGGAGTATTGGAATTGAGGTGACGCGCTGTTGATGCTGTAGCAATGTTGCGCAGGAGCTATTGGCGGAATTGACGATTAAAATTGGAGAGTTGGGTAGAAAGAGAGTGATGCTGTAACAATGTTACTTGGCTAATTAAGTTAGGCGGAGAATGACGCTGGAGCGATGTTGTATAGAGGCTATATATTGAATTAGGGATTCAAAGTGGAGACTTGATTAGAAAGAGAAATTGTGCGAAGGAATGTCGATTTTTCTTATGCTCTAGCAATTATATTGTGACGTCTCGTTCTCAATGATTACTGGTAGTAGCGCCAGCTATGCTCAAATCTACAACGTTTAGAGTATTTCAATTTTTAATTTTTTAGCGTCATCCGTCTTCCTAGCAACGTATGTCTTTCTTATATTGTTTTGTTGTGCTGAACAATTTACGCGTAAAGAGTAAATATGGGCAAAAATATCTCGTTTTATGCGAGGTGTTTTTAAGAAAGGTCCTTTAACGGCAAAGTATTCAACTACGTGGGATATTGATTTGGTTTTTGATTATATAGATAAGATATCTGCAATAAGTAAACTCAAATTTAAGGATCTAGCAGAAAAAACTGTTACTCTGTTATTATTGGTCACAGCTCAACGGTTACAAACAATGACGTTAATTAATAGAGAAAACATAAAAATAACAAGGTCGGGAATTGAAATACAAATTCCAGAATTAGTTAAGACATCGAAGCCTGGAGCATATCAACCTAAACTTATACTACCTTTTTTTAAGGAAAAAAAAATTATGTGTAGCAGAAACTGTATTACAATATGTCGAACATACAAAAGAACTCAGAGGAAAACATAAAAGTCTCTTTGTTTCTACAGTTAAACCGTATAAACCGATTATTATTTAAGAATAATTTTACAGCCTATAGTACGAAACACGCGGCAATTTCCAGGACAGTTCATAAGGGTGTAGATATTGACACTATTAGGAAAACAGCAGGTTGATCAAACAGGTCAAAAACCTTTGCTAAATTCTATAACAGGCCAATATCAAAAGACAAAAATGAAACATTTGCTTTTTCTATTCTTAAAAATTAATAAATATGTTACTGTAAGTTTATATTTTAAATATATTAGTTTATTGTTTATTGAAGCACAATCTCTGAACATCTACCAGTAATCATTGAGAACGAGACGTCACAATATAATTGCCCAATATTTGCACAATATAATGTTTACATTACTAATATACTGCACAATATAATGTTTACATTAATGATTGCACAATATTTGTACAATATAATTGCACAATAATTGCACAATATAATTGTGATTATATGTAGACGTCTCGTTCGAAGATAATTAACCTCCCTACCCTTAAAAAAAAATATGTATCCCAATTTCTGCCCGTAATCATCAATATCGATGTTAAATTTTTATTAAAAAAAAACTGAACGATATGAAGAAGACATACGTTGCTAGGAAGACGGATGACGCTAAAAAATTAAAAATTGAAATACTCTAAACGTTGCGGATTTGAGCATAGCTGGCGCTACTACCAATAATCATCTTCGAACGAGACGTCTACATATAATCACGATCGATACATATAATCACGCAATTTTACGTAGAAGTTATATGATCACAAGGAGCCATCGTGCAACTCAATATCAATTCTGAAGATACTATAGCCATGTTGTGCAAATGTCATAGATTGAACTAGAGATGGAAATTGAAGACTTGTTTAGAATTTACAACTTCATCTACAATATTGTAGCATTTGCTTCGCATTTATTGCATTATGTTAAATAATCGCTATCACGTTAAATATGGCGTCACGTGACAGTAACCGGGACGGCGTCTAAGAGAACTCATGGAATTAAAAAGGCTATGAAAAAATTCGCGGCCTTTTTTGTTATAATAATAATAGCTGCGAAACAGGTTTTCTGTTACGGACACAGAGGAAATTGAAATTCACGCACGCTATAGGATGCTATAAGAAATTTGTTGGGCAGAATTTAACGGTGAATGCGTAAAGCAATTTGTAATTACACAGTGTGACGTTGATGCCGACGAAGCGGGTTGCGCAGAATTTAATAGCGAATTTAAAATCCATGAATATTGTAGTATTTTAACGCGGTTTGCTTGATACTTAAGAATACATTATGTAACGCGTCAGTAGAGGTCTCTATAGTACAAATGAAGGTGTAAATTGATATGCATGAAAACACTGTGTGTATGAGCACGCAGAAAATGGCATGCGACTAATGTAAGCAAAAAATGTATGTGAATGTAAGCAAGTGTATTAATTCATTAGTCGTAATTCTTTCCAGTTAAGCACTGACAAAGTTTAGCAATGTATCTGAAATATGCATTTTGGATACACCAATAATATTCTGCACTAAGCAATCAAAATACTGCGATTCACAGTTAAATTTTAATTACGTCTAATTTTATGTTTTATTTATTTCAGTATTTAGGTGTAACTATATTAGGTCTTTTTTTAAGTTTTGTAAGCTTTAGCCAAGGAAAAGTTTAAATCAAAAGGATTTCTGTACAACAACGAATAGTGATACTTTACGTATTACACCAATTACACAATGTTAATATGTAAATATGTTATTATTATAACACTAAATGAATCCGGAATATGAAGCCCTTTTCTGATTGAAAATGCTGACTAGAAAATTTATTACTGTAACTCAATAACAGTACCCCACTTAAGCACTGACAAAATTTAGCAATGTATATGCTGTACTAAACAATCAAAATACTGTGATTCACAGTTAAATTTTAATTACGTGTAGTTTCATGTTTTATTCATTTCGGTATTTAGATGTAACTATATTAGGTATTTCTTTGAGTTTTGTAAGCTTTCGCACAGAAAAAATTCGAATTTAAAGGGTTTCTGTACGACAACAAATACCGATATTTTATATATTACACCAATTACACAATGTTAATATGTAAATATGTTATTATTATGACACTAAATAAATCCGGAATATAAAGCCATTTTCTGGTTGAAAATGCTGACTAGAAAATGTATTACTGTAACTCAACAACAGTGCTCCACTTAAGCACTGACAAAGTTTAGCAATGTATCTGAAATATGCATTTCGGACACACCAATAATATGCTGCACTAAGCAATCAAAATACTGCGACTCGCAATTAAATTTTAATTACGTGTAGTTCCATGTTTTATTAATTTCGGTATTTAGGTGTAACTACATTAGGTCTTTCTTTCAGTTTTGTAAGCTTTATTAATATAGCAATATTTTATATATTACATCAACTACACAATATTAATATGTAAATTAGTTATTATTATAACGTTAAATGAATCCGGAATATAAAGCCCTTTCCTGGTTGAAAATGCTGACTAGAAAATTTATTACTGTAACTCAACATATTTTCGGGTCACCGGTGGCCCCTCTTCAGGAGTGGATAGTAATTATGTCAATCACTCTCCCAGCTCCGCACTTTGCACATCACTTGCACTAATTCGGCACATTTTTAGATCAGATTAAGTAAGCCCTTCGCGCATCACTTCCACTAATTTGGAGAATTTCAAATTATATTAAGTAAGCACTTCGCACATCATCTACACTCATTTGCGAAATTTGTCCAAATTAGTGCAACTGACGTGTAAAGTGCCGAGATGCAAGTGTGATTGACATAATTACTATCCACCCCTGAAGTGGCCCCGAAACGTGTTGAGTAACATCACTAAACCACCACAGTCAGCGTTTTCAACCAAAAGTCGCATTACATTTAATCATTGAAGTAAATAGCAATAACTCGAAATTAAACACATCTCACATTTAAACTCCTCCAGCCCTCAGATGCTTATAAACGCTCTTATTCCATTTTAGCGATATTTCTATGGCAAAAGTCCCGCAATCTCAAACCATCCCATTAGCATCAAGCATGCGATTGCCCCGTTAACGCTCACCCCATTAAGAATTGCGATTCGCGGGGCGATAAATGCGGCGGGATTGACAAAGTTGCCGAGCGAAATATCGCGAGCGGCCAATAACGCGCAGGCATAAGCCACGAAATGGGAGGCAAAGAGAGTCGTCGGTTGCCGGTTGTTTCTGGCAGCGAGTAAATATGTTGCGCTTGCGAGAGAGGAGTTGCCCTGCTGGCAGGGCCTCGCGATTGACCAGTATCACGACTGAAAGCACGAGACGCACGGACGATTTATGCGAGCGCCTATTACCGAACTGTTCCGACCATTGTCACGAGCCGGACTAATTAATAGCTATAACATATGCATTCGTTATCAAGCGTGGTATAGAGACACCGGGTGCTCCGAGGAGAGGGAGGACTGAGGGGGTGTAGACGTGTAGAAATGTCGACGAATCTGTGCGTTTGGTGTTCGGTCGAAATATGGGCCGTTAATGGGTCGCGGCGGAGTACGGCCGTAAGTGGATTATGATAAATCGATGCCGACTGATTTGTATTAAGGGGTAACATCCAGCTTAACGCCTAAAAAATTAGGTAAATTTATTAAAAATAGGGTAAATTTAAGAATTTTTTTTAATTACATGATATAACATATCGAAATTTGGGTTAAAGGCGTTTAATGTGCATACTTTAATGTATAAAAAAAAATTCTTATGTTCTTGCTTCAAAATGGCGGCGCTGGATCTCTCGAAGCAGAAATGCATAAATTTTGGAATTTTTTTTAATTACATGATTACATATTGAAATTTGGGTTTAAGGCGTTTAATGTCCATACTTCAATGTATAAAAAAAAATTTGTTATGTTTTTGCTTCAAAATGGCGGCGCTGGAGCTCTCGAAGCAGACGTGCATAAATTTAGAAATTTTTTTTAATTACATAATACAACATATCGAAATTTGAGTTAAAGGCGTTTAATGTGCATACTTGAATGTATAAAAAAAAATATCTTATGTTTTTACTTCAAAATGCATTGCATGCAAAATGTTTTTGCTTGCAGTAGAAGTGCCGTACACTTTTACTAAGCGCAAACAGCAAAATTTTTCGTAATCTACATTAAATTTGCTAGAGAAGTACACACGTATATGGTAAAATATTGCTTTTTGTAGAAATGGCGAGCATGTGGAGAAAGGTTTTAATTTCCATCAAAGAATTCATTGAAAAAATATTTATAATAACAAAAGTTTTTAACAGATCTTAACACATGCATTAGTGCCATTATGCTTTCAAATCGATCGTTAAAAATAGAAGACGCAATATTTATGCCGATGCCGGGCGATTCACCTGTTGCGGCACTTCATCCATCGAAAGTTTATGGTAAAGAGTTGCCAAAATTTCGTTTCGCATTTTTTCGATGGAATTTGGATTTCGATTGGTATTATGGTAGTCAAAGTGTTAATACTAGTAAGAAGTAGTTGCAGACAAAGTACTGAAAAAAATAATGTCGCAAACAAAAATACTGTCTGTTTTGAATGCGGATACTGTTGCTTTACGCACTTAAATTGAGTCATGTGATTTTTCAATCGTTTTATATATAATCAATTTTAAACGCATATATAAATTAAATTTCGTATTGCTCTTTTTCTCGTATGCACTCACTTGGATACGCATATATGTGCTTTTCCTATATCTCACTGCTTTCCTAGGATTTAAGAAGTCAGCCACAAAATGATTCCATTATTTTGGTGCCAAATGATCTATACTACGTGTCACAAGCAGTAAGTTTCATATCGATGTTAATACTAGTAAGAATTCGTTGCAGACAAAGTACTGAAAAAAATAATGTCGCAGACCAAAATACTGTCTGTTTTGGATGCTTCAGAAATTACACTTAGAGAAAAATGACAATACTAGCTCTGATACTGTTGCTTTACGCACTTAAGTTGAGTCATATGATTTCTCAATACTTTCAAGTAGAATCAATTTTAAACGCATGTATAAATTAAATCTGGTATTGCTCTTTTTCTCGTATGCACTCACTTTGATACGCATATATGTGTTTTTCCTATATCTCACTGCTTTCCTAGGATTTACGAAGTCAACCACAAAATGATTCCATTATTTTGATGCCAAATGATCTATACTACAAATCATATGCTAAAACATGATGATATACAAAAAATTGAATGTAGTGATCAGATTAAACTGCCGCCTCGTAATAATGCAGTACAAATTGCAAAATTGCAAATTGCAAAATGCATTTAATTAAATATCAGCGCGTGAACTATGTTTTCTAGAAAACAATTAAAAATGTAATTAAAATCCGCAGATATTTAGAATCGTCATGTAAATACGTAGAAATATTACCACAAGCGACGAAACAAAAAGAACTTACTAAAAAATTAAAAACTGCGTAAACGAATAGAAAAAGAATATGACAACGTGCCGATACATGCACGTAATTGGATGCCTCGTATCCCGAAAGCAATTGCAGTCATTCCGGACGGCAATTACAAGCTTCTGCGAAGTCGAAAGATAATGCGCGCGCGTCGGAAGCGAAGAGCACCAAGCTTCCAGCCCGTATAGTGTTTCGTAAAAATGCATGTATTCCTGGAACGATCGTGCAAACAGTAACGGTAATCAGGTAACCGATTGCTATTGCAAAACACAGAAAATTGCCGTAGAAAACGTGTTTCTTAACTCCAAATGGATTCTCATAGAAGTGAGGAGTCTTAGAAGTTAACATCTAAGTAAAATGTCAGAAAAATACATTCGTCGGTGGGTCGACAAAGGTCGTTAACTTTTATTAATGAGCTAATCGTAAAACGTTGCAAAAAACGGTAGTACTGATAAGGGCCCGTAATTAACTTATCCACTATCTTGTAACTATCTTTTCGTGGAGTTGGAAACCGCGCTAAAACTCGAGCGTGATCCGCTGATAATACGCTCTTTAACGGTGCATATGTACATATACGTGCAAGCGTATAGTGTGATTCGGTAGTTTTGATCACGTTTTCGTTCGCAGTGTCTATTATCTCTGTCATGCAAACCACTTTTTTGCTTGAGTTTCGTAATATGCAGAGTACGAAGTATGTAGGAATAATATAATGTTTCAGCCAAGGGAAAGGGTTTTTACGTTAATTTGATAATATTTTTGCACCGTTATTTTCGTATTCGGGGAAAATTAACAAATGCCTTTTTTTCGATATTCACTCAAATATTTTTTGGTACTCTTTACATACACGATATCATACGTGTACCCTGTATACGTATGATTCGCCTTTTCTGTTATACTCTCTCTATTATACAATGCACTTTTTTGGATTAACTTCGTAACATTCAGAGTATAAAACAATTAGAAATAATATAATATTTACATACAAAGTATGTAGGATAATTCAAAAGATTATAATATTTACATACAAAGTATGTAGGAATAATATAATATTTCAGCCAAGGGAAAGGGTATTTGATAATATTTTTGGACCGTTATTATCGTATTCGGGGAAGATTAATAAATGTCGATCTTTCAATATTCACTCAGATATTTTTTGGTACACTTTACATACAAATTATACGTGTACCTTATATACGTATGATTCGCCTTTTCTATTATATTCTCTCTATTATACAATTCACATTTTTGGATTAACTTCGTAACATTCAGAGTATAAAACAAGTAGAAATAATATATTTCTTTGGCGAAGGATTATAATATTTACATACAAAGTATGTAGGAATAATATAATGTTTCAGCCAAGGGAAAGGGTATTTACGTTAATTTGATAATATTTTTGGACCGTTATTATCGTATTCGGGGAAGATTAACAAATGTCGTTCTTTCGATATTAGCTCAGGTATTTTTTGGTACACTTTACATACAAATTATACGTATATACGTATGATTCGCCTTTTCTATTATACTCGCTATTATACAATGCACTTTTTTGGATTAACTTCATATTATTATCGTATTAAAAAAAGAGTAACAAAACAGTTAGAAATAATATAATCCCTTGGCCAAGGATTATAATATTTACATTAATTTACTTATAAATCTCTCATCATTATTATCGTATTAAAAAAAGATTCATAAATATATTTCTCCCAATATTCGCTCCGATATTTTCATGACTATTTTACATACGCGAAAATATAGCTGCACCCTGTATATTTATTACTCACTTCTCTTGTTATTCCATACATCTGTTGACTCATTATTATGTTCAACTAAAACTGACATATCTTTTTATACGTAAATATCTTCACAGACTCTTCGCGTACTAGAAATTATCAAGGCACCCTGTACATTCATTCTTTGGCCAAGGATTATAATATTTACATTAATTTACCTACAAATTTCTGATCGTTATTATCGTATTAAAAAAAAATAACTAATATATTTCTCCCAATATTCGCTCCGATATTTTCATGACCTTTTTACATACACGAAATTATAGCTGCACCCTGTATATTTAATACTCACTTCTTTTGTTATCCCGTACATCTGTTGGCTCATTATCAACTACAACTGACATATCTTTTTATACGTGAATATCTTCACAGACTCTTCATACTAGAAATTATCAAGGCACCCTGTACATTCATTCTTTGGCCAAGGATTATAATATTTACATTAATTTACCTACAAATTTCTGATCATTATTATCGTATTAAAAAAAAATAACTAATGTATTTCTCCCAATATTCGCTCCGATATTTTCATGACCTTTTTACATACACGAAATTATAGCTGCACCCTGTATATTTATTAATCACTTCTCTTGTTATTTCGTACATCTGTTGACTCATTATCATATTCAACTAAAACTGACACATCTTTTTTATACGTGAAATCTTCACGGATACTTCGTACTAGAAATTATCAAGACATCCTATACATTCATTTTTTAGTCAAGGATCATAATATTTACATTAATTTACCTACAAATTTATGATCATTATTATCATATTAAAAAAAATTAACAAATATATTTCTCCCAATATTCTCTGCGATATTTTCATGACCTTTTTACATACACGAAATTATAGCTGCACCCTATATATTTAATACTCACTTCTCTTATTATTCCGTACATCTGCTGACTCATTATCATGTTCAACTAAAACTGACATATGTTTTCATACGTAAATATCTTCACAGACTCTTCATACTAGAAATTATCAAGGCACCCTGTACATTCATTCTTTGGCCAAGGATTATAATATTTACATTAATTTACCTACAAATTTCTGATCATTATTATCGTATTAAAAAAATTAACAAATGTATTTCTCCCAATATTCGCTTCGATATTTTCATGACCATTTTACATACACGAAATTATAGCTGAACCCTATATATTTATTACTCATTTCTTCTGTTATTCCGTACATCTGTTGACTCATTATCATATTCAACTAAAACTGACAAATGTCTTTTTATACGTGAATATCTTCACAGACTCTTCGTACTAGAAATTATCAAGGCACCCTGTACATTCGTTCGGCGCGGAGTTCCGGAAAAGAGCGGCGAATGTATTCGCCGAATGCGCCGTTTAATACTTAAACTTATCAAGTGCACGGTTTCTTTCGGTCGTACGTGCCGGCGTTAGCCATTTGTACGAAAAGTTCATCGGATCGTCCGACCTTATCCAACTTCGTACTGTCTTTTTGGCGAAAGCGGAGGAGGTCAAATTCTACGATATTTCCGGGCGAACTTTCTTATCTGCGACTCTCGTTATAGACATCGATGTCGCTGGTGAGAGCGTAATAGCGTGGGGAATTATTGTATATTATTCACAGCTTCGCATGCAACGATTCTGTCCATTCGGGAAACAGAGGATAATCCCTAGGCGAACTTTAGAGTCAACACTGTTTCGTTAAAAGCGTGGTACTGTTTATTCCGAAATAGATGTATGCAACAAATGTGGCATTAAATACGTGCACGTTTTCATATACGCGTGACTGTTGCATGATTATTTTATTTACTGTAATTTCTAAGCTTGTGTTTAGTTAAGATATACTATTTTGAGGACATTTTTGTTGTATTAATATATTCTTATGTTTTAAACGACGTGAGTTCTATTAAGAAATGAAACCATCCAGTTTGTTTCACATCTTCAATTACACTATCGACTTCTTGCTTTAATATCGCTGTATTTAACACAGCTACACACTACGTACACATCATTCTTTTATATTAAATTTCATAATATCGACATCCTCGATTATGCTTCTGATTCCCTGCTTCAGCATCGCTACGCATCATTGCAGCTACTATATATACTACTACTAGCATATATATACATATATATACTTCAAATCGAGATATATATATACATTTACTATATATATACATGAATTTGTACATACTTGACCATGGTGAATGCTAAAATATTGAAAAACGGCGCTTATGTACGAAATATCTATACTAAAATGATACTATATATATATATATATATATATATATATATATATATATATAATATAATATAGTATATATATATATATATATATATACTATATATACTATATATACTTTGCATTTACACTCCATACACCCTGGTCCAAAAATA
This sequence comes from Cryptocheilus praepositus, assembly GCA_033815515.1. Taxonomy (NCBI): domain Eukaryota; kingdom Metazoa; phylum Arthropoda; class Insecta; order Hymenoptera; family Pompilidae; genus Cryptocheilus; species Cryptocheilus praepositus. The sequence goes on along the minus strand of JAWWQZ010000215.1, from coordinate 2,678,979 downwards.
CAAAACTTTCCAATACACCGCATTTTTTCACGAAAAAAAATCCATTACGTTTTGCATTCACATACTTGATCATGCTACTGAGTGCTTATTTTAATTGGACTACTTTCAACACCTCTACGTCCTACACATGTAATTCTCTCACATTTATATTCCGTAACCCTTCATCTGAAAGCGCACGATTTCTCGATACACCGCATTTATGTACGAAATATACTATACTATAAATATACTATATATACTAGTACAGTAGCTACTATATATATGTACTACTAGTACACATGTATATACTATATATACTTTGCATTTACACTCCATACGCCCTAATCCAAAAGTACAACATTTTCCAATACACCGAATTTTTTGCACGAAAAAAAATCCAGTAGGTTTTGCATCCACATAATTGATTATGCTACTGAATACAAATTTTAATTGGGCTACTTTCAACACAGCTACGTCCTACACATGTAATTCTCTCACATCTACATTCCGTAACCCTTCAACCGAAAGCACACGATTTCTCGATACACCGCGTTTATGTACGAAATATACTATACTATAAATATACTATATATACTACTACTAGTATATATATATATATATATATATATATATATACTAGTACAGTAGCTACTACATATGCATATATGCTACTAGAATATATATATTATATATACTATATATACTTTGCATTTACACTCCATACGCCCTTATCCAAAAATACAAAATTCCCTAATACACCGGATTTTTTGCACAAAAAAAATCCAGTGCGTTTTGCATCCACATACTTGATCATGGTACTGAGTGCCCATTTTAATTGGGCTACATTTAATATCCCTACGTTCTACACATGTAATTCTCTCGTATCTACATTCCGTAACCCTTCAACCGAAAGCACACGATTTCTCGATGCACCGCATTTATGTACGAAATATACTATACTATAAATATACTATATATATACTAGTACAGTAGCTACTATATATACGTACTACTAGCATATATATATACTATATATACTATACATACTTTGCATTTCCACTCCATACGCCCTGGTCCAAAAATACAAAATTGTCCAATACTCCGAATTTTTTGCACGAAAAGAAATCAAGTACGTTTTGCATCCACATACTTAATCATGCTACTGAATGCTAATTTTAATTGGGCTACTTTTAACACAGCTACGTGCTACACATGTAATTCTCTCACATCTACATTCCGTAACCCTTCAACCGAAAGCACACGATTTCTCGATACACCGCGTTTATGTACGAAATATACTATACTATAAATATACTATATATACTACTACTACTAGTATATATATATATATATATATATATATATATACTATTAGAGTAGCTACTATATATATATATATATATATATATATATATATATATATATATATACTACTAGTATACACGCTGGTCCAAAAATACAAAATTCCCAACACACCGCATTTTTTGCATTAAAAAAATCCAGTACGTTTTGCATCCGCATACTTGATCATGCTACTAAGTGCTTATTTTAATTGGGCTACTTTCAACACCGCTACGTCCTACACATGTAATTCTCTCACATCTACATTCCGTAACCCTTCATCCGAAAGCACACGATTTCTCGATACACCGCGTTCATGTACGAAATATACTATACTATAAATATACTATAGATACTACTACTAGTATATATATACTATATATACTTTGCATTTTAAAAAAATTCCCTAATACACCGCATTTTTTGCAGGAAAAAAATCCAGTACGTTTTGCATCCGCATACTTGATCATGCTACTGAGTGCTTATTTTAATTGGGCTACTTTTAACACAGCTACGTGCTACACATATAATTCTCTCATATTTACATTCCGTAACCCTTCACCCGAAAGCACACGATTTCTCGATACACCGCGTTTATGTACAAAATAATCCAGTTCCCGTTCCACATCCTTGTTATACTATTGATTCCTTGCGTTCACATCGCTGTGCTTGACGTAGCTGTACACTGCAAACATCACCCACTTCCATTGACACTCCATAAAGCTTCGCCCAAAAATACAAAACTCCCCGATACACGCGGGACCGAAAATTGTAGCGCCTTCTCGTTCCGCTTTGATAAATCTTCAATGCGGCGAGTGGCAATTTTCGCGTGCACGAAATTAACACCCTCGCATATGAAAAACACGGATTTACCGAGCGTTGGAATACAATGCCGAGAAGTGTTTCAACACTCCATTGTCGCGGCGTGCGACTTTGCCATTCGCGGAACACACTCGCTCTCCTCAGCCCCTTCGACCCCATCCAACCCCCTTCAACCCCCTCCTCGACTCCTTCAACCCCATCCCAGACGCACGGCTCGTTTTTGCCCGCCGGTTCTTTAATTTAGCTCCTCTAATTACGTCGAGTTTTAAGTAAAGTCTAGATGGCTCTACATACTTAGTCCTGTATTCATTGCGGTCTACATATCTTTAAGCATCTGCGCGATAATGTGTATTTCGGCACGCGTGCACGAGGAACTGTGTCAATTTGGGAAAAAATGTGGAATCGCGGCATGTTCACAAGAAACGTGGTGTGTGGAAGTGGGTAGCGATGAAAAGGTGTGTTAATGCGCGAAGGACCAATGTTTGGTACGTGGATAAGAGTAATATATGTGGTAAGGAACGTGATTAAAGTGCTGCTGGACGTAATACTTTGCTTAAGTAAAACGGAGGTAGGTTATATTTTATTAGAATTTTTGTAAAGATGAAAAAAAATTAGATTTAGTGGATGTCAGTATAGGTACAAAACATCGAATATATAGTAACACATATAAATTATAGACTCCTGAAGAGGTGACTCCTCCGGTTCTCAAAGATATCCAGACGACAAATAAAATGTAAACGAAATTCCTACCGCAAAATGAGATGTTATTTCATATAACCAGGACCAATGTTTGGTACGTGACAAAGGGTAATATATGTGATAAGGAACATAATTAAAGTGCTGCTGGACGTAATACTTTGCTTAAGTAAAACGGAGGTAGGTTATACTTTATTAGAATTTTTGTAAAGATGAAAAAGAATTAGATTTAGTGGATGTCAGTATAGGTACAAAACATCGGATATATAGTAACACGTATAAATTATAGACTCCTTAAGAGGTGGCTCCTCCGGTTCTTAAAGATATCCAGACGACAAATATAATGTAAACGAAATTTCTGCGGTAAAATGAGATGTTATTTCATATAACTAGGACCAATGTTTGGTACGTGGCAAAGGGTAATATATGTGATAAGGAACATAATTAAAGTGCTGCTGGATGTAATACTTTGCTTAAATAAAACGGAGTAGGTTATACTTCATTAGAATTTTTGTAAAGATGAAAAAGAATTACATTTAGTGGATGTCAGTGTAGGTACAAAACATCGAATATATAGTAACACATATAAATTATAGACTCCTGAAGAGCTGACTCTTCCGGTTCTCAAAGATATCCAGACGACAAATATAATGTAAACGAAATTCCTGCGGTAAAATGAGATGTTATTTCATATAAATGAAAAGATTGCGGAACGTATTAAAAAGGAATGGGTGTAAGTCCTGGCGAGGTATGTGAAGCGATCTCTTTAAAGAAACGAGTGTGAACCCGGTAACGGCGTGAAAGAAAGTTAAATGCAAATTCTGCGAAGTCTTAAAAGACTTTCCGTATTTCTCGCAATTTTTCACGAGCTACTGAAAGGTTCAACGTATCCAATGCATGCGTTACTATGCATTTTTTGAATGACGTGTGTATATAATGCGTTGTATTACGAGTGCGGCGTTTAAATACCGTAAATATTTAAATACTTTGATATTCTACGTTTTTCAACATCGCGCAGTATTTTAACGATAAATTTCAGCGTTCCGCCAAGTTGTTAACCTGACGAGAAATATAAATTTCAGTAGTGCAGTAGGATCATAATGTCTTCCGTTATCAATACGAGTGTGTAAGCTAACCACACGTTTGGCCTAGATGTGACCACATAACGACGATGTTACGTATGTAGATCGTAAATACAAGACATCTTTCCTTAAAAAAAAGCGCAAATACGAGAATGGTATGTAGATGCAGACAATATTAATGGAGAAATGTGTTAAGCTATAAAAGCAGTGCTGCATAATGGTAACGACCTGAAAGGAACTTAGAGCGTGGGTAACGCGGTAATTTGGTGGACGAATTTTCTATTTTATGAATAAAGCCTTTTACGTAGTACGAACTGATTTGGTGTGTATTACGCGGGAGTTCGTTTTTGTGCTAGTCAGAAAAATGTACGCAGCCACAAAAGCATTAAGGTGTACTGAAGAATACTGATATTAAGAAGTACTGCGTAATGTTATATTCAGCAATAGTGCATAATATTAATATTTAACGTTACCGCAAAATATTAATATTGAGCAATATTGCTTAATACTAATATTCAGCAATAATGCACAATATTAATATTCAGCAATACCACATGGTATTATACTAATATTCAGCAATAGTGCACAGTACAAATATTGAATACTGCTGCATAATACCATTCTTATCTTAGCGCATTTTCCTTAATTCATTTAAAAATATCCTATAAGCAATACACATAAATTAATTTATACCCTGCAAAATTGTTCCTGACGGTAGCATTTAAACCTAGACTCGGCGCTAGAACTTTGCATGATATGATATGATAATATTCTGCATGATATTAATATTTAGTATTATCGCAAAATATTAATATTGAGCAATATCGCCTAATACTAATATTCAGCAATAATGCACAATATTAATATTCAGCAATACCACATAGTACTAATATTCAGCAATAGTGCATCGTACAAATATTTAGCACTGCTGCATAATACTATTATTATCTTAGCACATTTTCCTTAATTCATTGAAAAATATCCTTTAAGTAATACACATAAGTTAATTTATACCCTGCAAAATTGCTCCTGACGATAGCATTTCAACCTAGATTCGGCTATTATCTCAGAACTTTGCATGTTATGATTGAAAAATATTCTGCATGATATTTAATAAAATTCACGATATTACCGCAAAATATTAATATATGATAATATTCTGCATGATATTAATATTCAGTATTAATGCAAAATATTAATATTTAGCAATACCACATAATACTAATATTCAGCAATAGTGCATAGTACAAATATTCAGCACTGCTGCATAATACTATTATTATCTTAAAATATGAATAAATATTAAAATATTAATATTGAGCAATATCGCCTAATACTAATATTCAGCAATAGTGCATAGTACAAATATTCAGCACTGCTACATAATATATTATGCAGCAGTGCTGAATATTTGTACTATGTTATACTATATTATATTATAACATAGTATAATACTAATATAATATAGTAGTAAAATACTAGTATATTATAATATACTATCATTAACTTAGCACACTTTCCTTAATCCATTGAAAAATATCCTTTAAGTAATACACATAAATTAATTTATACCCTTCAAAATTGCTCTTGACGATAGCATTTAAACCTAGACTGACTGCTAGAACTTGTTACGTGATTTGAAAGCAGAAAATTCGTTGGTATAAATGACTGCATACCAAACGCAGCACCAGCCGCTGTAACCACCTACGTTCTCGGATCGAATTGCAGGACCGCCGGGAAGTCGGCAACAACATGCAGCTATCGCCTTCCATACCGTCAACTGCGTAGCCGTAACCACTTACCACAGGAACTATCGGAGCGTAATCCGAAAATTCACACGTTTGTAAGTTGAGCCCCTATCAACGATCACAAGCCGAACTTCCGTCCGACCGTATACCTTCTGTATCGCAATATCAACTAAGGGTCACTGTATGTCTTTAGGTCTGGCCGCTCCCGCCGCAATGGAAATGGCTATTCTGACCGTAAGCGGCAGTGGTTCTCAAAGTCAATAAATCCCCGTGGAAATCCACGGCGCTGGCAACCGCTAAGCAAGGCGATAAATTCAAAACTTAAGCCGGGGACGCTGATCGCAGCCGTCGGCTGACCTTTATCGCACCTATACCACTACTTCGACCTGCCCGAAACCTTTGCAAACCGCGCGGGCCAACGTCTCGCTAAGCTCGCTGCGACCGAATGCACACGGCAATTCTGCAGGGGTGCGATCGGCGGAAAAAAATCGATTGGCGGAGTCCTAACCTAATCACTGTGGACCGGGTGACACGTTTGGGATGATCTTTGGTCGGACTGTTAAACGAATAAATGAGGCTGTACCGTATGTTTGGAAACAAACGCAAGGTGAAAGGCGAAAAACAACATATAGCAGCGATTATACAACCAAATCCGCAATGCATATCGGTGGCTGCTTTAATCGTTGTCATACCCTCAAAAATAATAAACTATAACATTTCAATTATGTCTCTTAATATATATGTATATACGATATATGGGAAAAAAAATCGGAGAATGTCGACTTTAATAAGACATAACATTTCAATTATATTCTCTTAATATATATGTATATACATGCCGATATAATTAATTAATATTTATTTATTCATATTAATTAATATATATACATATATGCTGTTTTGAACGTTTGAGCTTTAGAACGTTTTTGCAAGACGAGAAACAACGTATAGGAGCGATACTTGTATAACCAAATCCACAATGCATATCGGTGGCTGTTTTGAACGTTATCACACCCTCAAAAATAATAAGCCATAACATTTCAATTATATTCTCTTAATATATATGTATATATATGCGGATATAATTAATTAATATTTATTTATTTATATTAATTAATATATATACATATATACTGTTTTGAACGTTTGAACGTTAGAACGTTTTTGAAAGGCGAGAAACAACATATAGCAGCGATACTTGTACAACCAAATCCGCAATGCATATCGGTGGCTGTTTTGAACGTTGTCATACCCTCAAAAATAGTAAGCCATAACATTTCAATTATATTCTCTTAATATATATCTATATGTATGCGGCTATAATTAATTAATATATACACATATATATTAACAGAATATAATTAACGGCTGGTTTGAACGTTATCACACTCTCAAAAATAATAAGCCATAACATTTAAATTACATTCTCTTAATATATATGTATATATGTGCGGATATAATTAATTAATATTTATTTATTTATATTAATTAATATTTGTACATATATTATATATTAAGAGAATATAATTAATAGCTGTTTTGAACGTTATCACACTCTCAAAAATAATAAGCCATAATATTTCAATTATATTCTCTTAATATATATGTATGTATGTGCGGATATAATTAATTAATATTTATTTATTTATATGAATTAATATATGTACATATATATTAAGAGAATATAATTGATAGCTGTTTTGAACGTTATGACACTCTCAAAAATAATAAGCCATAATATTTCAATTATATTCTCTTAATATATATGTATATATATGTATATATATACGGATATAATTAATTAATATTGATTTATTTATATTAATTAATATATATATATACATATATATTAAGAGAATATAATTAATAGCTGTTTTGAACGTTATCACACTCTCAAAAATAATACGCCATAACATTTCAATTATATTCTCTTAATATATATGTATATATGTGCGGACATAATAAATTAATATTTATTTATTTATATTAATTAATATGTACATACATATATATTAAGAGAATATATATATATATATATATATATATATTTAATTAAATGTAATTATATTATATATTATATTAAATGTAAATATATTATATATTATATTAATTGTATACTATACATCATATAATTATACATATATGTATATATGTATATACACGAACTACTAACGGTACACAAAGTTAAAAAGTATTTAATAAAACTAATCTAAAGAATATCGACCATTCGCTTCAATTAGTTTTATTAAATACTTTTTAACTTTATGTACCGTTAATAGTTCGTGTATTAATTTCATATCATCCTTACTAAAGAATCCCACATATACATATATATATATACCAATACAGTTTACGCAAAGTATGACTTGAATCGAGTAATTCATTTGCAACCTATTTTTTACGAAGTAACGGGCTATTTACGATTTGGTGAAGAAACATGTCCAAGTACACTGTTAAATTCTCCCATTCCTTCGAACCCGTGCAATCTTGGCGTTCGCCTGACGCGTGCTCACGCGTGATCGATCCTGCATAGTTCACGATTACCGCAGCGGGTCAAAGGATGCGCAATATCGTTCGCAGCGTACATTACGGCGATCGAATTAAATTCTGTTTAACGCACAAAACCGTGCTGATCGCTTTGAAGGCTCGCTTAAGTGCCTATCGATAGGAGACTTCGTGTCAAAGACCCGTACACATAGCGGAGTCCACGTTACGCCCTCCCGCGCCTTTGTTCCATTTTTTCGTTGTCGCCGACGTCTTTTTGCTCGAATTATAAACAAAGACTTTATAGAGAAAATTCAAGTAGCGTCTACGCTCTTCACCCTCCGCTTCTGCACTTTTTTCTCCGTTCTTTCTGCTCCTGCATTTTCCCTCGTTCTCCCACGCTTTCTCCACTAGTTCCCTGTCACCGGCCTTTCATTCTCGCTCGCCCTCGTACGTAAGAGGCATTCAGCACCTTTCCGCATTGTGTCGCGGCTTAAATTCGACGCTTGAGCTTCTTAAGCTCTGCGCATTCATTCGTAAGAGGTGACGATGACCGCAGGAGGACTATTGTAGTCGAACGACTGATCGATCGATTTTCGGTACGCTGAGTGGAACCGTTAATTCTTTATACGTGCGCGTTGCGTTGCGGCATCAAGCGGATCGACGGACTTAATTATTGTTGGGCTGGTGAAGGTCTATGGAGGATGCAGTTGACGGCTTCGTGTGTAATTATTGCAGAAACTAAGTCTGTGGAATGGACTGACGTGTTTGGCTTAGTGACGAGCTGATATGGTGAGTAGTCAAATTTGAGAGTGGATTTATGATTAAGAGAACATTTAAGAACAACGTTACAGAAACTGTTACTGATATTTTCTAGCGACTTTCAGGAATTAAACTTTTGATATTCCGTTTCTGATAAGTGTAAATCAGTATATCTATGTAGTATGGATGTTCTATATTTGATTTGAATCTATGCAATCAAAGGATGGCACAAAAATTAACGGGGTAACGGATGTCGGGAACAAGAAAAAAATCTACTACACGCGTAGAAACTGCTATAATTTGCTATGCTATAATTTACTATGCTATAATTATAATATGCTATATATATATATATATATACATATAGCATATTATAATTATAGCATAGCAAACGACGACACAAAGATGTACGAAGTAACGGATATCGGGAACAAGAAAAAAATGTACTAAACGCGTAGAAACTGCTATAATTCTACTATATACTACTATATATATGTATATACGTAAATTATAGCAGTTTCTACGATATTTTTTCTTGTTCCCGACATCCGTTACTTCGTTCAATTTTGTGCCGCCCTTTGATGCTATTCAAATCAAATATATATATATATATATATATACATATCAAGTGTCAGTTATACGTCAACGCACGAAAAAAATCCCTCCTCAACTATAATTTCACATATACATATATATATATACATACGTATACATGAAATCATAGCAGTTTCTACGCGTTTAGCACATTTTTTTCTTGTTGCCGACATCCGTTACTTCGTTCATTTTTGTACCATCCTTTGATCGCATAGATTCAAATCAAATATAGGACATCCATACTACATAGATATTCCGATTTACACTTTTCAGAAACAGGATATCAAAAATGTCATTTTGCAATTATACGTCAACGCACGAAAAAAAATGCCTGCTCAACTATAACTTTACGTATACATATATATATATATATATATGTATACATATGTATACGTGAAATTATAGCAGTTTCTACGCGTTTAGTAAATTTTTTTCTTGTCCCGGATATCCGTTACTTCGTTCATTTTGCGCCATCCTTTGATCGCATAAATTCAAATCAAATATAGGACATCCATACTACATAGATATTCCGATTTACACATATCAAAAGTGTCATTTCGCAATTATACGTCAACGCACGAAAAAATGCCTCCTCAACTATAATTTCACGTATACATATATATATATATACATATGTATACGTGAAATTATAGCAGTTTCTACGCGTTTAGTAAATTTTTTTCTTGTTCCCGACATCCGTTACTTCGTTCATTTTTGTGCCGTCCTTTGATCGCATAGATTCAAATCAAATATAGGACATCCATACTACATAGATATTCCGATTTACACATATCAAAAACGGGATATCAAAAGTGTCATTTCGCAATTATACGTCAACGCACGAAAAAAATGCCTCCTCAACTATAATTTCACGTATACATATATACATATATATATATGTATATATTGTCATATGTATACGTGAAATTATAGCAGTTTTTACGCGTTTAGTACATTTTTTTCTTGTTCCCGACATCCGTTACTTCGTTCATTTTTGTGCCGTCCTTTGATCGCATAGATTCAAATCAAATATAGGACATCCATACTACATAGATATTCCGATTTACACTTATCAGAAACAGGATATCAAAAGTGTAATTTTGCAATTTGACATTTTGACTGCCATGCGTATTTTACTATATTAAAATTGCAACCGGGTGAAGTACTATAGAATACGATGGAATTGTGCAAAGTGAAAATAATGCTATGGTATCGGAGATCAAAGAATTGAATCGTTATTTAATATTAATTGAATTTACAAAATTATAAATGCTACCGATTGGGTATTTTTTGAATTTTTCGTGAGACCTTTTGCGCCGATCACCGATGACCACCATGGCAGTCAACGTGTTAAAGTGTAAAAAGTGTCATTTTACAATTGCAAATTTTAGCATTCTGACGCAACCGGAATAATTTCTCGACTCCCACATATTTGCAAACGTTTCCACTTCCCCCGAGCACAACAATCTACCATTGCTCAACTTCCGCGCAAAGTCAAAAGCGCCCTGTTCCACTGCGAATCAGACCTCTCGCAGAATGTAGTGCCGACGACTTCCGAATTTAGGTCCCGTCCACCCACGACGATCTATCAATAACTCGCTAAACGTCCGCGAACTTTTTACGCCGCCCCCTGAAAAAAGTCGTTTATAAAGTTGTTCCCGAACCATAAGATCGGCGCTCGTAAAAAGTATTTTCCTTCTCGATTTCCGCCGGGCGCCCGGCGTCCGAAGTTTTTACTACTTTTTGCCGCGACGCGCGGGGAGAATCTTTCAGCCGGCGACTCATGGGGCGGGAATAATGGAGGGCGAGGGGGTAGGCGCGTTCGTTAAGTTGTTACGGAAAGTCTGTGTCGCTGCCTCGAGTTTGTCTTTTTCGGAAGATCAGCCGTGACGCCGTTAATAGCACGCGCCGGCCTCGTTACTTCCGATTCGACGTCGTTAATGAGCGTCGTGAAGTGACGCAAGGAAGGAAGCGGAAGAGAAGAGAAGAAATGAAGAAAACGACATTTAACGCGGCCAATGAAGGAAAGACTAAGAAATTTCTGGCATCGTGCATTTTGCTACAGACGTGTGTGAACTAGTTAGATGTTACGCCGTCTATGAAAAGTGAATACACAAAATATGTCGCGAGTACGAGATAGCGAGTATAGTCGTCAGAGTATGGGTGGCGTTTTTAATATAGAATTCAGTCGTAATGAAAATACTGTAATATCAGAAAAGGGGCGACATCGTTTGCGGAGGCAGTGGACCGACGGCTTAAGGGGTAACATCTACCTTAAATTTTCAAAAAATCGAAAACATTTTTTTGTCTTATATGATACTTTAAAGCCTTAAAAATAAGGTGCAATTTGTCTTATAGGCAAAAATATTTTTTGAAGTGGTTTTACAGCTTATTTTATAAAGCAAGGTTCTGTAGGGACATAATACTAACTGAATTTAAATCTAAATATCATAATCATCATAATATCATAATCATCAAAATATCATAATACCAACCGAATCTAAATCTAAATATAAAGGTTCTGAAGGGACATAATACCAACCAAAATCCAGATTCCATCGAAAAAATGCGAAACGAAATTTTGGCAACTCTTTACCATAAACTTTCGACGGATGAAGTGCCGCAACACGAGAATTGCCCGACATCGGCATAAATATTGCGTCTTCTATTTTTAACGATCGATTTGAAAGCATAATGGCAATGATGCAGGTGTTACAATTGACTATGGGTCGTAATTGTTACAATTTCTGCGTCGAAGCTGACGCATGCCGCATCAAGTTTTCCGAGCGCTCGCTAACGAATGCAGCGAAAGATGCACGTAGAGCCTCCACATTTTCCAGGAAAGCGAAAGAGGAAGAAGATATTAATGCAAAAGGGCGCCTATATGGTGCAGGCATTGCAGAATAATTGTAAATATGGCAAAACTAGTAAAATAATATGAAACAATGTTACTCAAAACTTTAAATGCGTTTTTCTCGAAACTACGTTTTTCAAATTGGCTTGCAGCATAACTTAAACAAATTTTCTCCGATTCACTTGAAATTTTTACTGCAGCTGTTAAACTACATTCTTCAGAGAAGTACACATGATTTTCAAGATCGATTAAAAACTTTCGTTATTATAAATATTTTTTCAATGAATTCTTTGATGGAAATAAGAACTTTTATCCACATGCTCGCCATTTCTACAAAAATCAATATTTTACCATATACGTGTATACTTCTCTAGCAAATTTAATGTAGATTACGAAAAAATGTTGCTTTTTGTGCTTAGTGAAAGTGTACCATACTCAAAAATGCACTTCTACTTCGAGAGCTCCAGCGCCGCCATTTTGAAGCAAAAACATAAGAATCTTCCTATAAATTAAAGTATGCACATTAAACGCCTTTAAACCAAATTTGGATATGTTATATCATGTAATTAAAAACAATTCCTAAATTTACCCTATGTTTTCAGGCGTTAAGCTAGATGTTACCCCTTAATGGCAGGACATGAGATTGTAATGGGGCTGCCGTACAATAAATTAATATTACCCATCATTTTTAGGTGTGACGGCATCTAGGTAAATTTATCATCCGAAGAAATCGTATTTTATATTACTATTATAATTTTCAAAAGATTAGGCTAGTACAATTTACAGTAGATGATCACTATCCACAATATTTGTGTGTGACAGTTTATAGATAAATTTACTCTCTGAACAGACTGAGTCTCCCATTATCCTTAAAATCTTCGAAATAAAATACAATTGGCGATCGTCTAATAATATCCACAATTTTTCAATATATTAGGACCCAGAAAAACGTATCCACCCAAAAAGGCTCACAACTCTACTCGAAACGTCACAAAATGTACAGCCGTCGAATTCGAAATTTTACTAGCGAGCGTAAAAACGCCCCACTTAACAATGCATCTGTTACCCGCACGCGTTACGTTCGAAAGTGCGCGTTTCGGCGGAAATGGAATAGAGACAATAGCCGAAAAGAAAAATGGTCGATCCGGCAAACTGGACAAACCCCATCGAAGCCCAGCCGTCCGCAGTGAAAGAGCGGAAAAACGGAAGGGGGCATTATGTCCATCGTCGGGATTACAGTGAATTGAATGAGCCGTTTGCAAACGCTTCGACAGCATCAGCGAAGGATAATCTCTGACAGGAGCCTGATTTCCCAACAGTTGCCCAGATAAAACCTGCAAACACGCAAACACCCGCGGATCCCCTCGCACATACTACCCACACGCGTGCGTGCAAAAAACGTCCGTACCTGAACAATAAAAAGACGACGAGGTGGACGATTTTTGATGAGCCCCGCGCGAGTCAATAATGTCAGAAAGCAGATTTGTGTTTCCGATAGACCCGAGAGGCTTCGAGCGGTTGAAATGAGATCGGTTCGCAGTCGAGGGAAACAATTTTAGTTTCTACCTGTATGAACAGCTCAGATCCGACGCGATACGCCCCCACCGACATCTGCACACGTCTATACGTCGGTGTGCATGTCTGGAGCTACGCGTATGCAAACGCACGGCTCGCGTATATTGTTTGCGCGGGACTGTAATTGTTGAGCAGCTCAATCGATCGGACAGACTCGGGTGTGTAATGAGTGCAGATTGTTTATAACGTTGTTTATCGGGGGTTGCCGGGGGTGGGAGCGTGTGCCGGCTTTATTCCTCCCATAAATTCCTGCCGGCCGGGTCTCGCGTCTCCACCACCTGACAAGCAATTAATGTAAACGCTGCCGACATACGCGCGCGTCCCTTTGCGAATGTACTCATGACGCAAACCTACGCGGCGATCCGCGGTCTGTTGCGCGAAGGGATGAACTCGTTTGAAGTATGATAGGGAAAAAATGAACTTGTGCTTTCGATGGGTTCGTGGAATGGTGGGTGGTACAAAGCCTGCGGCCGAAGATATCATTTTCGCTGGGATGATCTCGACGATTCGACCTTTGCAACTATTGAGTCGCGTCGATAAATAGATTGTACTGGAACACATTGTTTCCGGATCCATCTTGACCAACATGCCACTGTCAAAAGTTCTACGAACAGAGCACCCCTAGTTATCTCACCACACATGCGCCACAGATAAATTCAGGCCAATGAAATATCGGGAAATTCATGGAAATGGACAAAATTGAAACAACCTGCAAGAAAATATTCATAGATAATATTCATGTATCCTGTTTTTCTGCATTTCGAATATAAGTTGTCTTACTACCGTTCTGTCGTGTTTCACTTAGTATCACAATCACACGCATCATAATTTAATTGCGTGTGAGTCGAACCGAACGAACACCATTAAATGTGAGGGTAACTTTAAAATTTTCGCTGGGATGATCTCTGCGATTCAATCTTTGCAACTATTGAGTCGCGTCGATAAATAGATTGTGCTGACAAACATGCCACTGTCAAAAGTTCTACGAACAGAGCACCCCTAGTTATCTCACCACACATGCAACACAGATAAATTCAGGCCAATGAAATATCGGGAAATTCATGGAAATGGGCAAAATTGAAACCAGCTGCAAGGAAATGTGCGAAGACCAGGTCACATGGATTTGAGTCTTCATTTCCAATATAAGTTGTCTTACTACCGTTCTACCGTGTTTCACTTACTATAAAAACACACGCATCATAATTTAATTGCGTGTGAGTCGTACTGAACGAATAACATTAAATGTGAGAGTAACGTAAAAGTTGAATTTCATTCGTCTTTTTGGGGTTTATTTAATTTAACATAAGATGGAATATTAAGAATAAAAAAAGAACCAGTTTCGAGGCTTATTGAGATCCCACTGCGTAGGTAGAATGTTAGAATCTAAATGTTTAAACACGTTTTCGGCGAAACGCGAAAACGATTAATCCGATTGACTTGAAATTTTAACGATACTCCAGCACCTGTGATTTAATACCTGTGCAATTGATAATGCTATACGTGCAATGTTTCTGTTTCAGTAAATAAAAAAGAAAATAGTTCTCCGATCAATAATGAAGCTTTTTTGTTATTAATTCTTCAGAATATCTTTATGCAACAGTTTCATGTACTTGGTTTTGTGTGCTGTCTCTAATATTGACATTCAAATAGAAAATGTTTGATTGTGTATACTATTTTTAAAGTAGCAATTTTTAAGGTAGCATATAACATCAACACGGCTATACGTGTCAATAAACAAAAATTCGTGCATAATTTTCAAACAAACATAAACATATTCCAGGAAGCTTCAAGTTGATACATCAAATACGCGCGGTTGTTTCACTTCCAGGGAGGTTGTATATTAATAATTATCGAGAGGCGAATAAGAAAGAAAGAAAGAAAAATGGTACATACTTCCAATGCGTACTAACACAAGCTTCACAAAAACGCAGCTTTTCAATTGCCGTGAAAAATAAATGTAAATAAAAAAAAAAACAGTTGATGCATTGTTCATTCGCATTATCACATACACTCATTTAATGCAAACACCATGCTCCATCGCAAGCAAACAAACATATAGATAATGCAATAAACCTTAAAACTATCCAGGTGGCCAGGAATGAGTACCTCGGTTATTTATTTATCGGGGTCTTGATTTATATCGTTTTCTCTGCAAGCAAGGACAAGTAGGACCCCGTACATATTATCTTGGGATGTGTTACTCCACCCCCAACCCACTATGGGGGGCCTCAATATCGCAGGCCCGACCATGGGAGGACCTAATATGGGAGGCCCCAATAAAAGAGGCTCCAATAAGCATTAGAAGCATTTAAATGTCAATGTGCCGAAGGATTTATTAGTCAAACATTTATAGATAATAGCACACTAACTAAGTGTACCAATAACATCATCAATCCAAATACGTAAACACAAACCTAACGTTTCAATAGAAATAAGAAAGCGAGATTCAAAATATTTACCAAAACGTTCGTCTCGCAAACGATGTGCACTTTGTAGTACAAAAAATAGGAAGTTCGAACACTCTGGTCTTGTACTGTGTGTAAAGTACCCTGTGCTTAGGAAAAAATATGTGTTTTAACAAGTACCATTCATAAACATATGTGGCACGGTGGGACTATTCGAGCCATGGGACATAAAGTTTTACAAAATATAATAATATTAAGTTACTGATACAATAGTGTAATGGCATTTACAGTATTTTTATTGAAAAGAAAAACACTATGAGATAACTCGTAACTGGCAGTTTTGGTACAGACGCTTACTACGAGATATCTCTCTATACTCTGAGTCGATATTTAATTAACTATTACTATTTTGTAATGTTATCACATGATATTATACCGTTATTATAAAAATATACCAATTTTGTTTCATTTAAAACCCGATGAAATTCCTGTGCAACATGGGTCAATTTTTGATCTGAAATCCTGTGCCTCAAAGAGTTAAGCAAAAACAGGCGATGCCTGTTACAAAAATGTTCGCACCCCACCTATTGCAAATGCACGCATTTCCAAAATCGGCTTCCGCACACATTTGAACTGTGCCCAAATCTACACTTCACATCGAAAATGCCGGTTTGCGCTGCGCCAAAAAATCTGCGCCACTCCGCGGAGTTCGAAATCATCAGTCGACTCCATTGGCCGCATGAAAATTTCGTGTGTACCCACAATAGTGTTGCCGCGCGAGTGGACTCGCAATGACGTTACAAGGCTCAGTTCGGCTCGGATTATCGTAACAAACGCCGCCTCATTAAAGGCCGCTTGATTGGCGTGCGTTCGGATTGATGGGCAACACTGTGGCGACAATCAAAATCGTAATCGCGGCGAGCCCCGCAGTAGTTTGGTCGCTGAACGGGGCTGAGAGGGGGTAACAGTGGGTGGAAGCGGTCGGAGACTAAGCGCGGAATTCTACTCTCTCGTTACTGCCCTGTAACAATGCGATATCGATGTCGGAGGATGATTGTCGGCGGATTATTTTAACAAATTCACCCCTCTGATGCGCTAACCCCAGCAGCGCGGTGTAATTTCAGATTAAATCATGAGCGACGAACTACGTGTGTTCAAGGAAGTGCGAATGTGTGAGGAAGTTGCATGTTGGGAATGGGCGAAAGGGGTTTCTGAGGAAAAGAAGGCGGTACAGAGAAAAGCTTTGCGATAAACCAATGATTTTACAGATTAATTAACCCTTTGCACTCGACTGTCCCCGCTGAAAAGAAGATACTTCGGTACAGAGAAAACAGAAAGATTGTTCAAATATTTGTTTCCTTAAGATTTTTCGATAAACACTTTGCGGAATGATTTTATTTTCTTGTGTCAGATATTTTTAAGTTAACACTTTCCACGGTGGTCACCGTGACCGGTGCAAAACATTTGACTAAAAATGCAAAAAATTCGGAAGCGTTTGGAATCTTGTAAAAGCAATTGATATTGGAACGGCGCTTTAATACTTTGGCTTCTAACAACTCTGCATTATTTCATTTTGCACGATTTAATTATAATCTGTATTTTACCGTAACATAGGAAACGTTTGTTTAAACAAAATATTTCTGTAATATTGCTAATCGTTTTGTCGCTATCCATATTTCAGATTTTTAATTCGGGGAGTTATATCAAACGACAGAATATGCAAGACGATATATCTCGAATGAACGAGAATAGCAATAATAATCTGTGTGCTATTTAATAATTAGTAAATTCGTGGTCAATAAACTGAGAGGAGAATTCTAGCGACTGCAAGAACAACCTTCTATACATTCCTGCAATAGGCTGAATGATAAACTGCAAGTTATTATATAAATATTGTATATGCTCGGAAGAAAAAATGACACGTGAAAGATCATAAACAAGTGATTACTGCGATATGTATTTGAATAAACCCGCAATGCACATTGGTGAACGAACTATAACGCATTGGAAAAGAATAGGCTATAAAATTTCAATTTTGTTTCAACATCAATGTATCAGCAAAGTTGTATGCAAAACATGATTTGAGCAGAGTATTTTTTTCGAAACTATACCATTTTAAACGAAATGTTGCGCTATTCGCTACTTCGTGAAGAAATATGTCCGAGTGCAAAGGGTTAAACGTTTATTAGAGGATTGTAAAGTGATTTTATGGAGTTCATGTAGTCTTCGAACATTGCTGGTCAGGAGTCGTGTCTGCAGTTGCATCAGATGTTTTGATTTATGAAACGTAGGGGGATGTGGAATATTGTAAAAGCTTCACACATCGTGTTTAGACGTGTTCGCTTTGTTACGAAAAAAAAGCTTTTCCTGGTATTTGGGTTTTTATCACAATTCTGGTATTACAAAAATCTCAGTCATGGCGAAACGTGACGGTGAAGAATTTTTTCATGAATTTTACGTGTACGCGTTATCTGGCCGTCCGAGTGATTTCGAAATAAATTGTAGTGGTTTGGAAAGTGATAGTTTTCGGAAGACAGTTATGAATCTAATATTAGGCTCAAAAGTCCAATCTAACTCTTCAAATGGAAAACGCAACGAAACAAATTATATTTACGAAACTATACTATATTACGAAAAAATATAATAGAGTAACATCACAGATATCTAAAAATACTCAATATGTTGTTCAATATATTCAACCGTAAACTGTAGTGTTACTCTAAAATGCAGTGTAATCCAATTACTAAAAATTTTCATTGCTAGCAGAAAAAGTACGCTTCGCGTACTGATTTCTCCGAGAATATACTTTGGCCGGCCAAAATTGCTACTCGTTACTTCCAGAAGGTCGTTAACGACGTAGCAGCTTTCTTCATCTCTCAATCTCCAGTTAACAAATTTACGCTTGTACCACTTTTTCCGCAGATGACCACTAATCTAATTTTTACACGCTTTAATCTCCGTGCCTAAACTACATTTGTACATTATAAACATGTTCCGAAACTTCTGAAACAAATTCACGAAACTGCTATTATTGCAACACCGGCAAAATTTATTGAGTGGTTCTTCACGAGGAAAATAAAACAAGTGCGACTTGTCTTAATTTTCGTAGGTAAATAAGGTGTTCTTTGGATTAAGTGAGCAAGTGAGCGAATGGATGAAGGGCTGAGGGCGAATAACTGCAAGGAAGGATATAAGGAACATGTTGAGGGAAGAAATAATGTTTTTATGTGAGAATTTTTGCGATACGAAAAATTAAGAAAGGGTTGGTCACGTAATTACGGTTAAATAGTAATCATTGTGTTAGGGCTTGGTTTTCCTATATCTATTAAGTAAAGCTTTACAACTGAAAAATACTAAATGTGTTGCTGAGAATCCTTTGGTTTAAAAGCAGCATAATTTTATTGTCATTTAGAATTGTCATAATATCATCTGATATTTATTTTATCTAATATAACCGTTGACCACTGAAAAGCCGATTAATCGGCTACCGGTAAATAGCAGTTGGAACCGAAAAGTCGATTAATCGGCTAGCGGTCGTTAAAGTGTTAAGATCGGTTAAAATCTTTCGTTATTATAAATATTTTTTCGATGACTTCTTTGATGGAAATTAGAACTTTTCTCCACATGCTCGCCATTTCTACAAAAATCTATATTTTACCATATACGCGTCTACTTCTCTAGAAATTTAATGTAGATTACGAAAAAATGTTGCTTTTTGTGCTTAGTGAAAGTGTACGGCATTTTTGCTACAAGCCGCGGAGGCCATATCCAAAAATGCACTTCTACTACGAGAGCTCCAGCGCCGCCATTTTGAAGCAAAAACATAAGAATTTTTTTGTATACATTATAGTATGCACATTGAACGCCTTTAACACAAATTTCGATATGTTATATCAGGTAATTAAAAAAAATTCCTAAATTGATGCACTTCTGTTTGGAGAGCTCCAGCGCCGCCATTTTGAAGCAAAAACATAAGAAATTTTTTTTTTAGACATTAAAGTATGCATATTAAATGCCTTTAAACCAAATTTCGGTATGTTATATCATGTAATTAAAAAAAATTCCTAAATTTATGCACTTCTGCTATGAGAGCTCTAGCGCTGCCATGTTAAAGCAAAAACATAAGAATTTTATTTTTATACATTATAGTATGCACATTAAACGCCTTTAAACCAAATTTCGATATGCTATATCATCTAATTAAAAAAAAATTCTAAATTTACCCTATGTTTTTAGGCGTTAAGCTACATGTTACCCCTTAAATCACGTCCACTATTCCGGTAGAAAGTGTCGGGTCACGTAATTACGACCGAATAGTAACAATTCTGTTAGTACTTCATTTTTGTACATCTATTAATTTTGCTCAAGTCTGTAAATACCACCATATTACTTTCCCTGTAAATATCAATCTTTTTTCAACAACTAAACAGCAATCCCACGTCCACCTGTCCTCCCACGTCAAATCACAAGTTATTTCGATCGCGCACATCGGTTCCAAAATATTTCCAGCGTGATCACGGCATACAGAGACTCTGCCACGGGAGGGACGCGCAAGAAACTATTTGCCCAATTTTGTGATCGACCGCGTCGGTCAATATTGAAAAAACACAGCGCCACTCGCTCGCACTCCGGTCGAGAGCAGTTCAAACATTGTTGCAAATTGTCCTAAGAATCCTCAGGAAGTCAGTTAGCTACGAAACACATACTAGAGGCAGAAGTGGCATACATTGAAACGGTTATTTGAACGAATCGGCCGGCGCACGTCCGTTCATAGCTGGTGTCAGCGTTTACGTCTGGAGAAGTGCACACACGCGCAGCGTCTCTATACGTTCAGTAACGTCTGCACAAAGTTCATCCTCGAGCTAAGTGGTATAACGACTAAAGTTCGGCTTCTCATGCAGTAGTGGCTTTTGTTCGTCATCCACGCCTCGCTCCTATCTGCATCTCTCTCCGCCGCCCGTCATCCGCGTCTATTTCTGTCCGTCTTGAGCAGTCTTAGCCTCTCGGCGTGTATCTATCGTGATCTGCTTATATAGCGAGAGGCGCCTAAAATGGATCACCTATGCGAGTCGCTGTTGAACATGGGAAAATCCTGAGGATGATAAACTCGATGACGTGTCCTTGTGCGCTCCCCGCGCTCTTGTGTTTGTATATTCGTATTTTCGACGCTCTAAGCTTATTGCGTTAGGTGCGCTTGTCGTCTTTGTGCGCGGCCGTGCTCGTCGAGACGTCTTTCGCTATCCGCCCTCGACGGGGAATCGATAATCTATCTATAAACGAGCGATCCGGCGCTTTACGTTCTCGGTGCCTTAAGCGTCAGGTGCTTCTTTTGTGCTTCGCTTCTAATACGAGATTGTCTGCCATGTGCATTTACTCGGCGAGTATCGATTAGCCCGAATCTTAGCGGAATTGAAAAATGAAGTCTGCGAACTTTGCGCCGAGGCTTAACTGTGTCATGTAGATGCGGATGTTTTAATGTTTTCATATTCTTTCTTGTTCTTCTTACTCTGCATGTAATTGTATACATTTTAGATACTTTTAAGTCCGTCAGAAAATTTTAATTTCTTAGATTGTTTAAATATCGCTGTAGATAACCGGTAAATTTTGAAAATAATTTTAATGCTTAATAATTAGAAATTGAACTAAGATCTTTCGATAATAAAATCTTTAATGAAAATTTCATATTCATTTTTAGGCGTTGTTGCGTGTATATAATTGTATGCATTTTAGATACTTTTAAGTCCGTCAGGAAATTTCAGAGTATTTTTTAGATGTTTAAATAACGCTGTAGATAGATGGTAAATTTCGGAAATAATTTTAATGCTAAACGTATTTGCATCATTTGACGGAATAATCCGCAAACAAAAACTGACCATTATCACCGGGGGCGGATAAATCCATATACAATAATTTTTGTTTTTAGCTTATCAGCAATCGTTAGAGTCTCTACGATAAACAAACAATAAAGAATTTTGTTAAAAATATTTTTCTTGCTTCCCTGGTTGTAAGTTCAAAATAATAAAATAATAAAAAAAATAATACATAATAAAATTTAACAAAATTAGTGTACCATATTGAATTACAGTTCGGATTCGGATTCAAGCATAGAAATGAAAATATCCCATAAGCGTAAATGTGCCATAGCTCTAATAGATAGTAGTGAAGATGACCAACCCGATAATATTGAAACTGGAGATTTCTTATGGGAAAAAATGGAATGTCCAGACGCGATATTTTCGAATTATTTTTCAACGTGATATATTCAAGATTCAATAAACTTGAGTTTTGCTGCGCTTGTCGGATTTTTGAGTAAGATTACGGATTTAGAGCGATGATGCAAATGGGTTAACAGTTAGAATATGAACTGAGATCTTTTGATAATAAAATCTGTAATAAAAAATTCATATTCTTTTTTAGGCGTTCTTGCGTATATATAATTGTATACATTTTAGATATTTTTAAGTCCGTCAGGAAATTTTAGAGTATTTTTTTAGTATTGTTAAATAACGCTGTGGATAAATAGTAAATTTTTAAATTAATTTAAAATTGTTAATAGTTAAAAATTGAACTAAGATCTTTTGGTAATGAAATCTTTAATAAAAATTTCATATTCTTTTTTAGGTTATCTTGCGTGTATATAATTGTATGCATTTTAGATACTTTTAAGTCCGTCAGGAAATTTTAGAGTATTTTTTAGATTTTTTAAATAACGCTGTAGAAAACGGTAAATTTTGAAAATAATTTTAATGCTTAATAGTTAGAAATTGAACTAAGATCTTTTGATAATAAAATATGTTATTCTTGAGTATTTTATGAGAATATTATTTACCGTCGCTATTCTCTCCAGTCGGTGGAGTTCAATAGGTCATACAAATGATCCTTTGTTACATTGAACATTATTTTCCAATTATTAGCATTACCTTCTTAAAAAGTAAATAAACGTTTATTTCTAACCCTGCCTTATTAAAAAATAAATAAACATTCACTTTCCCCGACAATCTACGAATGCTTTAAATTTTTTCCGAAACCACATAAAATCCTTTCCGCCGACCGATTTAATTATTTCATAAGAAGCCTATTTACCGTAACAATTATCTCTATTTGAACCTGCGTTCAGTATATTCATTATTGCGACATATTGTACATTTTCTTGAAAATTTTCAACATTTCCTTAATAAAACCTGTTCCGCCAACCCAATTAAGTTCTCTCAGAATTACACATTCCGTATTGTAGGCTGCGTTCAACAGGTTATCACAAAAAATAACGTCCGTTGCATTGCACATTACCCCAACTTTTTAGCACTGCCTTATAAAGCCGTAAATAAACATTCCTTTTGCATAGCAATCCTCGAATGCTTGAGACCGCGCTGACAACAGCTAGACTCTCTTCCGGCGACCTGACTGCGTTTCAGCAAACTCACACCTTATGTTTCCCCGTTGCCCTGCACTCTCGACTACAGAGCGATATTTCTCGTCGCGGCTGCGATACATCAAAGTCAATTTCAGAAGGGTGAGATCCGCGGGCGAGATTTCGCGTCGGGATTTCACTTGGTGCCGTCGTGAAGTGCGCGGATTTTAATGCGCCGCGGTTAATGGAATTTGTCCGACTTGTTCGCGACTCGCACCACTGGGACACCGCGCACAATGGACTGCGCGCAAATTGTTCAGACTCCGTATTACGCGGATTATTCATTCGACGGAGGGCGCGCCGTTTTCGAATTACAAAGTTAAAAATTGCATTCCGCGGCAATAGAATGCAATTCCCCGCTAGACGTGAGAACGCAATGTGACGAGACGTTGCGCGGCATCTAAATAATTAGATTGGACATTTCCGCCGCGGGCGTTACAGGGTTTTTTGAAATAATACGGTTTTTTTGTGGGTGAAACGTGCGACTTTGCTTTTACAACCCGACGTATTTTGGGACCATAACGGTTCTCCCTTCAGTAATATGTATAAATGGAGCAATGAATGTTGAAGGTCTTGTGTCCCAATTCTACGGTATTTTACTTGCTATCTTTTTTTCAGAGAATATTGCACCATGTCTGTTAATATGTACTTTAATTATTCAAATTATGTGTAATAATGAGCCTTTTCGTAGTGGAAGCGTAGAACTTCAGTTTTTAACTATATAAGTTTTGGGACCACACGGGTTCCCTCTTCAGGGATCAGTAATATGTATAAATGTATCAATGAATGTTGAAGATTTTGTGTCCCAATTCTATGGTATTTTACTTGTATTCTTTTTTTCAGAGTATATTGCACCATGTCTGTTAATATGTACTTTAATTGTTCAAATGAAATGTGATAATGAGCCTTTTTGTAGTGGACGCGTAGGACTTCAGTTTTTTAACTTGACAAGTTTCGGGACCATACGGGTTCTCTCGTCAAGGATCTGTAACATGTATAAATGTATCAGTGAATGTTGAAGAGTTTGTGTCCCAATTCTATGGTATTTTACTTGCTGCTTTTTTTCAGGGAATAATGTATAATGTCTGTTAATATGTACTTTAATTATTCAAATTATGTGTAATAATGAGCCTTTTCGTGGTTGAAACGTAGAACTTCAGTTTTTAACTAGATAAGGTTCGAAACCACACGGGTTCCCTCTTCAGGGACCTGTAATATTTATAAATGTATCAATGAATGTTGAAGGTTTTGTGTTCCAATTCTATGGTACTTTACTTGCTATCTTTTTTTTCAAGGAATAATGTACAATGTCTGTTAATATGTATTTTAAGTATTCAAATTATGTGTAATAATGAACCCTTTCGTGGTTGAAGCGTAGAACTTCAGTTTTTTAACTCGACAAGTTTCGGGACCATACGGGTTCCCTCTTCAGGGATCTGCAATATGTATAAATGTATCAGTGAATGTTGAAGAATTTGTGTTCCAATTCTATGGTATTTTACTTGCTATCTTTTTTCAGGGAATAATATATGTATAATGTCTGTCAATATATACTTTAATTATTCAAATTATGTGTAATAATGAGCCTTTTTGTAGTAGAAGCGTAGAACTTCAGTTTTTTAACTCGACAAGTTTCGGGACCACACGGGTTCCACACGGGAATGATTAGTGGTTTACTATCTATTATATACGATAGCAGAAATAATTCAATCGACTGTAAACAAACCTCGTAGTTGACACCAAATAAAATATGCAATGCATACATTAGGAATAGAATTCCCTGACGATATCCGCGCTATCGTTCTCAATATAAAATACGTCAAAAATCAAATAAAAATAGCAAGGAGTTAAACTACCACCGTGCGAGATTGACAACAAACTCAACATACACTGATATATTCGTAAATATGACACACCCCCGTAGCAGAAACTCGTGTGGTTGCAAAACATGTCAAACTAACAAATAAAGTACTAGGTTTCAACCTCAGAAAATTCTATTACTTCAAATAACCTAAAGCGTTGAAGTACACATTAAAGAATATTGCAAATTGTTCGCCAGAATGTAAAGACTGCAACTAGAATACCTTCGACTAAGAATACAACAAACCCAACAGACACTGATATATTCATAAGTATGACACACTCTCGTAGCAGGAACTCGTATGGTTGCAAAACATGTCAAATTGACAAATAAAGTATTACGTTTCAACCGCAGAAAGACCTATTATTTCAAATAATCTAAAGCCTTGAAGTACACATTAAACAAAATTGTAAATTGTTCGCCAGAATGTAAATACTGCAAGTAGAATACCTTCAAATAAGAATACATCATACCCAGCATGCACTGATATATTCATAAATAACACTCCTGTAGCAGGAACTCGTGTGATTGCAAAACATGTCAAACTAATAAATAAAGTACTAGGTTTCAACCGCAGAAAGACCTATTACTGCAAATAATCTAAAGCCTTGAAGTACACATTAAAGAAAATCGTAAATCGTTCGCCAGAATGTAAAGACTGCAAGTAAAAGACTTTCGAATAAGAATACAACAAACCCAACATACACTGATATATCCATAAATATGATACACTCCCATAGCAGGAACTCGTATGGTTGCAAAACATGTCAAACTAATAAATAAAGTACTACATTTCAACCGCAGAAAGATCTATTACTTCAAATAATCTAAAACCTTGATGTACACATTAAAGAAAATCGTAAATCGTTCGCCAGAATGTAAAGACTGCAAGTAGAATACCTTCGAATAAGAATACAACAAACCCAACATACACTGATATATTCATAAATATAATACACTCCCGTAGCAGAAACTCGTGTGGTTGCAAAACAAGTCAAACTAACAAATAAAGTACTACGTTTCAACCGCAGAAAGATCTATTACTTCAAATAATCTAAAGCCTTGCAGTACACATTAAAGAAAATTGTAAATTGTTCGCCAGAATGTAAAGACTGCAAGTAGAATACCTTCGAATAAGAATACATCATACCCAGCATGCAGTGATACTTTGATGAATATTCTAGACTCCTAAAAGCGCAAGCACATGTTGACAAATAAAATCCTCTGTTCCAACCCCCAACAAGCGTATTATTTCAAACAACCCAAAAGATTGAAGTATACATTAAAACAAGTTATACATTCTTCACCAGAAACCGACGGAGGCAACGTATGGCGATATCCATTCGCACACGTGAAGGACATCGCAATAAAGCTGACACCGTTTAAGCGCGGAAGCCAAAAACGGCCAGCGGCAATAAGAAAAGGAGGTCGGTCGCTCGAAGGAATCCTGCACGTCGTTACCTCGATTGTCGACATTCCGACATTCGTTCGGCCTTTCGGTTCGTTCTTGCGATTTAGCTCGCTCGTACGTTACGCTCCCCGCTCGAGAGACGATGGAAACTTTAATGGGAAATCGATAGGCGAAGAGACGGATCGTGGATAGACGACGTACAAATATTGTAAATGACGCGTGGCGACGCGAGTCGCTGCGAGAATATTCTGGTCCAAACCGGTCGGATGCTGTGCGATGAAAAGTGTCCGCTTTTCGGTAGTTGTACATGCGAAATGATCTACGTTGAAATATTAAAATAAGTCGAAATAGTTGTTAATAGCATTTTAATTCCACAGACACTATTTGCTTATATATTTTTTTGAAATAAAGAGTTAAAAATCTTACATATACATTAGAGCCCATCGTGGGAGATAGAAAAATTGTAAATACTTATATAATACTCGGTCTAATAAATACGCAGTGCAACGCCGTATATGTGTACATTTTACAATGTGCCCTTGCACAGAGGAAAGTTCGAAATATATCACACTTCAAAACATTATTAAATTTTTAATTTTTTTAATTTTCGCTTTGGGAAAATGTTTTTCTGTTTTTAAAGTGAATAAAAATTAATTCTTAAAAAGAAATTGACAGTTTCATTAAAAAATAACCTATATTTCAAAAATTACATCTATTTTATGCGGAAATAATTTTGCGCGAATTGCAAAAAATCGCCCCCTACCTTGAGAGGGTTTGACAAGAAAACACCCGCTTAAGATCTATTTTAACAGATGTTAAAACTGATATAATTGTTAAAAACATAATTAAATTTTCAATCTCTTTCATTTTCGCTTTGGAAAGATGTTTTTCGTTTTTTATAGTGAATACGAAATTAATTCTTAAACAGGAACTGAAAGCTTCATTAAAAAAATAAGCTATATTTTGCAAATTATATTTATTTTATGCGGAAATAATTTTGCGCGAATTACAGAAAATCGCCCACTACCCGGAGAGGGTTTGGCAAGAAAACACCCGCTTAAGATCTGTTTTAACAGATGTTAAAACTGATAAAACTGTTAAAAACATTATTAAATTTTCAATCTTTTTAATTTTCACTTTGGAAATATGTTTTTCTTTTTTCAAAGTGAATAACAAATTAATTCTTAAACAGAAACTGAAAACTTCATTAAACAATAACCTATATTTCAAAATTATATCTATTTCGTGCGGAAATAATTTTGCGCGAATTACAGAAAATCGCCCACTACCCGAGAGGGTTTGGCAAGAAAAAATCTGATTACGATCTTTTTTAAAAGGTGTTAAAACTGATAAAACTGTTAAAAATATTATTAAATTTTCAATCTTTTTAATTTTCGCTTTGGAAAAATGTCTTCTTTTTAAACTGAATAACAAATGAATTCTTAAATACAAACTAAAAGCTTCATTAAAAAATACTCACTCGCTCACCGTTTGAATTAACTGATAATTTTCACATGTCTTGTTTCACACTCTTTCTGCCTTCACAACGTTTTATAACAGTGTTAAAAATATGCTGACCGCATATATAACGTTTGTTTTCAATACGCCAGTGTCATGTATGAATTATTGCTTTTCGTTTAAATAAATATACCATTTGCTGTTAATACAGCAGATACTCTTTTTAGCATGCGGATTCGTATCCTTATATACCTATATGTCGTACCGTGCCTTAAAACATTTCATACTCAATTGTATTATGAATTATCAAACAAAGTCATTAAAATTGAATTACATGTACCATATCTTTAAGAAAAATGATAAATGAATCATCAAAAACTTAATTCCAATATGCTCGTGCAGAGAACAATATTGTTCATTACACATTGCAGTACTCCATCGTTTATCCATAATTCACGTCGAACTCTTCCGTACACAAAATTCAACCGTGCCTAAGACGTTAACCCTTTGCACTCCGAATTTTATTTCAATTTCGTTACCAGCAGCTCCCAACGCTTTTAAGTGTTTTATTTGAAATTTACTTTAACTAAAAATATAAAGCAATTTAAATAAATAAAGGAAGAAACAAATTCACTTAAATACTAATTTTATTTACAGTATTGTCGTATATTGAAATTTTCAAGGGTATGATATCTTTTGAAAGAAGTTGCAAGATGTAACCCTGATTTTCTTTCACACGTTTCACAAAAATAGGTGGTTTCTCTTTTTCCTCCAGATGTTTTTCTATTTAAGTAAACTGCACTTTGTGTTTTCTTTCGGGATGTAGGAAGATTAAATGAGGCTTTCCATCTAAGCGATCGTGTTTATCATGTGTTCCAGGCCTCCCCAATTTCATATTTGGATGACGACAATCACGAATTAGCATTGACAAACTCTTTTCGCGCAATTTTTTGTGGGCTATAGGTTTTGTTCCTTGGTTTTTTGTTTTTTCTTTGTATAAAATATACGCATTTACCATGGAGATTTCTAATCCCCAAAAGAAATATTCCCTCCACCACTTGAGTGCTCGACGTAAAAAACAGTAAGATGTCGCGTATTGGTTCGCCATATCGACACCATCTATATTTTTATTATAATCTGTGATCACATCCAGTTCTTTTATTTCTCTTCGATTACCTGAATGTCTAACCCTTCTAGTGACATTGCGAGAGCGTCGATAACGTGTGCACGATATCTATTTATTTAGACATGAAAAAATGTCGAGTGGAGCTCGACAAAGGAGCTCCTGCCATAAAAAGTGATGTCGAGTCACACTCGACATAGGAGTGCAAAGGGTTAAATACCTTAACCCCTTTTAATTCGCGCAGCGCATTTTCTTAGAACTTCCCTTGTTACTGCTTCTCGCATACTCGCCAGTAGCAGTATCGCGAACGGTTCTTGTGATTTAACACCCTCGTACTTTAACCGCCGGACCGCGTTCACCTTTACCCTCCCTCCACTCCACGAGTCCACCGTTGCTACCCTCTGCGCTCTCAGGTCGTTCCCGGTTGTGCGATTAGCGTTGTAGAATCGCTGAATTTATTCCCGGCGCGGCGCGTAAGGAGCGGCTGTAAATCGCGGCCGCTACGCGAAATTGTAACGGCAAACTTAGCGTCCGACGGACGCTCGGGCGTGCATGCCCAGGGCAAACACAAGTGGACCGCGCAATTAAGCGAACGCTTTCTGAAAAAGCCACGGCCTTAACCCTTTGCGGTCCTGCGTCGAGCGGGGCACGACGTCGCAGGTTGTTCCGGGGGTTCTGTGTCGTTTCATGCACGATAACGCATTTTGCTTTGGCAGATCGTGTGCTGACGGGCACACAGGATTTTTGGGTAGAAGAAAGGGATGATAGTTATTACAAAAATGACTGTCGTAAAATTATAGCTGCATGTACTTTGATGATACATGGATATGTAATTTAGAGAGTGTAGAAATTCGGAGACAGCAGAAAATGAAGTTTTAAAAATCTGGCGATCGCACAGGGATGATCCGTGCAATATGAGCGCCGACTATAGTCGGCATTCACGATGTGAAAATAAATATTCTCGAAATGTGTTATTTCAAGAATGATCGTTGTAATATAATTACCGCATGTATTTGATCGTAGGTAGATACGCAATTTGTAACGCATAGAAATTCAATTATACCACATATGGCCCGAACCGGCTCGAAATTACAATAATCTCGCAATTGCAATATGCAATATGTAGCGCACTGAAATTCGAAGACAGCACAAAATGAAGTTTTAAAAATCTGGCGATCGCACAGGAATAATTTTTTCAATATCAGCACCGACTATAGTCGGCATTAATGATGTGAAAATGATTATTCTTGAAATGTGTTATTTCAAGGATGATCGTCGTAGTATAATTACCACATGTATTTGATCATAGGTAGATATACAATTTGTAGCGCATTGTAATTCAAAGACAGCACAAAACGAAGTTTTAAAAATCTGGCAATCGCACAGGGATAATTATTTCGATATCAGCGCCGATTATAGTTGGCATTAATAATGTGAAAATGATTATTCTTGAAATGTGTTATTTCAAGGGTGATCGTCGTAGTATAATTACCACATGTATTTGATCATAGGTAGATATGCAATTTGTAGCGCATAGAAATTCGAAAGCAGAACAAAACGAAGTTTTAAAAATCTGGCAATCGCACAGGGTTGATCCATTCAATATCAGCGCCAACTATAGTCGGCATTAATAATGTGAAAACGATTATTCTTGAAATGTGTTACTTCAAGAATGGTCGTCGTAATATAATTACCGCATGCATTTGATTGTAGGTAGATATGTAATTTGTAGCGCATTGAAATTCGGAGACAGCACAATACGAAGTTTTAAAAATCTGGCGATCGCACAGGGTTGATCCATTCAATATCGGCGCCGACTATAGTCGGCATTTACGATTTGAAAACGATTATTTTTGAAATGTGTTATTTCAAGAATGATTGCCGTAACATAATTACCACATGTATTTGATCGTAGGTAGATATGCAATTTGTAGCGTATAGAAATTCGAAGACACCACAAAACGAAGTTTTAAAAACCTGGCGACCGCACAGGGATGATTCTTTCAATATCAGCGCCGACTATAGTCAGCATTAATAATGTGAAAATTATTATTCTTGAAATGTGTTATTTCAAGAATAATCGTCGTAATATAATTACCGCATGTATTTAATCGTAGGTAGATATGCAATTTGTAGCAAACAAAAATTCGAAGACAGCACAAAACAAAGTTTTAAAAATCTGGCGATCGCACAGGGATGATCATTTTAATATCAGCGCCGACTATAGTCGGTATTCATGATGTGAAAATTATTATTCTTCTAATGTGTTATTTCAAGACTGATCGCCATAATACAATTACGGCATGTATTTGATCGTAGGTAGATATGCAATTTGTATCGCATAGAAATTCGAAGACAGCACAAAATGAAGTTTTAAAAATCTGGCAATCGCACAGGAATATTCTTTTCAATACCAGCGCCGACTATATTCGGCATTCACGATGTGAAAATGATTATTTTTGAAATGTGTTATTTCAAGAATGATTGTCGTAATATAATTACCGCATGCATTTGATCGTAGGTAGATATGCAATTTCTAGCGCATAGAAACTTGAAGACAGCACAAAACGAAGTTTTAAAAATCTGGCGATCGCAGATAATTATCAGTATTTCAGATTATCAGATTATCATTATTTCAATATCAGCGCCGACTATAGTCGACTTTCACGATATGGTAATTATTATTCTTGAAATGTGTTCTTTCAAGAATGATCATCCTAATATAATTACCGCATGTATTTGATCGTAGGTAGATACGCAATTTGTAGCGCATAGAAATTCAATTACACCACATATGGCCCGAACTAGCTCGAAATTACAATAATCTCGCAGCTCCCTTGGGGTTGATCCTTTCAATACAAGCGCTGACTATCGTCGGCATTCACATAAAGCGCTATATGCGAGCGCCGACTATTATCGACATTGTCGTACCACGCTAAGAACACCATTGCCCACTACAATGGGCGTCCACACAACAAGGTGTCGCTCCCAGCACCGACTTTAATTTTTCACCCACTACTCAATGCCTTCCATCCACTCCGTAACGTCTACAATCACTCTAATGCTTCCACCTACCCATAAACTCGGCACCTGCGACGCAGTCCGAAGCAGCAAATAAACATTTGCATCTTCGCGGCCATCTGCAATTTTGTTTCATTAAGGGACTATGCCTACTTTGGTTGGTGAAAACAATCGAATTTTTTTTATTGCATTTTCTCAATGTACATCATTTTAAGAATATTTCCTCGAAACTACATAAGAATCGGAGCACACATTCAAAAATTATAAGCGTTTATCTGGAGCGCTACTATGTATGATTAAAAGAGCTTGAAACTTTAAACGCGATTATCTCGAAACTGTGTTTTTAAAAACATACGGTTGCGGTGACGACGATTTCTCAAAAGCTACTTCACCGATCGGATTCTAATTTTATATACTTATTTGTCATTACAATAGGCAAGGCCTGAACGAAGGATTTTTTATTTCGGTAATAAAAAAAAGTTACAACATAAAAACGACAATTAGACCACCTCAAAAGGCGGGTTTTTTCGTAAAATTGCTGCTATTCTTGTAAAAATTAAAATTTTTCCAAATCCTTCGTTCAGGCCCTTTATCATGCACTATACAAACACAGTATTCTTTTATTTCTATTTCTGATAAGCCGTACCGGCGATATCGGGGTCACCGCAAGTGATGTAAATAAACGGAAGCTCTCGGAGTAGAGCTATATTTCCTTCATTTTTTCATATTTTCTTATAAACAAATGTGTACAAGTACCACTAAATACGTACTTTTTGTTAGTATTATAATTTGCGAATTTTAACCCTTTGAGCGCTGAGTTGCGCGACGTTAAGCGTGCTTCGTGGACTGCCCACTCCATACAAAAAAGACTGAATTTTCATTGCAAGGTATATTGATTGTAACTGAAAGAAATTATGTGGTCACTTCAAAAGCCTTAATAACCATTTATCGTATCCAAAGTAGTGGATTCTTTCGATAAGTGTACCCTTAACCCCGAATTTGATTCATCAAAATTATATAATTTTGGTACAAAATTTTTCTTAGACCATACAAAGTTTTTTCCGTATCATTAGATGTCGACTTATTATTCTCATCATGTAGACCTTCATCCTCTTCAGAAGATGAACTAAATATTCGAAGTCATCAGCTAAAATAAGAACACCACCTTCGAGAAGCTTATAAACCCTTTGATTTTTTGTTCTAACATCCAACCTATTGTAATAAAATATTATAATTGTATCAATATATTTTTAATCTTTATTAACGCGGTGCTTATCGGAATCCGAAGACGTTTGCATCTTTTTTCTTTCAAATGTTTCAATTTCAAGTGTTTCAATGTCATGTTCATAGGCCATGTCTATCCTGTTTTGGTTCAAACTCATTCTCGGACATTTTATTTGAGAATGAAAAAACGCAAAAAACAGATTTTCAGAAAGTCCAGTATTGATAACCTCAAAAGTCATTGGCAGCGATATCTAATGCGCAATGAATGCACACACAAATTTAATGGACAATATATAAACGATTGCATAAAAGTACATTTAAACGCTTATTGACTTTTTTATATCTATATCTTTATATCTTTTTTATATTTATACTACCAGTCACATATATCTGTAAGTACCTGTCACATATTGTTCATAACCTAAATCGAATGGTTGTGTGAGGACGCATATATGGGTTCTTAGCCAAAATCGAATGGTTGTATGAGAACGCATATATAGGTTCATAGCCAAAATCGAATGGTTGTGTGACGACGCATATATAAGTTCATAGCGCTGAAAGGGTTAATTAATACTCACTAAAATGGCAAAAAAAATTTTGAAGACCATCTAATTTCGCCGATTCCAAGTAGGCATAACCCCTTAACGCGCGACAGCTTCCCGCAGCCTCTTAGGTTCGCAACAGCACAAGCAGCGCCACTAACCAGAAGACCGAGTGCATTCGCAGGTCCTGCGTTCGTTGCGGTTCAATGTAGCGGCACTTTTGGCCTGTCTGACCCGGCTAAGGACTGCACCACTGCGGCTAACGGACGCTGCAAGGCGTGCACAAGAGCAGCAAGAGTAACGGGAGGAAGAAGGCAGACACGAGGACTAAGGAGGAGCGAGATGAGGGAAGTGGCGCATTATACATAATAAAGGAGAAACAAGAGGGCAACGTCAGACACACTTAGCGTCGGAACTTTTTGCCGCGACCGACCATCCTTCTTCCTGGCGAAGGGCGGATGGCGGATGAAACTGTAAAGGAGAGAAGGAGGGCGGATGGAAGTGACTTTGAGGGTGATAGCGAGAGACCCAGCGAGCGAGGAAGGTATAAAGAGAGATGAGGACGCAATGAAGATAAGAAGGCAACGGCAAGTAACGTTTATTGTGCGTTTTCGATTTACGCTTAAAACGGTTCTTGCGATCGCAGGTGGGGTGAGTTTAAGGAAAATTGGCCTCTCGATGTGTAGCATGCGTTCAGTCGCTGCGGAATTGTAATGCGATTTTTGTCGCAGTCAGCGAGGAGAGGGAGAGATGAGGAAAATAAGAGAGAGGTAAGAGGCGGTGGGCATGAAAAGCGTACGAGGAGGTAAATCCAGGGGCAGGATTTAAAAGGTTCTCAGAGCGTGTAAAACACCGACGATAGTACCGCCGGGGAGCGGTATAAAGAGCTCCGGGAAGGGAAATTATTCCGGGTACCTGACAAGATTATTCAGACACCGGTCGTCTGGGTGTTACGTGCGGTTGTGTGCGTTTATCATCGTTGTGCGTAACTGTCGATGACCGATTCGAAATCTGTGTTGTGAAAGTTGTGTCGGTGGATTGTGATTTTTTGGGGACGATGTGTTGGATGTGGGCTGACATGTGGGATGACGGGAAGACGATAAAAAGAGGTCCTATGAAACATATCGCTTGGGGATAGCGTAATATAGTTAAGTATAGGAAGTGTGAAAAATCTCGTCTTTGACATAAACGCAAGTATAATAAGCAGTTGCCGTATTATAGGGATTTTTAATTATTTACATATTCCGAATATTTTTGTGGACGATATGTTGGATGTGAGCTGACATGTGGGATGGCGGGAAATAAACGGGATAAAAACAGGTCGTATGAAACATATCGCTTGGGGATAACGTAATATAGTTACTTAATTATAGGAAGTGTGAAAATTGTCGTCTTTGCCATAAACGCAAGTAAGCAGTTGCCGTATTATAGGGATTTTTAATTATTTACATATTCTGTATATTTTTGTGGACGATATGTTGGATGTGAGCTGACATGTGGGATGGCGGGAAATAAACGGGATAAAAAGAGGTCCTGTGAAACATATCGCTTGGGGATAACGTAATAATATAGTTGCTTAATTATAGGAAGTGTGAAACTTCTCGTCTTTAACATAAACGCAAGTAAGCAGTTGCCGTATTATAGGCATTTTTAATTATTTAGAAAATTCTGAATATTTTTGTGGACGATATGTTCGGTGTAAGCTGACATGTGGAATGACGGGAAATAAACGGGATAAAAAGAGGTCCTATGAAACATTGCTTGGGGATAACGTAATATCTGTAGTTACTTAATTATAGGAAGTGTGAAAATTCTCGTCTTTGACCTAAATGCAAGTAAGCAGTTGCCGTATTGTAGGGATTTTTAATTATTTACGTATTCTGTATATTTTTGCGATTTATTGGCAGGTTCGTTGAATGTGCTGATTAGCGTGGCGACTTCATATTTTAATTATCCTTCAAGAATATTTTTGTATGTCACAGGTAATACCAGTAAAGCTATTTATGCCGCAGTTCTTGTTTTAAAAAATTAAATGAGTGAATTTTAAAGTCTGTCATTTTTTGTTATATAATATTTTAGTTCCAGGAAGCAATCGCTCATAACGGCATTAATATACAATCGAAACAATATATGTTTCTTCTTATACTATAATAGCATGTCACGTAAATATATCGCTACCCACCACCTCCTGAAAATTCACAGTCATAAAAATATCCCACGAAGCTTCACTTTAAATCCTACAAAACTTCACCTTAAATCCTTCAAACACCTTAGATCCCCCTAAACTCCTGTCTCCTTACAGTTTAACATTTTTGTTCTTGGATATAACCCAAAGTAACGACATTCATGTACATTCGGAATAATATATATATTATTTTATGCTATAACAGCATGCCCACGTTAGTTTATCGCTACATCCTTCTAAAAATTCACTGATAACATTTGGGCAGTCATAAAAATATCCCACGAAGCTTCTCTATATATCCTTTAAATACCTTAAATCCCCCACTGTTTCCCCACAGTTTAATCATTTTGTTCTTGGATGCAACCCCAAGTAATGGTGTTCCTGTACAATCGAAGCAATATACGTATTTTTTAAACCATAACGACATATCACGTCAATATATAACTACACGCAACTTTCAACAAATTCACTGATAACATTCGAACAGTCATAAAAATATCCCACGAAGCTTCGCTTTAAATCCTATAAAACTTCACCTTAAATCCTTCAAACACCCCAAATCCCCCCAAACTCCTGTTTCCTTACAGTTTAACATTTTTGTTCTTGGATATAACCCAAAATAACGACACTCATGTACAATCGGAACAATATATGTATTTTTTTGTACTATGACAGCATGTCACGTCAGTGTATCGCTACATCCTCCTAAAAGTCCACTGATAACATTCGGGCAGTCATAAAAATATCCCATGAAGCTTCACTATATATCCTTTAAATACCTTAAATCCCCCAAACTCTTGTTTTCTCATAGTTTAATCATTTTGTTCTTGGATGCAACCCCAAGTAACGGCATTTCTGTACAATCGGAGTCAAATGACACTATTTTTTTAAACAAAATTTACTTTAAAATCGAGCAATGTACGTCTTTTTTCTTATCAGGTCAATATATCAGACACGCAAACTTTCTGATAACATTCGGGCATCATCAAAATATTGATTACTTACTATATATCCTTTAAATAAATTAGGAATTACTTTTCCTCAACGTTTATTTCACTAAACGATCCTGCATGGTCAAATGACCACTTTCAAAATTTACTTTAAAATCGTACATTCATTCTTATATCTTTCGCTCGTTTGACTTTCTGTAAATTCTTATATCATTTGATTACTAAATGTTTCGCTTTTATAAATTAGGAATTTCTTTCGGAAAATCAACGTTTATTTCATACGGGGTCGAATGACCCTTCATGGTAAGAATAGGTCCGTGTAAAGTACCGGTGCGTTTAGTGTTAATCATTTTGTTCTTGGATGCAACCCCAAGTAACGGCATTCCTGTACAATCGAAGCAATATACGTCTTCTTTACACCATAACTTTTTTACACCATAACGGCATATCACTACACGCAACCTCCAACAAATTCACTGATAACATTCGAACAGTCATAAAAATATCTTACGAAGTTTCACTTTAAATCCCACAAAGCTTCACCTTAAATTCTTCAAACACCTGAAATCCCCCGAACTCCTGTTTGCTCACAGTTTAATCATTTTGTTCTTGGATGCAACCCCAAGTAACGGCATTTCTGTAAAATCGAAGCAATATACGTCTTTTTTACACCACAACGGCATATAATGTTAATATATCATTTCATGCAACCTTCAAAAAAATTCACTGATACGCAGACTCTCGATGAATATTCGCAAAATTAAAAGTGTGTATGCCGTCCATGCAATAAATTCGCGGCCTTTTACTACTTGTCGTTCGATTACGCGGCCATCAGGGTCTGATACACAGACTCTCAATGAATATTCGCAAAATTAAAAGTGTATAGGCCGTCCATGCAATAAACTCGCGGCCTTTTACTGCTTGTCGTTCGATTTGCCATCATTTCCATCGCTACGAGGTCCGGATAATTAATTTTCCGAATTCAACGTTTCCGGACCGGCTCCGCGGAACACGGCGGGCAGTTCTCAGCATGAAAAGTTCTTAATTTCGTGCGATGCGTTTCTCATCGTTCAGCCGCACCGTTTGAAACATTCGTCCGGTCTTTGTTCGGCCCCCTCATTGGCCGTAAAGCGAGCGTTACAACGCGAATGCCAATACGCCGGGTGATAAAGGGCAGAGGAGTCGTCCGAAGAGGAGGATGTGGAGAGAGGGCGGAAGACAAACGCGAAACTTCTCGTCGCTTTAATTCGTTCCAGAAGTTTTGCGATCCAATCGAGAAATCAGCCGCCCACCAGACCCCCCGCCGATTTCCCTCTCTCCGCGGGGCCATTGATCGTGCCTTTTATCTCGCAACTTTTAATCCCCCGGAATCTCCTCGATACTCACCGGAAACTCGGCCTTTCCGGGCGGACGAATAAGAAAACTCGAGCGGGCTAACGAATAAGGATGAAAGTGGCTGACTGACCGGCTCGCTTTTTCGTCGCTTCGGCTTCGCCCACTTGTTCTCGAGTGGAGTGTGTACTCACGGAGGGGGCAAAGAAAATAGCAAGTGTAACGAGGGAACCGGCGATTATACGCGGCGTGCCGTGAGTCGGGCTGCGGACAAAAGGTGGACGGAAGTGCAACAGAGATGCGAAGTAAAGTTTAGGCGGTCGATGTTAATGATAAGGGTTGATGTAGTCTGTACGCTACTGCGTGATGATATGGGCGACATTACTGGTGTGGAAAGTATTGGTGTGTCTGACAATTTCGAGAATGCTTCGTGAAATTGTTATTTCTCAAGCAATTTTTACTTAATAATAATTTGGCAAAACCACTAAGTAATGTCTTAACCCATTTGCATCATCGCTCTAAATCCGCAATCTTACTCAAAAATCCGACATGCGCAGCTAAACGTTGCCGATACCAGCATGTGCAAGGAAGACTTTTAGTGTTTATTCTCATTAGAAATAGTGTTATAGGGTTATTCAAATTATTGTATATTCCTCGTATTTTCCATAACTATTTTTTGGACTAGTTCCACGTTGAAAAATAATTCGAAAACATCGCGCCTGGACATTTCATTGACGTTGATGGTTAATCAATTTTTACCACTTACGGCACCGTAAAATCCTTGTAATGTTGGCATACAATTTCGTTTTTATGCCATTCTTAGAATGTCCTCAGTATCAATATTATCGGAAAAGTCATCTTCACTGAACTATCTATTGAGAATAGACACATGCAACACGTTTCTCTAACAAAAACTTATGGAAACAAGATATTTGCATTTCTATGCTTGAATCCGAATCCGAACTGTAATTCATTATGGTAACATAATTTTGTTAAATTTTATTATCTATTATTTTTTTTATTATTTTAATATTTTGAACTTACAACCAGAAAAGTAAGAAAAATAATATTTTACACACATTTTTTTTGTTTGTTTATCGTACAAACTCTTCAACGATTGCTGATAAGCCGAAAATAAAAACTAAAAGTGCGGATTTATCAGCTAGGTCAAAGTTTTTGTTTGCGGATTATTCCGCCAAATGATGCAAATGGGTTAACTAATTTACATCGGTAAATTTCGAGCGATACTTCGTGAAATTGTTATTTCTTAACTGATTTTTGCCAAACCAATATATACGTATTTTAAGCATTTTCAATAATGGATACAGGGTAAAGGAATGTGTTTTTCAAACAATTTCCGGAGTAGGTAAGAAAAAAGTGGGGAGAAATGTAAGGACAGTGAGGATTTGTGCAGTTCTTGTATTGTAGAATTCGGAACTTTATGCTATTGAAAACGACTATTGAAGAATGCGACAAAACCCTAAGAATACTACGGAAGAGGAAAAACAATTATTGTTAATTTTCATCTATTTTCCTCCTATTTATCTAGTATATAAATGTTTGTGTGTACATGCAAACTCGTTGTTTGTGAAAAATTAAAATTAGTCGGTAGAAATTAGTCGGTATATAAATATTTTCTATACTAACTATGCATGGTACATATGCATCGACGATAATGTTGACAGCGTTTTCGAATCTTGAAGAATCTCGAATCTCATCTAAATCTCATTTTCATTTCTTTCGAATCTCATGTTAAGCGTCTGATTTTAATGGTTTTATAGTTTTGAAGTGAGATTCGTATTAACACATTGTAGACCCATCACGAGTTGACCCGTATTTGCACTTGCTCTAGCTACGTCAATTTTTGAAGCGCAGGGCAATACAGAATGTTGTAAAAGTTTATTGAAGTATATTTAGTTTGTCTCACTTTCACATTTAATTACGAAATAATAGCCGGTGGCATGAGACAGCTTTTGCGTAAAATTGCCAATCAACAACGTGTTAAGTGACAATCTGCGTTTGAAGGTATATTATGAACTTATGAAACAGCTCAAATGGAAGAATGAGTTGGAAAATGTTAGCGTGAGAGAACGTGTCAAATGGGACAGTCAGGGACATGAATAAAACAGACAGAATAAAAACAGGGAGAATGTTTGCTGGCTAT
Source organism: Cryptocheilus praepositus (assembly GCA_033815515.1). Taxonomy (NCBI): domain Eukaryota; kingdom Metazoa; phylum Arthropoda; class Insecta; order Hymenoptera; family Pompilidae; genus Cryptocheilus; species Cryptocheilus praepositus. The sequence goes on along the minus strand of JAWWQZ010000215.1, from coordinate 2,637,958 downwards.
TCTGAGATTTTTTGATAAAAAGAATATAACTATTATGATTAATTGTATGTGAGCAGACTAATCGATTGCGCTGTTGTTTTGTATCAAAAATAGCGATTATCGAAAATATTTACAATACGTGCGCATCTCCATACGTTTTACGTTTGCATTTCACGTGTACCAGCTAGGCTGTGTGTGGTAAAACTACATACCACAATGTGCAACCGTTTTTAGACCGACTTTACCACAAGTGGTCTGTTTTACATTGATTCCCTCCGTTCCGCTATTGATCATTCGAAAATGCAAGCGGTGTGAAATTCGGACTGACGACTGCCCGCGGCCAGGCATCCAGATATGCTCACATTTCGCTCGCATTTCGGAATCACTAACAATAACCCACGCACAGTACAAATTCAAATAGACAAGCAGCGCCATGAAACGACCGCCCGATACCTGAAAGTACAGTTCTCCCCAGTAATGATGTTTTAATTAGCGGTACCCAAGACCCTTTCAACCATTTCGCCGCTAAACAGTACTCCGCTCGACGAGGCGCACGCGTTTATCATTTCACGGCTTTGTGCGTCTCTTCATCGTCCATTCACACAGCGGATCCACGCATTTTTTTTCTAAATATCGCAAATGGAACACAGCGAAACAGGAATTAGATGGTTAACATCCGCGTACTGCGATACGAATTACTTACGCAACGACAATAGTCACTGAAGTTAAGAGACACTAAGAGACCGCAAATCCCGATTATGTATAAGACCTTCCTCTACTATCCTTTATCTGCATCAGCACGCACTTATCGTCAGCCTTCCATTGTCCCAGTTTTCCTTACTGTCCGTATTTACCGTACTGTCATAAAACTCTTTCATCCTCATATTTGTTTCATGTCTCTTTCTTCTACTTCTTCGCTCTACCTTCTTATCGTCCATCTACCTCTATCACTTTCCCTTGAGCCGATCGTTCCTTTTGCAATGACAACTTTCCTTCGATTCGAGTCTCTTTCTCAAGACGATTCCGGCCCTTCCGCGACAGTTGCCTTTTTTCTACGCTCCTCGCAGATATATATTTTTTGATTTTAGACCAACCATGCGCCTCACATTAAATTTTCTATTCATTAGGAATTTTCCACACCCCAGGTCACCTTTACATTATATATACATTAACGTAAATAGCTTGGTTTTTGTTCAATATATATATATTGAGTATGTAGAGTGGTATTCGAGAGAAACACGCATCAAGCTTTTCAGGAAGATGTTTGAGGAGAAGTTCGATGCGTGTATGGAAGCGTGTCTAGGGCAGACAAAAGAAGGTCGATTAGGAAGTGTCAGCATAAAAAGTTGGATATATGTAAAAGAATAGCAATTAGTGGAGACCTCCGTCTATTCGTAATTAACACGTTGATTGCCACGGTGATTACTGGTAACTGGTGCAAAAGATTTTACTAAAAATGCAAAAAATTCACAATGAAGCCTATTTACAATATTGTTAAAGCAATTGATATTGGAACGGTGCTTCAATACTTTGGCTTCTACAACTCTGCGTTACCTTAATTTTGCACGATTTAATTATGCTCTGCAGTATTTCATCGCATCGCGGTTCTAATACAGCAAAAGTTGTGGTGATCGGCGCAAAAGATTTTACCACAAATGCAAAAAAAATTGCCATGAAGCCTATTTGCAATTTTGTAAAAGCAATTGGAACGGTGCTTCAATACTTCGGCTTCCAACAACTCTGCGTTACCTTAATTTTGTACGATTTAATCATACTCTGCAGTATTTTATCGCATCGCGGTTCGAACATTGTAAAATACAGGGTGACCGGTGCAAAAGATTTTACTAAAAATGCAAAAAATTTGCAATGAAGCCTATTTGCAATCTTGTAAAACCAATAGATATTGGAATGATGCTTCTATACTTCAGCTTCTAACAACTCTATGTTACTTTCATTTTGCACGATTGAATCATACTCTGCAGTATTTCATCACATCGCGGTTCTAATATAGCAAAAGATGTGGTGATCGGCGCAAAATATTTTACCATAAATGCAAAAAATTCGCCATGAAGCCTATTTTCAATCTTGTAAAAGCAATTGATATTGGAACGGTGCTTCAATACTTTGGCTTCTAACAAATCTGCGTTACCTTCATTTTGCACGATATAATCATACTCTGCAGAATTTTAACGCATCGCGGTTCTAACCTAGCAAAATACGCTTGGCCGTCAATGTGTTAAAACCCTTTGTACACCGCTCCCCTCTCAGGGGACATTAAAGATTATTATAGATTACAGAGAATTAACCTAGTGCAGCGCAACTTTTTGAGACGTGCGTGTTGCCTGAAGTTTTCTCTTGAAGTGACACAAGAAATCAAATCAAAATATAGTAAAATTAGTAAGATATATAAAAAAAATATCAGCGGGTTTTGTTACGACGCACAAACCACCGGCCCTTGAAAATTTTAATCTCCATAGGCCATAAAACCGATGTGGGGCAAAGAAAACGGGATTGCATTGTTTGTTCTGACAGAAAATACCTGGTGGCAAGCGTCAAACGACTCATTATTATCAAACGTGCATAAATGAGCCTACAATGTTTATTGGGGAGTGTTTTAAAGTTTATCACACTGTACAAAATTATAAACAGTAAAATTTTGATTTTTTTAGAAATATATACGTTTCGATGTCAACACATCCATATAAGTCCAATATCATTATAATACACAAAGTGGTGCTGAGTAGTTGGTAGCTAATATCCAGAATATTTTGGAGTGCAAAGAGTTAAATTTTACCGATAGGAATAGGGGTATCATTAATTTTCGACCGCTGCCCATTTCCTTTCCATATATATCCCATTTTCCTTCCTATATATATAGAGAGAGAGACTATTTACGCTAAAGTATGTACATATATATACATATATGTATCCATATCTCGCCAAATTGAATTCCCACACACTCCCGTGTCAGTAGCGTATCATCGTGGCGCTGCGCGGCAGTTCCCATAACGTCGGAACACAGGGAATAATTCGTAAGGTAAGAAAAGAGCGTAGAAGTGCGGAGAAGCGAGGAGCACGTTTCCGCGGAATAATCCGCAAGGATACATCGCCGGCAAAGGCCGTCGTACCGCTTGTGGAACCCCCGGTAGCTACTTAACGTCGGAACTACATTCGAGGATTTCCATTATGCTTGAAGGAAAATAGCCTTTTCGCGAACTTCCCCCGCGAGAGTAATGCCGAGGCGGGATGCGTTCTCGTTCCATGCACGGAATCAAAGTCGGCCGCTGTTGCAGCCGAGTATCCGTAACTACCCACTTCCTGTTGCGAAAATTCGCAGCCGGGGAATTAGGAGGAGCGAGGCCGGGGTGTTCGGGTATCGGCTACGTGTCGACGTATAATTTAACATCAACGTTTACGACGCCCGACGAGAAACGACAACGATTACTGCTCCCGCCGCGGATCCAGTAATCGCCGCCCGTCCAGTCGTTCATGCAAATTGAATATTGCTAAATAGTGTCGGCTCCTAGTCGATGCCGTGCGCCATTAAGTTCGTGATTGAGGAAATGCGGGCGGGTTTCAATGAACTGAGAAGTCATTTCAGTTATGACTGTGTTAATGCGGTTGGCTCGAGAGTGGCTTGAGGTGACTGTTTCTGCCGCTCGTAAGCTGGATAGTGATTAACCTTCCGGGCTTTAGTGAGGTGAGCAAGAGCCAAGCGGCAAAGGAGTTTATATAAGCACGCTGTGACCAAAGCATCCGGCCGGGCTTTCTGAAAGGGCCGGCGAGTATTTCGGAAAAAATTAATCCGCTGCTTTATGAGTTTATTTCGGACAGTGCTGGACGTACGCGGCGATAAAGTCGCTTACGCGCTCAAATCCACGAAGCACGTTGGATTTTGCGTTGTTAGTTGCGTCGAAACAAACTGTGTCATAGTTGGGGCGGTATTCGTTGCTGCATAAACTGTTACATCTGATTATGCTTTGTGTCTGTGTTTTTGCGTGTGGATTAAGAATGGCATCGAGTTACGGAAATGAGTGGGGCAAACTGACGGAAGTGCATTTACAAATGAATCGCGAGGCCGATTTGCACGTTTTAAGTGTAGCGTGTATTTCGTACGATGAACTTGACTCGCATTTTTTATATTTGGTCTACATTTCTTGCCCCGAGCCCGATCCGCATTTTTTTAAATTTGGCGTGCAATATCCCCCATGTATTGGGTTGGAGGGAAAGTTCTGTCGTATTTTAAAGAAAATATTTGAATTAATTTATAAAAATATGTGTTTAATATTAATCATATGACATTTAATGTGTTGTATGATGAATGCCAAACTCTTCTGCAATTTCTCGACTTGTTAAATGTGGATTATTTTCCAACATGGATCGTAAAACATCATTATCAGGTCCCCGGAACGAAATTTGCTAAACCATCTTTGACAAGTACGAACATTTACAATATCTTTTCCAAATACCGCACATCAATTTTTACATGCAACCGATGCGTTGCTTCTTTTTTGGAATTCATACAAAACGCAGTGTCGTAAACGCACTTTATTTACTGACATGTTTTTCACTTTAAATATCACAAGTAAATGATGAACGGTAAAAAAGAACTCCTTTTATATTATACAGCAGCTATAAAAAACAAAACAAAAATCCGAATGACTCACTAGCTTCACTTTTTTATTTACAAGAAAAATTACCTGCCTATTAAAAATACGACAGAACTTTCCCTCCAACCCAATATTTAAACCTTATTTCTTAAAATTTAGTCTGTGATATATACTACGAGCCGGATTCATATTTTTTCAATTTGACGAATAGTACATACGAGCCTGGCTCTTGCTTTTTACATTTAGTCTACAATATACACCATGAGTCCGATTCGAATATTTTAAATTTAACGTACAGTACGTAGGGGAAGGTAGCCTAATTTGGACCGCTATGATATACAAAGACTGATGATATCTGCGAGATTTGAGATACGCATTTTGTTATACGTAGATCTAGAAGAGGATAATGCAATTGTGTTTTTAAAGAAACGCCTCGTGGTTACATTGAGATAAGTGTTATTCGTTTGGCTAAGAAGAAAATCTGTTATTTCGACATAAGTGTGAAAGCAGTTAATTCGTCTAAACGTAAGTAATTACATGTCTTATTATACCATCACAAAATTTGCTTATTTATCTACAATTTGCAATTATAATTTTGCGAAGTTATATTAGTTTGACGTTTCTGTACAATATCAAGCATTAAATATTCAAGTTTCCCAAGTTGGACCGAAAACAGTTGCCGAAATTGAACCGGTCCAATTTCGGCAACGACATTGTTTTCATGGACAAATTATAATTAAAAAAAATATCTTCTAGTAGTGATGGTGGTGAAGATAGAAGTGATAACGAAAATAAACGATTTAGGACAGTTCTTGAAAAAATATCACCGCGAGCAAAGAAAAATCCAAATCCAACTGGCCCTTCCTCTTCTCGCAGTGCACCAATAGCCGAGAAAGCAGTGGAAATAACAAGCAGCCCTTACAAATCGCAGTTATACCAAAACTTAAAAAAAATCAGTTCACCAAAGTTTAACAAAATGCAGAAACATAAAAAAGAAACTGGTGATTCATGGTTTTGTATATTATGTGAAGAAACCAAGGAAGAAGAAATAATACAATGCATGAAATGTCACGCTTGGATACATACTCGGTGTGCTGGAGTTAGTGCTGCAATTAAAAGGTTCTTTTGTTGTAATTGCCGTTAAGAAATAAATGATTTTATTTTGAAGGTACACTTAGTGAGTTTATTTTCTCATGGTCTAATTTGAAAAAATACGAAATTGGTCCAAACTACTCTCCCTTATCACGCGGTCCAATTAAGGAAACCGGTTTCCTAAATTGAACCGATGACACGATTTTTTTGAATTCATTTTTCACTGTTATAAATCATTTTTAAAATTTAATAAATGGTTCTATTTTGAAGGTACACTTAGTGAGTTTATTTTCTACTACTTAATTTTTATTGGCACTTCTTCCGTCCTTCTATATTTGAAAAAAAATACAAAATTGGTCCAAATTAGGCTACTCTCCCTTATCACGAGTGTTACTTTTGACCTAAAATATACGCCGTCAACCCAATTCCTATTTTGTAAGTTTGACGTGAAATACGTACCATGAATCTGTCTCATATTTCTTCTGTTTAGCCCGTAAGAATCGCGTCTCAGATGATATTAAAAGGCAAGGAGTTAAGCCGAGATATGGGACCGGGTTTCTTTAGTATATAAGCAGTGACCTCAAACGAAAGGACACGCTGACGAATGCGGGGAAGAGAAAGAACGCGAAATGACTACGAGATGGGAAGATTCCTTTTTTTCGCCAACCTTGGCAGACCGTAAAACACAGAAAAACGAGTGCCGTTTCTCGTGCGCAAGGATTTCCGCGTGAACAACAGAAGAGCATAACGACGCAATAATTGTCAGCGCAACCAACCAGGGCGTAAGTTTACACGTTTCGAGATTCTCCTCCGGAACTCGACAAAGACGTTTCTCGGTTGAGAGGCGCGTTCTGTTGTTAGCTTCATCAGTCTCGACACACACTGTCGCCGCAGCACGATCTTTGACATCTGAAGATTGCGCTGCGTAGCCTCCGGCAAAGAACAAACATTTTTAAGACGTTGACGAAAATGACGGCTATAGCCGTCCGATTTTTGGTGATATGTAGGCAAACATATGTGCACATTTTAATCAATAAAAAAAAGAACGTCGTTAGTATGAAGTGTACTAACGCATACACTTGTTAATTACTGAGTAATACATTGAAAAAAAGGGTATAGCATGCCAGATAACATATCATTGTTCCTTTATGCGTTTTTTCATTTGCGCTTGGAATTCCTATTTTATCTATCGACAATTTCATAAATCAACGACATTTCTACAGTTTAGAGATTTGCTAATATAATCAGTGATCGCAGTACCTAATACTGTGATTTCTGACAAGAATTTAGCGGTATTAACACCTACGTGTGGTCGACTGAAACAAATATATGCATTACCACTGACATCGACAAATTGTCCACAACAACATTTCTTGGAAAAGATACCTACATCTGTTGACTTTCAGCGTAAAACTTATGTTTTATGTTGCAGACGATGTTCGACCAACCGAATTAGAAAAGAAACGTCATATAGATGTAAAACTTGTCCGCATAAACCACCATTGTGTCCAGAATGCTTTGAATCTTATCATTTATAATGCTTTCTTGTATGCATGCAATTTGTTTCCTGAATTAATTTTTATTTCATTTTTACTATCTTATAAGCAAAATAAATTACAAATGATAATTTTGTTTCAAGCTGATTGTCTGGTGTTAAGTTTATACCTATTTATTCTCTTTTATTCATAGGAATTATTTTGAATTAGTAAAGCAAATGCCGTATAGTCGTCACGACGGTCATAGCCGTAATTTGCTCTGGAAAGAGAAAAAATGACATAATGAGCAAATGACAGTTATACCTGTCGAGAGTTTTTTTGGGAAAAACTCTGGCCAAATGTGATAGTTTTCACTTCCAAACATATAACTTACACTCGGTTCCATCTGGCAATCATAAACAATAGAAAAAAAATGTGTTTCTGAGCACGATCATCAAATTAAAAGTGTGCGGCAACGGGTTAAACAGCTGTGAATTAGTTTAGTGAATGGAACTGTGATTTTGCAAGCAAGGTGTTTTTTAATATTAAATTTACGAACAACGGTTCTAAAGATATTTAATGAGTTTTGGTAGGAACGTAATATTTTAGTTTTAACAATATTTTTGCGTGTCTAAATAAATAAAATTTGCCTACACTGTATAAATTTCAGTCACACATTTGTCGTGCACAATTACTGCTGTAATGCTAATTTTATTTATGACAACACATGGCACAAATTTCAAAGCAACACGTTTCTTCTCTTCGCAAATAATGTAACCTAATAAATTTCTGTAGACGATATTTTTGCAAGTTGCTGATTTTTTTACCTGAATCCGTAGATTTCAAATTTTGCTCGCGTCCGTTAACACTTTATCGTCAGCTATTGACTGAAGATGCCACTCACTAACATCCGACTCTGTTTTGGATATCGCGCAGGTATTGTGTATGTGCCTATTTGTAAAGCTTTATAACTGAAAAATACTGAATGTGTTGTTGAGAATCCTTTGCTTTCAAAGCAGTGTAATTTTATTGTTATTTAGAATTGTCATAATATCATCTGATATTTATTTTATCTAATATAACCGTTGACCGTTGTAAAGCCGATAAATCGGCTACCGGTAAATAGCTGAAAAAAGTCGATTAATCATGTGTTAAAGTGTTAATTTAGCGGATGGAATTAATGGGTTTTTGGTAATTCTAGTAGGTAACAAGAGAATTTTATTGTTATTTAGAATTGTCATAATATCATCTGATATTTATTTTATCGTAACATATAATTTTGTTGCCTTTTTTTAAGTTGACCGTTGTAAAGCTGATTATAACTGAAAAATACTGAATGTGTTAAAAGTTGAGTAATTCTAGTAATTTTAATACAAAGCAGTGGATAATTTTATTGTTATTTTTAGAATTGTCATAATATCATCTGATATTTATTTTACCTAACATAACCGTTGACCGTTGTAAAGCTTTATAACTGAAAAATACTGAATGTGTTGTTAAGAATGCTTTCGTTTCAAAGCAGTGTGATTATATTGTCATTTAGAATTGTCATAATATCATCTAATATTTATTTTATCTAATATAACCGTTGACCACTGAAAAGCCGATTAATCGGCTACCGGTAAATAGCAGTTGGAACCGAAAAGTCGATTAATCGGCTAGCAGTCGTTAAAATGTTAATAAGCCGATGCTTCTTGAGAAGTGCAGAGGCCGAAGTGGCATGAAACGTAAAGATTATTTCCTTGTTCTCGCGTCTTTGGCGTGTTTGCGGGCAACGCGGCAGTTTAACGTTATCGCAATTATTTTCGCTGCCGGCGGTCGTATAAAATGTCACCTCCAGCACTCGCGAGAATCGCAGTGAAAGGCCGGAGACAGTGAGTGGCCGGTGGTGCGACACAGGTTAAGAGTAGTAACGAAGGTAAGAACGATTAGAAAGTAGACGACAGCGGGAAAAAGGGAAATAAGATGAAAGTTGAAGGAAGCTGGAGAATTAATGAAGAAAGAAGAGGAAGAACAAAGACGGCGTCAACTCACCGCAGGAGAAAAAAGAAGGAAAATAAGGTCAAACAGGAGAGAAGCTGAATGAATGAAGAAAACAGAGAATGGGGGGACACATATTCAATACATCCTGAGAGAAGTAAAAACGGCGGTGACGTAAGGAAACAGGAAGAGTAAGTACAGGAGAACGTGAGGAGAAAAGAAAGCAGATGACAACAGGAGAAAGGAAATATGATCAAAGATGAAAGGAAGATGGAAAATTAATGGAGGAAGAAGGAAAGAACGAACACAGATTCAATAGACCGGAAAGGAAGTGGAAACAGCGATGGGGTGAGGAGAAAAAAAATAAGTAGGGGCATGGGTAAGGAGAAAAGATAGTGGACGACAGAATGAATGAAGAATACAGGGAAAGGGCAAATACAAATGTAATACAGCACAAGAGAAATAAATACGGCGATGACGTAAGGAAAGAAAAAGTGTAAGTATAGGAATATGTAAGTAGAGAGAAAGCAGGGAAAAAAAGAAAGAATTTGAAGAATGAGAGATGAAAGAAAAGAAAGAACGGGTAAAAATTTAATACACCACTAGAGAAGTGAAAATAACAATGGCGCAAAGAGAAAAGAAATGCAAGAGAGGAGTACGCAAGGAGAAACGAAAGTAGACGATAACGAAAGATAGAAAAATAAGAAAGAGGAAAACAGAAGAATGAATGAAGAAAGAAAGGAAAGAACGATTAAAAATCAAAACATCGAAACACGAGTGAAAACGGCGAAGAAAGAATTTGAAAAATGAGGGAAGAAAGAAAAGAAAGAACGGGTAAAAATTTAATACACCACCAGAGAAGTGAAAAAAACAATGATACAAGAGGAAAAAAAATGTACCAGAGGAGTACGTAAGGAGAAACGAAAGTAGACGATAGCGAAAGGAAGAAAAATAAGAAAGAGGAAAGCAGAAAAATGGATGAAGAAAGAATGGAAAGAACGATTAAAAATCAAAACATCGAAACACAAGTGAAAACGACGATCATACAAGGTGAAAAGAATGTAGACAGCGGCAGGAGAAAAGGAAATAAGACAAAAGAGGAAAAAACGGAAGGAAGAAATGCAAGAACAAAAACGAATTCAATATACCGCAACAGAAGTGAAAACGGCGATTACGCAAGGAGAAAAGAGTGTTGACGGCATCAGGAGAAAGAGGAAAAAATACAAGAATGAGCGACGAAAGAAATGCAAGAATGAACCCGAATTGAATACATCGCAACATAAATGAAAATAGGATCAAAGAGAAAAAAAACAAAAGAATGAATCAAGCAAGCGGAGATAATGGACAAAAATTCAATAGACCGGTAATGAAAAGAAAACGGCTGTGACGTAAGAAGAAAAGATAGTAGACGGCAGTAGACGGACAAGAAATAAAATCAAAGATGGGAAAACAGAAGAATGAATAAAGAAAACAGGGGGAACAAACGAAAATTAAATATACCGCCAGAGAAATTAAAGCAACTGTGACGCAAGCAGAAAATAAAATTAATGGAAGTGTGCATAAGGAGAAACAAAAGTAGACAACAGCAAAAGCAAAAAATAAATAAAAAAGGAACAAAAAAGAAGAGTGGATGAAGAAAAAAAAGACATTACGAATAAAAACGATAATGACGCAAGAAAAAATTAATCTAGACGGCAGCAGAAGAAATGGACTAAGAAAACGGGAAGAACATATAAAAATTAAATACACCATTATAGGAGTGGGAACGACCATGATGCAAGGGAAAAGTGTGTAGACGACAGCGGAATAAAGCGAAACAACATCAAAGCAGATAAAAAACCGAATAAAGAAGCAAGAAAACAAGGAGTACGAACGAAAATTAAATATACCGCCAGAGAAATTAAAGCAACTGTGACGCAAGCAGAAAAGAAAATTAATGGAAGTGTACATAAGGAGAAACAAAAGTAGACAACAACAAAAGCAAGAAATAAAAAAAAAATCAAAGAACAAAAACAGAAGAGTGGATGAAGAAAGAAAAGATATAACGAATAAAAACAGTAATGACGCGAGAAGAAAGAAACAGAGGAATGGACCAGGAAGACGGGAAGAACATATAAAAATTCAATACCCCACTACAGGAGTGAGAACTACCATGACGCAAGAGGAAAAGTGTGTAGACGACAGCGGAATAAAGCGAAACAACATCAAAGAAGATAAAAACCCGAAGAAAGAAGCAAGAAAACAGAGAGTACGAACGAAAATTCAATCGACCGCCGGCGTAGTGAAAATGGCGATGACGCAGGAGCGCAGATTGCGACGAAGGAGGAGCAAAGGTTGCGGCGAAGACGAGAATCGAAATGGCGCGCGGCCGGGCAAGAAAGCAGAGAGCAAAAAATAGTGGAGCAGGTAACGGAGAAAGGGAGGAAAGAAATAGAATAGTGGCGGGTCGCGCCCGGGGCAGCCCCGCACTAAAGAATTCCCTTTTTCGCCTCTCCCTTCTCTTCTCTGGCCGCTTTCTTCCTTCCGCCGGGCCATTCTCCTCCGCGCGTTCGTCCACTCTCCTCTTCGGCCGGACTTTTTTAATGAGTGCCCCCCGCCGCGCACGGCAGCCGTGACGTGTGAGCGAAGGGCGGCCGGCAAAAAGGAAGAAAGCGTCGGAGGAGGAAGAGGAAGAGGCGCCGAGTATAAGACTTGTTCGCGCAAAGTGAGTAGGAGCCATTAGAGAGGAATAAAATCTTTTTTGCCCCTCCTGCACCCCCGGCCCGGCCCCGTTCGACCCCGCAGCTAACCATAATTCAAAAAGTTTTGTCGGATTAAAAATGTGACTGGACTGTCGTAGCGGAGGTCGTCCTGCGCACCCTTCGAGCCCCGAGCGTCTTTCAACCCCACCCCCGCAGCCCCCGATGTCTGTCTGCCCCTGTGCTTTCCCTTTTTTCGCTACTCTGCTCTTGTTCCTCTAGTCACGGCGACCCGCGCCATTGCGCTACTGGAAGCTTCAACGTTCCGCGACGAACGCGCAGTTGGCCTGCAGAAGCCAACTACGGTGGCTGTTTAAAAGGGCGTGTAAGCGGAGGACGTTTCGGGTGTTTAACCCTTTCACTGCAGAATACTTCCGGCGGAAGCGGTGGCTGAGGATGAAATACTTTTCGCTAGTGTGGACTTTGTTGATCGATTATTTAACACGTTGACTGCCACGGTGCCCGCCGGTGATCGGCGCAAAAGATTTCACTAGGAATGCAAAAAATTCGCCATGAAGGCTATTTGCAATCTTTTAAAAACAGTTGATATCGGAATGGTGCTTCAATACTTTGGTTTCTGCAACTCTGTGTTACCTTAATTTTTCATGTTTTAATCATATTCTGCAGTATTTCATCGCATTGCGGTTCTAATATAACAAAAGATGTGGTGATTAGCGCAAAAGATTTTACCATAAATGCAAAAAACTTTGCCATGAAACCTATTTGCAATCTTGTAAAAGCAATTGATATTGCAATGGTGCTTCAATATTTTGGCTTCTAAGAACTCTGCGTTACCTTAATTTTGCACGATTTAATCATTGCAGTATTTCAACGCATGACAGTTCTAACACAGCAAAATATGCGGTGACCGGCGCAAAAGATTTTATTAGAAATGCAAAAAATTCACAATAAAGCCGATTTGCAATCTTGTGAAAGCAGTTGATATTGGAACGGCGCTTCAATACTTTTGCTTCTAACAACACCGCGTTACTTTCATTTTGCGCGATTTAATCATACTCTGCAGTATTTCATCGCATCGCGGTTGTAATATAGCAAAATACGCGGTGACCGGTGCAAAAGATTTTACTGGAAATGCAAAAAATTCGCAATGAAGCCTATTTGTAATCTTGTAAAAGCAATTGATATTAGGCGGTCCTTCAATACTTTGGTTTCCAACAACTCTGCGTTACCTTCATTTTGCACGATTAATCATACTCTGCAGTATTTAATCGCATCGCAGTTCTAACATAGCAAAACACACGGTGAACGGCGCAAAAGATTTTATTAGAAATGCAAAAAATTCGCCATGAAGCCTATTTGCAATCTTGTAAAAGCAATTGATATTGCAACGGTGTTTCAATATTTTGGCTTCTAACAACTTTGCGTTACTTTAATTTTGCACGAATCAATCATACTCTCCAATATTTCAACGCATCGCAGTTCCAACGTAGCAAAATACGCTTGGCAGTCGACGTGTTAAGGCGCCATTAAGTGCTAATGATAATTCTACATTTATGGCAAATTAGATAATGCGTGAAAATTGTTTGATAAAGAACGTATCTATATTCATTTCACACACTGATAATTGTGGCTGCAGTATGTAAGAAATCGAAACGTTTGCGGATGCATATATGCGACCATAGTCTATACCGATAGATTTCGGCGGACGCATATATTCGTAGAATTTATTTTCAGTAGGCTGTAAACTGAAAGGGACGCTATGCGTCGACCCATAGATTGCGTCGTGCAGAGAACTTGATTATATCAGCTGAAGTGCATTAAAGATCGTGTCCTTTCATTCGTAGTTTTAATGATCGCCCTTTCCTAACCCATCTTTTGTGATTTAGTCGATAATAATTCACCATCGACCCCGAAGCGTACTGTTACAAACCCCAGCATCTTCGCAAAGATTAGTAATTGGTCATATCTTCAATCTACTGATAGCTAACAGATCAGCATTCTTCCGTGCTCTGATTGGCGAAATTCAGTTGCAAAAACTAGTTTAGATGTGGAAGGTCTATGGTAAAGGTCAGAAAATCTTAAGGTACGATCTTTGGAATGTTGACGAAAAAAATAAACATTCCCGAATTTATCTGCCATTTTTGTATATCAAAGGGGGTCCAAAATTTATCACCGACACAAGAAGAAGTCGGAACTTCGCAACAGTTTCACAGATATGGTCGAAAATAGGCGGAAAATAAACGAAAAATAAACGAAACATACACGTAAACCAACGACGGATAAGTCCACTATATACTCCGTAATAAACTCGCACAGGCGTACCATCGTTGCAAGCATGGCTGAAAAAGAGAATGAAGTTGCATTTGTAAAGTTACATTGAGTATAAACCAAGTCCAAATTACTTGTCCGCGAACCTGTATATAAATAAGAAAATTTCCACAGTACATATACATATGCATGTACGTGCTTTTTGACTATTTCAAATAACAGGGTTCAGTTTCAGTAAAACTATCATAAGCAGACATTTACAAAACGCATCCGATCATCCGTATCGCAAACTTGAAATTTCTCAGCAATTCCGCTGACCGATTGTCGTGTCACTCGCGTACGGCAAAACACAATAAACCCGGTGATATTTTTGAACGACGCCGAGAAGAAATAAAGTAACGGCAAAAAGTTACGTAACACGTGTAAAATATAATTGCTACCGATATTACTTCGCCGCAGAATTCCAGCGCGGAGCGTAGAACGAAAGAAATACCCGAATCGTATCGGGGGAATAAACTTCGTAATCGATATCAAGCCGCGCTTTCCTCCCTCGTGCGAGAAAATTTCCCGCTAGATTGCCGCGGCACAGGGAAAAGGAGAACAAATTACGTTCTCGTTACCGCTGTCGTCGGGAAGAAAACAACGGAGTGGGAAAAGAATATTATTTTTTCGACGTGCGCGAACGAACGCAAGTGATTCATTTTTACGCGGCTCAGGTACATCGACACAATGAAACGCGGGGCTAGTATGTTTCACAATCACGGGCGCAGGCTTAATTGGTTAGTAAAATTCGTAAGTGCGAGCAAAAGGGAGAAATGTCTTTTATGTGGAGGGTCTCTCAAAATGTGCATATTTTAAGGGAATGAGCTCATGAGCAGCGGAAACAAAAGGCAAAAGATTCTAGCGACAAAGAGATATTGAAGAAATAATAACATTCTTGACATAAACACATAGTACTCTGTTCTATGATAATAATTTTCGTCTCTACTATTTAGCATTTCAAATTATAAGTAATTATTATAAAAATACAATTTCATAAGCATTCTACTTATATAAGTAGAATTATTATATTATAAGTATATAAGTACGTAATAATTATAATTGCGACAACTTATACACTGGTATTATCAGTCTTATGTCTTAACATGTTGACTGCCAAGCGTATTTTGCTAGGTAAGAACCGCGATGCGATGAAGTACTACAGAATATGATTGAATTGTGCAAAATGAAGATAATGCGAAGGTATTGAAGACTAAAGAATTGAATCACTATTTGATATTAATTGCATTTACAAAATTATAAATGCTGCCGATTGGGTATTGTTTGAATTTTTCGTGAGACCTTTTGCGCCGGTCACCGATGACCACCATGGCAGTCAAAGTGTTAAAATATAGTGGTTAAAACTTGGAGATGACAATATTCAGTAAAATTGTTCCTTGCAGCATTCGCATTGTTGCATTATCTTCTTAATCGACCATTGTGCGTTCTATCTTTCCATAACAATTTTTCCTTAACTTCCTTCAAACATACCACATTCTGTATATTTACTCCATTGCATACGACACGATTTCCTTAACGTGCGATTAACTCGCACGTTATTCGACTCGCATCTTCATTACACTTTGCGTCTACGTGCGCTGAGATACTGAAACAGCGAAATGCCTCGTTCCACATTCCACTTATGTGATAGCCAGCGTAGTATCATTCATTTTTAAGTAACACGATTCCCCTGGCACGGCAGTCCGCCTTTTAACGAGGAAATATGTGCTGCAATATTGACGTCGACGATGCTGTTTGCCGAACTCGTCTTATCGTGCAAAATAATATTTTTCCCTTTTACGCGGAGATCGAATATCGATATATTTGGAGGGTTCGATATTATACTGATATTTGTTTTAGGATTTCTATTACATAACCGCTGTTTGGTATTGTATGTCCATTACCGATATTTTCAAAGAATCGTTACCAATATTTAACGACCATAGAGGTATGTGATTTAGTTGACGCTTGAATATAGAACTTTATTGTTAACTCTTCAGGACTGCTTCGTAATTATGTTAATCACTGACCCCTGGTAACATAACTTTGATAGCTACATACTGGTATTCTCAGAATTCGGTTTCTTTTTTGGTAACAGAATAATTATCTGAAAATACGCGACATACCGGTATATGTAATATCGATACAATTGTTGATAACATATTGGGGTGTTCGGAAGGTAATTTCGTTTTTTTCTCGACAGAGGATTTAATTGTATTTTTTTGCACCCAACTTCACACTTAAGCCGCATAATCATTATATGTTTTGAGAGCTGATATAGCAAGGTTTGTCTGTGAAAAAGTCCAATTAATTCTACGCAGTGGTTTTTGGTTGGTGCCCTTTTAAATATGGACAGCAATAAGCAGAATTTTCGTAATGTTTTACTCTTTTACTATAGAAAAGGTAAAAATGCTGTTCAAGCTAGAAAGAAATTAGCCGATGTGTATGGAGAAGATGTGTTGACTACGTCAGTGCCAGAACTGGTTTATAAAATATCGATCCGGCAATTTTGATGTCGAAGATGTATCACATTCTGAAAGACTGTTTGAAGCTGATAAAGACACGATAAAGGCATTAGTTGATGCAAATTGGCGAATAACAACACGTGAGATCGGTGAGAGGTTAAGTTTATAAAATTCAACTGTTTATGACCACTTGAAAGGCCTGGGTTTAACCCCGAACCTCGATATATGGGTTCCCCATGTTCTCACGGAGAGAAATTTGTGTCGTCGCGTTGACGCCTGTGATTTGCTTCTCAAACGTCATAAAAACGATCCATTTTTGAAGCGCATCATTACTGGGGACGAAAAATAGGTTGTATATAAGAATGTCAAACGCAAAAGATCATGGAGCAAAACAGATGAACCGGTCAAAGCATTTCCAAAACCGATATCCATCAAAAAAAGGTGATGCTATCTGTTTGGTGGGATTTTAACGGAATCGTTTTTTTTAGCTCTAACACAACAATTAATTCGTCATGTCATCAGCTGGACAAACTGAATGATGCACTTCAACAGAAAAGGCCAGAATTAATCAACAGAAAAGGTGTAGTCTTCCACCAAGATAATGCGAGACCTCATACAAGTTTGGTCACTCGCCAAATGATTTTACAGCTCGAATGGGATACATTGCCACACCCACCATATTCTCCAGATCTGGCACCTTCGGATTATTATTTGTTCCGGTCACCACAACATTTTTTAGACGGTAAAACATTCACTTCAAATGAGGAGGTCAAAAACCACCGCGATCAGTTTTTTGCCAGCAAAGACCAACAATTTTATGAGCGTGGAATCATGCTATTACTAGAAAGATGACAAAAGGTATTGGACCAGAATGGCTAATATAGAATTTAATAAAATATTTCTTCATTATACGAAAATTGTCTTTCATTTTCACAAAAAAAAATAAAAAGAAATTACTTTCCGAACAACCCAATAGATACTATATAGAAACGCAATACAACCGATATAACGTCACATTAACCTTTTGTGGTCGTATGTCTACTCTCAGACACCAAAGCCTTTTTACCGTTCCGGTCGTATGTCTGCTCGCACCCACCAGAACAGAAACCGTACTAATCTTATACTGTATTCATCCATGTACCAGTTTACAATTTATCTGTACAATCATAAATATAATATCTAATGGACCTATTGACGAACTTATGCGGTACTCTTATCAATTGGAGATAACGAAATCGAGTGCGAACAATAGCTGTTACCTCTTGCTCGTCGTGCAAGACGCCTCTTGTGCGTAAAAATATGGGCACAGTTCAAAACTACTTCGTAAAATTCCAAATAATATTTCCCAAATTGTATTTAACTGTAATTAGCCATTCCCGCTTCTTACAATATTTCAAAATAATATTCCAATATGGCCAAAAGAAAGTTAACGACAGAAGTTTACTGTTTTGAAAAATACCACACAATGGAGAGCTAGAAAATATAATTTTTACATGAAAACATGACATTAAAACATGTTATTGTATAAACATATAACCAAAGTTGTCAAAAGAATGAATAAATCTTGTTTATTTTTCATAATCTTGCATGTTATGTATCACTGCTTTTTCACCGGAAATTAATTCCGACCACTACGACACCCATGACCAACTTTAATACGTCCGAAAAGGGTTAATAGCTATAAACCTTCTTGAAATTCTGAAAATTCGGTTGCTTTTGGGCTAACAGAATAACACCCTAAAAATAGGGGCATTTCACCGGGTATCCGTAATATCGATTCGATCACTGCTTTAACGTGTTTCGTTGCCCATTCTGACGTCGTGCGTCATAAATTCGCGGCCCGCCCGCAGGGGGAATTCGTGATAATCCGATCTCGAGCAGCCCGCGTGACTAATCGACTAACAGATTTCGAAGAGATCTCAAGAAAATTTATCTCGCGGTCGCAGTTACGTAAAGCCGAAAATCGCGGAAGAGTTAGACGCGCGGGCGGAGGCTTGAGAGGGCAGGAAGCGGAAAGTTCCGTGGACTGCTTAATTAACCAAGGTTAGTAATGGAAATTAGCCGAGATTAGTAATGGAGATCGGGAGGATGCTGACTCCCGCGACTGAAACCAATTTCGAGCCCTTTTCCGCGCAAACTCTGATATCTATACGCTCAACCTATTATACAGGCCACTCGGCAGTCGGCGGCCATCAAGCTGGGCCAGCAAATTGAAAAATCAAACGATCAATATGGCGCGAAGATACAGGGACGCATAAATTAATGTTTCTCATTCTGTAATCCTTTTAACTTAACTACCTGCGCGCAAAACATAATTTGCACGTACCCGGCGGAATATCGGCGCGATCAGCGATAAATCACGTTTTGAACAGTGGACACGGGTAGAAAGAGGCGGAGAGGCGCCGCGAGAAAGAGACGAAGCGATCGACGCCCAACCCTCATTAATTTCCGCGGCATAATGAATTCGCGACGAACTTTGCCTCGTTACGATAAATCCGCGACGAATTTCTCGAATTCCACTTGTCGCCGAATATTCGTCGAATACGTTTGCAAAATAACCGCGGGACAATTTCGCGCCGTTTACCGATCATTTTCTGACCGGGCATTAACGAGTTCCCTGCCGATTTTTCGGACCGACCGTTTTCTCGCCAATTTTTCCGATCCCCGCGTTAATTGCGAACATTTAACGATGAATAAACGCGCGACATTTCGGCCTTGGTATAATGTGCCGATAAACTAGCCTGTATTTCTAGCTGAAAAATAATTCATCCACTTCGCGAATTTCGGTATTAAAAATAAGATTGTTTATCTATTCTACGTATGCTAAATTTGTGTGGTTCCTTGTCAGGAGTGTCAATAAACGCTCCGGCATTTTTTTAATGTTTACGCTGCAGTGACTTGCAATCAAGTAATAACCATCAAATGCCCACATTTTGAGCGACGTTCCTGGAAAGAATTATAGCCTTGAATCGTGTAAAATGAATAAATAATTTAAGATGAAGAGAAGTTTTCTCGCCAATTTTTCCGATCCCCGCGTTAATTGCGAACATTTAACGATGAATAAACGCGCGACATTTCGGCCTGGGTATAATGTACCGATAAACTAGCCTGTATTTCTAGCTGAAAAATAATTTATCCGCTTCGCGTGTTTCGGTATTAAAAATAAAATTGTTTACTTATTCTACGTATGCTAAATTTATGTGGTTTCGTTGTCAGGAGTGTCAATAAACGCTCTGGCATTTTTTTAATGTTTACGCTGCAGTGACTTGTAATCAAGTAATAAACAAAATGCCCAAATTTTGAGCGACGTTCCTGGAAAGAACTATAGCCTTGAATCGTATAAAATGAATAAATAATTTAAGATGAAGAGAAGTTTTCTCGCCAATTTTTCCGATCCGCGCGTTAATTACGAACATTTAACGATGAATAAACGCGCGACATTTCGGCCTTGGTATAATGTACCGATAAACTAGCCTGTATTTCTAGCTGAAAAATAATTTATCCGCTTCGCAAGTTTCGGTATTAAAAATAAAATTGTTTATTTATTCTACGTATGCTAAATTCATGTGGTTTTCTTGTCAGGAGTGTCAATAAATGCTCCGGCATTTTTTTAATATTTACGCTGCAGTGAATTGTAATCAAGTAATAAACAAAATGCCCAAACTTTGAGTGACGTAAATTGAACATGTAAAATTAATAAATAATTTAAGCGGAATAATAGTCAAGAAAAGTGGCTTTTTTGTTTGTACGGAGATTGGAATTTTTGACGTATATAACGCGTTTTAAAAAACGCAGACTAAATAAATAATTTAAGAGTCATAAAGATGCAATAAAAAACGGGTTCCTTCTTTATACCAAATTTAACGATAACAAATGCGTGGAACGCACTGATTTCTTGTCGATTTTCAGTTGGCCGTATCCAATCGCGCTAATTGTCAGGTTGACTCTGAATCATAAAAGGTCGGCAACACGCCATTCGCTTGATGAAACGTCTAATTGTAAGTCGGCTTCTAAGCACAACGCGATGGCGTTCGGCGACAATAGCCTGGACGGGATTAACGTAATCCTCCGATAACAAATCGTCTCAGCCATACTGTCACCCGACGAACAGCGATTAAACGCGCGGCGGGGGCTTTGGGTGTCTGCAAAAAAATTTGTTTTTAACGAAGACGAATCCTTTTAAGCTTGTGGCGCGAGACATCCCGCCTTGCGGCAACGGAATTTTACGATGAACACCGAATAACGCGAAATGGAAATGTCGGTGATTGATCAAAATTGAAGATTTGGGCGGTGGAAATGAAATTGTAAGTTTTGTTGTGGAGTAGAGGTCAATGTTGTTTTTCTTGAGTAACAAACGAAATAGGAAAGCGTGAATATGTGTTGGTAGCAACATTATTCGTTGACTGGTTATTGCTTGTATGAATAGATAAATAATGGGATCGTTATCAAGAAAATTTCGAGCAAAGAAGTCATTGTGTAAATTCTAAGAAAGGTGCGAATGTCTAGTAATGCAGTCAACCCCCAATTCTTGAGGAGACAACGTTAACGTACTAATAGATCAAATTGATAATTTTGAATATATTCGAATATCAACACAGTCACAGTTAAAAATTGACCATTTTGATTTCTATTCGAATCCAATCACATTTCCTTAAACATGAAAAATGATTTACATTACATTATTTTGCCGCGCAGTCTGTAGTTAATGGTGCATTATGTTCAGGTGCCGAAAATAAACAGTGCCTTTCCATTTACATCAAACACCGTAGCCAATGAAATTATTATACCTACGTCATACGTTTCCCTTGACAACACGTCTCAAATATAACAAACCGCGGCGTAGCAAATTTAATACACAGTTAGAGCAGAAAGTATTCGTATATTATTCAATTTCGAACATTTCGTATAATTGTAGTTTGATATCTAATTTTGCATACATAGCCAGATTGTATATACTCTCGTTGATCTGCATGTCACGATGCAATAAAAAAATAATCGTAAATTAATGAACACGTTCCACGAAGTAATTCCTCTCATATCGCTGTCAATTTTTTCCCTCCTCCTGTCAACTTCGCAAATTACTTACACGACTGCTTTTCTCTCTATACAAGCAAACCGTGTAACATCACACAAAATAAAAGCCCGCAACCCCCGCCACCATTTCTGGCGGTCTCCTCCACTGAACGTCGTCTACAAATAAAGATTGTCAGGGTATCGCCGCATACGCTTCCACTCTCAAATCGGAATGTTCGGTGAAAAGAATTCCGCCAGAAATCCCGCACCGCCGTTGTAACCCGACGCTTCCCACAGCACTTATATACACAGCCGCGCCGTGCTCTCGCGCACTTACATTTCGCTGACACCAATACCCGCGCCAACGGGCACCTTCGGGAGCGTCGGACACACAATCACCTCGGCAAATATTCGCGCGTCCGAATGGGGGCGAAGAAACGCGGCGAGGCGAGAAAAGCAAAGAAGCGCACGGAAAGGAGAGAGGATCGGCCAAGAAAGCGAACGCGTCGATGGGGGATCACGAGTGAACTGTGCGAGCGAAAGACTACATGCGAAGAGTATAGTAAGTACAAAGCAACGGAAGAAAGAAAGCAAACGACAGAAATGCAGGTCTAATTGGTCGGTGTTGAAGTGGGACATCTTATGACACATTTTGGACTAGGTAACATTCGTAGATGCACAGGCAACTGATTCTGTGACGAAGAGCGTAAGTCAAGTGTTGACAACAAGAAAGCGAACGCGTCGATGGCGGATCACGAGTGAACTGCGCTGACAAACGACTACATGCGAAGAGTATAGTAAGTACAAAGCAACAAAAGAAAGAACGCAAACGACAGAAATGCTGGTCTAATTGGTCGGTGTTGAAGTGGGACGTCTTATGACACATTTTGGACTAGGTAACATTCGTAGAGACACAGGCAAGTGATTCCGTGGCGAAGATCGTAAGTCAGGTGTCGAGAACAAGTGAGAACAAGCAATAGCAAATACAGTGCAATGCAAGAAACAATGCAAACGACAGAAATGCCGGTCTAATTGGTCGGTGTTGAAGTGGGACGTCTTATGACACATTTTGGACTAAGTCGTAACATTCGTAGACACACATGCAATTGATTCCGTGATGAAGAGCGTAAGTCAGGTGTCGAGAACAAGTGAGAATAGGCGAACGATGCATCGATGGGGGATCACGAGTGAATTGCGCGTGCGAAGAACTACATACAAAGAGTATAGTAAATCCAGTAGTAGTATATTAAGAAGTAGTATAATATAGTAAGTAAGTAGTAGTATATAAAGAAGTAGTATAATATAGTAAGTAAGTAGTAGTATATAAAGAGTATAGTATAGCAAGAAAGAATGCAAACGACAGAAATGCTGGTCTAATTGATCGGTGTTGAAGTGGAACGTCTTATGACACATTTTGGACTAGGTAACATTCGTAGAGACACAGGCAACTGATTCCGTGACGAAGAGCGTATGTCACATGTCGAGAACAAGTGAGAACAAGCAAGCGATGCATCGATGGGGGTTCATGGATGAACTGTGGAGGCGAGTGAATAGACGCGAAAAATGTCGTGAGTACAGTGCAGTGCAAAAAAAAGTCGAAATTATTGATGTTAAGATCGGACATCATTTGCAGACTCATACGCAACCGATTCTGTAACGAAGAGTGTAAGTCAGATGTCGATTAGACGCGAAAAGTGAGTACAGTGCAGCACACAAAAGAAGTCTACACTATTACTGTTAACACTTTGATTGCAGTGATGGACACCAGTGACCGGCGCACGAAATTTTACTGAAAATCCAAAATATTCGCAATGGGTAGCAATAATTATTTTATAAATGCAGTTACTGTTAGTATAGTAATGCGATCCTTTGTCCTCCAATACCTGCATATTATTTACATTTTGCATGATTCAGTCAAACGCTGTAGTATTTCATAGCATCACTATTATAATACAGCAAAATACCATCGGCAGTTAACGTGTTAACAGTTTGACTGCCATGATGGTCATCGCTGACCGGCGCAAGAGATTTTAGTGAGGATCCAAAATATTCGCAATGCGTAGCAATAGTTATTTTATAAATGCAGTTACTGTTAGTATAGTGATGCGATCCGTTGGTCTCCAATACCTGCATATTCTTCACATTTTGCATAATTCAGTCAAACGCTGTAGTACTTCATACCATCGCCGTTCTAATACAGCAAAATACGAAGAGCATAAATCAGGTATCGATTAGACGCGAAAAATGAGTACACTGCACTGCACAAAAGAAGTCTAAATTATTGATGTTAATACTTTGACTGCTGTGATTGTCACCGGTGGCCGGCGCAAGAGATTTTACTGAAGATCCAAAATATTCGCAATGGGCAGCAATAATTATTTTATAAATGCAGATACTGTTAAAATAAGGATGTGATCCTTTGATCTGCAATACCTGCATACAATTTTTACACTTTGCATAATTCAAACGCTGTAGTATTTCATAGCATCGCCGTTCTAATACAGCAAAATACGATCGGCAGTCAACGTATTAAGGTCGGACGTCTTGTGACACATGCATTTTTGACTACGCCGCTGTTACTGAAGATCCAAAATATTCGCAATGGGTAGCAATAATTATTTTATAATGCAGTTACTGTTAGAATAGTGATGTAATCCTTTGGTCTCCAATACCTGCATATTATTTACATTTTACATAATTCAGTCAAACGCTGAAGTATTTTATAGCATCGCCGTTCTAATACAGCAAAATACGATCGGCAATCAACGTGTTAAGGTCCGACATCTTGAGACACATGCATTTTCGACTACGCCATATCAATTCGCAGACCCACACGCAACCGATTCCATAACGAAAAGCGTATGTCAAGTGTCGAACACAAATGAGAAAATGTCTAAGCATCGGCGTCATAAAGTATTCAACCGTCTCCATTCATAAGTGTAGTCACTCTTCCTAGAAACAGAATGTGAACCCCGCAAATATGAAAATCTTGCCCCCAACCCATTCAAAATGCCAACTTTCAAGCTCCATACCCTTCGTGAGAACAGCTGAGAGCCGGACAGCGGCACGAAGAACAGCGGACGCCCGATTCGACGTTTCACATTCGACGCGCGAAGAAAATCCCGGCGCTCCGGCAGGTTCTTAGCCGTCGGCCCTTTTCTGCGCTTTCACCCGCACCCCGGCGAGATCCGATATCTACGGGATAAGACGACGGTATCGGCGAAATGACGACGCGCTGCGCTGCGGAGAGAAAGGGCGGAAAGTGGAAACAGGCAGAGAGTTTTCTGTACATTCAGAGGGTCGCGGCGGCGGGACTTTTCAATTTCGCGACGGAAAGTCGTTTGGCGAGGATCAGACGGTGGGTGCACGAGAGTGTGCGGGGTGATGGACAAAATGGTTTTGCAGGTGAGAGGGTATGAGAAGTGGGCGGGGGTTTCAAGTTTATCAACTGAGGCCCTTTTTTAACAATTGTGGGTAGTAAAAGATAAAATATACGAGTCGCGGTAAAATGGATGAAACAATACACATTTTTTGATTCGAATTTGGAGAACGATTGAAAAGTTCTGTTGAAGCTTCCCAATAAGTGTGAAGTGGGGAGACGGCAAAACAGTTGATAAACAAATAGCTACTCATGTTAAGGAATACTGGTTACAATGATGCATATATAGTGGTTTTTAATCGAAGTTTTCAATCGATTTATAAATTTCATTCAATAAAGGCTTTTATTGGCGACTATTATGAATAAGCTTGAAAACTACAAAATGGTACATTTGTTAACGGTGTCGTAGAACTTTTCGGCGGGTTCGGGCTAATGACATTTTGGACTCAATTTCGACATTTGTATTTTTGAACCTATTTCAGGAAAATGCAGATTAAATTAGGAGTCAAATTCAGATTTTACGATATTTTCAGAATTTAATAGTATTGATTTTTATAGTGTTGTGTTTAAATGAAAGCTATTCCTTTATTGATCGTTTAGTTTATTTGTTGAAAGCAATTTTTGCTATATATATTTCGAAACCACATAGGGTTTGCTCTTCTGAACCTCTGAAATGATAAACTTCGTATTAGAGGATAACTAATAATTTAATATGTAAGTGTATTGTGTTTGATTACGTGCATATACTTTGTTTCTTTGTGTGTAATTTTAGTACTCGTAGTTTGGTCATAGTGACTATGAAAGAAAATAATCCCATCAAGTACACCCCGAAATTCGAAGTAATTTCTTACATATGCCGAAAAATATGTGAAGTTTTGAGTGAAAAAGAAGCTTCTAAAGAAGATGGAAAGAAGTTTTTTTATGGAAAACAAATCATACCATAAATCACACCCCGAAGTTGAAGGTACATTCTTTGATACGCCTAAAAACACGTAACGTATTCAGTGAAAGAAACGCTTGGAAACAAGGTGGGAAGAAGTTTCTTATGGAAAACAAATCATAATCCCATAAACCACACCCTGAAATTCTTCGTGCATTTTCGGATACGCCAAAAAATACGTGAAGTACTGAGTAAAGAAAAATGCTTGAAAACAGAACGGAAAGAATTTTCCCATGGAAAATACATCATAATCCCATAAACCAGACCCTGAAATTCGACGTGCATTCTTGGATATGCCACAAAATACGTGAAGTACTGAGCGAAGAAAAATGGTTGTAAACAGAATGGAAAGAATTTCCCATAGAAAATATATCATAACCCCATAAACCACACCCCAAGATTCGAAGTATATCTTTAGATGCACCAAAGAATATGAGAAGTCGCGAGCAAAAGAAAATACTTGAACATAAGATGAAAATGAGTTTTCACAGAAAATCATCCATAACGCCGTAAACCACACTCTGAGATTTGAAGTACATTCTCAAACGTGCCAAAAAGTACATGAAGTCCCGAAAGAAAAAAATGCTTGAAAACAGAATGGAAAGAATTTTTCCATGAAAAATATATCATAACCCCAGAAACCACACCCCAAGATTCGACTATATCTTTAGATACATCAAAGAATACGCGAGCAAAAGAAAATACTTGAAAATAAGTTTTACGGAAAATTAACCATAACGCCGTAAACCACACCCCGAGATTCGAAGTACATTCTCAAACGTGCCAAAAAGTACGTGAAGTCCCGAGCGAAAAAAATGCTTGAAAACAGGGCGGTAAGAAGATTTTTTATCGACTCCCTCCTTCGAGGTGTGAAATAAGATCCCGAAGGTTTCTCAAAAATCCCCGCCTCGCCGAGCCAACGCCAGCACTTTACGAGCTCCGACTTAGAATATATGAAAAAAGTTGACCTTCCCCATCGCCCAAACATTCGTTAACCGCCGCGAAACGTGGACGTCACCCATC
This sequence comes from Cryptocheilus praepositus, assembly GCA_033815515.1. Classification (NCBI taxonomy): domain Eukaryota; kingdom Metazoa; phylum Arthropoda; class Insecta; order Hymenoptera; family Pompilidae; genus Cryptocheilus; species Cryptocheilus praepositus. The sequence goes on along the minus strand of JAWWQZ010000215.1, from coordinate 2,610,996 downwards.
CTCGCCACGCGCCGCCCCGCATGCTAATATCTTGAGCGTAAAAAATGGATTCGCCCCGGCGTTCCTTCATCGATTCGCCCCCGGCCGTAAATAAAGCCGCGAGTGGCCATTCTTGCCGAAGACGTCACCGGGCCGGGCGGGAAATATTTATCCCCGTTAATATCGGCGCGAGCGTCGGCTTCAATTTTAGATTTTGCGCCGGCGCGCGACTTCCCGCCAGGCCGGAGGACCGCTACGCCCGGCGAATGTATTATCGAATCTATAATTCAAGCGATACACGGCGCGGGCCGGGGAAAAAGCGAACAATGGCGGGAGCGAGACGGCGCTCGGCAAGAAGAGCGCGGAGAGAGATCGCCGTAAATCGGCAGAGCCGAAGGAACGGTCGTGCACGAATACGTGACCTCCGGAACAATTGAAAAACATGCATTAAACATGGCAGGGGATGATTTACCGAGGGTAGCGGCACGCAACCGCCTGCGCCGCTGCTCTCCTCTCCTCCTGTCGGCTTTTTACTCTTCTTCTTACACCGCGATCAGTGCTTCCGTTGGCGCGTCTCGAGCGAATGCAGCGCAACGCGATTAACCCGTGACGACTGTCCAAGTGTCGGCTAACGTTTAACCTCTTGCCCTACAACTTAAGTCGGAAATATTCCGGCCTAAGCGGTGCGCAGAAATATTCGCGAGAGGACCAGAACCGGCGGAGACGTGTTGTCGGAATTTGAATTAAATGATGTTTTGCGACTGCCTGCGAAATAACTGTGCGCTTATTAACTGCATGCGATAGTTTTCTTGTGGAATTCAAATGAACTTGAACCGAAAACTTTTAACCCTTTCGATTCTATGGGCGACTATAGTCGTCCTCCACAATACGCTACTTATATACGACGAGTGACTATAATCAACCGACCACAGTCCATCTTGGCACATTTACCGTGAATCTCTTGTTCCGTATGTTGCTTTTTTTTGTTACAGAGCGTAGCATTGTTGCATGTGTCTATTCACAATCAGCCGTACCTTTCGTCAGAAATATTCTTTTCCTAAAAAATTCGTAATCAAGACATTTTTAAGCGTAAGCATAAAGTCAAATCGTGGACAAGACTGCCGTAGCGAAAGGGTTAATTCCTTGCCCTACAACTTAAACGTGTTGTCGGAACTTGAATTAAATGATGCTTTGCGACTGCCTGCGAAATAGCCGTGCGCTTATTAAGAGTATGCGACGCTGTTATTGTGGAATTCAAATGAACTTGAACCAAAAACTTTTAACCCTTTCGTTACTATGGGCGACTATAATTGCCTTCCACAATACGCTACTTATATACGACGAGCGACTCAATTACAGTCCAATTTGGCACATTTACCGTATACCTCTTGTTCCGTATGTTGCTTTTTTTTGTTACAGAGCGTAGCATTGTTGCATGTGCCTATTTTCGATCAGCCGTACGTTTCGTCAAAAATGTTTTTTTCCTAAAAAATTCGTAATCAAGACATTTTTAAGCGTAAACATAAAGTCAAATCGTGGACAAGACTGCCGTAGCGAAAGGGTTAACCCTTTGTCCTACAATTTAACTCGCGAGAATTCCGGAATGTTTGCGAGAGAAGCCGAAGCGGCGGAAACGTGTTGTCGGAACTTGAATTAAATGATGTTTCGCGACAGCCTGCGAAATAGCTGTGCACTTATTAACTGCATGCGACGGTGTTTTTGTGGAATTAAAATGAACTTGAACCGTAAGCTTTTAAGAAATATATAAATTCCGATCACGTGTCAGACTCGTGACATTCATGTTTGGTATGAAATTACGACCACGAGCCTAACTCGTGATATTCATGTTTGGCATGAAATGACGATCACGAGCCTAACTCGTGATATTCATGTTTGGCATGAAATGACGATCACGAGCCTGACTCGTGATATTCATGTTTGGCATGAAATGACGATCACGAGCCTGACTCGTGATATCCATGTTTGGTATGAAATTACGACCACGAGCCTGACTCGTGATATTCATGTTTGGCATGAAATGACGATCACGAGCCTGACTCGTGATATTCATGTTTGGCATGAAATTACGACCACGGCTCTGTCTCGTGATATTCACGTTTGGACCAAAACTCTCATCACGAGTCAGATTCGTCAAAGTACGGCAAGGGGTTAAGCGTTCGCGACCGGCATATGTGTGTTGTGGAATTAGTAATGTGGAGTATATGCATGTTGCGCCTATATGCTCGGAACAATGTAGGACGGATGTCCTGGGCCTGCCGGTGGTAATCCGTTGCCGGACACCACCCCTTTCAGCTAATCTTTCCGTTCTTACCCGCCGGTAGGGTATTTAAGGCCGAGTCCAAACGGACGAGGAATAGTATTTCCTCAAAGCGCAAGCGTTGACGGATTTATAAACAGATCTGTGTTCATCGTGTAGGGAGTATAAATAGTGTAAATAAAATTCATTGCAAATACTATTTTACTCTGAACACTAAAGCAGTATAAGAGATATAAGAAATCGAACTGTAAGGCGGAATATCTTTTTGATATCTCACCTTTGATGACTGTAAGTAATTACATCTATTTACTCTGGATGTCCTATTTCTGATGTTAACGTACACGATCAAAGGATGGCGCCAAAACGAATAAAGTAACGGATGCCGGGCATCAGAGGAAAATGGACTAAACGTCTGAAAATTGCTATAATTAGACGTTCGGCACTAAAATTTAAAAATACATCAAAATCCAATTAATCGCTTTAACACGTTGAGCGCCATGCGTATTTTTAAGGAAATCATATACATATACATCATAATGCAATCATTAATCTTTTTGATAAGAAACATATAAATGCATTAATGATACAATCCTCTAATAAATAAAAATGAAATTAATTTTAAATAAATTTTCAGTAATCACAGAAAACAATGTAAATATTTTAGTTTCATATCATATCTTACACTGTCAGCAATCAACGTATTAAGGGGTAACATCCACCTTAAATTTTCAAAAAATCAAAAGAAATCTTTTTATCTTATATGATACTTTAGAGCCTTAAAAATAAGGTGCAATTTCGAAAAAATGTTGCTCTTTGTGCTTAGTGAAAGTGTACGGCACTTCTGCTGCAAGCCGCAGAAGCCATATCCAAAAATGCACTTCTACTTCGAGAGCTCCAGCGCCGCCATTTTGAAGCAAAAACATAAGAATTTTTTTTTTATACATTAAAGTATGCACATTAAACGCCTTTAAACCAAATTTCGATATGTTATATCATGTAATTAAAAAACATTCTAAATTTATGCACTTCTGCTTCGAGAGCTCCACCGCCGCCATTTTGAAGCAAAAATATAAGAAATTTTTTTTATACATTAGGAGTATGTACATTAAACGAATTTAATCCAAATTTCGATATGTTATATCATGTAATTAAAAAAAATTCCTAAATTTATGCACTTCTGCTTCGAGAGCTCCAGCGCCGCCATTTTGAAGCAAAAACATAAGAAATTTTTTTGTTTATACATTAAAATATGCACATTAAACGCCTTTAAACCAAATTTCGATATGTTATATCATGTAATTCAAAAAATTCCTAAATTTACCCCATCGGCTAGAGGCATGGTTCATGCCGAACGCGTATATGCGTCGCTCGTCTGCAAACGGCTAATTGACCATCCGTCCTACGTCCAAACTTCGGGCACTTGCGTTCGCCGGCCGTCCATTTGCGCGCGCAAAATCGCGCGCGGCCCGAAATTCTCCGGCGAACTTCTGACTACCGAGTTCCGAGCGGCGGCGAAACGGCCGGCATTAGGTCGGGACGTCAAATTAAGACGTGATATATCCCCGTGATATGTCCTATTTAATTTGCGAAGAAGGGCGAATTAGCGTAATGCCACTTGCGAACAAATCCTCCCGGGATGACGCGCCGTCCGGCGTCGAGCGAAGCATTTCAATTCCGGGCGGGCGCAGTGGTACAGAGTGAAATAAGTCGGACGACCTCGGGATCCGTTTCCGCTCTATTAAAAAGAGCCGCCCGCACGGAAGTACGATTAATTCCGGCCGGCGGAATTACGGATTCATACTACTAATCCCGCGGGGCGCGCCGTCGATAGAATTAATCCGCTTGCCCGCCGAATGGAAAAAGTTCGCCGGGTGTATCACGTTTCGCCCGGCGCGTCTTGGCGTCTGGCGAGTGCACTGTTGCTGGGCGATTCAAGTCTGTCGCACAGTAGACGAACGATTGAATCCTTCTACCTAATTCTACCTGGTCCAGAGACAGATTCAAATCCGCACATGTATTCCTTTCCTAATCGCACGGTATTGTTCCAACTTTGCTTTGACCATTCTATCACCACTTTCCATCCAACCTACCCTATTCTCATATTCCTACACCTTGTTAAAGCACGTCCCTGAATATCGACAAGCACATTTTTCAACACTGTTAGTAATTAGTATTTTTTAATTAAAAATAACCTTATGTAAGGAATGAAATTATTTGGAGAAATTTATTGAAATAATAATAAAATCGCACCTGTTTAACACTATGTTTACGGGCGTTTCTTATATACCTATCTCTACCAGCACCCGTCAAATTGACGGGTAGGTGAAAATACGTATTTACATTAGAAAATCAATTTATTCAAACTAAGTCTGAGTTGAACAATATAAGGCTTCACGTAAAAATAAATTATTAATAAGTCAAGATTTTTTTTCCGAATATCTTTTCGATACGACATTTAGTCTGCTGCATGCTTTGAGTTTCGAATGACGCGAGGATCATTCTCGTAAACGAGTTCATTCGATATGAAGTAATATGACACGCGGGCCACACAATTCGCTTTGTGTTACATCATGGAGGCGCTTTTGAGATAATGAGTTGGAGGCATCTTAGACTTTTCTTTCACTCTTATATTTACTGTTGGAGGAATAATTTTACAAACGAAGCAAATATATAAGGATTGTTTACGGAATCAGCTAACCCGTCAATTTGACGGGTTTCGTAGAGATAGGTATACCACGTACAAATTTCAAAATTTAGAAAGTTTAAGGAAATAATAATTGTGTTTATAAACTCTTTTAATGAAATTACGAATTTACGATGCAAAGTAGTTAAGATTATTGCTATGGTTTTTTGCGTGTTTCACTTCAAAGTTTGAAATCTGTCAAATTGACGGGCCCCTTAAACCTAGTGTTAAGTGCGCGTGGCAATTTCAAGAGGTTTTAATGTATGAAAAATCTGAAATTGAGAAGTCTGCCGTGTCGCACAGTAGACGAACGATTGAATCCTACCTAATTCTACCTGGCCAAGAGACAGATTCAAATCCGCACATGTATTCCTTTCCTAATCGCACGGTATTGTTCCAACTTTGCTTTGCCCATTCTATCACCACTTTCCAACCAACCTACCCTATTCTCACATTCCTACTTCTTGCCGAAGCGTTTCCCTGAATATCGACAAGCACATTTTTCACTACTGTTAGTAGTTAGTATTTTTCAATTAAAAATAACCTTATATAAGAAATGCAATTATTTTGAAAAATTTTGTGGAATAATAATAAAATTGCACCTGTTTAAGTGCGAGTGGCAATTTCAAGAGGTTTTAATGTACGAAAAATCTGAAATTGAGAAGTCTACCATGTAGCACAGTAGAGAAACGATTGAATCCTTCTATCTAATTCTACCTGACCCAGAGACAGATTCAAATCCGCATATGTATTCATTTCGTAATCGCACCGTATTGTTCCAGCTTTACTTTGACCATTTTATCACCACTTTCCATCCAACCTATTCTCACATATTCCTATTCCTTGCCGCGCTTCCCTGAATATCGACAAGCACATTTTTCACCACTGTTAGTAGTTAGTATTTTTGAATTAAAAATAACCTTATATAAGGAATGAAATTATTTGGAGAAATTTATTGGAATAATAATAAAATCGCACCTGTTTAAGTGCGCGTGGCAATTTCAAGAGGTTTTAATGTATGAAAAATCTGAAATTGAGATTGATACGTCTCAACTACCCATTTTCTTTCCATATAACCACGCTATATAGCGGCCATAAAAATGACTTATTGCCTTCAACACGCATCGACTGAATAGGTACTGCCAAATCCTTGGAGATGAGTGGATCATTGTATACTACAGAAGATACGTTTCCTCGTCATATGAGTCACGCGAGTTACATAAATGTTGATTGTGCACGGTTTTGGCAAAATAAATTTATAAGCATCGTAACGATTAATGAAAAAAAAATAAAATACATAACAGTAATTTGGACAAAAATCTGATGTCTGTGAAGCAGCAGAGTTCATGTAGTCGCTAGTAAATTTTCCCGCAAAATTCAAACAACGGTAAAAAAATGTTATATATGCAATAGTAAGTATAATGTAAAGTTATTGCTACAAAAAATTACGTTGTTCCGGGACACTGAAAATATAAGCGTACAACCCGTAAACACCGTGTATTTACTGTGTTGCACGATCCTTTTTTTTGCAGTGTAACACGAAGGCTGCCGCATTTTTTGCGACGTGTTGTACGGATGCGTGCCAAACGAACCCATACATATGAGGGCGTGTCGCTCATTTTAAGCTATTTTCTCGTATAAAAATTCTTGGGGCGTGTGTCGAGCAGAACACCGAATTTTATTGCAACCGCTACCAATACATTCTCCACATTTTCGCGTATGCAGCAGTTTCGTTGCTGACCAGGCTTTTTCTTAATTTCGTCTGACCACCAGATATTTATTCACCGTATATTTGAAGCATGGGCTATAACAAATATCAATTTCAGTCACGCACGAATTAACCCTCGGCACACTTGCCATAACGTACGCACCATTAAAGTCCCTTATGGAGCAATTTCGCCGTTACGTTAAACCACCAAACATTTATTCATCATTATATTATAAATATGAGCTATAACGAATTTTCGTTACTCTCAGGGATTAACCCTCGACATCATTTGCCACAGCACGCGCACCATTCGAAGTTTTTTACGCAGCACTTCAGCCGTTATATTAAAGCACCAAACATTTATTCATCGTCATACTTTAAATACGCCGTATAACGAATATTTATTTCCGTTATTCTCAAAGTTAAACCTCAACGCACTTGCCATAACGTGCGCGACATTCAAAGTCTGTTACCCAGCAATTCGGTCCTTACTTTAAACCACCCGAACATTCATTCAGCGTTATATTTTACCTGTAGCCTGTAACAAATATCCATTTCCTTTAATCACACGAATCAACCCCCGGCATAATTTGACACACCGTGTCCATCATTCAAAGTTCCCTATGCAGACGATTCGGCCGTTATATTAAACCACCAAAACATTTATTCATCGTCATACTTTAAATACGGCGTATAACGAATATTTATTTACGTTACTCCTACGTATCAAAGCTCAGCATCATTTGCCATTCGAAATCCCTTACGTAGCAATTCGGTCCTTAACTTAAACCGCCCGAACAGTCATTCATCATTATATTTTACCTATAGCCTGTAACGAATATCCATTTCCTTTAATCACACGAATCAACCCCCGGTATAATTTGACACACCGTGTCCACCATTCAAAGTTCCCTATGCAGACGATTCGGCCGTTACATTAAAAAAAAAAACATTTATTCATCGTCATATTTTAAATACGGCGTATAATGAATATTTATTTACGTTACTCCCACGTATCAAAGCTCAGCATCATTTTCCATAACATTCGAAGACCCTTATGTAGCAATTCGGTCTCTACATTAAACCACCAAACATTCATCATTATATTTTACCTACAGCCTGTAACGAATATCAATTTCCCTACCTCTCACGAATCAACCCCCGAAATCATTTGCCACACCGTGCGCACCATTCAAACTTCCCCATACAACGATTCGGCCGTCACACTATACGTCGACCGAGCAAACTTCTTTCCCGCTTTGTCCTCAGCCGATTAGATTTACCCGCCGGTACAATATGCACAGCGACGCCGCTTTGACGTTTTTTTTCCGAAAACGTCTGTTTCGAAAATGTCCCCCGCGCACGGGACGCGAGCGTAAATACGCGAATATTTGCGCGCTCGTTACGTCGAAGAATTCGTCGAGCGAGAAATCTCACCCGTCCCGCCTTTCTCTTACCGAGAAATTCGGATCCGGAGTTTTCGGCGGCTCAAAAAGCGAATATACGCTGCGCGTCTTCACCCACTTCCGCCCGCACCCTCGATCTTCCCCGGGCGCACGAATTTGCTCGAGCGATCGTTCGTTCGCAGAATCCGTAATACGGATTGCGGGCTCGGGAGACATCTGAGAATTTACCTCTTATGTGGCCAGCGCGTACGCGGTGTCGTTATGCTCGGTGGCGTTCGCGTAGAATAAACTGTTTTGGGTCGGGCATTAATGTCGAACGGGTTTCAAATAACGGAATCGTTAAATGAGGAGACAGGACGTAGGTAACATAACGAAGTATATTTACTAAAGCTGTATTATTGTGACGGCACATTAAGAAACTCAAGTCAAACAAGTCACAGAAAATAATAGATAGAATAATTTAACACATTGCACACGGCGTTCTTGCTGCTCACCCACACCTTGTACATTTTTAAAAGTCCTAAAAACTTGAGTACAATAGATATAAGATTATTTTAATACTGATTCATATGCTTACACTTTTGCAATATTATAACATTAATTTATTTCGATATTATACCATCAAAAATCGCCCCAAGGCTTCATTACTTTAGCAACGTACCGATCAACATTAAAACGAGATATCTCATGACCTGTACGCAATGTGTTAAGAGCAACGTGTAAGATATATCTGTGCCGGACCTGTTGTATTCTAATACTTTGTGCCTACTTGGATAGTTGCGCCTAAAGATAAGTGCGACTAAGATCTGAGAATTTACCTCTTATATGGCCACCGCGTCCGCGTAGAATAAACTGTTTTGGGTCAGACATTAATGTCGAACGGATTTCAAATAATGGAATCGTTAAATGAGGAGACAGGGCGCAGGTAACATAACGAAGTATATTTACTAGAGCTGAATTATTGTGACGGCGTACTAAGAAACTCAAGACAAACAGGTCACAGAAAATAATTTAAAACCAACATGTAAGATATATCTGGGCCGGGCCTATTGTATTCTAATACTTTGTGCCTACTTTGATAGTTGCGCCTAAAGATAAGTACGACTAAATAACGGCACGGGAGACATTAGAGAATTTACCTCTTATGTGGCCAGTGCGTCGGAGTAGAATAAACTGTTTTGGGTCGGACATTAATGTCGAACGGATTTCAAATAATGGAATCGTTAAATGCGGAGACAGGACGTAGGTAACATAACGAAGTATATTTACAAGAGCTGTATTGTTGTGACGGCGGATTAAGAAACTCAAGACAAACGGGTGTGAGAAAATAACTTAAACCTCTACGGGCCCGCGTCTCTTTGAAGTCACATAGCGATAAACCGATATTATGTACATACATATCAAAAATAAATATTAGGTATACATCTTGTTATATAATGTCTCCTTAGTAACCAATAACATGCCTCATGCGGTTATCAACTCTAACTTGAAATGTCAAAGTGAATGCTTTTGCAAGTTGTCTGCAAATAGAAGCCAAACGAACCGTCTTGTGCAATTGTCATTATTTGTTGTTTTATCGGTGTTTGTTAAACAAATAAAGCGTATGCAGTAGCTTTTAGTTTATATATCAATAATGTCTTATTTGTTTGCATTTAAACAATCATTTTATTACTATTTTCATGTGATATAGCTTTGTGACTTTCAACACACAATGGGCTATAATGGTAGGGTTCGGTGTATTTGCGACAACGTTTGTGTTTTCTTTGCCTTTTAGTTTTATATATCAGAGGCCCAAAATATGAATACAAAATCATATAAAAATAAAACAGGAATAGGAATAAAAAGCATTAGCAGTAATAAATCCAAAGATTCTGTACGCTCTTATACACACAAGTGCAAACGTTGTAAGCCGTTGTTATTTCAAAGTTACAAAATGTATTGGCTACAATAAAATTGTTGAAACTACTGAATTCATTGTTAATATGTATTTCAAGGTTGATATTTGTTGATTTCACGTTACATACATTTTGTATAGCCACCAAAAAAAATGCGGTCCATAGACGGTTAAGACCAATGTCTAAGATATATCTGTGCCGGGTCTATTGTATTCTAATACTGTTCTAATACTTGGATAGTTGTCCCTAAAGATAAGTGCGACTAGGTAACGGTTTGTGAAGGGCGTAAGATTTTGATTTTGGCCGGGATCACATCGGCTGAATCAGGCATTTGGCAATTTGGTGTTAGGCGCTTGAAGTTCTTTAGTTTCGTTAATTTAATTTAGTCATACTTTGGCTTCGTGGCATATTATCGTTTGCGCGCGTAAATTAAGATCAAAAATAGAACACTCTAACTACATAGATACTTTCCGCCTTTCAGTTATCAGAATAGGAATACCAAAATGATATTCCGCTTTACAAACAGAAGACGAATGAATGTTTCGCAGGCGATTTGCAGAAACGGAATACTTTCCGCAAGACGCTTCGTTACTAGACCAACCCTATTCGTCAACAAACATGAGACTTTCCATGCTTTTTTTGATGCTATCAAATGCGCTGCACAGATACAGATACCACAAAACTGTAAAGGCATGCAGACGTGAAATTCGGACTAACAACGGCAAAAGGAACTCGGCTAATTCTATGATAGACGAATGCGGTGATATTTATAAATGGACGTGATTTCCGATGATGCGGCCGGCGTCGGTGGATTCATACGGACGACGTGTTTGCGCGGCAAATATACAGGGGTCCGGTGTAATTTCGTGACGATCGGATGTGACAGGTGCGAAATATTTACGTGTTGTTTTAGTTGGATTGTTTTGTCGGCGTGGCCGGGTTCACAGGTGCCGCGACATAGTTGTTTTCTATACGTGCCGTTGGACCAGCAATCTGGGCGTTCGGCCTTAAGAGTCTAATTACGTTTTCGATGCGGTTCGTTTTCGATCGTCAACACGGTAGAACCTCGGTGCGTCGACATGTGATATCCGCTGTTACGCCATAAATTTGTACGCGAAATAAATCCGCGCGAGTCAGCGCGCCTATATACGACTTTCTTGTTTTTCTGAGAACAATAGCAGCTCGGAGGTCAGCTCTTATGTACACGTTTCGCTCGCGTTTAATTAATTTTTTGGTCAGTTTTTGCCTTGGCTGCGGACAGGTACGCATGTGCTGGTATACTGTTTGTTTAACACTACTTTTTGTCTGAAACCGCTACATTAAGTTATAATACCTTTTCCGACATTACCTTCCACAATGGCAAACATGATAAAACAGTTATCCATTGTTACCCATTGTTACGAATAAACGTGGTTTACACATAAAAATGTAAGAATTAGCTGCATACTGTTTATTTATGACGTACCGCACCGTTTTGTAATGTGATACTAACCTTAGATATTAATCGTGATAAAAAGTAAAATGAGCCATTTTTTGGTAGAAATTTGGAATTAATTTGTTTCGTGAAATTCACGTTGGAATTTTTTATAAAATTGTCTACAATAGTAAAATATTAGTGGTAATAAATTGGAAGCAACAAACCAAAATAACATAAAAGATATTCACACAGTATCTCAAATGCGAATTCCTAAATATTACGTGTGATGCAAAATTTACATGTTTATGCATGACCGCTTTCTGGTAATCAAAGAATAATGATGACGTCGTCACAAATTTCCAATGAGATTGTGCGTCTTATTTATGTTCTCCGTACTATACAAATGGTATAAATTCACGGTGAAAATGCATTTTATTGAATCGGATTTAGCCATAAATCCAAACAATACCATGAAAAAAATAAACTGCACTACATTAACGTGTTGACTAGCATGGTGATTATTTGTGACTAAGGGAAATAATCTCACTAAAAACTAAAAATATTCGTAATCAGCAGCATTCATAATTTTGTAAATACATCTGATATTAGAATAGCGATTCAATGCTTTGGTCTCCGACATCTTCTCACAATTTTCATTTCGCACAATCCGATCATATTCTGAAGTATTTCATGACGTCGCGTTTCTAACACAGCAAAATGCCCTCGGCAGTCAACGCGATGACACTTGCGCGAGCCGAAACTATTCAACATCAAATTCATGGTGACCATCTGTGACTGACGGAAATACTCTCACTAAAAATTAAAAATATTCGTAATCAGCAGCATTTATAATTTTGTAAATACACCTGATACTAGAATAGCGATTCAAAGCTTTGGTAGCCGACATCTTCTCACAATTTTCATTTCGCACAATCCGATCATATTCTGAAGTATTTCATGACGTCGCGTTTCTAATACAGGAAAATGCCCCCTCAGCAGTCAACGTGATAACACTTTTGTGAGCCGAAACTATTCAACATCAAATTCATGGTGACCATCTGTGACTGACGGAAATACTCTCACTAAAAATTAAAAATATTCGTAATCAGCAGCATTCATAATTTTGTAAATACACCTGATATTAGAATAGCGATTCAATGCTTTGGTCTCCGACATCTTCTCACCATTTTCATTTTGCACAATCCGATCATATTCTGAAGTATTTCATTACGTCGCGTTTCTAATACAGCAAAATACCCTCGGCAGTCAACGTGATGACACTTGCGCGAGCCGCAATTATTCAACATCAAATTCATGGTGACCATCTGTGTCTGACGGAAATAATCTCACTAAAAATTAAAAATACTCATAATCAGCAGCATTCATAATTTTGTAAATACACCTGATATTAGAATAGCGATTCAAAGCTTTGGTATCCGACATCTTCTCACCATTTTAATTTCCCACAATCTGATTATATTCTGAAGTATTTCATGACGTAGCGTTTCTAACACAGCAAAATACCCTCGGCAGTCAACATAATGACACTTGCGCGAGCCAAACTATTCAACATCAAATTCGCATCAAAGACCGTACTTCGCAAAAAGACTCAGACCTGCCTTACGACGGACACTTCTCCGCATTGAATTTTTCCCACCTCAGTATAAGCTAGGTTCCTCCTATTTAGACCGTAACGCGGAGAATAAAAATAAATATACTGCCCGGCCATTTTAGCGCACAGACGTGTAACAAGTGAGATTTAGAGAGAAAAGAGGCACAGAATCCTTTTAGCGACTTTCACGTCGGCACAGAGAATGAAAGCATCCTCCTTCGAGGTGGGACAGTGTACGCTGAGGATACGTTCTGGGTGGGCAGGGGCGGAGAGAAAGGTGCGCACACCGAAAGTGCCATGTACGTACGCGGAGCGAGCGGCACTTTAATTAAATTTCATAATTAACCGCAGTGATGAAGGCTCGTGCGTGGTTGCGGGAACGCCTTCATTTCGTCTGCGTCACGTCTCAAAACGATTTCACCTCAAGCGGCAAGAGACGCCAGCGCAACAGCGCGCTGCTCGGGATAAACGTACGGTCAATCGATTCAGCACTCGTCATCGACGACGTCCGAAACGAGACATAAATAAAAAGTGACGCGCAAAAACGCTGCATTAACGGAACACGTGAATTCGCCGTCGATGATAATTACATCGACGCCGCCGATGACCGAAATAGGAATTGGGCATTTAATTGGACGATAGCGCTTTTTCACTCTCGCGCGCGGGCAGCAAATAATTAGCCCTTTAATTATTAACCCGCCGCGGTGGACAAATTAAATTCCATTAGTAACGTATACAATGGTGGGAATGGATATTGGCACTAGGGGCGAATAGTGTTAATGTACGCCTTGTGAAGGTTTTGCTCTAAACCTTCTGAGACGACGCGGACTTTTAAACCATTTGCATCATTTGAGCCGTTTATTTTGAAAGTGGCCTAACTCAATTTATCTTAAAATCGAGATAAATAACATTTACTGATAAAAAACATTAATTTGTACATGTAACCATGGTAACCGTAAAATATTGAAAAACGGAGTTAGGCCACTTTCAAAATAAACGGCTCATTTGACGGAATAATCCGCGAACAAGAACTGACCATGATCACCGGTAGCGATAAATCCGCACACAATAATTTTTGTTTTCAGCTTATCAACAATCGTTAAAGAGTCTGTACGATAAACAAACAATAAAGAATTTTGCAAATATTATTTTAAATTATGTAAAATATTATTTTTCTTACTTTTCTGGTTGTAAGTTCAAAATAATAAAATAAAAAAAAATAATAGACAATAAAATTTAACAAAATTAGGTTACCATAATGAATTACAGTTCGGATTCGGATTCAAGCATAGAAATGCAAATATCCCATAAACGTAAACGTGCCATAGCTCTAATAGATAGTAGTGAAGATGACCAGCGCGATAATATTGAAACTGGAGATTTCTTATGGGAAAAACGAAATTGTATGCTAACATTACATGATTTTACTGCCGTAAGTGGTGTAACCATCAACGTCAATGGAATGTCCAGATGCAATGTTTTCGAATTATTTTTCAACGTGAAATTAGTCGTTTAGCTGCGCATATCGGATTTTTGAGTAAGATTGCGAATTTAGAGTGATGTTGCAAATGGGTTGAGTTTGTCATCTTCTGCGATCACACGTCAACTTAATTTTGCATAATTGGGTGTCGATAAACACGATATTTCCGATGTGATGTTTACATGAGTTTGTTTAGGAACTATGTACATGTGAATGGTAGGTTCTTAACCGTTTTAGTACCACGCAGCTCGATCGCACTGTTTACGTAATGTGGTGAACCGTGTTGCTTTTTTGGTCACGATCGTCAATTCGATTCCGCTCGATCCAGAATGTATATTGTCGCGAGTCTGCCAGAGTTTCCTCTCGTAATTACAAATTTTCTTTCAAATAATCGCAAACAACCTGCATAATTAGCTGTCTTTTTTTAACACATTGAGTCCCAAGGTTTATTTTTAATAATATTTAAAAAAAACACAATGTAATATTTAATTTATAATAGGTATAAACCAAAATTTTTAATCATCATTAGTTTTAAAACAGACATGTTTATGAAAACATAATGGATGAAGCCATTTTCTACATTATACACAAATCAAATTCAATCGTTTTATACCAGTAATTTTACTACTACAAACTACGCACTGTCTTGCATTTCTGCCTGGTAGTTTCACTAAGCCAAACCTTCCCTCAGTATAACTTATCATTATGTTTCACAGGTTCATTCTTTGCGATTTATATTTATATTTACATATTGTAGCGTAGGAGGCACTGCTACAATATGTAAATATAAATATAAATCGCAAAGAATGCAGCTGTTCACATAATTCTGATCGAACTTTACTTAAGGTAAGTTCGTTTGATCATTCATTTGTTGTTATTTGACTTGCATCCATGCATGCTTTCTTACAGATATAATGCTTGACGAAAGTTCCTATATAGGATTCCTTCAGGTATGGTCAGTCATGGGGGAAATACGTGACGCCGACTAGGCGCTGATAGTTGCTGGTCCGAAGTTTATTTTATTGCGTTTTTAGTTTAGTATGTATCTAATATATGCTTATGTTAACCAAATAAGTAAACATTAGTAATAAAATTTTCAATTTTATAAAATAAACCCATCTTTCTCATCCAATTTCTTACCAGCGCAACTTACTCTGTGATTGACGAATATACTCGTCATGACTCGATTCTGGCGACACAAAACGGTGCGCACTCTTAAACGAGGGCACCGCAGTTAACTGGTTAAAAATACGCGTGGCACTCAAAGTGATAAGTAATGGAATGTAACATAAACAAGGACATTATTTTAAGTATTATTTTTTTTTACAAGAGTATTATTTTTTTTCTAAATATCTTTATGAACATTTCAAGTCAAAAAGTTGATTTACAATAGGATTCCTTGAGGTATGGTCAGTCATGGGAAAAATACGTGGCGCCTAGGCGCTGAGCCTATTGATAGTTGCTGACCCGAAATTTATTTTATGGCGTTTTTAGTTTAATATGTATGTAATATATGCTTATCTTAATCAAATAAGTAAATATTAGTAATAAAATTTTCAATTTTATAAAATAAACCCATCTTTCTCATCCAATTTCTTACCAGCGCAATTTTGTGATTGACGAATATACTCGTCATGGCTCGATTCTGGCGACACAAAACGGTGCACATTCTTAAACGAGGGCGCCACAGTTAACTGGTTAACAACTAGCATCGCGCGAAGTAATAATAACGCGAATGCTGCGGGATGTATTTATTTTCGGAACTTTCGGACGCGGTCGATCGTCGACGTTCGAAAGCGATTAATCGCGTCCGTCAACCGACGATGGTTTTCCGCCCTATCGAGGAGCGTTACAAGAAGAGAGTGCTTACACCCTCAACCCACCCGTCGCACCCCCGACCACCCCACGTTCGATCGATCGATCGGCCGCAATTTCCTTACGATTTTCCGGAGATATCCGACACGTATTAGCATAACAAGATTCTCTCGTGCACGTAATGCAGCGGACGTAGGGCTCTGTCCGCCTTTAGTAATCCACCCCCTATGGCAAGTCCATCCCTTTGAATTCCTTCAACGACGAAGTTAGCGTTGCATTTGCATAGACCGCTGGCGCCGCATTTTTCAGTTTTGCGCCGCTCGCCGCAAGCAGGCGAATTTCTGCTCTTCCCTGTCTGTGTTCGGCTTTTTCAATGTGTTGCGTGTTTTTTATGCCGGTGGTTTAAAGCGGAAAACAAAATGACGTAAAAATGTCTGACATATTATGAGAGTCGAAAATTCTCGGTTCAAATCGATGAAATAAGAATTTATTCTAAATGATTGATTGATTTCTTTGTTATTGTTAGTAAGTGTATATAAATAGATGTTTAATCATTTAATTGAATGTCACAATGGTTTCCTTCTCCATACTCGGTTTTTATTAACATGACAATATATTAGTAAGCCCTTCGGCATTTATTCACGTCGTTATTTCCTAACTCTAAGAGCCAGTAATGTATTCAAACTGTTTTAATAAGATATAATGAAATGTTTTTAGCTCGCGTGTTCGGGAAGAATACTTTTTGTACGACATTCTTAAAGCGAGCGTCTTTTCAGTTTGAAATACAGACAGAAAGTAATCTTGACTTCCTCAAGCTGCTGAGACAAAGTATAGGTATGCACGAAATGGCTTAAGTAATTTGTTACTTCGGTTTAATTGGGTGCAGACTGATTGCGGACTCTGATTATTCATTAGCTTAGTCTAGATATTTTAATGCACACTTGGTGTATATAACAGGCGATAATAGAAGTTTAACTTAGTGTGATACGCGGTAGCACTTCATTTCAGCCATTATCAGTCTTGCCTGTATCATGTTCCCTGCACACGCATACACACTTGCCAACGACCATCTTTAATCTTTCGTCGCTTGGAAAACACATTCGGATTGTAACCAAAGCCTCATTCCTACATTTAGATTTGATATTTATTTTTTTCTACTGAATTCCTCTATTCTATTTGATTGTATTTATTTCTGTCCTTATTCCCACCTGTTCTGATTACTTCCGATTCA
The DNA here is from genome assembly GCA_033815515.1 of Cryptocheilus praepositus. Lineage (NCBI taxonomy): Eukaryota > Metazoa > Arthropoda > Insecta > Hymenoptera > Pompilidae > Cryptocheilus > Cryptocheilus praepositus. The sequence continues at coordinate 2,593,492 of JAWWQZ010000215.1, read as the reverse complement.
ATCTTGTAAACTTGACTGACGCCACGTGTTTGCTGATCGTTTTTTGTGCGCCCATCTTTAATTTCCTATCACTCAAAAAAAAGTTCTCAATTCAAACCGTAATGGACGTCTCATTCCTAAATTTACACTTGCTATTTATTTTTTTCTACTGAATTTCTCTATTCTATTTGATTGCATTTATTTTCGTTCTTATTTTCACCTGTTCTGATTGCTTCCGATTCAATCCTGTAAACTTGGCTCACGCCACGTGTTTGCTGCTCGTTTTTTGTCAACACCCATTTTTGATTTCCGGTCACTCAAAAAAAAATTCTCAATTCAAACCGTAATGGACGTCTCATTCCTACATTTTCACTTGCTATTTAATTTCTTCTCGTGAATTTCTATTTTGTGCTGCGCTATGTTTATTTTCGTACTAATTTTCACCTGTTCTGGTCGCTTTCGGTTCAATCCTGTAAGCCTAACTCATGCTACGTGTTTGCTGATCGTTTTTTGTCAACGCCCATTTTTTATTTTCTATCATTCCGAAAAAAGATCTCAATTCAGACCGTAATGAACGCCTCATTCCTACATTTTCACTTGCTATTTATTTTTTTCTACTGAATTTCTCTATTCTACTTGATTGTATTTATTTTCGTCCTTATTTTCCCCTGTTCTAATTGCTTTCGATTAAATCCTGTAAGTTTCGCTCGTGTCATGTGTTTGCTGATTGTTTTTTGTCACCACCCATTTTTAATTTCCTATTACTCAAAAAAAACTTCTCAATTCAGACCATAATGAACGCCTCATTCCTACATTTTCACTCCCTATTTAATTTCTTCTCGTGAATTTCTATTTTCTACTGCGCCGTGTTTATTTTCGTACTCATTTTCACCTGTTCTGGTCGCTTTCGGTTCAATCCTGTAAGCCTGACTCACGGTACGTGTTTGCCAATCGTTTTTTGTCAACACCCATTTTTAATTTTCTATCATTCCGAAAAAACTTCTCAATTTAAATCGTAATGAACGCCTCGTTCCTACATTTACACTTGCAATTTATTTTTTTCGACTGAATTTCTCTATTCTATTTGATTGTATTTATTTTCGTCCTTATTTCACCTGTTCTGATTGCTTTCGATTAAATCCTGTAAGTTTCGCTCGTGTCATGTGCTTGCTGATCGTTTTTTGTCAACACCCATTTTTAATTTCCTATCACTCAAAAAAAACTTCTCAATTCAGACCATAATGAACGCCTCATTCCTACATTTACACTTAAAATTTATTATTTTCTACTGAATTTCTCTATTCTAGTTGATTGTATTTACTTTCGCCCTTATTCTCACCTGTTCTGATTGCTTTCGATTCTACTCTGTAAGTTTCGCTCGTGTCATGTGCTTGCTGATCGTTTTTTGTCAACACCCAGTTTTAATTTCCTATCACACAAAAAAAACTTCTCAATTCAAACTCTAATGAACGTCTCATTCCCACATTTTCACTTGCTATTTAATTTCTTCTCGTGAATTTCTATTTTCTACTACGCTGTGTTTATTTTCGTACTCATTTTCACCTGTTCTGGTTGCTTTCGATTCAATCCTGTAAACTTGGCTCGCGCCACGTGTTTGCTAATCGTTTTTTGTCAACATCCATTTTTAATTTCCTGTCACACAAAAAAAACTTCTCAATTCAGACCGTAATGAACGTCTCATTCCTACATTTTCACTTGCTATTTAATATCTTCTCGCGAATTTCTATTTTCTGCTGCGTGTTTATTTTCGTACTCATTTTCACCTGTTCTGGTCGCTTTCGGTTCAATCCTGTAAGCCTGACTCCCGCTACGTGTTTGCCGATCGCTTCAAACGCCTTGAAATAGACTAACCGCAGAGGTGTGAGAGAATCGGAGGAAATAGAGGTTAGTTGCGAGTCCATAGAACCCGGCGACACGTTCCACGCATTTGTTTCGAACGATCCATGAGTCTAGCGCGAACGTTTTTATTTGCTGCGGCCAGCGCCGAGGTTTCCGTTCGATCGTTTATCGGCTTTTAAAAGAAGAACGGTAAGTAGTTTGAGCCAGAATTATTCTTTCTTCATTCCGCCCAGCGCCCCGAACTTCCGTATATCCGACAGACGCTGAACAACAAAGTAGAACTTGGGAAAGTTCGATTGGAAATTCATCAGCCCCGAAATAACAAAACACCGGAGACGAAGTTGAGAGTTTGCGACCAGAAAGGTAAGAGATAAAAACGGAAACGGGGCGGCGTAAAAGAGCGAAATAAATAGACAGTGAGAGAAAGGGATGAGAGAGTAACACACAGAAAGAGAGAGAGAGGGGGAGAGAGAGAAGCAGCGAAAAACAGAGAAAGAGGGTCGAAGCGCGAATTCCGGGAGGCAAAGCGATTTATGGCAAGCGAATGCCCGGCTATAAAATAACACTTCCCATTCAAATCGGCAAATTAATGGTCGTTTTCATGGATTCTTTGTTTGGGCCCGCTCGACAATGGCCACCGCCACGGGGCTGAGTTATTCTGAAATAGAACGCCACTTCGGAGACGAGGCTGAATGTGCACCGACACGATAGGAGTGCTGACCTGTGACCTATCGATGTTTTACAATGTTGCTGCGTCCGAGGAAAGTCGGACACCGGACTGTCCTTCATGAATTTAGCACACTGCCTGCCGTCTGAAATTCGGCAACGCGACTCAGGTCGCAATACGTATTTCTGCGGGTTTACACATATTTCCTGAACATGGCTTGTGATGCGCAACATGTCATGGGGTAATTAGAAGTTTGATCTAAGTACGCGAAGAGATGAGATGCGACGACGTAGGATTCGTTAAGGGTTTGAGAGCTATCGACGTATATATGCGTTCAATCGAAGTTAGCAGGTATATGGGTTTGTTCATTTTGTTCGATCTCCCATGTGCTGCAATCGCACGTGCGTTCGTTTAATAAATCATTTGTTTGCGGTATTTAACAGTAGGTTTACGGGCATTTAATATATACCTATCTTCAGGGGTATGCGTCAAATTGGGACATAAACGAAAGCTAAGATTTTCTTGAATTGTTCTGTAGTTTCTTCTTTAACCCTTTCGCTTCGAACGCCGCTTATAGGCAGCATCCATGAGATGTCCTGCGGGTACGAGCGCCGCATATAGGCGGCGTCCAAATAATGCGTATACAAGAGCCATCTGTAGTCAATGATAAATTTTTCGTTATCGCCAGAACATTTTCTGTTGATTTTATTGAGAAGTTGGATTAATCACTTCTTAAACCTACTCTTCGTTGAAATAACATCAAAACATTTTACGCAATATATTTCAAACATCCTAACGATTAGTTTTTTTGTTTTAAAATGTTTTTACTGGAACAGTTTTTTTCAAAATGTATACAGGACATAAAAAAGTATTATGTTTGAAAATGGACTAACCGTTTCCGAAGAAAATGAAAATAATTTCAACCTGCTTGAAAGACGGCGAAGAAATATATGCAGCACAGCAGAATCGGAAACAGAGTCAATTAAGGATGAAGCTAAGTAAATATGTAAACACCTATAATACATTACCTATAATTTTGTAAGTCTTTCCATATTAAAAATGCAAATTATACTTGCCATGTTGGAGCGACGATGGTTTTATTCAGCATATTTGTTATATAAGACTTAGAAAAACGTATAACAGAAACTACGCAAACTGCGCATATTTCTTGCACACGCTTCCGTTTAGTGACGGTACTTCGGCGGACTGGACTGCCGAAGCGAAAGGGTTAATGCAGAAAATCAAGGAAAAATTAATTTTTGTAAATATCTGCTTGTCATGAGACATTCGTACTTTCTTCTGATACTTGTCGCTTTTCAGTATTAGGAGTTTCCAATACGATTATGGGGATGCGAACATAAGGTACGCCATGCGAACTATTGTAGATTTTAGATATTGGATTTACAGACTTTGGGCTGCATTGTATGTACTTATTTTGACGATTACTTTGCAAGAACGTTTTGATTCCGTTGATACATATATCTGAAGTAGTACTTTCATGTGTGCAACCGATTTACTAAGATTAATATTCAATTTGCGATCGGATAAAAATTACGCTATCCGTAAAGTAGGAATGCCATATATAGAACTTTGAGTCTAGAAGGCCACGAGCGATACTAATTTCGACATACATTATTCTTATAAAATGTATACAAGTCAGCGCAAACTACAGCAAAGAAATATAACCGCATAAACCACTATTGTGTCCAGAATGCTTCGAATCCTATCATTTATAATGGCTCCTTATATGTATGTAATTTGTTTCCTGAATTAATTTTTATTTCATTTTTAGTATGTTATATGCAAAATAAAGTACAAATTATAATTTTGTTTCAAATTGATTTTCTTGTGTTAAGTTCACACCTATTTACTCTCTTTTATAATTATTGCCGTATAGTCGTCACGACGGTCATATCCGTCATTTGCTTTGGGAAGAGAAAGAATGACATGATGAGCAAATGACGGTTATAGTCGTCGAGAGTTTTTCTGGAAAAACTGTGGCCAAATGTGATAATTTTCACTTTCAAACATACAACTTACATTCGATTCCATCTGGCACTCATAAACAATTGAAAAAAAATGTGTCTGAGCACGATCATCAAATTAAAAGTGTGCGGCAACGGGTTAATACTCAATTTGCGATCACATAAAAATGATGCGAATCCATAAAGTAGGAATACCATATATAGAACTTTGAGATTAGAAGGCCACGAGCCATACTAATTTCGATATACATTATTCTTATAAAATGCATACAAGTCAACGGAAACTACAGCAAAGAAATATAAGCAGCTCCTGCTACTTTCGTTCAGAAAATAACATAGTGTTAATTTGGCGTAACTGAAGAATCACAATTATAACTTTCCCGCGCCTCTTATAATCAATCAACAGAGTTCACGCCAGCGAGAACGTGTTCGGGGAGTACTCGAAGGGTCAATCCGTCGTCGGAAAATCTGAAATTTTCAAGTTGTTCGGAACTCCAACACGGGCGCTGCCTCTCTCTAGTCACATCAATAAATTGTGCGATACTCCCTTGAGAGTTTCTCATTAAAACAGCTAACAGCCGAAGTTGTTTACACCGATTAGACGATGACTAGAAAATGAATACCCGGATAACGCGAAACAAGCGTACGAGTTGGAACTTGCTTAATTTTCCCATTGTTCATTGATGTCGCTCCGTATAACGGGTGACGGAAGGAGAAGAAGCGCCGGAGAAGGTAAGATTGACGAAAGAGGGATGAGGAATATGTGGAGAATGAACAGGAACAGGGATACGTAAGTGCACGGTGGAGAGATAAAGTGAGACGAAGGCGCAAAAGTTCTCACAATAACTTGCCGACGCGCGTACCTGCGTCGCAAGCCTCAGGAACCTCTAAAATCTCGCAAATCTCGCAAATCTCCAGAATCTCTCGAATCTATTAAGTTGGACAGTACATTTAGTCGTTTCGGGCACTAATCTCCCTAAGCGCCGGGTGATTACGGAGTTCAGTGGAAAATTGATGCAAGGAACTGCTAGATTGTATCCATGATAGCTCATCAATACATAATGATATTGCAATTATTTTGCATGTATTATAACAACGTACCGGGTCAACTAATCTGATGGAATCGTAACCTAATATTTCGGCACTAGACTTGTGTACTTATCAGCACAATAAACTTTCTATGCAAAAATATAGGAAGTGTAAAATTGTTGTGGTATTAATTGCGTATTAATATGTTATTATATTCTGACGGTAATTATTAATGATATTGCGATTATATTGCATGTATTATAACAACGTACCGGGTCAACTAGTCTGTTTGGAATTGTAACCCGATATTTCGGCACTAGATTTATGTAATTATCAACACAATAACCTTTCTATACAAGAGTATAAAAAGTGTAAAAATTGTTGTGGTATTAATTGTAATTATTATTAATGATATTGCAATTATTTTGCATGTATTATAACAACCTACCGGGTCAACCGGTCTGTTTGGAATTATAACCTGATATTTCGGCACTAGATTTGTGTAATTATAAAAACAATAAACTTTCAATGCAAGAGTATAGGAAGTGTAAAAACTGTTGTGGTATTAATTGCGTATTGATATGTTATTATGTTCTGACCGTAATTATTAATGATATTGCAATTATTTTGCATGTATTATAAAAATGTACCGGGTCAACTAGTCTGTTTGGAATTGTAACCTAATATTTCGGCACTAGATTTGTGTAATTATCAACACAATAAACTTTCTATGCAAGAGTATAGGAAGTGTAAAAATTGTTGTGGTATTAATTGCGCATTGATATGTTATTATATTCTGACCGTAATTATTAAGGATATTGCAATTATTTTGCATGTATTATAACAACGTACCAGGTCAACTTGTCTGTTTGGAATTGTAACCTGATATTTCGAAACTATATTTGTGTAATTATCAACACAATAAACTTTCTATGCAAGAGTATAGGAAGTGTAAAAATTGTTGTGGTATTAATTGCGTATTGATATGTTATTATATTCTGACCGTAATTATTAATGATATTGCAATTATTTTGCATGTATTATAACAACGTACCGGGTCAACTAGTCTGTTTGGAATTGTAACCTGATATTTCGGCACTAGATTTGTGTAATTATCAACACAATAAACTTTCTATGCAAGAGTTAAAATTTTTGTGGTATTAAATCCGTATTGATATGTTATTATATTCTGACCGTAATTATTAATGATATTGCAATTATTTTGCAAGTATTATAACAACGTACCGGGTCAACTAGTCTGGAATTGTAACCTGATATTTCGGCACTAGATTTATGTAATTAACAACATAATAAACTTTCCATGCAAGAGTATAGGAAGTGTAAAAATCGCTGTGGTATTAATTGCGTAGTGATATGTTATTATATTCTGACTGTAATTATTAATGACATTGCAATTATTTTGCATGTATTATAACAACGTACCGGGTCAACTAGTCTGTTTGGAATTGTAAGCTGATATTTCGGCACTACATTTATGTAATTATCAACACAATAAATTTTCTATGCAAGAGTATAAGAAGTATACAAATTATTGTGGTATTAATTGCGCATTGATATGTTATTATATTCTGACCGTAATTGTTAATGGTATTGCAATTATTTCTGGCGCACCCGGGAAATTAATCTATTTTCACTATAACCTGATGTTTGGATACTAATTTATGTTTTGATGAAAATAATCGCGTATTATACTGCATGCTATGTATACATTTCGCCGATTACCGTACGTATGTGTATTAGTCGCAGCGTAAAGTATCACTGTGAGTAAAACTCCAGAACCATAAAGAAACAGCGTTGAGATAGCAGCTTTGAATATTTTTCACCTTAATTAGTAAGCCGCGGCACCTCATATAAAATAGTAACGTTCTTGCGACACCGGAGAATGGAAAGAAAACAACGGCGCACTGAGCTTGGCGATATAATAATGAATGATAATGAATTCCGAGATAATTGCTTGGAACAACCGAATCGCGTCGATGTATCGTTTGTCGTGGCCTGCAAGTGGTCCGCATGTTTTACCGCATATAGACACACGTTCGTATATATGTCCACCCTGGACGCACCGTAATTCACGTCACCGCGAGGAGATTCATTTTCTCTAAAAAAAAAACTCGCACGGAGAATACTGGAGCCATTATGCTTTTACGAGTCAATTATCATATAAAGCCAAAACATCGTATTACACGGGCGAAGACCGAACTTGAAAAGGAAATGCACGCGTTCCATATTAATGTGCCGAACCCGTTGGGAGTTGTTATTGCGATTCGTTTGATTATGAAGAATTATCATCTTTGTACGATGCATTTGCATCCGCATGGCCGTGCATGCGGAGCATCGTATATACGAGGAAAATGCGGACAAACGAGAGGGCATTGATGTCAATTGTACTCGAAACAGCGACTTTGCTGGATCGAGAATTACTAAAATAGCTCGTTATCTGCATAGATCCGCTGCCGGCGAGGTAACGCAATTATTCTTTTACATTCGCTGTTATTACACTGGGGCTTGCGTCGATCGCTAATAAGCTAAAGCTCTTAGTGGGCTAAATAAAAAGTTCCCATCGAACGTGTATTTCGATATTCGACAGATACGCGTTTTTTTCCTGGTAAGCCGGAGAAATCCTTATTACGCAAACACCCTCGGTGTACATTGAATTCGGGTTAAATGCATATTAGTTCGCCGTGCGTTAATGGTTTTATATAGAAAAATTTTCGATTACCTCTCCCGCTCCACGCCACCCACCGTCTGCACTTTTTCGACTTTTTCCGCGGCTTCGCGTGCAGCCGGAATAAAGCACGCCCTTAATATGCGTTGGACGAAACCCCATTAAGAAGGCAATTTAAAAAATTTACGTTCATTTAAAGCCACCCCCGACATTATCCTTCTGATTTGCTTTGAGACCGCACGCGATTTCTGCATTAGTAAACATGTTGCAAGGTGTATAGCATGTGAGCACAAATGCGTCGCATTAAAGGATTTGCCTCATCGGATTTCTAAAACGGCGAATGTTGGCTGCGATGCGATACACTCCGCGTTATTAGAAACGTCGCCGTAGGTGTGTTATGCGGTAAGCGTTCAGAATGAATTCCCATTAACCCGAAAAATATCGAGACTGCACTCTGCCCGCACACACAGCTAAGAAAATACTTCGTTAAGGGTTTAAATGAGACCCGCTGAAGGGTTCCTCGAGAGATGAGCCAGAACTATCTTGATTTATCGACTATCCGCCGAGCGCCCGCTAATTTTGATCGGCCAAGTTTTCAACGAGCCAACAACCGTGCGCCGCATTTTCGTTGAAACTTTCGAACGCGGAAACTGGGTCAGCGCACTGTCCTCGCCTTTTTCAAACGATTTTCGATATCGATACCGACGTCAATAATCGGAAATCATATTGACATGCGCATTTTTAAGCAGAAACTTGTTAGCAATATTCATACGACGATTTACAGCTGCTTGCGTCTCGTATTTCCGGCGCGGCCTGTTGTTTCCGCGAAAAAAGAACGAAGTGTTTTATCGGCGGTCACGGATGAACGTGAAAGTTTGAATGACGCTGAAGTGCGTTTCGGAAGTACGGGTAAAACTTTATCTTGTGCCATCGCAGTACGTAACGGCGGCGTAATTGGCAGCAGTCCAGTTCGTTTCATTACCTAGTCAACCCGATCTGATCGTCAAACGTGGATGATGCAAGGAGCGCTAGGCCTCTCACAATATTTTACCATTTAAACATTTTTCAAAACTGAACGACCACAAGATCGTTGTTCTTAGAATTTGGCCAGTTTGTCGCTGAATTGAAACCGATGAAGCTTACAAAAAAGCCTCAGCTGCGAAAACACGCGACTGCGCCACAAAACAAAATCACAACTATCCTTCACTCCGAGACAGAAACATCGCTCGACTCGCAGGAAGACACCGTGTCGACTCTCGCAACACGTACACTTAACCATCCTCTTGAAACTATAAATAAATTGTACACAGCGTCATCAACCGCCGTGTTACCAACTTCAACCAGTCCTACAACATTAACGCGGCACCCGACCGCGGGAAGGCAGATTGCCGTTAGCCCACTTCGAAGATACCGCGTCGCATTCGAATTCTCAACTTCGTCACAGCCAACAATACATCCCACGTAACTCCAAGAACCTTCCAACTCACGGTCCGCGAGTCACTTTCGGCATTTTCCATTTATCGCCTACGCAGGCCTATTCTATCATAAACGGGCACCCCCACTGACCTTGCACGGGCGCATAAACGTTGAGGTAGAGACAGTCCTCGCTCTGGTTCTTGAGATAGGGCAGCAGTCTCCTGAGATACTCGACCCTGCCCTTGGGCATCTTATCACTAAGCTCCGGCAGCTTCTGCGGGCAAACGGGTCCGAACTTATCGGCGACCTTAACGCCGTGCCAGAGGGCCCCGCTGACGGGCGGCATAAATCTCAACGAACCGGTCGGGGGCGAGGCATAGGGCACGCCGCGGAAGATCTCCACCCCCTCCAGGTATCGATCGAGGGTGACGATAACGCCCGACAGCTCGCCGTACTTCGTCCTCACGATCCTCGAGCTCAGCTCGGCGCCGGCCGCGGTCAAAATCAGGCCGAGGACCGCCAGGATCGACGACGTCATCTTGACAAGCCTCCGAGCAACTTCTCCGACCACCCCCTTCGTCCAACGAACTCGCGCGCGCTCGTCACTCCGCTGTCGCCGGTCGGCCTCTTATCATCGCGACCAACCCCCCGAGAACCGCGACTTCTCGCACTCGACCTTGACCCTTTAGCCACCCCCGGATGCCGGCAGCCGCGACGAGGGTGCATCCAAAATCGGCCCGCCACGAGGAACCCGGAGCTCGGCAGCCGGATGCATCAGATCACGCGAGCCCGGGGTACACTGCTCACTGCACTCACACGACACACGACGTGGTCCGCGTGGCCTGCCTCTCGCGCGGAACTGTTAGTCAAAGCCGGCACTTCGCGGATTTGCTGACAGTCTCTCTGCGGAAGTTAGCGCAGCGCGGGGGCCATTATCGAGTCAGCGTTTTGAAAGGCAAATAGACGAAGTTGCCAGCCGCGTCAGAAGGGGCTGCGCTTGATGGTGGATGCGGTCGTCCTTATTCCGCCCCGAGAGGGGTTCCTGTATCCTGCGAGAAGTGTATCCTCGTGGATCGGACAGTGATTGCTCGACGATGGGTCGTTACCGGGTGGCCGACGCGAGCCACGATGGATCGCGACGAGCTGTAGGTGGGGCCGATGCAAATCCACGGCCCGGCACCATTTAAATTTCGACGATTAATCAATCGGCACTCGATCGGTGCGGGACCGCGGGAAGAGACGAGCGCGTGCGGATGTTATTATTGCGGAGGCAATGATTTAGAAAATCGAAGAAGGTAATCCAAGGATGCACGTCCTGCTGGTAATCCAATTGATCCACGTTGCTGCCACTTCGTTTCGTTTAACTTCGCGATCGCGACACTCCGCGAATGAGTAGCAACAGCGTCGATTAGTGAAATCGCGTCGAATCGATCGAGTTGACCCGCGCGGCCCTTTCAATATCCACACAGCACTCGAAAATCCCTTAACAAGTTTCCTGATTATATTTGTCGCTGCGCCGTGTTCCTCCGACAATGTCCTTTCTCAATGACGCGACGAAGTGCTCGACAACGGAAACGTTCAGACGAAGACGATCTCATTTCTAATTGCATGCTTGATGTGTCGGTAGAGATAGAACGCGCCGGCTCTAATAACGCCCAGGAGAAATCCGCCTCTCGGATGTTTACCCGTTCGCCTCATCCTGGCGAGCGTTCGGCACGAAGGGACGAAGGATGAGAGGAGTCGGCAGCTCGTACATCGAAGGAGAAGAGAAGTGCACGAGCGACGGACGCGAAACTTAAGCGCGACTAACGACGTTTAACGTCGCACGGGGTTAACAACGATGTCCTTCGCCGAGCGAATATTCTTCCCGCGAACTCGTCTTGATGGCCGAGGCTTCGATATCTTGCACTTTCCACCGTTTCAATACTGAGTAAAGTTGTGCGAGGGATGACGGCATGAACATTATGCGTCCGACGCAATTCTCAGTTTTTCGCGTGTTTGCCGTCGGCGTCGACGAATTTTAGATGCGCGTAAATTGGAGCTTTCGCCGACCGCGGCTGCATTGTGCTACTTTTTAGCGTTTCCACTGAACTCTGCAAGCTTTCTGCCCTCGTCTCCTGACCGCGTGACGTTACATGATCCGGTATCGCAGTCGGACGCAGGGTGCTTAGTTGTTGACTTCCGCCTTCTTAAGAGCTGCCGTGTTTACCGCCCACATTGCGTTTCTGCCGTGTCGAGACACTCCGGCACGTTTCGTGCGTAACTCGGTTGAGCACGCGACGAGTCCCGCTCGTACGTTCTTCCTCGTTACGCCTTCTAATTCCTGAAGAGCCACCCCGCCGCGAACGAACTATTCTCGCGAGCGGTATCCTCTTTCCGCTGCTCCTCGTTTCGCGGATTTGTTCCAAGTCCCACCCCTCTCCGCGCTCTTTCTCTGCCTCGATCCGTTTCCCCCGTTGTCCACGGAATTACTTCCGAGGAAATCGTTTCTCGATAACGACAGTTTATCGGATACCAAACTAATTTAAAGTTCAGCCGGCGCAGCACGGTCTCGTCTCGCCCGACTTTTTCCGCTCCCCCCGAAATCTTCCGCGTACGAGCGTATCCGTAGATCAGCCAGCGATCTCCGACGTCGCGGCACGAGACGCCGCTCGGAAGAAAATTCGCGTCGTCACAGGCGAAATCACACGCGCACTGCACACTCGGCAACTCGCCTTCTTTCTGTATTTTCCAGGGTCTCCCGGCGGCGCGGCCTGAGTTCACTACCGACGCGGACGGATCCCGTGACGGTTGGCGATCTATGATCGACACGGCGCGAGATCGGTCGAAGGCGGAACGGGAAAATTCGATTGGCGATGAAATCCGGAAAAGCGCGGTGAACCCCGAGATGTTGCCGACACTTCCACCTCCGACAGACTGGCGTCAGGCGACAGGCAGCGCGGGGTTGTGCGCAAGCGTCGCGCAAACGCTCCGGACCCTCTTTTCGTGCGGACGGACATGGGCGGAAGTGGTGCCGGCCACGGTCGATATTGCAGCGTCGCTGCTACCCCCTCGATCTGCCTGGGTTTCGGGGTTCGAGTCCGAGATCGAGGGTGGATGCCGCCGATTGTCTTTTTCCACTCAACTTTCCCGTGAGAAATACCGAGTACACGGTCAAATGGAAGGATCGAAGCGGCACGGTAGGCGTTTCGATGATGAGAGGGTTAAGTCGACGGCGAAAGTTGGTATGGTAGATTGAACGTTTGCAGAAGTTGGTATGATGCGACAATTGAAATCTGCGCAAAATGTTTTTTTGTGGGGAGACGGTAGAAGTACTGGTGAAATGAGGTTTTTTAAATGCTGTCAATGTTTGTATTACTTTGTATTGGCAAGAGTGATGTACGTCTGAATTAAAATGTGGATGCCGCCGATTGTCTTTTTCCATTAGATGTAGTATACAGTAAAAGAGACGACGTTTGGATGTTTTGAGGAGGTTGAAGTTGACAGCGAAATTTGGTATGGTAGATTGAACGTTTGCAGAAGTTGGTATGATGTACAATTGAAATCTGCGCAAAATATTTTTTGTGGGGAGACGGCAGAAGTACTGGCGAAATGAGGTTTTTTAAATGCTGTCAACATTTGTATTACTTTACATTGATAGGAATGATGTACGTGTCTGAATTAAAATGTGGATGCTGCCGATTGTCTTTTTCCACTGGAATTCCCGGTGGGACACACTAAATACGTGTATATAGTAAGAGGGAAGGATGGATGTAGTGTTTGTAGTGATGTAAGCGTTTGAATGTATGAGGAAATTGAAATTGACGGTGAAAGTTGGTATGGTAGATTAAACGTTTATAGAAGTTGGTATAAAGCGACAGTTGAAATCTGCGCAAAATATTTTTTGTGGGAAGACGGCAGAAGTACTGGCGAAATGAGGTTTTTTAAATGCTGTCAACGTTCGTATTACTTTACATTGGCAGAGTGATGTACGTGTCTGAATTAAAATGTGGATGCCGCCGATTGTCTTTTTCCACTGGAATTCCCGGTGGGAAACACTAAGTATACAGTAAAAGGAAAAGACGGATGTAGTGCAATAAGCGTTTCAATGTTTTGAGGAGGTTCAAATTGACGGTGAAAGTTGGTATGGTAGATTGAACGTTGGCAGAAGTTGGTATAAAGCGACAGTTAAAATCTGCGCAAAATATTTTTTGTGGGAAGTCGGCAGAAGTACTGGCGAAATGAGGTTTTTTAAATGCTGTCAACATTTGTATTACTTTACATTGATAGGAATGATGTACGTGTGCGAATTAAAATGTGGAGGTCGCCGGTTGTCTTTTTCCACTGGAATTTCCGGTGGAAAACACTAAGTATATAGTAAAAGGGACGGACAAATATAGTGCAGTAAGCGTTTGAACATTGTGAGGAAGTTGAAATTGACGGTGAAAGTGGGTATGATAGATTGAACGTTTGCAGAAGTTGGTATAATGCGACAATTGAAATCTGCGCAAAATATTTTTTGTGGGGAGACGGCAGAAGTACTGGTGAAATGTTTTTTAAATGCTGTCAACGTTCGTATTACTTTATATTAGCAAGAGTAATGTACGTCTGAATTAAAATGTGGATGCCGCCGATTGCCTTTTTCCACTGGAATTCCCGGTGGGAAACACTAAGTATACAGTAAAAGGGAAGGACGGATGTAGTTCAATAAGCGTTTGAATGTTGTGAGGAGGTTGAAATTGACGGTGAAAGTTGGTATGGTAGATTGAACGTTTGCAGAAGTTGGTATAATGCGACAATTGAAATCTGCGCAAAATATTTTTTGTGGGGAGACGGCAGAAGTACTGGTGAAATGAGGTTTTTTAAATGCTGTCAACGTTCGTATTACTTTATATTGGCAGGAGTGATGTACGGGTCTGAATTAAAATGTGGATGCCGCCGATTGTCTTTTTCCATTGAATTTCCCGGTAGGAAACACTAAGTATATAGTGAAAGGGAAGGACGGATGTAGTGCAGTAAGCGTTTGAATGTTGTGAGGAGCTCGAAATTGAAGGTAAAAGTTGGTATGGTAGGGTGAACATTTGCAGAAGTTGGTATGGTGTATTAATTGAAATCTTCGACAAAGAATGTGTTGTGATCAAATACAAAAAGTACTTCTGATGAAATTATACTTTTTAAATATTATCAACACTCGTGTTGTTTTATTTTACCGGATGTATTTTGAAAGTTCAAATTCGAACGGGAATGGATGCGCCCGATTATCTTTTTCCACTGGATTTCCCAGTGAGAAATTCGAAGTTCACGGTAAAATGGTTACAGGGTTGTATAAGGTATTTTGTCATTTGACAGTTGATGGTCGAGGTTGGTATAGTAAACTGATAGTTGCAAAAGTGCTATCGCAATTAGAATTATAAAAAAGTTGTTGTAGTAATTTGTTGGTGAAAAAAGATTATTTTTTTAAATAGTGTTATTTAAAATAGATTATTTTTTTAGATAGTGCCATTTAAAATCTCTCAAAGTAATATTGCTTCGCTTTTCGAACGTAACGTAAACCTTTGAATTCGTATTCGAAGGTGGATGCCGCTGATTGACTGTTTCCACTGAACTTCTCGGTGAGAAATACCAAGTATACGGTAATGCAATAGGGTCGATGCAGTACAGTAGACGTTTAAATCTTGTGGCAAGTTTGAAGTTGACGAAGAAAGCCGGTATGATAGATTGAACATTTGCAGAAGTTGGTATAACACGACGATTAGAATCTTCGAAAAAGTTATTGCCGTAATACGCCAGAAGCGCTTCCAGTGAAATTATATGTTTGAAATAGCGTCAATGCTTATGTCACCCTATGCATGTCCGCATTCGAATTCGAACATGAACGCCGCCGCTTGTCTTTTTCCACTGTATTTCCGAGAAATACAGAAATAATTTTGCGGAAGTTTGTACGACGCACGCGATGAGAATCTTCGGAAAGAGTATTATTCTGGTAATACGCGGAAAGCGGTTCTACAGGAATTGCTTTCTTTTAAACGCCGTCAGTTCTTCCCTCATTTCGCTTACATTCCGGACGTAATATACATGTTCGAGTCTGAGATCGACGGCTGATGCCACCGATTGTCTATTTCCACTGATATTCCTATCGAGAATTGCTTGGTACGCGACAAAATCGAGCAGACGAAGTATTACGGTAGATGCCTCGATGTCGCGGCGAGGTTGAAGTTGACGGTGAAAGCTGGCACGGTAAATTGAACATTTACGGAAGTTTGTATGACGCGGCGATTAAAATCTTCGAGAAGACTATTTATGACACGACGTACCGGAAACGTTTCTTGAGAACCCAGATTTGTTAAAACACTGGCAATTTTTTTATTTCACTCTACTGAACATAGTAAATAACGTTTTAAGGTTTTCGCTATTTCTATCAACGGTAAAAAGTGTATAGATGGAAAATAAATTACATTTTCGTCATTATATAGTGGCAGGTGCACCGTATTTATGACACGATGTACCAGAAACGCTGCTTGGGAACTCAGATTTGTAAAAACGCTGGCAATTTTTTTATTTCACTCTACCGAACACGATAAATAACGTTCCAAGATTTCGGCCATTTCTATTAACGGTAAAAAGTGTATAGATAGAAAATAGATTACATTTTCGTCACTATGTAATGGCGGTGCAGCGTATTTATGACACGACGTGCCGGAAACGTTTCTTGAGAACTCAGATTTGTTAAAACGCTGGCAATTTTTTTATTTCACTCTACCGAACACAATAAATAACGTTTCAAGATTTCCGCCATTTCTATTAACGGTAAAAAGTGTATAATTGGAAAATAGATTACATTTTCGTCACTATGTAGTGGCGGTGCAGCGTATTTATGACACGACATGCCGGAAACGTTTCTTGAGAACTCACAATTTGATTTAAATATTTATACTTTATGTTACATTTTTTTTTCCGAAATGGTGTAATGACTTTTGCGGTGATAACTAAAGAAATAGCAAAATATATTTTTTAAATGTTTTATATATTCTGAATCAACATAAATTGATACTATGGTCACTTGTACCAACAGAATTTTGACTGGTACAATAAATAACGTTTCATTATATCAGATTTCCGCATATAACAATATATTCAGTATACATTCCTATTAACGGAAAATAAAAAAAAGTGTATAGTTAGAAAATAGATTATATTTTCGTCACTAATCTTGTATAGTACAGAAGTGAAATGATGATTTAGACAAAGAATATGTTCAGAAATCTTCAGAAAGCGAATGTGAAAATAATTCGAATTTACGTAAAAGTAGATGTGCTCGAGTGTTTTTAAGTTCTGAAGATTCTAATGAAAGTATTTTACTAGAATCACAAAATGAAATTGCTGCAGACGGAACCATGCGCGAGGAGCATTATATATAATTCATTAAATAAATTAATAATACCAAAAACGTATTACATAAAACGCGGATTTCCTTTTGTAAGAAAGTAATGAAGCACAAATTTAAAAATATTCTATTGTTAAGTATTTTTTTAAGACCAGTCATTTTGACTGGTTTTGGTAACGGTAGTTCTAGTGTTAAGAACTCTTGTTACAATCAGCACAAACGTTACGATGTTCCAGCACAAACGTTACGATGTTCCAGAGAACACTTCTACAGAAATTTCACTTCCTAAACTGCTGTTATTGTTCTTATTTCATCTCTCGCGACGCAGTGCACACGTCCGAACCATTTCGCCATCCTCTCCAACCGTTCGATTCTCCAATTTGGAAGCGCAGACCTGATTTTTGTTACGTCACGCTAATAGCGAGAACAGCAAACTGCTTCGCGAAGTTCCTACACTTTCGTGTTCCGTTATCATTCTCGCAAATCGCCGCAAATATGACAATACGCCGGGAAACACTTCCGGCGGAATACAATTTCTTAAACTGCTATTATCCTTCCTCTTATTTCATTTCCCCCGACGCAACGTACACGTCCCAATCCTTTCGGGACCCTTTCCAACCGCTCAATTTTCAAACCGGAAGTTCAGCGTTGTCTCCAACAAAACAAGTTGGCCCCACTAAGTACCGAGACTTCGGCCTAGCCTAAGACTTCATCCCCCGCTGAATAATATATCGAGCTTACCGCGGGGGCTTCGGCCAAGTTTCCGCGGCATAAAGTATTATGACACGCGGACCGCGAAAAAGAAACGACGAGGGGAAGCGAAAAGATGGAGGAGGCGAGGCGGAGGGAGCGGACCGCGGGATAATTAACCTGGATTTTTATTTCTTTTGCAATCGGCCGATAGTGGCGAGCGATAACTTTCCGAGTTGCGGTTTCTTATTAGAAAATTGGCAACTTTTTAATCGTTTCAGCTCTTGTTCCGTCTTATTCGCGTTTCGTCTCGACGTTTCGATGCCCCTTTTTCTATCACCTCGTTAAGTTGTTTTCCTCCGAGATGACGCGGTCTGCGGGAAGGTTTTAATTTGCATCGAGATTCGAAAGACGAACATGGCTTGCGTTTCTTCGCACGCGAAAGCTCGGGCTCGCTGGTTTAGCGTTCCGCTATATTAGTTTCTTTTTTCGAAATTCTTAAGACAGTTTACCTAACTTTTCAGCTTCGCGTTGTCACTGCAATACTCTTAACTTTCCGACTTCCTGTCCTCCGCCTCTCTCTTTCCAACGCGTGTCGTTCTTATACCTCGGTAAATTCCGCGATCTTATCTCAAAGGGTTGGAACTATACAAGAAAGAAAAGGAGACGGAACAGGACAGAATAATGTAAATTTTCACTCTACTCCCCTTTTACTCCATGTAATTTTCGCTCCAATTTCTGTCCTTGTACTTAAACCCCTTCTTCTTATACACGGTGGGTCTTAAAGGAAAAAGCGTACGCGTGGAAAATTATTATA